>CM065641.1:22852283-23452283 GCA_033220585.1 Dipteronia sinensis
CTTCATTTGTACCGGGCCATTCATTGCCCTATAGAGCCACCGATGTTCCGATCTGTTCGGGAAGATCCTAGAGGCTTCCCAGATTGCTGAGGCCTCCTACATGCCAAAGCAAGCCTATGGAGTAGCATCCTAGCTACATCGCCAGTGGCACCTCACTTTTTATACCGGCCTGGACAACGTTCGAGTGAGCCACTGTGCCCCGACCTATTCGAGCATGGTCTAGAACTTCATTTCAGTTGTAGGGGACTTCTAGGATCCCTGGCATTCCTCTAGACCAGTACCAGGCCGGTGGATTCACTTCATTTATATTGGACCATTCAACGACCTAGAGAGCCACCGATGTCCCGATCTATTCGGGGAGATCCTAGAGGCTTCCCAGATGCCGAGGCCTCCTACATGCCAAAGCAAGCCTCTGGAGTAGCTGCCCAGCTGCATGGGCCAGTGGCTCCTCACTTATTATACCGGTCATTCAGCCCCCAAGTCAGCCACTATGTCCTGGATCATTTCAGGATGGTCTAGAGCCACATTTCAGTTGCTGGGGACTTCTAGGACCTCACGCATTCCTCTAGACCAGTATCATGCAGGCGAGCTTCCTTACTTCTTGTACCGGGACCTTCAACGCCCTAGTGAGCCACCTATGTCCCGATCTGTTAGGGTAAGCTCAGAGGCTTCCCACTTTGTTGAGGCCTTATACATGCCAAAACAAGCCTCTAGAGCAAGCAGCCCCGCTGTATGGCCAGTGGCTCCTAACTCCTGGAACCGGGTCGTTCGGCACCCAAGTGAGCCACTGGTCCAAATTCATTTCTAAGATGGTCCAGAGCCACATTTTAGTTGCTGGGACTTCTAGGATCCCATGCATGCCTCTTGACCAGTAGTATCATGTAGGTGGCTCCCTAATTCTTGTACCGGGCCCTTCAAAGCCTTAGTGAGCCACCTATGTCCCGATCCGTTCGGGTAGAGATCAAAGGCTTCACACCTTGCTGAGGCCTTCTACATGCCAAACCAAGCCTCTGTGAGCCACTCCTGGTACCCGGGCTAGTCAACGCCAAGTGAGCCACTGTGTCGAGTTTCATTCCAGAATGGTCCTAGAGCCACATTACAGTTCAAGGGACTTCTAGGATCCCACGCATGCCTCTGGACCAGTATCATACAGGGGGCTCCCTACTTCTTGTACCGGACCCTTTGACCCCCTAGTGAGCCACCTATGTCCCGATCCGTTCGGGGTAGAGCTCAGGGGCTTCCCACCTTACTGAGGCCTTCTACATGCCTAAGCAAGCCTATAGAGCCAGCCCCCGCTGCATGGCCAATGGCTCCTCACTCCTAGTATCGGGCTAGTCAACGCCCAGTGAGACACTGTGTCCCGATTCATTCTAGGATGGTCCAGAGCCACATTTCAATTGTTGGGGACTTCTTGGATCCCAAGCATGCATCTGGACCAGTATCATGCAGGTGGCTCCCTACTTCTTGTACCGGGCCCTTCAACGCCCTAGTGAGCCACCTATGTCCCGATCCGTTCAGTCATGTAAAGCCAGAGGCTTCCCACCTTCCTGAGGCCTTCTACATGCCAAATCAAGCCTCTAGACGCAGCCGCCGCTGCATGGCCCAGTTGGCATCCTCACTTATTTCAACCGGGTTAGTCAACACCCAAGTTAGCCACTGTGTCCAGATTCATTCCAGGATGGTCCAGAGCCACATTATAGTTTTAAGGGACCTCTAGGATCCCAAGCATGCCTCCGGACCAGATCATACATGTGGCTCCCTACTTCTTGTATAGGGCCCCTCAACGCCTTAATGAGTCACCTATGTCCCGATCCGTTTGGGTAGAGCTCAGAGGCTTCCCACTTTACTAAGGCCTTCTACAATCCCTAAGCAAGCCTCTAGAGCAGCAGCCCCGCTGCATGGCCCAGTGGCTCCTTCCACTCCTAGTACCAGGCTAGTCAACGCACAAGTGAGCTACAGTGTAGAGTTTCATTCCAGAATGGTCTATAGCCACATTACAGTTTCAAGGGACTTCTAGGATCCCACGCATGACTCTGGACCAGTATCATACAGGTGGCTCCCTACTTCTTGTACCGGGCCCTTCGACCCCCTAGTGAGCCACCTATGTCGCAATCCGTTCGGGTAGAGCTCAGGGGCATCCCACTTTAGTGAGGCCTTCTACATGCCTAAGCAAGCCTCTTGAGCAACAGCCCCGCTGCATGGCCCAGTGGCTCCTCACTCCTAGTACCGGGCTAGTCAACGCCCAAGTGAGCCACTGTGTCGAGTTTCATTCCAGAATGGTCTATAGCCACATTACAGTTTCAAGGGACTTCTAGGATCCCACGCATGCCTCTGGACCAGTATCATACAGGTGGCTCCCTACTTCTTGAACCGGGCCCTTCGACCCCCTAGTGAGCTACCTATGTCCCGATCCGTTTGGGTAGAGCTCAGGGGCTTCCCACTTTACTGAGGCCTTCTACATGCCTAAGCAAGCCTCTTGAGCAGCAGCCCCGCTGCATGGCCCAGTGGCTCCTCACTCCTAGTACCAGGCCAGTCAACGCCCAAGTGAGCTACTGTGTAGAGTTTCATTTCAGAATGGTCTATAGTCACATTATAGTTTCAAGAGACTTCTAGGATCCCACGCATGCCTCTGGACCAGTATCATACAGGTGGCTCCCTACTTCATGTACCGGGCCCTTCGACCCCCTAGTGAGCCACCTATGTCCCGATCCGTTCGGGTAGATCTCAGGGGCTTCCCACTTTACTAAGGCCTTCTACATGCCTAAGGAAGCCTCTGAAGCAGCAGCCTCGCTGCATGGCCCAATGGCTCCTCACTCCTAGTACCGAGCTAGTCGCGCTCAAGTGAGCCACTGTGTCCCGATTCATTCTAGGATGGTACAGAGCCACATTTCAATTGTTGGGGACTTCTTGGATCCCAAGCATGCCTCTGGACCAGTATCATGCAAGTGGCTCCCTACTTCTTGTACCGGGCCCTTCAACGCCCTAGTGAGCCACCTATGTCCTGATCCGTTCATGTAAAGCTCAGAGGCTTCCCACCTTGCTGAAGCCTTTTACATGCCAAATCAAGCCTCTAGAGCAGCAGCCCCGCTGCATGGCCAGTGGCTCCTCACTTATTTTACCGGGTTAGTCAACGCCCAAGTTAGCCACTGTGTCCAGATTCATTCCAGGATGGTCCAGAGCCACATTACAGTTTTAGGGGACTTCTAGGATCCCAAGCATGCCTCTGGACCAGTATCATACATGTGGCTCCCTACTTCTTGTACATGGCCTCTCAACGCCTTAGTGAGCCACCTATGTCCCGATCCATTGGGTAGACCTCAGAAGCTTCCCACTTTACTAAGGCCTTCTACATCCCTAAGCAAGCCTCTAGAGCAGCAGCCCCGTTGTATGGGCAACTGTCTCATCACTTATTAAACAGGGTCGTTCAACGCCCAAGTGAGCCACTGTGTCCAGATTCATTCGAGGATGGTCTAGAGCCACATTTCAGTTGCTGGGGACTTCTAGGATCCCAAGCATGCCTCTGGACCAGTATCATGCAGGTGGCTCCCTACTTCTTGTACCGGGCCCTTCGACCCCCTAGTGAGCCACCTATGTCCCGATCCGTTCGGGAGGAGCTCAGGGACTTCCCACTTTACTGAGGCCTTCTACATGCCTAAGCAAGCCTCTTGAGCAGCAGCCCCGCTGCATGGCCCAGTGGCTCCTCACTCCTAGTACCGGGCTAGTCAATGCCCAAGTGAGCCACTGTGTCGAGTTTCATTTCAGAATGGTCTATAGCCACATTACAGTTTCAAGGGACTTCTAGGATCCCACGCATGACTCTGGACCAGTATCATACAGGTGGCTCCCTACTTCTTGTACCATGCCCTTCTACCCCTTAGTGAGCTACCTATGTCCCGATCCGTTCGGGTAAAGCTCAGGGGCTTCCCACTTTACTGAGGCCTTCTACATGCCTAAGCAAGCCTCTTGAGCAGCAGCCCCGCTGCATGGCCCAATGGCTCCTCACTCCTAGTACCAGGCTAGTCAACGCCCAAGTAAGCCACTGTGTCGAGTTTCATTCCAGAATGGTCTATAGCCACATTACAGTTTCAAGGGACTTCTAGGATCCCACGCATGCCTCTGGACCAGTATCATATAGGTGGCTCCCTACTTCTTGTACCGGGCCCTTTGACCCCCTAGTGAGCCACTTATGTCCCGATCTGTTCTGGTAGAGCTCAGGGGCTTCCCACTTTACTGAGGCCTTCTACATGCCCAAGCAAGCCTCTGGAGCAGCAGCCCCGCTGCATGGCCCAATGGCTCCTTATTCCTAGTACCGAGCTAGTCAACGCCCAAGTGAGCCACTGTGTCCCGATTCATTCTAGAATGGTCCAGAGCCACATTTCAATTGTTGGGGAATTCTTGGATCCCAAGCATGCCTCTGGACCAGTATCATGCAGGTGGCTCCCTACTTCTTGTACCGGGCCTTTCAACGCCCTAGTGAGCCACCTATGTCCCGATCAGTTAATGTAAAGCTCAGAGGCTTCCCACCTTGCTGAGGCCTTCTACATGCCAAATCAAGCCTCTGGAGCAGCAGCCCCGCTGCATGGCCAGTGGCTCCTCACTTATTATACCGGGTTAGTCAACGCCCAAGTGAGCCACTGTGTCCAGATTCATTCCAGGATGGTCCAGAGCCACATTATAGTTTTAAGGGACCTCTAGGATCCCAAGCATGCCTCCGGACCAGTATCATACATGTGGCTCCCTACTTCTTGTACATGGCCTCTCAACGCCTTAGTGAGCCACCTATGTCCCGATCCATTTGGGTAGACCTCAGAAGCTTCCCACTTTACTAAGGCCTTCTACATCCCTAAGCAAGCCTCTAGAGCAGCAGCCCCGTTGTATGGGCAACTGTCTCATCACTTATTAAACAGGGTCGTTCAACGCCCAAGTGAGCCACTGTGTCCAGATTCATTCGAGGATGGTCTAGAGCCACATTTCAGTTGCTGGGGACTTCTAGGATCCCAAGCATGCCTCTGGACCAGTATCATGCAGGTGGCTCCCTACTTCTTGTACCGGGCCCTTCGACCCCCTAGTGAGCCACCTATGTCCCGATCCGTTCGGGAGGAGCTCAGGGACTTCCCACTTTACTGAGGCCTTCTACATGCCTAAGCAAGCCTCTTGAGCAGCAGCCCCGCTGCATGGCCCAGTGGCTCCTCACTCCTAGTACCGGGCTAGTCAATGCCCAAGTGAGCCACTGTGTCGAGTTTCATTTCAGAATGGTCTATAGCCACATTACAGTTTCAAGGGACTTCTAGGATCCCACGCATGACTCTGGACCAGTATCATACAGGTGGCTCCCTACTTCTTGTACCATGCCCTTCGACCCCTTAGTGAGCTACCTATGTCCCGATCCGTTCGGGTAAGCTCAGGGGCTTCCCACTTTACTGAGGCCTTCTACATGCCTAAGCAAGCCTCTTGAGCAGCAGCCCCGCTGCATGGCCCAATGGCTCCTCACTCCTAGTACCAGGCTAGTCAACGCCCAAGTAAGCCACTGTGTCGAGTTTCATTCCAGAATGGTCTATAGCCACATTACAGTTTCAAGGGACTTCTAGGATCCCACGCATGCCTCTGGACCAGTATCATATAGGTGGCTCCCTACTTCTTGTACCGGGCCCTTTGACCCCCTAGTGAGCCACTTATGTCCCGATCTGTTCTGGTAGAGCTCAGGGGCTTCCCACTTAACTGAGGCCTTCTACATGCCCAAGCAAGCCTCTGGAGCAGCAGCCCCGCTGCATGGCCCAATGGCTCCTCATTCCTAGTACCGAGCTAGTCAACGCCCAAGTGAGCCACTGTGTCCCGATTCATTCTAGAATGGTCCAGAGCCACATTTCAATTGTTGGGGAATTCTTGGATCCCAAGCATGCCTCTGGACCAGTATCATGCAGGTGGCTCCCTACTTCTTGTACCGGGCCTTTCAACGCCCTAGTGAGCCACCTATGTCCCGATCAGTTAATGTAAAGCTCAGAGGCTTCCCACCTTGCTGAGGCCTTCTACATGCCAAATCAAGCCTCTGGAGCAGCAGCCCCGCTGCATGGCCAGTGGCTCCTCACTTATTATACCGGGTTAGTCAACGCCCAAGTGAGCCACTGTGTCCAGATTCATTCCAGGATGGTCCAGAGCCACATTATAGTTTTAAGGGACCTCTAGGATCCCAAGCATGCCTCCGGACCAGTATCATACATGTGGCTCCCTACTTCTTGTACAGAGCCCCTCAACGCCTTAGTGAGCCACCTATGTCCCGATCCGTTTGGGTAGAGCTCTGAGGCTTCCCACTTTACTAAGGCCTTCTACATCCCTAAGCAAGCCTCTAGAGCAGCAGCCCTGCTGTATGGGCAACTGGCTCATCACTTATTATACAGGGTCGCTCAACGCCCAAGTGAGCCACTGCGTCCAGATTCATTCCAGGATGGTCTAGAGCCACATTTCAGTTGCTGGGGACTTCTAGGATCCCAAGCATGCCTCTGGACCAGTATCATGCAGGTGGCTCCCTACTTCTTGTACCGGGCCCTTCGACCCCCTAGTGAGCCACCTATGTCCCGATCCGTTCGGGAGGAGCTCAGGGACTTCCCACTTTACTGAGGCCTTCTACATGCCTAAGCAAGCCTCTTGAGCAGCAGCCCCGCTGCATGGCCCAGTGGCTCCTCACTCCTAGTACCGGGCTAGTCAATGCCCAAGTGAGCCACTGTGTCGAGTTTCATTTCAGAATGGTCTATAGCCACATTACAGTTTCAAGGGACTTCTAGGATCCCACGCATGACTCTGGACCAGTATCATACAGGTGGCTCCCTACTTCTTGTACCATGCCCTTCGACCCCTTAGTGAGCTACCTATGTCCCGATCCGTTCGGGTAAAGCTCAGGGGCTTCCCACTTTACTGAGGCCTTCTACATGCCTAAGCAAGCCTCTTGAGCAGCAGCCCCGCTGCATGGCCCAATGGCTTCTCACTCCTAGTACCAGGCTAGTCAACGCCCAAGTAAGCCACTGTGTCGAGTTTCATTCCAGAATGGTCTATAGCCACATTACAGTTTCAAGGGACTTCTAGGATCCCACGCATGCCTCTGGACCAGTATCATATAGGTGGCTCCCTACTTCTTGTACCGGGCCCTTTGACCCCCTAGTGAGCCACTTATGTCCCGATCTGTTCTGGTAGAGCTCAGGGGCTTCCCACTTAACTGAGGCCTTCTACATGCCCAAGCAAGCCTCTGGAGCAGCAGCCCCGCTGCATGGCCCAATGGCTCCTCATTCCTAGTACCGAGCTAGTCAACGCCCAAGTGAGCCACTGTGTCCCGATTCATTCTAGAATGGTCCAGAGCCACATTTCAATTGTTGGGGAATTCTTGGATCCCAAGCATGCCTCTGGACCAGTATCATGCAGGTGGCTCCCTACTTCTTGTACCGGGCCTTTCAACGCCCTAGTGAGCCACCTATGTCCCGATCAGTTAATGTAAAGCTCAGAGGCTTCCCACCTTGCTGAGGCCTTCTACATGCCAAATCAAGCCTCTGGAGCAGCAGCCCCGCTGCATGGCCAGTGGCTCCTCACTTATTATACCGGGTTAGTCAACGCCCAAGTGAGCCACTGTGTCCAGATTCATTCCAGGATGGTCCAGAGCCACATTATAGTTTTAAGGGACCTCTAGGATCCCAAGCATGCCTCCGGACCAGTATCATACATGTGGCTCCCTACTTCTTGTACAGAGCCCCTCAACGCCTTAGTGAGCCACCTATGTCCCGATCCGTTTGGGTAGAGCTCTGAGGCTTCCCACTTTACTAAGGCCTTCTACATCCCTAAGCAAGCCTCTAGAGCAGCAGCCCTGCTGTATGGGCAACTGGCTCATCACTTATTATACAGGGTCGCTCAACGCCCAAGTGAGCCACTGTGTCCAGATTCATTCCAGGATGGTCTAGAGCCACATTTCAGTTGCTGGGGACTTCTAGGATCCCAAGTATGCCTCTAGACCAGTATCATGCATGTGGCTCCCTACTTCTTGTACCGGGCCCTTCAACGCCCTAGTGAGCAACCTATGTCCCGGTCCGTTTGGGTAGAGCTCAGAGTCTTCCCACTTTACTGAGGCCTTATACATGCCAAAGCAAGCCTCTTGAGCAGCAGCCCCACTGCATGGCCCAGTGGCTCCTCACTCCTAGTACCGGGCTGGTCAACGCCCAAGTGAGCCACTGTGTCTAGTTTCATTCCAGAATGGTCTAGAGCCACATTACAGTTTCAAGGGACATCTAGGATCCCACGCATGCCTCTTGACCAGTATCATACAAGTGGCTCCCTACTTCTTGTACCGGGCCCTTCGACCCCCTAGTGAGCCACCTATGTCCTGATCCGTTCGGGTAGAGCTCAGAGGCTTCCTGCATTGCTATGGCCTCCTACATGCCTAAGCAAGCCGCTAGAGCAGCAACCCCGCTGCATGGCCCAGTGGCTCCTCACTTGTTATACCGGGTCGCTCAACGCCCAAGTGAGCCACTGTGTCCCGATTCATTCGAGGACGGTCCAGAGCCACATTTCAGTTGCTGGGGACTTTTATGATCCCAAGGATGCCTCTGTACCAGCATCACACCGGTAGCTCCCTACCTCTTGTACTGGGCCTCTCAACGCCCTAGTGAGCCACCGATATCTTGATCCGTTCGGGGAGAGCCCAGAGGCTTTCTACAGTTATTGAGGCCTCCTATATGCCTAAGTATGCCTCTGGAGCAGTAGTACTACTACAAGATCACTGGTTCGTCACTTATTGTATTGGGCCCCTCACATCGTCCATATGAGCTACCTAGATCACAGCTGCAAGATTTTCGATTTCCGATCTTTTATACCAGGCTACTTAACGCCCCAGCAAGCTGCCGAGGTCCAGGTTTGTTCGAGCAGAGTCTCGAGTCCCTTTACGATTTGTGAAGACTCCTATTCACTCCAAGCAGGCTCCTAAACTGGTTACATCACTTAGGGACTAGAAGCTCATCATTCTCCCTAGTCCTCCTATGGAAGGGGTAGTGACCTCAACATGAGAAAAGTTCTCCTAGTGACCAGTCCACAATAAGAAGCACCATTGCAGTAGGTCGCTCTACGTATCTACACCGGGAACGCAGATTATCCTAGAAGGTCTCACCAATGAAACCTGCGGGGTGAGCATTGACTAGTATCGCCTTGAGTATTATCGCCTTAGTAGTTCTCTTATTATCGCCTTGGTAGTTCTCCTATTATCACCTTGGTAGTTCTTCTACGATCGCCTTGGTAGTTCTCATATGATAGCTTTTTGCCTATGATCGAAACCAAGATAGCCACATGGCACTCTTGATGCTTTGCTGGGTACCACCCCCCGCCAAGAAAAACCTGGTGCTAAAGTGGCCTTAGTTGCCTACCAAGACCATCGCTTGAAGACTGGGAATCCTTGCACAGGAATGTCCAATGCCCTGGATCGGATTAATCCCTCCAAGAGGATCGCCATAAAACCAGGAGAGCTACATAGAACTCCTGATGCCATAGACTGGATTAATCCCTCTAGGAGGATCGCCATAAAACCATGAGAGCCACACAACACTCTTGATGCCTTGGACCGGATTAATCCCTCCAGGAGGATCGCCATAAAACCAGGAGAGCTATACAGCACTCCCGATACCCTGGACCGGATTAATCCATCCAGGAGGATCTCCTCAAAACCAGGAAAAGTCATATGGCATTCCTACTGCCCTGGCAGGGCACCACCCCCCACTAGGAAGGATCCGGTACGTAAGAGCATAGTTTCCCGACGGATCAAACCTCGGCCGGGCACTACCCCCCACTGAGAAGGGTCTGGATAGTAAGAGCATAGTTGCTAGCCAGATCAAGGCCTTGGCCGGGCACCACCCCCCGCTAAGAAAGACTTGGTGCTAAAGTGGCCTTAGTTGCCTACCAGTATCCTGTTGCCAGAATGTTCGCCATGTGTTCGCCATGTGTTCGCCAAGGTACCAAAATTCCTAGAACAGGAATGCGAGGTACCTAGTTTCTCCAGAATGTTCTCCATGTGTTCACCAAGGTACCAAGATTCTTAGAACAGGAATGCGAGGTACCCAGTTTCTCCAGAATGTTCGCCATGTGTTCGCCAAGGTACCAAGATTCCTAGAACAGGAATGCGAGGTACCCAGTTTTTCCAGAATGTTCCCCATGTGTTCGCCAAGGTACCAAGATTCCTAGAACTGGAATGCGAGGTACCCAGTTTCTCCAGAATGTTCGCCATGTGTTCGCTAAGGTACCAAGATTCCTAGAACAGGAATGCGAGGTATCCAATTTCTCCAGAATGTTCGCCAAGGTACCAAGATCCCTAGAACAGGAATGCGAGGTACCCAGATTCTTCAATATGTTCGCCATGTGCTCGCCAGAATACCAGGATTCCTGGAACGGGAATTTAAGGTACCTATTTTCACCAATATGTTCGCCTACGTGTTTTCACCTCAAGACTAGGACAACCAAATGTCCCTCTTGCTGCCTTGGCAGGGCACCACCCCCCGCCAGGAAGGATCTGGATGGCATAGTTGCCTACCAGGATCGTTTTTGCCTATGTACCAGATTCGCCAAAGCCAAGAGTGCTGAGAGCGTTTTCTCTTTTCAAGTAATAGCTACAAGTAAGAAACGACGAGAAAAATTCTTCAAGCAGCATAAGATCCTGACTCTAACCCCAACTTAATAGCGGTGTTCAAGTCAGGGGGGACTTCTTTAACAGTCATTTTTGGCAGGGGTCCAAAGAAGAATTTTCTATCCGGCAGGTACCTGGTCGGACCTAGATCGAGACAGATACCTAGATACCGGGGATGCTATACACCATGAACTGGAAAGAAGTTAGTACCACATCTCACAGTCTACTAGGTACCAAGCAAGGCTACACCATGATACCTCCTACCTGGTTCCTAGATACCACGACATCTACCCGGTACCCAAGTACCGCGATATCAGTCCAGGATCTAACCAGAATGTGTATCATACCCACAAAATAAGAAGAATGGAACCAGGAAGAGGTACCAGCATGCTAGAACAAGCGCCACGCCAACGAGCACTCTGGTACACCAGTGTACCATACCACCGGGATATAGAGTCAGAATTCTCCTTCAAGCAACTTAAAAGAGAAAGTTAACCTCTCTAGTAAATTAATGGAGATAATCAACACCATAAATGAGGGAATCAGTCAACTCCATTAATGGCCATTCACAACTCCATTAATGAGGGAATCAGTCAACTCCATTAATGGCCATTCACAACGACATTAATGAGGGAGTCAACTTCATTAATGAAGATAATCAGACTCCATTAATGAGAAGATATTCAACTCCATCAATGAGAAGATATTCAACTCCATTAATGAGAAGATATTCAACTCATTAATATCGATAAACCAATGGAGTGGGCAACAAGAATGAACATATATAAATATAACAAGTCACTCTCTGACAAGACATTTTTCTTCATGTCGTTTTAAAAGATCAATCCGTCAACAATATTTGATAAAACCTCACAAAGCCTAAATTAGTTTGAAAACATAAATATAGTGGCAAGTGGGGTGTCGTCCACAGGGAGCGGAGTTAGCTAAATTAGTTATTGCTAAAGTAATGTTATGTATATATATATAATATCGAAACATGATTTGGTGAAAATGTAGGTGGTGAATTACTCTATAAATAACACTAAATTAATTATGCAAACTAAATGAAGGGGGAAATGGAATGAATGGTATATATAGATGATGGAAACTAAGGAGTTAATGGATACGAAAGTAAATACTGAGCAATGCAACAAACTTGTCAATAGCACGGCTATTCAAGGTAACCGACCTAGGATGTATAGAGTCGGTTATTTATCCTTAGAAGGTGGCCAACCTAGGATGTATAGTGCGGACCACCTAATAGGGATTAATCCATCGTAAACGACCAACCTAGGATGTATAGAGTTGGTTATTTATCGGATTCTAGAAATGAAGCTCGTCTACCTAATAATGACTCAACCGATTAAACATAGTCACCCTAGGATGTATAAAGATGACTTCTAACTCTCTCACGGGTTCCGACCTAGGATGTATAATGCCGGAAACTCGATCGAGGTTAGATTAAAACTGCGGTTTAAGAGTCGGAATTCATGACTTTCCGTCCATTCTTTAGAGCATTAAACAACTAAATAGGATGTATATCTAGATGCAATCCTCATACATAATACAAAGACATCTTGCAAAGAGGATGTATCTACACAAGAAATCAATGATAAACATTCACAACAAGAATAGATCAATGGAAGATAGACATGAATATCAATATAATATCAAGTTTATGTACAAGCCCAATATTCAACTAACTACTCCATCAACCCCTTAGAGGGGATTTAGCTACTCATTACAACTAGGAAACTAAGAGAAGGGAAAGAGAAAGAACCCTTGGAGAACATCTCCTTCCTTGAAGTGGCTCCAATCTCCTAACTTCCTTGAAGTTTAGTAGAGAATGTAAGGATGAGAGAGAGAGAGAGAGAGATTCTAGGTCTAAATGTGTTTTACCTCTGTAAAACGGAGTCAAAGGCTCCCTAAAACGTTTCTATACTTTTCTATTTATACAAGATACAAAAATAGGTCACTGTACCCGCACTTTATTACCTGATGCCTTCGGAGTGCGAAACGAATGCGGGTGACGGACCTGCACTGTAACCGCACTGTTCCCCTGGACTGACTCCTGGACTCTGCCCTGCAACTGTATCTGCACCAAAACTAAAACCTTTACATATTGTCAAGCATTATGTACCAAAAGTTTACAAAGACAAAAACTAACCATCCGAAAAATAAAAAATAAAAATACTAAAATTAATTCAAAAGTGAGTGCAATGCACTCAAAGTGGGACCCGGTCAACCAAATGAGGTTTGACCGGAATGGGGAGCACATTCAACTTGGCCACCCAAACCGGTGCCAAATGCCTATGCACTGCATCTCTCCCCACTTTCCTCATTTGTCCAACTAGGTCTTTTCGAACCCATATTTGTTTAACCCTTGGTGGGTTCATCCTAGATCCAACTCTACTTGCTTTGAACCTTTGGAAACTAAAGCAATAAGCCTTAGTGTACCCTCTTTTTGCACAAAAGTAACAAGTAACAGGATGGTTAGGGAAACTCCATGTTCGATTGTTGGCGTGGGCCCCTTTTTGTTGTCCGTATCTGAGGGATTTGACATTGTTTTCTATCACAACGAGTTGCTCAATCAAATCGCACTCCTTGACCTTAGCCCGCTTCAACTCATCTTCTTTTGTGCTCAACCGTTCTAGCAATTCCCTTACCGCTTTTGCAGACTCCTCCACACCTAGCTGAAGTTTCCTTGTCCATCTCCCATTGTCTTCCTCAAATTCTTCTGAGAGTTTTGCTAACTCTTCTAGGTTCTTGTAGACTAACTCCTCTTTGGTGGCAAGCTCCACTACCTGCTCCTTTAAACTGTTGTTCAATGTTGAGAGATCATGCAATTTCTTCTTCAACTGTCCATTCTCAGCCTTAAGCAAATAAACCTCAAGTTTGAGCTTTGTGTTGTCTTGCTCAAGCTCACCTAATTGTTCAAATATTTTAGTACTTGAGTCCTCCTCTTCAAATTCTAACTTTTGCCTTTCCTTAATGCAGTCTTGGTTTCCCAATTCCAACTCCTTAACACCCTCAAAAGCTTGCACAAGGATGAGCACCCGGCTTCTTTTCTTTATGGAATTTGGTGCCTCCAAGACCAAACAATCTCTGACTTGGCTCGTTCCGGGGGATGTTGTTAGGATTATGCTAAATAGCAAGAGTGTATTATTGTAATTGACAATCTTTTCATATTAATAAAGTGTTTTCTGATTCTTACAAATACTTATAGCATTTATTATTATAATTGTCAAGGTAAATAATCATAAGGTTAAAAGACTATGAGAAATGAAGAATTGTTCATAAATCCGGATATGTGTGAGGTAGACACAATTCTTTAGTTAGTCTTGAATAACGTTCACAACTTAAGTTAAAGGTTGGGCACCTCTATCTTGATAAAGTTGTAGAATTCTTTTACTAGCATTTGAGTGGGATCAAATGAGTTATGATGAGTCTAAAATCATCGAAAGGTTTTCGAGTAAAAGAATCTAGTGCACTGGGTGCGTTGAACAGGATCACAATGAACCGTCACTAGATATAAGTCTTTTCATTATTAGGACAATCGGAGAGTCGATCTTAATCATGAGATAAATGATGGACTTATGGTTGCAAGTGTTATCATTTGAGCTATCAATGAGTACGATTATATAGCATAGTCTATCCTCGATAGTTTGGTGGTATTCATTTGTTAATCGATAGAGGACTTCATTTATAGATATGGACATCGTGGCTCCATTTATTAAATGAGAGTATAATATCATCATATGGATGTTTTGAGGTATTGGATATTAAATCTCAACGTTGAGTTTTCAACAATGATTATTGAAGACATGGCTTCTGGACAAGTCAAAATATCCAAGTTCAAAATGTGGTCATATGAGGAAATATGGTAACTTGGAGAGCTATAGGCGGTCTATGAGCTCTTGGCGATTACTGATATTATTCACGAGGATACACCGTCTCCTATAAGATTCTCTAGGGTATGAATGAGAAACATCTCCTTATTCTATCTTTATTTAAGAGTTCAATTTTAGCTCTTTAGTGGAATGAGTTAAAATTAATAGATCGGACCTAAGTGAATCATTTGTTGATTGTGATTAGGTTATGTCTATTGAAGCTTAAATTTAGATAACCCGCCAAGATCCACAATCCACACGTACTTGCATGGATCACTTGATATATTCTACCGGACCAATTTATGGGTCCATCTAGAATTGCATTTAATATATTAAGAATATAATATGTCTATTATTTATTTAATGGGCTGCTCTATTATATTAATATATTAAAAGGAGACATGTGGGCTTGTTTCTTTTAGTAAGAATAAGTCTGGTTCACATGTGGGCTTTTATTTAAAGTCTAATGGATTAAATAAAATAAGAAAAATAATATTAGGCCCATGTATATATGGTGTGGGCGGCAAGGCTAATAAAATAGCCCAAGATATTATTTTATTTTATTGTTTTGATTAAATGGAAATTAATTAATTATTTAATTAATTAATAGTTTAAATTAAAATCTTTTCCTGATCAGTAAATAAAATACTATGTGTTGGATTAGGGTTAGAATTCTTTTAAGTGATAGGAGTCCTAATGTGGTAAGGATTAAGTCCACATACACTCCATACCACACAAAGAATTCGGCCACCCTAGTCCTATAAGGGTTAGGATTCTTAAATTGATAGGAATTAGGGAAAAAGCACAATTCCTTTTCAAGTAAGGAAATTGGCCAACCCTAGATTTCCCACACAAAGAATTCGTCCAACCCTATTGTTAATAGCCAAAATTGGCTAAGGACCAAAGGAAAATTTTCCACCTCCCAGACCTGTTCCCATACCCGAGAGTTTCACCAGGAGACCTCTCAATCCAGAACCGAACTGCGATACCACCCCGGGAACAAGGGCGGGCTCCGGAAACATCCGAGATAGAGCCCGGACCCGAAGAGCTTCCACTAGGAGATATCTCTATCCAGAGCCGAACTGCGATACCACTCCAGGAACAAGGATGGGCTCCGAAAACATCCGGGATAGAGCCCGGAACGATCAGATCTAGCCCGCATCACCAAAACTAGAAGCTCCCCGAAGTTGAGGTCACCTCGCAAATGCTCCAGAGACTCGTCTGTACCTCGATCGACACAGAAGAATGTCCCTAAAAGGCCGTGAGGTCATTCGAAGCCACACCTAGCTTCAAAAGGTCAGTCGAGGCCACGCCAAGCTTCGAAAAGGTCAAGGGAAGCCAGATCTGGCTCCAAGCTGGATGAAACTTCTAAGATATCAAGGTGCACCACACCATGTCATATCCAACGGCCTCTATAAAGGATATGAGGGATACACTGAATCATATCTGAAAACGTTACCTATATGCAGAACAAGTAACAAAATCCAAAAAGGAAACAAACTGATCTCCACCATGATACTCTTAATTCGGATGTTAATTCAAAGTCAATGACATTAATACAAGAAATCCCGCCCGATAAGGAGGAGACTGAGAAAATCAAGGGAGAATCAGTCTATTGACCTACAAACTATGTATAAATAGAAAAGAAAGGAAATGATAAATGAGACTACTATTCGATAGGCATACGACAAACAATCAACCATTCCCTAGAGAGAGTTGAGAGCAAAGATAAAAGAATTTCTGTATTTGTATACCATGCACATTCAATAAAATATTCTTGCTTTCTTTTTATTTTATAAATCATTGCTACACATATAATAAACCTTGGCCACCACCTACGTGGTAGTGGTCTCGAGGGCGTTAACTGAGATTTCTCATCCCGAGCAAAATTTCCGTTAACACCTATTTTGAGAAGGAGAAATTTCGGTCACCTTATAAATATAAGGTGATAAATTTCAGCCACCTAGAAGCTTGAGTGAGAGAGATTTTTGTTTGCTTTGAAAAATAAAAATCTTACTCAATACACATAGAATTTCGGCCAAGAGAGAAAAAGAAAAATAAGTTCTCATTCGATAATGCACTTGCAAGCCTTTAACATCAAAAGGTTTTGTGCACACTTTTGATATAGGGTTACGCGAGTTCCAATCATATCGATTGTGAATTCAAAAGTGACCGGAACTATTTTTCTAGGCTCTTGGTGTTTTGGGATTGAAGATCAGGATCATAAGTTCCATACATCCATTCTCAGGTAAGCAATTCAAAGAAAAAAGGGAGACCATGCTCCTAGGTGATTCACGTACGTGCTAGGATTGAAGATCTTACGGATTACCATCGACATTAGTCAATCGGATCACGCGACAAGAGGTATTTAACTCTAACCGTATATTTGTGTTTAATTAATTAAAGGGTTAAGGTTCAAATCTTTAGAAAAATTTTAAACTATACGAAAATCTACTTTTCGCCTTCCGCTGCGGTTTTAGTTAGTTTTTCCCTACAATTGGTATCAAACCCTGGTTTTACCCTTTAATTAATTAACGTATATATACGTGAATCTATTTCTTTTTATTGTGATTATGCATGTTTTAGAAAGAGATGGCACTCTAGGTATTCGCATATATAATTATATGTCGAATGTATGGATTTATATATGTTGTTATAAAGTGAATTGTTATTGCTCAATTTTGGTCCTAGATTTTCCATGTAATTTTTGTTTCGGAATTGTAACAAGAAGGGTGGCCTATTATCGTCACAAGTTCCTTCTTGATAGTTTCTTAATTTTTTTTTGTTGTATAAAATAGTGCAGTTTTTTTTAATGTATTAAAAATGCTGCAGTTTTTTTAGTGTAGTTTTTTATTTGTAAAAAAATACTGCAGTGATTAATAAAAAAAAATTTACTGCAATATTTTATTGTATAAAATAAGCTGTAATATATTCAAGATTCGAAGACTCGAATATTTGAAGAAATTGGAGCATCCGTAACCCGTCTTGGCACCCGCGTGCACCGAGACAACAAGCGCGCACGCAACCAAGCGTGCAACTACGCTTGTTGCGGTGCAGCAGCGCGCGACCCATGCATAGGCTGGTCGTGCGGCAGCTCATGCCCTTGCATGGGCTAGGCGTGCACATGGGCTGCTGTGGTGATCTTTGGGCGCGCGAGTTTCGTGCGCGAGATGGTCGCTTGAAGTCTTGTCCACCAAGAAAGGAGTTTTTGTATTCCGTACAATTGTAATTTACATGCTTTTCTAGGATGGACCAAAATTGTGGCTATTTATTTTTTATGTATAAATATTACAATATTTGTTATTGTATGATAACATGTCATATAGAATAGGAGTGCCACTCATATATCTCTTTTGGTATGAACATGCATTGAATGATTTAGGTATCTAATTGGCATCTAGATAACTTGGTAAAATCATTCTTTGGAATTTAATCACACGCCTTAAATAATTGAGTGGGAGAAGGTGTGTTAGAACTCCTATGGCCTAAAAGGTTAGTTGAGTTTTATTATTTTTAGTAATCCCCCCAAGGGGCGTCCATAAATGGAATTTAACAAAATACTGCCTTACAAGGATAGACTAGACAATTGATTTAAACGAAATCCACTCCCCAAGGAGGGATTCTAGTGAGAGAAAATTGAGGGTCGATATCTTGGTGACACACTCAATGTAATTTTATTAATATCCTCCCAAGAGTTCTTGTTAATAAAATTGCAAGGCTAAAATTGAAAACGCTGGTTGTTATGTTAACAATTAGGTGGGACCTAGTCCAACTAGTAAATAGTACGAACTCCCAAAGGAGGCGTAAGATTTATGGGTGTTGGATCACCGTTAAATTTTTACGATTGAATTATTTATTTAATTCAAGATAAATATTTAAAAGTGCTTTATAATGATTATTTACTTATATATGTTTTTGTTTTAATCAGAAATCATGACCCCATCACTTATGAACATCCTGAAAGATAACACCTTAACTGGAGATAATTATGTCACATGGAAAAGGAAAATTGGGTTGTTGCTGCAAAGTGAAAAACATAAATTTGTTCTGACTACTCCTAAACCACCCCTTCCTAATAATGAATCTAGTGTGATGCAAAGAGATGAGTATGAGCAGTGAAAGACTTCTGATGATATGGCAAAATGTTATATTATGGCCACTATCTCCGACTTGTTGCAACAGCAACATGAAGGAATGGAGTCCGCTACTGATATAATGATGTCTCTGGAGGAAATGTTTGCTATGAGGTCTATGACGACTAAAAGAGAGGCAGTGACTGCTTTTATGAATCTTAGGATGAAACCTGGACAATCTGTGAAAGATCACATGATGAAAGTCATAGCACATCTCAATATTACTGAACTAAATGGTGCTGAGATTGATGGTGAGACAAAAATTGATATGGTAGTTAACTCACTATCAGATTCCTTTGATCAGTTCAAGTTGGACTACACCTTTAACAAAAAGGAATACACCTTGCAGGGCCTGATGCAAGATGTTCAAAGCGCTGAAAAGATCCTTGTGAAAAACAAAGGTCAAGAGATTCATTTGGTTGGTAAAGTTGCTACTGTTAAGACCCGTAAGAAGGTCAAAAAACAATAGAAGAAAAAGCAACTTGGGCCTACCAAGAAGGAAACCAAGAAAGTAACCAAGATCAAAGGGAAATGCTTTCTTTATGGTGAAAAGGGACATTGGAAAAGAGATTGCCCAAAGTCCCAGAATAAGAAGGAAGAAGGTAATATTAATTATCTTGAAACATGTTTTCTGGTAGATTCTACTGATTCTTGGATCATAGACTCTGGAGCCACTAATCATGTTTGTTATTCCTTGCAGGGGTTCCAAGAAAGGAGAAGGCTGAATGAAGATGAAGTCAATTTGCGCTTGGGCAACGGAACGTTAGTGTCTGCAAGTGCAGTGGGAGATATTAGAGTTATTTTAGATTCTAGTAGGCATTTAGATTTAATAGACGTTTATTATGTACCTCAATTCAAGAGAAATTTAATTTCAGTTTCTTGTTTAAATAAATTTGGATATTCGGTTACTTTTAATAAAGCTTTAATTATTAGTAAGAATGACAAAATTGTTTGCAAAGGTACAATGGAAAACGGTCTATTCTTTTTGCATAGAAATATCTCTCACTCGTTAGACACAGAAATAACGGAACCTAATCATAAAAGAGTAAAATTATCAAAAGATGAAACCTACCTTTGGCATTAATGCCTAGGTCACATTAACCTTAATAGGATTAAAAGATTGGTAAGTGACGGACCTTTAAGTGACTTAAAGGTTAATGATCTACCAACTTGTGAATCTTGTTTAGAAGGTAAAATGACCAAAAGGCCGTTCAATACCAAAGGTGCAAGAGCCACTGAATGTTTAGGACTAATACACACTGATGTATGTGGTCCTATGAGCATTCAAGCTAGAGGTGGATATGAGTACTTCATCACCTTCACAGATGATTACTCAAGATTTGGTTATGTGTATCTCATGAAACATAAGTCGAATGCTTTTGACATGTTCAAAGCATTCAAAGTTGAAGTAGAAAATCAGCTTGAGAAACATATAAAAATCTTGAGATCTGATCGTGGTGGAGAATATCTATCTGGAGAGTTTCAGCAATATCTTATTGATAATGGGATAGTTTCTCAGTTTTCTGCACTAGGTACACCTCAACAAAATGGGGTAGCAGAAAGGAGAAATAGAACTATTTTAGAGATGGTTAGGTCAATGTTGAGTTATTCAACACTTCCTATTTCTTTTTGGGGATATGCTCTACAAACAGCAATATACATTCTAAATGATGTACCATCTAAATATGTCCCTAAAACCCCACATGAATTGTGGACTAGGCGAAAACCTAGTTTACAACACATGAGGATATTTGGTTGCCCTGCACATGTGTTGAAAGGAAAGACAGAAAAGATGGAGTCCCGTTCAGAAACATGTATTTTGTGGGGTATCCAAAAGGAACTAAAGGATATTATTTCTATAGTCCTAATGATCTAAAAGTATTTGTTTCAACAAATGCTTCATTTCTAGAAAAGGACTATATGAATAATTTTGTGCCCAAAAGTAGAATTGTCCTGAATGAAATGTCAGGAGATACAATTCCACAAGAGGTTTCACAACCTAGCCCAATTGTAAGTTCCACTCCAACACAAAATCAACAACCTACCATTCCTCGTCGTAGTGGGAGGGTTATAACACAACCCGAAAGATACATCGGTCTAGGAGAATCTGTGGAGAATCTCCTGGACGACGATGATCCCTACACGTACAAGGAAGCAATGAAGGATGTTGATTGTCGTCATTAGCAAAAGGCAATGCAATCTGAGATTGAATCGATGTTCAATAACAAAGTCTGGTCCCTTAAAGGGATAAAACCCATTGGGTGTAAGTGGGTATACAAGAGGAAAAGAGGTATGGATGGTAAAGTGGAAACCTTTAAAGCTAGACTGGAAGCTAAAAGTTATACATAGAAAGAAGGTATCGATTACGAAGAAACCTTCTCTCCTGTGGCCATGCTTAAATCCATTAGTATACTCTTATCCATTGCAGCATCTCTAGACCTAGAGATTTGGCAAATGGAAGTCAAGACAGCTTTCCTTAATGGAAGTCTTGACGAGAGCATGTACATGATGCAACCAGAAGGATTCATTGAAAAGGGCCAAGAGGAAAGAGTATGCAAATTGCTAAAGTCCATATATGGACTGAAGCAAGCATCTAGATCCTGGAACATAAGGTTCGATCAAGCTGTGAAAGGTTTTGGATTTATTCAAAACCCTGACGAACCTTATGTATACAAAAGGATTAAAGGCGACAAGTTGGTTTTCCTCATTCTTTATGTTGATGATATACTACTCATTGGAAACGATGTAGGTGTATTGACATCAGTACAAGAATGGTTAGCAAAACAATTTGATATGAAGGACTTAGGAGAAGCAAGTTATATTCTTGGTATCCAAGTAATAAGGGATAGAAAGAATATAACGATTACATTATCCCAAGCTTCATACATTGATAAAATCTTGTCTAGATTTTCCATGCAAGATTCCAAGAAAGGTATGTTACCTTTTAGACATGGAATCAAACTTTCTAAAGAACAGGTTCCTAAGAATGAGCATGAAGAACAATTCATGAGTTGAGTTCCATATGCCTCGGCAGTTGGAAGTCTCATGTATGCAATGCTCTGTACTAGACCAGATATTTGTTTTGCTGTTGGCATAGTTAGCAGGTTTCAATCGAAACCTGGTCCTGATCATTGGACGGCAATCAAGCATATTTTCAAGTATCTTAAAAGAACTAGAGATTATATGCTTGTATACTCTAGAGGGGATTTAATTTCCGTTGGGTATACAGATTTCGATTTCCAGTCAGATTCTGACTCCAGAAAATCCACATAAGGATCTGTGTTTACCATTGGAGGAGGAGCAGTCATATGGAGGAGTATCAAGCAATCTTGTATTGTTGATTCCACCATGGAAGCTGAGTATGTTGCTGCATGCAAAGCTGCAAAAGAGGCTGTTTGCCTCCGCCAATTCTTGATTGACTTGGAAGTGGTTCCTAATGCGAATAAGCAGATTACTATACACTGTGACAATAGTGGAGCAGTGGCTAATTCAAGAGAACCAAGAAGTCATAAGAGAGGTAAACACATTGAAAGGAAATATCACCTTTTAAGGGAAATTGTTCATAGGGGAGACGTGACGATCACCAAAATTACGTCAGCAGAAAATCTAGCGGATCTTTTCACAAAGGCTCTACCTTAGAAGAGTTTTGATGGGCACCTAGAGAATATGGGAATGAGATATATGACACACTTGCTATAGCGCAAGTGGGAGATTGTTAGGATTATGCTCAATAGCAAGAGTGTAATATTGTAATTGACAATCTTTTTATATTAATAAAGTGTTTTCTGATTCTTACAAATACTTATAGCATTTATTATTATAATTGTCAAGGTAAATAATCATAAGGTCAAAATACTATGAGAAATGAAGAATTGTTCATACATTCGGATATGTGTGAGGTAGACACAATTCTTTAGTTAGTCTTGAATAACGTTCACAACTTAAGTTACGGGTTGGGCACCTCTATCTTGATAAAGTTGTAGAATTCTTTTACTAGCATTTGAGTGGGATCAAATGAGTAATGATGAGTCTAAAATCATCGAAAGGTTTTCGAGTAAAAGAATCTAGTGCACTGGGTGCATTGAACAGGATCACAATGAAATACTTTATCTAGAACCGTCACTAGATATAAGTCTTTTCATTATTAGGACAATCGGAGAGTCGATCTTAATCCTGAGATAAATGATGGACTTATGGTTGCAAGTATTATCATTTGAGCTATCAATGAGTACGATTATATAGCATAGTCTATCCTCAATAGTTTGGTGGTATTCATTTGTTAATCGATAGAGGACTTCATTTATAGATATGGACATCGTGGCTCCATTTATTAAATGAGAGTATAATATCATCATATGGATGTTTTGAGGTATTGGATATTAAATCTCAACGTTGAGTTTTCAATAATAATTATTGAAGACATGGCTTCTGGACAAGTCAAAATATCCAAGTTCAAAATGTGGTCATATGAGGAAATATGGTAACTTGGAGAGCTATAGGCGGTCTATGAGCTCTTGGCGATTACTGATATTATTCACGAGGATACACCGTCTCCTATAAGATTGTCTAGGGTATGAATGAGAAACATCTCTTTATTCTATCTTTATTTAAGAGTTCAATTTTAGCTCTTTAATGGAATGAGTTAAAATTAATAGATCGGACCTAAGTGAATCATTTGTTGATTGTGATTAGGTTATGTCTATTGAAGCTTAAATTTAGATAGCCCGCCAAGATCCACAATCCACACGTACTTGCATGGATCACTTGATATATTCTACCGGACTAATTTATGGGTCCATCTAGAATTGCATTTAATATATTAAGAATATAATATGTCTATTATTTATTTAATGGGCTGCTCTATTATATTAATATATTAAAAGGAGACATGGGGGCTTGTTTCTTTTAGTAAGAATAAGTCTGGTTCACATGTGGGCTTTTATTTAAAGTCTAATGGATTAAATAAAATAAGAAAAATAAAATTATGCCCATGTATATATGGTGTGGGCGGCAAGGCTAATAAAATAGCCCAAGATATTATTTTATTTTATTGTTTTGATTAAATGGAAATTAATTAATTATTTAATTAATTAATAGTTTAAATCAAAATCTTTTCCTGATCAGTAAATAAAATACTATGTGTTGGATTAGGGTTAGAATTCTTTTAAGTGATAGGAGTCCTAATGTGGTAAGGATTAAGTCCACATACACTCCATACCACACAAAGAATTCGGCCACCCTAGTCCTATAAGGGTTAGGATTCTTAAATTGATAGGAATTAGGGAAAAGCACAATTCCTTTTCAAGTAAGGAAATTGGCCAACCCTAGATTTCCTACACAAAGAATTTGTCAAACCCTATTTTGTGAAGGAGAAATTTCGGTCACCTTATAAATATAAGGTGATAAATTTCGGCCACCTAGAAGCTTGAGTGAGAGAGATTTTTGTTTGCTTTGAAAAATAAAAATCTTACTCAATACACATAGAATTTCGGCCAAGAGAGAAAAAGAAAAATAAGTTCTCATTCGATAGTGCACTTGCAAGCCTTTAACATCAAAAGGTTTTGTGCATACTTTCGATATAGGGTTACGTGAGTTCCAATCATATCGATTGTGAATTCAAAAGTGACCGGAACTATTTTTCTAGGCTCTTGGTGTTTTGGGATTGAAGATCAGGATCAGAAGTTCCATACATCCATTCTCAGGTAAGCAATTCAAAGAAAAAAAGGGAGACCACGCTCCTAGGTGATTCACGTACGTGCTAGGATTGAAGATCTTGTGGATTACCATCGACGTAAGTCAATCGGATCACGCGACAAGAGGTATTTAACTCTAACCGTATATTTGTGTTTAATTAATTAAAGGGTTAAGGTTCAAATCTTTAGAAAAATTTTAAACTATACGAAAATCTACTTTTCGCCTTCCGCTGCGGTTTTAGTTAATTTTTCCCTACATATGTTACCTTGAAGTTAACACTTTTACCTCCACAGCTGAAGGAACTGTCCCTAGAACAAATATCAGCTACCATACCCGTTGTGACCATGAATGACCTCCCCAAAAGTAGTTTCCAGTCCTTACCACTGTATTCTCCTCGTTTGCAATTCAACACAACAAATTCTACCGGCACCATCAAACCGTGCACATTCACGTAAACTTCCTCCACGATACCAACTGGGTGATGGAAGAATTGTCTGCCATAATGAGAGTCTGGGAGGTAGGCTTGATCGACTGAATCTTCAGCTGTTCGTATACCTCTAATGGCATCATATTGATGCTAGCCCCCATATCAATCACTGCTCCCATCCTTAGTGAATTCTCAATTTGTACCTCTATGACGAAACTTCTGGGGTCCTCAAGTTTAATGGGTAAGTTTATGCCACTTCCCCTATCTTCATTAACTGTGACCTCTACCACTCTTTCCTCGATTTCATCAACTCCCAACTGGACAACCTCTAACACGTTAACATGTTCATCGGAGTTTGATGCCTTCTCCTTGTTCTTGACCAATGCATTAAAAATCTGTGCCAACTGAGTTTCCATCTTCTTCAGTGACGCTCCATGACTATTTGCTCTCTGATCATTAGACTGCATGTAAGCTGTCATTCGTTGCTCAGAGGCATGCAAGGTGTTCTTGAGAGCTTCAGACCCGATACCAACCGTTTTGATCACTGTGCTCACTATCTCCTCTAGAGACTTATCCTTTGGTTGGCTAGCGGAAGCTTGGGAATTAAAGTTGGATGGTGGGTTACTGCTTGAATTTCCCCATTTATTGTTGTTGTTTTCCCTTCCTTGATTGTATCTATTGTACCCACAGTTTTGGTACCCTTGATTATTGTTTCCACCTTGGAAATTGTTGCTGCCACCTAGGTAAGTTGTTGCTCCTAGGTGGTTATTATTGGACAAAGACAAGTTTGGGTGGTTTCTCAACCCTAGATTGTATGTGTTTGAATATGGGTTATTCCTTGGCCTTGGGAATTCCCCAAGGGCTTGGGCTTGCTCATCTTGCCCGAAATGCCCTTCTCCTCCTTCTATCTCCCACATGACTTGACTCACTCCTTGGGAGGACCCTGGTTTTTCAGTTATAAGCTCCTTGATCGATTGGAGCTCTTTGTTCATTTTGGACATTTGAATCCGAACTTGGGTATCTTGACCCACTTATATTCTTCCACCCCTTCTCACGTGTGATGTCCTCTGCTGTGAGTTCTGGGCAATCTTTCCCAAGATGTCATATGCCTCAACTGCTCTCTTGTCTGCTATTGTACCTCCGCACGCATTGTCCACTACCATTTGTGTTATCGGTGAAAGTCCACTATAGAAGGAATTAACCTTCAACTCAGGGTGGTATGTATGCGGTGGCATTTGTGCTAACAACAAGTTGAACCTCTCCCATGCCTCATGGAATGGTTCACCGTCCTCCTCAACAAATGATGCTATCTTCAACCATAGGTCTTTTGCTTTCTACGACCGAAAATACTTGTTGAAAAAGACCTTGCACACCTGACTCCATGTCACCAGTGATCCTGGCCTCAAGTTCATGTACCATGTCATGGCGGCATCTTACAGACAATACTGGAAACACCTGAGATGAAGCTGCTCTCTTGTCAGTACTGCTTGGCGAGCCATTACCGGGAAGGTTTCTAGGGTGGCTCCATACTGTTTCATAAATTGGAGGCAATCCTCGGTAATCCGCCCACTAAACGATGGTTGGAGGCTAATGTGCATAGTCTTCAACTCATACTGCCTTGTTATATCATCCAGTACTATGGCAGTGGGCACATTACCTACAAACGGGAGAGTGTACTCGCCCATGGTGAGACCTAGCTATTCATTCCCATGTACACTTCCCTCATGCTCTCGAGCCTGCTGCTCATTCTGATTCTGATCGTTCCTGTCTTCCCTATTCTGCCCAGGGTAATCCATAGGAACACCGGCGTCCATGTTTCCCTCTAACTGACTGGTTCTTCTACCCAACTGATTGATGTTATCGTTAAATGGCAACACTGTTCCTCTTAACAATCTTCTTCTGTGCATATACCTAGAATCCTGAAATTTCACAACAAATAACGCACAACGTAAACGAGAAACAAATAGGGTAGATCAGAAACGTTACTTGACTAACTATTGTCTATGCAAAACTAATCAAACTAAACATGCCGCTCCCCGGCAGCGGCGCCATTTGACAAGACGTTTTTCTTCATGTCGTTTTAAAAGATCAATCCGTCAACAATATTTGATAAAACCTCACAAAGCCTAAATTAGTTTGAAAATATAAATATAGTGGCAAGTGGGGTGTCGTCCACAGGGAGCGGAGTTAGCTAAATTAGTTATTGCTAAAGAAATGTTATGTATATATATAATATCGAAACATGATTTGGTGAAAATGTAGGTGGTGAATTACTCTATAAATAACACTAAATTAATTATGCAAACTAAATGAAGGGGGAAATGGAATGAAGGGTATATATAGATGATGGAAACTAAGGAGTTAATGGATACGAAAGTAAATACTGGGCAATGCAACAAACTTGTCAATAGCACGACTATTCAAGGTAAACGACCTAGGATGTATAGAGTCCGTTATTTATCCTTAAAAGGTGGCCAACCTAGGATGTTGTTGGGGATTTTGCCTTAAAGCTTGTAATATGTAAATGTAATTTGAACATAAATAAAAGAAGTAGTATATTCATTTATTTTGTGTCATACTTTATATAACATGTGCACTTAACATCCAAAATTGCCGGATGTAATTTCGAACTGAGTATATGAGTGTCATATATAGATGGATTCAGTTTGAAATGAGCAATCTAAAGAGTCCGTAGATAGCAAATAAAGCTGGGTACTTTATTTGTGGTTAATCTACAGCTGTGGTCCATTTCGTAGTGTACGGTGATCCTATCCTGGATCATTCATATGTAGATATGAGAATGGAGGCACCTTGTATGATGTGATCATATAGGACTAGGCCATGATCTATATGAATCTCTCACTAAGATCCGTTTAACGATGAGATTCATATATATCAACTTATGATGGCTATATGTGGGTGATCTTAATCCTGAGTGTCTTATCGACTCCTTCAGGTTAGATCGTGGTCTTTGATATACCATGGGTGAGGTCGGAGTTGCATTCCCGATCAATATACTCCGTATGTTGGGATCGCGGTTTGGCTTGTGGCTGGGAAGGTTTGTACACAATAGTGGAATCCACTCCTTCTTGTGAGAAGTAGATGGTAGTTCCCTTAAGCGTTGATTCGGGGCTTGAACAATATGAGCGATCTCCTAATTCCATAAGGACTGTAGGATTTATTGTTCATTAGAGAATCAATGGTACTTAATGAAAAGATATGATTAGAGGGGTATAACGGACATTATGACCCAGCTCTAATTATGAACTACTTGTGGAGGATTATACCATATGTAATAGCTATATCGATGGACACCGAGAGTTATTGGTTTGTGTAAAAACGTCTACAGTTGAGAGAGTGCAGCTTCGGATTTTTAGTGGAATAACACCGAAGTTAATAATCATGAAAAATTAATTAAAGAGTTTAATTAATAATTTCAAAGGATTATTGGAGCTCAAAATACTGTGGGTCCATTAGGTCCCCTTGCTAGCCCGATCGATTTAGGTAACAAGGGTCACGGTTAATTAATTGGATTGTCCAATTAATTGTGTTACGAAAGTGACACGTATTTATTCGGGAATTAATTGAATAATGGGATTATTTAATTAATGAATAATGATGATTAAATAAATTAAATAATAAGATTATTTAATTATGTTGTTAATCACTAAATGGAGGGTGTTAGTTGATATTTGATTTTGAATAAAATAAGATAATATGATTATTTTATTTTATTAAATTAAATATTTGAAATTGAAATTGAAATGTTCGAATTCAAAAATAAATATTTAATTAATTTTAAAAAAGATATGAGATATCTTTATAAAATTTTTAAAAAACAAATAGATTTTGGTTTGTTGGTTTTTGAATATATATGAGATATATATTTAATTAAAAAAAAAACAATAACCGAATGATATATGTAAAGTAATCAGATTACTTGGATATTAAATGTGAAAACTTACACAGCAAAAAGAAGAGAAGAGATGAGATAAAAGTCTTCGTGAACAGCAAACAAAACAAATAGAAAAGAAAAAGTTAGGATGTGGTGAGACCACAAGTACTGCACTTCTAGAAGTTTGTTTTTATGTGTGTGTTCTTTTCTTCTTCCTCCATACAGGTCCTGAATATCGTGACGTGCCCACACGCTGTTACCAGTTCCGGGAGATAGCGAGGAAAATCACGTGGTTCAAATCAGGAGCAGTTCGTATCAAAGTGAAGGAGCCTCCTACGTAGGTATGAAAAAGTTTCTTCACTTATTTATTGCATTTGATTATTACTGTACAAATGGGTTAGTTTAATGATTGCATTAAATTTTTTTTAAAACCTTCCGCTGCGCAATCTGTAACCCGAAGGTCCAACAATTGGTATCAGAGCCAATTTTTGTACAGTATAATTGAATTCGATTACTCCTGATATGTATGAATGTGTAGGCACATATTTTTTTGATGAGTGTATGATGTTTTTTAATTAAATTGTTTAATTTAAAAAATATGGTTGATCGTAATTTTTTATGGTGTTGTGGATTTAGAGTGTTTCTGGTTTGTATCATGTTGTTATATTTATTTTTATTTTACTGTTGTATTATTTAAGTATTAAAAAAAAAATTATGTAAGCAAGACCTGGTGAGCGCATGGTAGACCAACGCATGCCCACCTGCGCGCTTGCAAGGAGACCTGGTAGACCAGCACACACCAGCGCGCATCGCAGAGCAGTGGTGCCTTCCAGCGCTGCCCACCTTCCCACACAGCGCCTACCAGCGCGCAACAGCGCGCATGCCTTCCAACGCAGCATACCAGCGTGCATGCAGACCAGCGCATGACCTCCCACTAGTGCGCATGAAGACCAGCGCATGTTGCACAGCGTTGCCTTCCCGCAGTGCACATCGTTGCCTTTGCGCACAGCCTATTAGCGCACATCGATGCCTTCGCGCACAGCCTACCCGGGCACAGCGTTGCCTTCGCGCACTGCCTACCAGCGCACTTGACCTGAAGAGATTGGAAGTCTTGGAAATTACAAGAAGACCAAGGGATGCCTTGGGAATAATTTTTGTAATTAGATTCCAATTTTTAGGTTAAATAATCCACAACACTCGGTCAACTCATGTATGTTTTAATTATTTGATGATTAAGCATTGTCATGCATATACATGTCATTTAAATTAGTTGTGCCTACACATATATATATATATATATATATATATATGTTGATATATCATACATGCATTATAGCCATCTATATTATGTGTTTAATTTTTTTTAATTTGATTAAAATGGGTTATTCACATAATTGGCTATTTTAATGGGATTAGTTTTTAGGAGTAAAAACTTGGTAAATCTCATTAATTACTAATCTTTTTATTAAAGAGTTTAAATACTTAGATTAGTGGGGTCCTTAATTCATATATTAGGATTAATTTGATTAAGCTCCTAATAATAATTGGACCTAAATAATGTGTTTAGTTTTAATAGTTAAAACTTGGTAAATACACATTTAATAATAATTCTATTCTTAGTAAACAATTTACATAGATTTGAATTATCACTAATGAACTAAATTTTTTAAGTGTTAAAAATCAATTTAGTTTATTAGTTATTGGAATAGGATTCTAATAATTTGTGATTAATGCACTTGACGCTTAGACTAAAATTAGCCGTTTAATCTAGTTTAATCTAGGTGCATTAATATTAATAGAAAACCCTTAATATAAAATAGTGAGTGGGAGAGGGATATATGACATTATATCCCGCGGTCTCCATCATTAGTTCAACACCGTGAGATTCGAGTGGGGCCTCGTGACGGCTATGTTTTCGTCCTCCCTAAGGAGGGTTTCCATAAGAATCAATACCAAGGTTGACTTCCTAACAGATAGGATTTCGGAGGGGATTTCGGGATTGACCAACCCTAAGGCGGCAATTCTCGAGTTAAGCTCTTGAGATCTGAAATGATGGGTTACACTCACAAGGTTTTAATTAAATTGGTTAATTAAAAACCTGACCTAATAAACGATGGTTGAATGATATTGGCATAAGAGTTATTCTGGTATATCCTTTGACTGAGAAGGTCTCGATCCAACATGCAAGAATTTGACCGACCCTAAGGCGGCACTTGCTTGTGGTAGTTGGATTATCGTGGTATAGAAACATTGTTTTTAGGGTTGTTCTTGTTCATTAAACATTTTCATGCATCATGTTTAATTTTATGCCGAACATTAGCACATGTTTAGAATGTATGACTGAATGAATCTTTAATTTATGTTTTTTCAGCCATGTCATATGCACTATTACAAATACTTGCAAACGATAAATTAACTGGTGATAACTACACAAAATGGAAACTTAACATTAATGCAATACTGGTCACCAAAGACCTCAAGTTTGTGCTTATGGAGGAATGTCCTCCGGTGCCTACTGCCAATGCCACACGAACTGTTCGTGAGGCATACCAGCGATGGGTCTCATCTGATGAGAAGGCCCGAACATATCTGTTAGCTTCTATGACAAACGTGCTTGTCACAAAGCACGAAGCAATGACTACAGCATTCGAAATTATGGAGTCATTGCAACCTATGTTCGGGCAGCCCTCCGAGCAAAAGCGACACGAAGCTGTTCGTTCCGCTATGCTCGCTCGTATGAAGGAAGGTACATCAGTTCGGGAACATGTCCTGAGCATGATGTCCTACTTCAACACGACAGAAGTCAATGGCGGGGCCATTGATGAACCCAGTCAAGTGAGCATCATACTGACGACTCTTCCGAAGAGTTTCGATCAGTTTAAGAACAACTACGGGATGAACAAGTTAAGGTTTAGTCTCACACAGTTGCTCAATGAGCTCGCTACTTTTGAGTCCTTGACCAAGGACAGCAAAAGTAAGACCGGTGAGGCAAATGTTGCCGAACCATCTTCCTCCAATAATAAGAAGAGGAAGAGGTCTGCTGGAAAGGCGAAGGGTAAGCCCAAACCCAAGAAGGCCCAAAGCAAAAAGAAGGGCACCTCCACCACCAAGACAAAGGAAAATGTTTCCATTGTAACAAGGTCAGGCACTGGAAGAGGAACTGTCCTCAGTACCTGGAGGAGGTAGCCAAGAAGAAGAAGAAAGGTAAATATGATTTACTTGTTCTTGAATCTTGTTTAGTGGAAGATGATTCTTCACCTTGGATTGTTGATTCGGGGGCCACTAACCATGTTTGTTCTTCTTTGCAGTGGACTAATTCTTGGACACAGCTAGAGGAGGGAGCCTTCTCCATGCGTGTAGGGTCGGGGGATGTCGTGTCGGCCAAAGCAGTGGGAGCAATAAGATTGCAATTTTGTAATAATAATAGTTTGTAACTCTTCTCTTGTATCAAATCCCGGCTATGATCATGAGTGTGGTTGGAGTGCGGCTGGAGTGCGGTTGCGACCCGCACTTGACCCGCACTGTCGTGCTACTTATGATCCTTTGCCTCTCCTTTTGCCCCTTTTCTGCCAGAACCACCGCAACCCACTTATAACACCCGAACTACATCTATTGCCTGCAATTAGCACAAACGATCCTATTAGACGTGAAAGACATAAAATATATAGAAAATACACACGAGAACGAGACAAAAGAATAGGAATGAGGGCCGAAATATACAATAATTTAGGCACGATCAAACACCCCCAAACCAAACCTTTGCTCGTCCTCGAGCAAACATAATCTAAAACAAAATAAGACACAAACTAAAAATGACTCAAACTAAGAACTTCCTAGACAAAAAGAAAAACTTCCTGCAGAACCAAATGTAGAGAGATGCGCAAAAGCAATATGGGAGTGAGGAATGAGCATATGCAAAATGTTCTAAACAACTCGAAGACACCCCAAGGGAAACTGGCACAACACGAATCCCACACTTAAAATGCCCTCGCCTCAGAAACTACTCACTCTCACACCTCGAGCATAATTCGCTTCGAAACTAGGTTCTCACATGGATTCTCTCTTATCTTTCCTCTCAGAACCTAGGTTCACACTCATGCAACATGTATGCCAATGAATTTATGTAACTGAATCAATTTAGTTGCATACATTTAGTGTAGAATAAATGCTGTTTACAGTGAGTGAGTCTCATGAAAGAATCACGTGTCATGAACGTGGAAAGAGCATTCATCAACTAATATTCCCAATCTAGACGTCCCTAAGATCAATTAGGTCTTTCCTTTTGGTTGTAACGTGGCCACGGTGAATGGTGATTGGAAGAATGAGAATTTAGGCACAAGCACTAATCAACCAAGTTAAGGCAATACATTCTACACTTAAGCATTTAATTTCTCGTGCAACTCCACTTCCAAATACAATATGGCGTCCATGCATACAATTAGACTCTACGTGCAATCTTTAACTACTCATGTTACCCATTTGAGTAGCATTTACAATTTACACAAGGCATTTGAAGCATATTTTTCTTTTGTTACTTTTTGCTTCTTTTCTTTTCTTTTCTTTTCATGCCTTTTTACCATGCACATTTTAACAACTCATTATTCTTGCATAGGTACACGCCATTTATCAAATTAAAGCACAACTATAGATTCCTAAGCCTCAATAAGATCAATTAAGAGAGGGTTGGCTAAGTGTTTAGGTTGCTTGGGTTATGGATAACGTGGGTGTAGAAAGGAAAAGTCTATATGTGTTTGGCTTCAAAATTGGCTTGGGAGCACACATATTACGGGAACGGGAAGTATTTAGGCTTTATTTTTGAGTGGCTAAAACACACATTGCCTAATATCACTTCAAAGGATCAATCTACCAAGGGAATAAAAGTTTCTGTCAAGCAGTCCACATATATGATGCATGTTCAATGACAAATGATGATTTTTGATGTAGTGAGACTATGCATGGTGTTTGAATAGTGTTTACAGATTTGGAAAACATTTTCCCTCAAATATACACGCTTTTGGCTTGTGTTTGTGATCTCACAAGGGAAATCTCCACTATTAGAACAAGGCGCTTGAGCACTGAGTTCCCTAAACTTTGACACTAGAAGATGAGACTAGCCCATGAAGTGCAAGTGAGACCCCTAAAGTGACTAAGAGTTATTGAATAAGCACACAAAGCATACACACATTCGCCACAAACACTATGCTCCAGGTATCTCACCAAGCTAAATAAGCTCAAAATTCTGGCTAAGCAGCAACTTTTTCAAAAATAAGACACAAAAATGACTCAAGACACAAAAGACGACTCAAAAAGGCGTCAACACCCCCAAACAAAAACCTAACATTGTCCTCAATGTTGAAGACAAGAGAATCTGGCCTAGCGGCACGCACCTAACATGACTCAAAAAAACTTAGGCACTAATCAAACACAATCAATGCCCCAACAAAATAAAAATGACTCAAACAAGGCTCACAAAATAAAGGCAATTCATGCAATATATCATTGAAGCACAAGTCAAGCTTAACATCATGCATTTTATCAAAAATGACGGAATGGGGCATGAACAACCCCCAAACCGAATTAAACAATATAAAGCACATGCATTCATACTTGCACAATAGCCTCCGGCTCTTTCATCCACAAATATAATCAATAAATTCAATGTGCAAATATCCACAAAATATAGCCTACGAACAAAACTATCCCAACAACACAATTTATTGAATTTAAACAACATAAAACATAAACTAACTACATGCATCAAAATTACTCAATGGGATGCATTCATGGAGAGGCTAGGGTCCTCTAAGGGTGGTTTGAACAAGTTAGGAAATTCCCTATTTTTCACTAGCCAAATAAATTTAGGTGACTTCATTATCTTTTCCCTTTTCATGTTTCTATATAAGTGCACTTGGTCTTTCCTTACCCATATTTGCTTGACCCTAGGTGGACTCCATCTATTCCTAGGACCTCTAGTTTTCCTATGTTGATTTGGCTTGTAACTTTTAGCCTTAAAGTGATCTATCTGAGAACATGCATAGCAAAAGATATGAGAGTTAGAAAAACTCCCCTTTGATGCGTGGTCTTGAGGACGTTTGATTTGTTTTACTTGTAACGCCTTGACCTCCGCCTCCTTTTTGCTTAGTGCTACCTTTGCTTCCTCTAAGGCATTGGCTTTTTGGTCAACCTCCATTTGCATCTTCATGGACATGTGAGCTATCTCATCTTCAAAATATTTTGATAGCCTCACTAAGTTCTCCAAAGCCTTCGATGCGGTACTCTTTTCGGCTTCAAATCTCTCAAGTTGTTGCTCCAATTCTTTATTCTTGTCGGAGACTTCACCATTTGTCTTCTTGAGAGTTCCATTCTCAACCCTGAGCATCTTCACTTCAGATAATAGTTTATTGTTCAACTCTTGGAGATTACTCGCCTTTTCCATTCCCAAGGCTTCTCTCTCTTGACGTGCTTCATTCTCTTCCTTCAACACACCCCTTTCCAACACTAGCTCTGTGCTCACGCTCATAAGCTGCTGGTTCATCTTGATCATCCTGTCCATCTCATCCATTCTCTTGCTTCGCTCCACTTCAAATTCTATTCGACGCTTATACATGTCTTCTTTTGAGAAATTGGAGGAGTCCACTGGTTTAGCTGCTTTAACTTGGAAACAACTCTGATTTACCGGGGTGGACTGCTGGGCGGATTCGAGCATTTGGGTGGTTTTCTCTTCTATGAAGGCTTGAGTCTCTTGTTGGGAAGCTATCATTTGCTCAGTCTCCCGCACATGATTCTTCATGAAATTTTGTAGTTGATCTTCAACGGAATTTGACTAGAATGACGAGCTGTAGGCATTCTCGTTAGGCTCGTAGCTTGACCCTGAATTTTGCCAAAAGGAATCCATAGAGTCCTGAAACAAACAAAAACAAAACTACCAAAATAATAAAAAGAAACTAACAAAAGTAAAAACAACTAAAAAATTAATAATATTAAAACTAATCTAATCACTACTACGCACACCGATCCCCGGCACCGGCGCCAATTTGATGAGAAGGTTTTTGCCGTCAGAAAACCGTCCGTCAAAACAATTTATAAAACCTATGCGATGCGTTCACAAGTATAAATACAAGCAAAGCGGCAAGCACGGGTGTCGTCCACTGAGATCGGGGTAGCGGTGATAAGATTAGGATTAATATAACTAGCAAGCATAAAAGTAAAGTGATAGCGAATGAAGATACAATATAAAATAAACTATGAAAGCAAATAAATGGATGACAATGGAGGGATGAATGAATGATGATGGAACTATGGAGTTGATGGACTCGTAAGTGAATATTGGGGCAATTGCAACAAACTCTCAAGTAAGTACGTTTTGACAAATGTAACCAACCTAGGGTGTATAGTGTTGGCATATATCTCTAGCAAGAGGTCAACCTAGGATGTATAGTGAAGATCTCCTACTAGCGATTAATCCCTCTTAAGCAACCAACAGTGGCTAGTTACTCAATTGGGACTTGTTGCATGAATGCTCATCTATCTAGCTATGGCTCAACCTATTACTAATGTAGCCATCCTAGGGTGTATAGTGATGGTTTCCAATTCCCTCACAAGTGGCCAACCTAGGATGTATAGTGAAGGCCACCCGGTTGGGATTGGATGAGGCTCGAGGTTATCAACCGAATTCTACTCGAAGGTTAGTTCTCGTAAAATCACTAAAGTAGCCAACCTAGGGTGTATAGTGGAGGCTTCTAATTCTCTCACAAGTGGCTAACCTAGGATGTATAGTGAAAGCCACTAATTCAAGATTAGATTAAGAGCATGGTTATAGAGCCGGATTTTCGGAAATCCTTCCATTCAATGGAGCATTAGACAACCTAATTGTCTACTCAAGTAATCCAAATCAACATGCAAAGAGGGTGTATCCAAGCAAATCAATAATGGAAATCAATACAAGCAAAGGAATGAAATATAGAGATAGAATAAATATAACACATAGAGTTTATTTACAAAGCCCAAAATATCCATCAAACAAATAACATCAACCCCATAGTGAGGTATTTTAGCTACTCATGTTCTATTACAACAAATAAACTAAGAGAGAGAGTAGATATAACCCTAGAAGATTGATCTCCTTCCTTGAAGCTTGAATCCAAGTCTCCTAGTTGCCTTTGATTGAGTAGAGATGGTTTGGATGAGAGGGAGATGTGTTACTAGCTTAGATACAAGTGTTAGGAGGTATGGTGCTCTTTTGGTTCGTTCCCATCCTTTTCTATTTATAGAGGATAGGAAAATAGGTCACTTAAGCTTGAAACCAGAAGCTGTCGCGCTCGGAGTGCGGGTGGAGTGTGGTTGAATTACCCGCACTGTAAGGGTTTTCTTCATCTTCAGGTCTCTGATCTGGGCAATAGTGCGGGTGGAGTGCGGTTGGATTACCCGCACTTGACTCGCACTTGACCCGCACTGTATTCGTACTTGAGTCGCCTTGTACTGTCAGGTGCAAAATCCCTCCTCTGTTTTGAGCAATAGTACGGGTGGAGTGCTGGTGGATGACCCGCACTGTACCCGCACTCTAATGTCAGGTGCGACTTCAGCTTCTCTGGTTTGGCAACAGTGCGGGTGGAGTGCGGTTGGATGACCCGCACTGTACCCGCACTTTAACGTCTGGTGCAACTCAGCTTCTCTGGCTTTGGCAACAGTACAGGTGGAGTGCGGTTGGATGACCCGTACTTTACCCGCACTTTATCTTTCCTTCATGATTCAGGTCCCGGCTGTGGGAAGGAGTGCGGTTGCGACCCGCACTTGACCCGCACTGTTGTGCTACTTATGATCCTTTGCCTCTCCTTTTGTCCCTTTTCTGCCAGAACCACCGCAACCAGCTCATAACACCCGAATTACATCTATTGCCTGCAATTAGCACAAATGAGCCTATTAGACATGAAAGACATAAAATATATAAAAAATACACACGAGAACGAGACAAAAGAATAGGAATGAAGGCCGAAATATATAACAATTTAGGCACGATCATCTACCTCAGAAGAGCTTTGATGGACATCTAGAGAACATGGGAATGAGAGATATGACACACTTGCTATAGAGCAAGTGGAAGATTGTTAGGATTATGCTCAATGGCAAGAGTGTGATATTGTAATTGACAATCTTCTCATATTAATAAAGTGAATTCTGATTCTTACAATTACTTATAGCATTTATTATTATAATTGTCAAGGTAAATAATCATAAGGTCAAAAGACTATGAGACATGAAGAATTGTTCATACATCTGGATATGTATGAGGTAGACACAATTCTTTAGTTACTCTTGAATAACGTTCACAACTTAAGTTAAAGGTTGGGCACCTCTATCTTGTTAAAGTTGTAGAATTCTTTTACTAGCATTTGAGTGGGATCAAATGAATATGATGAGTCTAAAATCATCGAAAGGTTTTCGAGTAAAAGAATCTAGTGCACTAGGTGCATTGAACTGGATCACAATGAAATACTTTATCTAGAACCGTCACTAGATATAAGTCTTTTCATTAAAGAGGACAATCAGAGAGTCTATCTTAATCCTGAGATAAATGATGGACTTATGGTTGCAAGTGTTATCATTAGAGCTATCAATGAGTACGATTATATAGCATAGTCTATCCTCGATAGTTTGGTGGTATACATTTGTTAATCGATAGAGGACTTCATTTATAGATATGGACATCGTGGCTCCATTTATTAAATGAGAGTATAATATCATCATATGGATGTTTTGAGATATTGGATATTAAATCTCAACGTTGAGTTTTCAATAATGATTATTGAAAACATGGCTTCTGGACAAGTCAAAGTATCCAAGTTCGAAATGTGGTCATATGAGGAAATATGGTAACTTGGAGAGCTACAGGCGGTCTATGAGCTCTTGGCGATTACTGATATTATTCACGAGGATACACCATCTCCTATAAGATTGTCTAGGGTATGAATGAGAAACATCTCCTTATTCTATCTTTATTTAAGAGTTCAATTTTAGCTCTTTAGTGGAATGAGTTAAAATTAATAGATTGGACCTAAGTGAATCATTTGTTGATTGTGATTAGGTTGTGTCTATTGAATCTTAAATATAGATAGCCCGCCAAGATCCCCAATCCACACGTATTTGCATGGATCACTTGATATATTCTACCGGGCCGATTTAAGGGTCCATCTAGAATTGTTTTTAATATATCAAGAATATAATATGTCTATTATTTAATTAATGGGCTGCACTATTATATTAATATATTTAAAGGAGACATGTGGGCTTGTTTCTTTTAGTAAGAATGGGTCTGGTTCACATGTGGGCTTTTATTTAAAGTCCAATGGATTAAATGAAATAAAAAAATAATATATGGCCAATTTATATAAGTGGGGCGGCAAGGTGTATATATTAACCTAATATATTATTTTGTTTCATTGTTTTAATTAAATAAGAATTAGTTAATTTATTAATTAATTGTTTAATTAAGAAACAAATCTTTTTCTGATCAGGAAATATATTTCCTAAAGTTATACTATTGGTAGTAGTATATTAAAAGTAAAAGACTTGTTTGATAAGAAAATAAATAATTAGTTTTATTTATTTAATCAAATAAGAAGTCTTTTTATTTAGTCAATAAAAGAATAAAAATATCTATGAGTTGGGGATTAGGTTTTGAAGTCTAAAGGTTGATGGAAATTAGGGTGCAACACAAACTCTTTTTGGTATGTGATTTGCGGCAACCCTAGTCAATTTAGAGGAAGATTTCGGCAATCCTAAATAGAAGAGGAAGCAAAATTTCGGCAACCTATATAATTCCACATATAGAATTCGGCCACTATAGTTGATTGAATGATTCAATTTTTCTTCTTCTTCTTCTTCTCAATTCATAGAAAAGGATAATTTTTATTCTACTAAACATAAAAGAGAGAAGAGATTATTCTTTGATAGTACACTGATTGCTTGTTCATCAATAAGCTTGTGTGTACAACATCGAATTAGGTTCACGCGAGTTTCGATCATTATATTGAGAACTCAAAAGTGACCGGAATAATTTTTGTCTTCTTTTGATTGTTTTGTGACTAACAAAAGAAAAAGAAAACTTTGTTCATCCATTCTCAGGTTTGCAATTCAAAGAAAAAGGGAGACCACGCTCCTAGGTGATTCACGTACGTGTTCGAATTAGAAGATCTCGCGGTACTGTTCACGGGGGGGGGGGGGGGGGGGGGGGGGGGGGGGGGGGGGGGGTACTGTTCACGATCACTGTTCACGCGGGTACTGTTCATGCGGGTACTATTCACGGGCATCGGAAAAGATTTTGCGGATTACCAATCGACGTAAGTCAATCGGATCTCGCGTCAAGAGGTATTTAACTCTAACCGTATATATTTGAGTTTAATTAATTAAAAGGTTAAGGTTCAACTTTGAGAAAAAATTTTAAAACCATACGAAATCTATTTTTCGTTTCTTCCGCTGCGTTTTATATCGATTTTTCCCTACAATAGGATCCTTGGGGTGAGGTTTTATACCCTGAAACTAGGCACAGAAATCAGTTTTCAATTTTGTGAATGAATCAACGCTTCCCGCTGGTAGCTTCCTGAACCATGTCTTGGCACAGTCCGTCAGTGTGGTTGGGAATATTCTGCACATAGCGGCCCTAGTAGCATTCTGAACCCCCATCTGGTGAACAAAGCTTTCTAGGTGGCTCAGGGGGTCCTCAGTCCCAGAATATTTATCGGTTGGCATCTTGAATTTAGGAGGTAATTCTGCCTCCTTGATCCTCCTAGAGAAGGGAGCATTCATCTCTCCAAAGGGGTCTTTCAGGTTTTCCCGGTGCTTGCCCTTCTTCAACATCTGGATTTCTTTTGCCATTCTGGCAACTTGGTTCTGGAGACGTTTACCGCCGTCGTTCCCAGATTCCACCTCAGAATCTCTGTCATCAGGCCCTTCCGATGTCGTAGAAGTTTCATCCTGATTCTCTCCCTGGGAGGGTCTTCTCTGACGCCCTTGTTGCTACCTCCTACCACCAAATGAGGGCATTCCCTAGTCGCTTCCTGGTAAGGCTGTCTAGAAAAGGCAACTGGTTGGGCCAGGTGGTGGTGCTCTTTGGGCGGGAGGTCGATGGCGGATCTTGAACGCCGGGTTTGGTAACCTATAGGATATCCTGGAACCGGGGCATGGGCCCGAGTCTGTCGTGGACCGTTGGTGCTTGGGGCATGTGCTCAAGTCTATCATGGACTGGTACAGGAGTTGGTTGTCCCAACCTGTGGAAGGGAGGTACCCTGGTACCTTACCGATTGGCATCTCCACTGGGATCTGGTACCGCAGGCTGACTGGTACTGCCTTCGGTGACCATTCGGAGGTGAATGCTCTCTATAAAGGCCGCGACCTGTTGGTCTAGATTGGCAAGTCCAGCTGCTGGTGTAGTAGGTACCTGAGGGGTAATCCGCGTGGTAGGTGTCCGCTTCGAGGCGGGTTTGCGACCCTTTCCCCCCTTCTTCGGCTTCTGACCCTTTCGAGTTGAAGCGTTTGACTGATTTCCTGACGGGTTAGGATGATCTTGAGAGGATCGGAGCTTTATTTTGATGATAAGACAAGAAAACGAGGCACGCTGGCTTTCTTTTAAGGGTGTGGTGTTTCCCACAGACGGCGCCAAAAAGTGTTAACAGAAAAATCACTCAGGGAGCAAAATCTCGATTAGCACCCTCACCCACTACCGCTAGCCAGTAGCGGGATAGATACCTTCGGTAGAGCGATCCTTCCTCTTTTTGTAAATAAGAAGCAATATAGGAAAGGTCGAGGAGATATGAAATAAAACTGTTTTATTCAGGAATATTATAACGAAGTTACACGGTATACACTTTTCTCTAGTTTCTTACTCTCATACACATTGCGACGGTGGAGAAAACGTATATCTCGACAAGTGGATATTTTCTCTCAATGATCGTCAGTGGACTCTCACGGGCTTCGAAGAATTTCACAAGGGTATTCCACCGGAAACAACTCTCTCTCTGTCTTTGGCAATCTTAATATTCAGAAAAAAGCCCATTTATCTACCTTTCAATGCCGTATATATAGTTCTTCAAATAATCCCCACGAAATCCAGTTCCTTTAATGAGGATTATCGAGTGTCTTTTTTTAGGCGTTGAAAGGCATTGTGTGGGGCTAAAGGCGTGGGATTTGATCCCGTTAATTACTGTCGAATCTGAATTCTAATCAAGTCTCATCAATGGCGCTTTATTTTGGTGATGGAGTCAACTTTCCTTCTTCATGGAGCTTGGAGGGAAACTCTGATTCTGAATTCTTTGGTAGGACGAAGTGCTGGTATACCAGTAGGATCTTACCGGCATAGAGCTTGTTCTGTCTCTTGATGGAGTGGCGCTTGTGTCTTCGCAATCATCTTCGTATTGCTTGGTAGGCTAGATACTTGTTTTGGGGGGAGGGGGGCTCTGAATATATACATCGAGGTACTAGGTACCAGGTGGAAGTTGAGGTAGTACCAAGGCGGGCATCGGGGTATCGGGTACCTTGACTGATGTCGAGGCACTTGAGGGACGCTAGGTGTGCAGTCTACCATTGTACTAGTCTTGAGTTGATATCAGGAGCTTCAGTAGGGCGAGGTATCTACCTTTGTTAGCTCGCTGGTACTAGTGCTCTATCTGGATAGATAGGTAATCGAGGTCCTGGCCTTACCAAGTATCGGATCCATCTAGGTAGTGGCATTGACCTTGCTGGTCACCCGGAAGCTAGGACTAGCCTCCATAGGGTTGATATGTCTTTAAAAGGGGAGAGGGGGAGAGGGGGAGAGGGGGAGAGGGGGTTCCCCCTCTCCAACTGAGACCTCCAAGCCAAAAAAAAAAGTTTTTTTTTATTCCTCACCCTTGCCTTCCGCCTTCCCTTCGCCTTTTGGAGTGCTCGCCTTCCGTTCGTCTCCTATTTTCTCCTACTCACGAAAACAAAAACCACTAAAAAGATCCACTGAACCTAAAATAAAAGTTATTACATACATTCCTATGAGGTATGGCGTTGTCGCTTCATGCTGCAGTTGACTGACTCTCGCATTGGAAGTCAGAATAGAAGAGCACTCATCTTGGGGTGGGCTTACTACTTAGATGCTTTCAGCAGTTATCTGCTCTGCACTTAGCTACCCAGCGTTTACCGTGGGCACGATAACTGGTACACCAGAGGTGTGTCCTTCCCGGTCCTCTCGTACTAGGGAAAGGTCTGTCAATGCTCTAACTGTTGGGAAAAATTGCTTAAAACCGCAACGGAAGGCGAAAAAATAATTTTCGTATAGTTTAAAATTTTTCTAAAGATTTGAACCTTAACCCTTTAATTAATTAAACTCAAATATACGGTTAGAGTTAAATACCTCTTGTCGCGTGATCCGATTGACTTACGTCGATGGTAATCCGCAAGATCTTCAATCCTAGCACGTACGTGAATCACCTAGGAGCGTGGTCTCCCTTTTTCTTTGAATTGCTTACCTTAGAATGGATGTATGGAATTTCTGATCTTGATCTTCAATAGTAAAACACCAAGAGCCTAAAAAAAGAGTTCCGGTCACTTTTGAATTCACAATCAATATGATTGAAACTCGCGTAACCCTAAATCGAAAGTGTGCACAAAACCTTTTGATGTTAAAGGCTTGTAAGTGCACTATCGAATGAGAACTTATTTTCTTTTTCTCTCTTGGCCGAAAATCTATGTGTATAGAGTAGGATTTTTTATTTTCAAAACAAACAAAAATCTCTCTCTATTTTGCTTCATCTAGGTGGCCGAAAATTCATAACCTTATATTTATAGGTTGGCCGAATTTTCTCCTTCACCAATTAGGGTTGGTCGAATTCATTGAATAGGAAATCTGGGTTGGTTAATTTCCTTACTTGAAAAGGAATTGTCCTTTTCCCAAATTCCTATCAATTCAAGAATCATAACCCTTGTAGGACTAGTGGTGGCCGAATTCTTTGTATAATAAGGAGTGTATGTGGACTTAATTCTTACCACATTAGGACTCCTATAACTTAAAAGAATTCCAACCCTAATCCAACACATATTATCTAATTTACTGATCAGGAAAAGATTTTGATTTAAACTATTAATTAATTAAATAATTAATTAATTCCCATTTAATCAAAACAATAAAATAAAATAATATCTTGGGCTATTTTATTTAGCCTTGCCGCCCACACCATGTATATATGGGCCGAATATTATTTTTCTTATTTTATTTAATCCATTAGACTTTAAATAAAAGCCCACATGTGAACCAGACTTATTCTTACTAAAAGAAACAAGCCTACATGTCTCCTTTTAATATATTAATATAATAGTGCAGCCCATTAAATAAATAATAGACATATTATATTCTTAATATATTAAATGCAATTCTAGATGGACCCATAAATTGGTCCGGTAGAATATATCAAGTGATCCATGCAAGTACGTGTGGATTGTGAATCTTGGCGGGCTATCTAAATTTAAGCTTCAATAGACATAACCTAATCACAATCAACAAATGATTCACTTAGGTCCGATCAATTAATTTTAACTCATTCCAATAAAGGGCTAAAATTGAACTCTTAAATAAAGATAGAATAAGGAGATGTTTCTCATTCATACCCTAGACAATCTTATAGGAGATGGTGTATCCTCGTGAATAATATCAGTAATCGCCAAGAGCTCATAGACCGCCTATAGCCCTCCAAGTTACCATATTTCCTCATATGACCACATTTGGAACTTGGATATTTTGACTTGTCCAGAAGCCATGTCTTCAATAATCATTATTGAAAACTCAACGTTGAGATTTAATATCCAATACCTCAAAACATCCATATGATGATATTATACTCTCATTTAATAAATGGAGCCACGATGTCCATATCTATAAATGAAGTCTTCTATCGATTAACAAATGAATACCACCAAACTATCGAGGATAGACTATGCTATATAATCGTACTCATTGATAGCTCAAATGATAACACTTGCAACCATAAGTCCATCATTTATCTCATGATTTAGATAGACTCTCTAATTGTCCTGATAATGAAAAGACTCATATCTAGTGACGGTTCTAGATAAAGTATTTCAATGTGATCCAGTTAAATGCACCCAGTGCACTAGATTCTTTTACTCGAAAACCTTTCGATGATTTTAGACTCATCATAACTCATTTGATCCCACTCAAATGCTAGTAAAAGAATTCTACAACTTTATCAAGATAGAGGTGCCCAACCTTTAACTTAAGTTGTGAACGTTATTCAAGACTAACTAAATAATTGTGTCTACCTCATACATATCCGGATGTACAAACAATTCTTCATATCTCATAGTCTTTTGACCTTTATTATTATTTACCTTGACAATTATAATTATAAATGCTACATGATTTTGCAGAATCAGAAATCACTTTATTTATATGAAAAGATTGTCAATTACAATATTACACTCTTGCTATTGAGCATAATCCTAACACTAACCCCCACACCGGATATGGACCGAACTGTCTCACGAAGTTCTGAACCCAGCTCACATACCACTTTAATGGGTGAACAACCCAACCCTTGGAACATACTAAAGCCCCAGGTGGCGATGAGCCGACATCGAGGTGCCAAACCTTCCCGTCGATGTGAGCTCTTAGGGAAGATCAGCCTGTTATCCCTAGAGTAACTTTTATCCATTGAGCGATATACTAGTTGGAAAATTCTCCTTTGGTCCCTTGCCAAAAATCTCTGTTAACACTAGTTTTGTTCAAACAATATTTTTTAGATTTAGTTTTATTAAAAAAAAATCTAGAGCTTGTTTTACTAAAAAACCAATTTTTTTTTATAAAAAAATTGTAACTTTTAATTTCTGAAATGGTGTTGGAGAAGACGAACTGAATCGGTTTGGAGAAGACGAACTGAATCGGTTTGGAGAAGACGAACTGAATCGGTTTGCTTGGTGAAGGATTTAATTTAATTTTTTTTAAATTTTTTGTAAAAAATAAGATCTGGTAGATATCCAGATCCTATTTTTTTAATTTTTTTAATGTTTTTTGATTTTTTTTTTAATTTAAATTTAATCACACAAAAGACAAAAGTAAGGGTAAAATAGTCTTTTCAATTGGATCATCACACATGGGGGACTTCTGTTAACAGTCATTTTTGGCAAGGGTCCAAAGAAAAATTTTCCATCCGGCATGTACCTGGTAAGACCTAGATCGGTACCGGTACCTAGATACTGGGGACGCTCTACACCATGAACCGGAAAGAAGTCAGTACCACGTCTCATAGTCTACAAGGTACCAAGTAAGGCTATACCATGATACCTCCTACCTGGTTCCTAGGTACCACGATACCTCCTACCTGGTACCTATGTACCGTGACATCTACCCGGTACCCAAGTCGTCCAATGCATCAGGAGGGCTGTTTAGCTATTTCCTAGTCTTGAGATCTGGATGGAAACTATGCTTTTACACTCAGACCCTTCTTGGGGGTGTTAGCCCGACCAAGGCATCGAGAAGGCTCTTTAGCTATTTCCTAGTCTTGAGATCTGGATGGCAACTACGCTCTTACACTTGCACCCTTCTTAGGCGTGGTATCCTGACCAAGGCATCATGAGGGCTGTTTAGCTATTTCCTTGTCTCAAGATCTGGGTGGCAACTATGTTCCTAAACTTAGACCCTTCTTACGAGTGGTAGCCCGTCCAAGGCATCCGGAGGGCTATTTAGCTATTTCCTAGTCTTGAGATCTGGATGGAAACTATGCTTTTACACTCAGACACTTCTTGGGGGTGATAGCCCTACCAGGGCATCGAGAGGGCTCTTTAGCTATTTCCTAGTATTGACATCTGGATGGCAACTACGCTCTTACACTCAGACCCTTCTTGGGGGTCGTAGCCCGACCAAGGCATTAGGAGGGCTGTTTATCTATTTCCTAGTCTTGAGATATGGATGGCAACTATGCTCTTAAACTTAGACCCTTCTTGGGGGTGGTAGCCCCACCAAGGCATCAAGAAAGCTGTTTAGCTATTTTCTTGTGTCGATATCTGGATGGCAACTATGCTCTTACACTCAGACCCTTCTTAGGGGTGGTAGCCCGACCAAGGCACCAGGAGGGCTGTTTAGCTATTTTCTAGTCTAGATATCTGGATGGCAACTACGCTCTTACACTTGGACCGTTCTTAGGGGTGGTATCCCAACCAAGGCATCATGATATCTGTTTAGCTATTTCCTGGTCTCAAGATCTGGATGGCAACTATGATCCTAAACTTAGACCCTTCTTGCGGGTGGTAGCCCGTCCAAGTCATTAGGAGGGCTGTTAGCTATTTCCTGGTCTCGAGATCTGGATGGTAACTATGCTCTTACACTCAGACCCTTCTTGGGGGTGGTAGCCCAAATAAGGCATCAGGAGGGCTGTTAAGCTATTTCCTGGTCTCGAGATCTGGATGGTAACTATGCTCTTACACTCAGACCCTTCTTGGGGGTGGTAGCCCGACCAAGGCATCAGGATGGCTGTTTAGCTATTTCTTATTCTCGAGATCTGGATGGTAACTATGCTCTTACACTTAGACCCTTCTTGGGGGTGGTAGCCCGACCAAGGCATCAGGAGGGCTGTTTAACTATTTCCTGGTCTCGAGATCTGGATGGTAACTATGCTCTTACACTCAGACCCTTCTTGGGGGTGGTAGCCCGAATAAGGCATCTGGAGGGCTGTTTAGCTATTTCCTAGTCTTGAGATATGGATGGCAACTATACTCTTACACTTAGACCCTTCTTGGGGGTGGTAGCCCGACCAAGGCATCAGGTGGGTTATTTGGCTATTTCCTTGTCTCGATATCTAGATGGCAACTATTCTCTTACACTCAGACCCTTCTTCGGGGTGGTAGCCCGACCAAGGCACCAGGAGGGCTGTTTAGCAATTTCTGGTCTCGAGATATGGATGGCAACTATGCTTTTACACTCAGACCCTTCTTGGGGGTGGTAGCCCGACCAAGGCATCAGGAGGGCTGTTTAGCTATTTTCTGGTCTCGAGATCTGGATGGCAACTATGCTTTTACACTCAGACCTTTCTTGGGGGTGGTAGCCCGACCATAGCATCGGGAGAGCTGTTTAACTATTTCCTGGTCTCGAGATCTGGATGAGAACTATGCTTTTACACTCCGACCCTTCTTGGGGGTGGTAGCCCGACCAAAGCATCGGGAGAGATGTTTAGCTATTTCCTGGTCTCGAGATCTGGATGGCAACTATGCTCTTACACTCAGACCCTTCTTTTGGGTGGTAGCCCGAATAAGGCATCAGGAGAGCTGTTTAGCTATTTCCTGGTCTCGAGATCTGTATGGCAACTAAGCTCTTACACATAGACCCTTCTTAGGGGTGGTAGCCCGACCAAGGCATTAGGAGGGCTGCTTAGCTATTTCCTGGTCTCGAGATCTGGATATCAACTATGCTTTTACTCTCAGACCCTTCTTGGGGGTGGTAGCCCGACAAAATCATCGGGAGGGCAGTTTAGCTATTTCCTAGTCGTGAGATCTGGATGGCAACTACGCTCTTACACTTGGACCCTTCTTGGGGGTGGTATCCCGACCAAGGCATCATGATATCTGTTTAGCTATTTCCTGGTCTGAAGATCTGGATGGCAACTATGCTCCTAAACTTAGACCCTTCTTGCGGGTGGTAGCCCGACCTAGGCATCAGGAGGGTTGTTTGGCTATTTCCTTATCTCGATATCTAGATGGCAACTATTCCCTTACACTCAGACCCTTTTTGGGGGTGGTAGCCCGACCAAGGCACCAGGAGGGCTGTTTAGCAATTTCTGGTATCGAGATCTGGATGGCAACTATGCTTTTACACTCAGACCCTTCTTGGGGGTGGTAGCCCGACCAAGGCATCAGGAGGGCTGTTTAACTATTTCCTGGTCTCAAGATCTGGATGGCAACTAAGCTTTTACACTCAGACCCTTCTTGGGGGTGGTAGCCCGACCAAGGCATCAAGAGTGCTGTTTAGCTATTTCCTGGTCTCTAGATCTGGATGGCAACTATGCTCCTAATCTTAGACCCTTCTTGCGAGTGGTAGCTTGTCCAAGGCATCAGGAGGGCTGTTTAGCTATTTCCTAGTCTTGAGATCTGGATGGAAACTATGCTTTTACACTCAGACCCTTCTTGGGGGTGGTAGCCCGACCAAGGCATCGAGAGGGCTCTTTAGCTATTTCCTAGTCTTGAGATCTGGATGGAACTACGCTCTTACACTTGGACCCTTCTTAGGGGTGGTATCCTGACCAAGGCATCATGAGGGCTGTGTAGCAATTTCCTGGTCTTATGATCTGGGTGGCAACTATGTTTATAAACTTAGACCCTTCTTGCGAGTGGTATCCCGTCCAAGGCATCAGGCGGGCTGTTTAGCTATTTCCTAGTCTTGAGATCTGGATGAAAACTTTGCTTTTACACTCAGACACTTATTGGGGGTGGTAGCCCGACCAAGTCATCAATAGGGCTCTTTAGCTATTTCCTACTCTTGAGATCTGGATGGCAACTACGCTCTTACACTCAGACTCTTCTTGGGGGTGGTAGCCCGACCAAGGCATGAGGAGCGCTGTTTATCAATTTCCTAGTCTTGAGATATGGATGGCAACTATACTCTTACACTTAGACCCTTCTTGGGGGTGGTAGCCCCACCAAGGCATCAGGAGGGCTGTTTAGCTATTTCCTTGTCTCGATATCTAGATGGCAACTATGCTCTTACACTCAGTCCTTTTATAGGGGTGGTAGCCCGACCAAGGGACCAGGAGGGCTGTTCAGCTATTTCCTAGGATCGAGATCTGGGTGGTAACTATGCTCTTACACTCAGACCCTTCTTGGGGGTGGTAGCCCGAATAAGGCATCAGGAGGGCTGTTTAGCTATTTTCTGGTCTCGACATCTGGATGGTGACTATGCTCTTACACTCAGACCCTTCTTGAGGGTGGTAGCCCGACCAAGGCATCAGGAGGGCTGTTTAGCTATTTCCTTGTCTTGAGATATGGATGGCAACTATGCTCTTACACTTAGACCCTTCTTGGGGGTGGTAGCCCGACCAAGGAATCAGGAGGGCTGTTTAGCTATTTCCTTGTCTCGAGATCTGAATGGCAACTATGCTTTTACACTCAGACCCTTCTTGGGGGCGGTAGCCCGACCAAGGCATCAGGAGGGCTGTTTAGCTATTTCCTAGGATCGAGATCTGGGTGGTAACTATGCTCTTACACTCAGACCCTTCTTGAGGGTGGTAGCCCGAATAAGGCATCAGGAGGGCTGTTTAGCTATTTTCTGGTCTCGAGATCTAGATGGTGACTATGCTCTTACACTCAGACCTTTCTTGGGGGTGATAGCCCGACCAAGGCATCGGAAGGGCTGTTTAGCTATTTCCTGGTCTCGAGATCTGGATAACAACTATGCTTTTACATTTAGACCCTTCTTGAGGGTGGTAGCCCGACCAAGGCTTCAGTAGGGCTGTTTAGCTATTTCCTAGTCTTGAGATATGGATGGCAACTATGCTCTTACACTTAGACCCTTCTTGGGGGTGGTAGCCCGACCAAGGCATCGGTAGGGCTGTTTAGCTATTTACTGGTCTCGAGATCTGAATGGCAACTATGCTTTTACACTCAGACCCTTCTTGGGGGTGGTAGCCCGACCAAGGCATCATGAGGGCTGTTTAGCTATTTCCTTGTCTTGAGATATGGATGGCAATTATGCTCTTACACTTTGACCCTTCTTAGGGGTGGTAGCCCGACCAAGGAATCAGGAGGGCTGTTTAGCTATTTCCTTGTCTCGAGATCTGAATGGCAACTATGCTTTTACACTCAGACCCTTCTTAGGGGTGGTAGCCCAACCAAGGCATCAGGAGGGCTGTTTAGCTATTTCCTAGTCTTGAGATCTGGATGGAAACTATGCTTGTACACTCAGACCCTTCTTGGGGGTGGTAGCCCGACCAAGGCATCGAGACTGCTCTTTATCTATTTTCTAGTCTTGAGATGTTGATGGCAACTATGCTTTTACACTTAGACCCTTCTTGGGGGTGGTATCCCGACCAAGGCATCAGGAGGGCTGTTTAGCTATTTCCTAGTCTTGAGATATGGATGGCAACTATGCTCTTACACTTAGACCCTTATTGGGGGTGGTAGCCCGACCAAGGCATCAGGAGGGCTGTTTAGCTATTTCCTAGTCTTGAGATATGGATGGCAACTATGCTCTTACACTCAGACCCTTCTTGGGGGTGGTATCCCGACCAGGGCATCCGGAGGGCTGTTAAGCTATTTCCTAGTCTTGAGATATGGATGGCAACTATGCTTTTACACTTGGACCCTTCTTGGGGGTTTTATCCCGATCAAGGCATCATGAGGGCTGTTTAGCTATTTCCTGGTCTCAAGATTTGGATGGCAACTATGCTCCTAAACTTAGACCCTTCTTGCGGGTGGTAGCCCGTCCAAGGCATTAGGAGGGCAGTTTAGCTATTTCCTAGTCTCGATATCTAGATGGTAACTATACTCTTACACTTAGACCCTTCTGGAGGGTGGTAGCCCGACCAAGGCATCATGAGGGTTGTTTAGTTATTTCATGGTCTCTAGATCTGGATGGCAACTATGCTCCTAAACTTAGATCCTTCTTGCGAGTGGAAGCCCGTCCAAGGTTTCAGGACAGCTGTTTAGCTATTTCCTAGTCTTGAGATTTGGATGGAAATTACGCTTTTACACTCAGACCCTTCTTGGGGGTGGTAGCCCGACCAAGGCATCGAGAGGGCTCATTAGCTATTTCCTAGTCTGGAGATCTGGATGGCAACTACGCTCTTATACTTAGACCTTTCTTGGGGGTGGTAGCCCGACCAAGGCATCAGGAGGGCTGTTTAGCTATTTCCTAGTCTTGAGATATGGATGGCAACTATGCTCTTACACTTAGACCCTTCTTGGGGGTGGTAGCCCGACCAAGGCATCAGGAGGACTATTAAGCTATTTCCTTGTCTCGATATCTCGATGGCAACTATGCTCTTACACTCAGACCCCTCTTGGGGGTGGTAGCCCGACCAAGGCACCATGAGGGTTGTTTAGCTATTTTCTGGTCTAGAGATCTGGATGGCAACTATGCTTTTACACTCAGACCATTTTGAGGGGTGGTAGCCCGACCAAGGCATCGGGAGGGCTGTTTAGCTATTTCCTGGTCTCGAGATCTGGATGGCAACTATGTTTTTACACTCAGACCCTTCTTGGGGGTGGTAGCCCGACCAAGGCAGCGAGAGGGCTCCTTAGCTATTTCCTAGTCTTGAGATCTGGATGGCAACTATGCTTTTACACTCAGACCCTTCTTGGGGGTGGTATCACGACCAAGGCATCATGAGGGCTGTTTAGCTATTTCCTTGTCTTGAGATATGGATGGCAACTATGCTCTTACACTTAGACCCTTCTTGGGGGTGGTAGCCCGACCAAGGAATCAGGAGGGCTGTTTAGCTATTTCCTTGTCTCGAGATCTGAATGGCAACTATGCTTTTACACTCAGACCCTTCTTGGGGGCGGTAGCCCGACCAAGGCATCAGGAGGGCTGTTTAGCTATTTCCTAGGATCGAGATCTGGGTGGTAACTATGCTCTTACACTCAGACCCTTCTTGAGGGTGGTAGCCCGAATAAGGCATCAGGAGGGCTGTTTAGCTATTTTCTGGTCTCGAGATCTAGATGGTGACTATGCTCTTACACTCAGACCTTTCTTGGGGGTGATAGCCCGACCAAGGCATCGGAAGGGCTGTTTAGCTATTTCCTGGTCTCGAGATCTGGATAACAACTATGCTTTTACATTTAGACCCTTCTTGAGGGTGGTAGCCCGACCAAGGCTTCAGTAGGGCTGTTTAGCTATTTCCTAGTCTTGAGATATGGATGGCAACTATGCTCTTACACTTAGACCCTTCTTGGGGGTGGTAGCCCGACCAAGGCATCGGTAGGGCTGTTTAGCTATTTACTGGTCTCGAGATCTGGATGGCAACTATGCTTTTACACTCAGACCCTTCTTGGGGGTGGTAGCCCGACCAAGGCATCATGAGGGCTGTTTAGCTATTTCCTTGTCTTGAGATATGGATGGCAATTATGCTCTTACACTTTGACCCTTCTTAGGGGTGGTAGCCCGACCAAGGAATCAGGAGGGCTGTTTAGCTATTTCCTTGTCTCGAGATCTGAATGGCAACTATGCTTTTACACTCAGACCCTTCTTAGGGGTGGTAGCCCAACCAAGGCATCAGGAGGGCTGTTTAGCTATTTCCTAGTCTTGAGATCTGGATGGAAACTATGCTTGTACACTCAGACCCTTCTTGGGGGTGGTAGCCCGACCAAGGCATCGAGACTGCTCTTTATCTATTTTCTAGTCTTGAGATGTTGATGGCAACTATGCTTTTACACTTAGACCCTTCTTGGGGGTGGTATCCCGACCAAGGCATCAGGAGGGCTGTTTAGCTATTTCCTAGTCTTGAGATATGGATGGCAACTATGCTCTTACACTTAGACCCTTATTGGGGGTGGTAGCCCGACCAAGGCATCAGGAGGGCTGTTTAGCTATTTCCTAGTCTTGAGATATGGATGGCAACTATGCTCTTACACTCAGACCCTTCTTGGGGGTGGTATCCCGACCAGGGCATCCGGAGGGCTGTTAAGCTATTTCCTAGTCTTGAGATATGGATGGCAACTATGCTTTTACACTTGGACCCTTCTTGGGGGTTTTATCCCGATCAAGGCATCATGAGGGCTGTTTAGCTATTTCCTGGTCTCAAGATTTGGATGGCAACTATGCTCCTAAACTTAGACCCTTCTTGCGGGTGGTAGCCCGTCCAAGGCATTAGGAGGGCAGTTTAGCTATTTCCTAGTCTCGATATCTAGATGGTAACTATACTCTTACACTTAGACCCTTCTGGAGGGTGGTAGCCCGACCAAGGCATCATGAGGGTTGTTTAGTTATTTCATGGTCTCTAGATCTGGATGGCAACTATGCTCCTAAACTTAGATCCTTCTTGCGAGTGGAAGCCCGTCCAAGGTTTCAGGACAGTTGTTTAGCTATTTCCTAGTCTTGAGATTTGGATGGAAATTACGCTTTTACACTCAGACCCTTCTTGGGGGTGGTAGCCCGACCAAGGCATCGAGAGGGCTCATTAGCTATTTCCTAGTCTGGAGATCTGGATGGCAACTACGCTCTTATACTTAGACCTTTCTTGGGGGTGGTAGCCCGACCAAGGCATCAGGAGGGCTGTTTAGCTATTTCCTAGTCTTGAGATATGGATGGCAACTATGCTCTTACACTTAGACCCTTCTTGGGGGTGGTAGCCCGACCAAGGCATCAGGAGGACTATTAAGCTATTTCCTTGTCTCGATATCTCGATGGCAACTATGCTCTTACACTCAGACCCCTCTTGGGGGTGTTAGCCCGACCAAGGCACCATGAGGGTTGTTTAGCTATTTTCTGGTCTAGAGATCTGGATGGCAACTATGCTTTTACACTCAGACCATTTTGAGGGGTGGTAGCCCGACCAAGGCATCGGGAGGGCTGTTTAGCTATTTCCTGGTCTCGAGATCTGGATGGCAACTATGTTTTTACACTCAGACCCTTCTTGGGGGTGGTAGCCCGACCAAGGCAGCGAGAGGGCTCCTTAGCTATTTCCTAGTCTTGAGATCTGGATGGCAACTATGCTTTTACACTCAGACCCTTCTTGGGGGTGGTATCACGACCAAGGCATCATGAGGGCTGTTTAGCTATTTCCTGGTCTCAAGATTTGGATGGCAACTATGCTCCTAAACTTAGACCCTTCTTGCGGGTGGTAGCCCGTCCAAGGCATTAGGAGGGCAGTTTAGCTATTTCCTAGTCTCGATATCCAGATGGTAACTATACTCTTACACTTAGACCCTTCTGGAGGGTGGTAGCCCGACCAAGGCATCATGAGGGTTGTTTAGTTATTTCATGGTCTCTAGATTTGGATGGCAACTATGCTCCTAAACTTAGACCCTTCTTGCGAGTGGAAGCCCGTCCAAGGTTTCAGGACAGCTGTTTAGCTATTTCCTAGTCTTGAGATTTGGATGGAAATTATGCTTTTACACTCAGACCCTTCTTGGGGGTGGTAGCCCGACCAAGGCATCGAGAGGGCTCATTAGCTATTTCCTAGTCTTGAGATCTGGATGGCAACTACGCTCTTATACTTAGACCTTTCTTGGGGGTGGTAGCCCGACCAAGGCATCAGGAGGGCTGTTTAGCTATTTCCTAGTCTTGAGATATGGATGGCAACTATGCTCTTACACTTAGACCCTTCTTGGGGGTGGTAGCCCGACCAAGGCATCAGGAGGACTGTTTAGCTATTTCCTTGTCTCGATATCTCGATGGCAACTATGCTCTTACACTCAGACCCCTCTTGGGGGTGGTAGCCCGACCAAGGCACCATGAGGGCTGTTTAGCTATTTTCTGGTCTAGAGATCTGGATGGCAACTATGCTTTTACACTCAGACCATTTTGAGGGGTGGTAGCCCGACCAAGGCATAGGGAGGGCTGTTTAGCTATTTCCTGGTCTCGAGATCTGGATGGCAACTATGTTTTTACACTCAGACCCTTCTTGGGGGTGGTAGCCCGACCAAGGCATCGAGAGGGCTCCTTAGCTATTTCCTAGTCTTGAGATCTGGATGGCAACTATGCTTTTACACTCAGACCCTTCTTGGGGGTGGTATCACGACCAAGGCATCAGGAGGGCTGTTTAGCTATTTCCTGGTCTCGAGATCTGGATGGCAACTATGCTTTTACACTCAGACCCTTCTTGGGGGTGGTAGCCCGACAAAGGCATCAGGAGAGCTGTTTAGCAATTTCTAGAATCGAGATCTGGATGGCAACTATGCTCTTACACTCAGACCCTTCTTGGGGGTGGTAGCCCGACCAAGGCATCGGGAGGGCTGTTTAGCTATTTACTGGTCTCGAGATCTGGATGGCAACTATGCTTTTACACTCAGACCCTTCTTGAGGGTGGTAGCCCGACCAAGGCATCAGGAGGGCTGTTTAACTATTTTCTGGTCTCGATATCTGGATGGCAACTATGCTTTTACACTTGGACCCTTCTTGGGGGTTTTATCCCGATCAAGGCATCATGAGGGCTGTTTAGCTATTTCCTGGTCTCAAGATTTGGATGGCAACTATGCTCCTAAACTTAGACCCTTCTTGCGGGTGGTAGCCCGTCCAAGGCATTAGGAGGGCAGTTTAGCTATTTCCTAGTCTCGATATCTAGATGGTAACTATACTCTTACACTTAGACCCTTCTGGAGGGTGGTAGCCCGACCAAGGCATCATGAGGGTTGTTTAGTTATTTCATGGTCTCTAGATCTGGATGGCAACTATGCTCCTAAACTTAGACCCTTCTTGCGAGTGGAAGCCCTTCCAAGGTTTCAGGACAGCTGTTTAGCTATTTCCTAGTCTTGAGATTTGGATGGAAATTACGCTTTTACACTCAGACCCTTCTTGGGGGTGGTAGCCCGACCAAGGCATCGAGAGGGCTCATTAGCTATTTCCTAGTCTTGAGATCTGGATGGCAACTACGCTCTTATACTTAGACCTTTCTTGGGGGTGGTAGCCCGACCAAGGCATCAGGAGGGCTGTTTAGCTATTTCCTAGTCTTGAGATATGGATGGCAACTATGCTCTTACACTTAGACCCTTCTTGGGGGTGGTAGCCCGACCAAGGCATCAGGAGGACTGTTTAGCTATTTCCTAGTCTTGAGATATGGATGGCAACTATGCTCTTACACTCAGACCCTTCTTGGGGGTGGTATCCCGACCAGGGCATCCGGAGGGCTGTTAAGCTATTTCCTAGTCTTGAGATATGGATGGCAACTATGCTTTTACACTTGGACCCTTCTTGGGGGTTTTATCCCGATCAAGGCATCATGAGGGCTGTTTAGCTATTTCCTGGTCTCAAGATTTGGATGGCAACTATGCTCCTAAACTTAGACCCTTCTTGCGGGTGGTAGCCCGTCCAAGGCATTAGGAGGGCAGTTTAGCTATTTCCTAGTCTCGATATCTAGATGGTAACTATACTCTTACACTTAGACCCTTCTGGAGGGTGGTAGCCCGACCAAGGCATCATGAGGGTTGTTTAGTTATTTCATGGTCTCTAGATCTGGATGGCAACTATGCTCCTAAACTTAGACCCTTCTTGCGAGTGGAAGCCCGTCCAAGGTTTCAGGACAGCTGTTTAGCTATTTCCTAGTCTTGAGATTTGGATGGAAATTACGCTTTTACACTCAGACCCTTCTTGGGGGTGGTAGCCCGACCAAGGCATCGAGAGGGCTCATTAGCTATTTCCTAGTCTTGAGATCTGGATGGCAACTACGCTCTTATACTTAGACCTTTCTTGGGGGTGGTAGCCCGACCAAGGCATCAGGAGGGCTGTTTAGCTATTTCCTAGTCTTGAGATATGGATGGCAACTATGCTCTTACACTTAGACCCTTCTTGGGGGTGGTAGCCCGACCAAGGCATCAGGAGGACTATTAAGCTATTTCCTTGTCTCGATATCTCGATGGCAACTATGCTCTTACACTCAGACCCCTCTTGGGGGTGGTAGCCCGACCAAGGCACCATGAGGGTTGTTTAGCTATTTTCTGGTCTAGAGATCTGGATGGCAACTATGCTTTTACACTCAGACCATTTTGAGGGGTGGTAGCCCGACTAAGGCATCGGGAGGGCTGTTTAGCTATTTCCTGGTCTCGAGATCTGGATGGCAACTATGTTTTTACACTCAGACCCTTCTTGGGGGTGGTAGCCCGACCAAGGCAGCGAGAGGGCTCCTTAGCTATTTCCTAGTCTTGAGATCTGGATGGCAACTATGCTTTTACACTCAGACCCTTCTTGGGGGTGGTATCACGACCAAGGCATCATGAGGGCTGTTTAGCTATTTCCTGGTCTCAAGATTTGGATGGCAACTATGCTCCTAAACTTAGACCCTTCTTGCGGGTGGTAGCCCGTCCAAGGCATTAGGAGGGCAGTTTAGCTATTTCCTAGACTCGATATCTAGATGGTAACTATACTCTTACACTTAGACCCTTCTGGAGGGTGGTAGCCCGACCAAGGCATCATGAGGGTTGTTTAGTTATTTCATGGTCTCTAGATTTGGATGGCAACTATGCTCCTAAACTTAGACCCTTCTTGCGAGTGGAAGCCCGTCCAAGGTTTCAGGACAGCTGTTTAGCTATTTCCTAGTCTTGAGATTTGGATGGAAATTATGCTTTTACACTCAGACCCTTCTTGGGGGTGGTAGCCCGACCAAGGCATCGAGAGGGCTCATTAGCTATTTCCTAGTCTTGAGATCTGGATGGCAACTACGCTCTTATACTTAGACCTTTCTTGGGGGTGGTAGCCCGACCAAGGCATCAGGAGGGCTGTTTAGCTATTTCCTAGTCTTGAGATATGGATGGCAACTATGCTCTTACACTTAGACCCTTCTTGGGGGTGGTAGCCCGACCAAGGCATCAGGAGGACTGTTTAGCTATTTCCTTGTCTCGATATCTCGATGGCAACTATGCTCTTACACTCAGACCCCTCTTGGGGGTGGTAGCCCGACCAAGGCACCATGAGGGCTGTTTAGCTATTTTCTGGTCTAGAGATCTGGATGGCAACTATGCTTTTACACTCAGACCATTTTGAGGGGTGGTAGCCCGACCAAGGCATCGGGAGGGCTGTTTAGCTATTTCCTGGTCTCGAGATCTGGATGGCAACTATGTTTTTACACTCAGACCCTTCTTGGGGGTGGTAGCCCGACCAAGGCATCGAGAGGGCTCCTTAGCTATTTCCTAGTCTTGAGATCTGGATGGCAACTATGCTTTTACACTCAGACCCTTCTTGGGGGTGGTATCACGACCAAGGCATCAGGAGGGCTGTTTAGCTATTTCCTGGTCTCGAGATCTGGATGGCAACTATGCTTTTACACTCAGACCCTTCTTGGGGGTGGTAGCCCGACAAAGGCATCAGGAGAGCTGTTTAGCAATTTCTAGAATCGAGATCTGGATGGCAACTATGCTCTTACACTCAGACCCTTCTTGGGGGTGGTAGCCCGACCAAGGCATCGGGAGGGCTGTTTAGCTATTTACTGGTCTCGAGATCTGGATGGCAACTATGCTTTTACACTCAGACCCTTCTTGAGGGTGGTAGCCCGACCAAGGCATCAGGAGGGCTGTTTAGCTATTTTCTGGTCTCGATATCTGGATGGCAACTATGCTTTTACACTTGGACCCTTCTTGGGGGTTTTATCCCGATCAAGGCATCATGAGGGCTGTTTAGCTATTTCCTGGTCTCAAGATTTGGATGGCAACTATGCTCCTAAACTTAGACCCTTCTTGCGGGTGGTAGCCCGTCCAAGGCATTAGAAGGGCAGTTTAGCTATTTCCTAGTCTCGATATCTAGATGGTAACTATACTCTTACACTTAGACCCTTCTGGAGGGTGGTAGCCCGACCAAGGCATCATGAGGGTTGTTTAGTTATTTCATGGTCTCTAGATCTGGATGGCAACTATACTCCTAAACTTAGACCCTTCTTGCGAGTGGAAGCCCGTCCAAGGTTTCTGGACAGCTGTTTAGCTATTTCCTAGTCTTGAGATTTGGATGGAAATTATGCTTTTACACTCAGACCCTTCTTGGGGGTGGTATCCCGACCAAGGCATCAGGAGGGCTATTTAGCTATTTCCTAGTCTTGAGATATGGATGGCAACTATGCTCTTACACTTAGACCCTTCTTGGGGGTGGTAGCCCGACCAAGGAATCATGAGGGCTGTTTAGCTATTTCCTTGTCTCGAGATCTGAATGGCAACTATGCTTTTACACTCAGACCCTTCTTGGGGGCGGTAGCCCGACCAAGGCATCAGGAGGGCTGTTTAGCTATTTCCTTGTCTCGAGATCTGGATGGCAACTATGCTTTTACACTCAGACCCTTCTTGGGGGCGGTAGCCCGACCAAGGCATCAGGTGGGCTGTTTAGCTATTTCCTGGTCTCGAGATCTGGATGGCAACTATGCTTTTACACTCAGACCCTTCTTGGGGGTGGTAGCCCGACCAAGGCATCAGGAGGGCTGTTTAGCTATTTCCTAGGATCGAGATCTGGGTGGTAACTATGCTCTTACACTCAGACCTTTCTTGGGAGTGGTAGCCCGAATAAGGCATCAGGAAGGCTGTTTAGCTATTTTCTGGTCTCGAGATCTGGATGGTGACTATGCTCTTACACTTAGACCTTTCTTGGTGGTGATAGCCCGACCAAGGCATAGGAAGGGCTATTTAGCTATTTCCTGGTCTCGAGATCTGGATGGCAACTATGCTTTTACACTCAGACCCTTCTTGAGGGTGGTAGCCCGACCAAGGCATCAGGAGGGCTGTTTAGCTATTTCCTAGTCTTGAGATATGGATGGCAACTATGCTCTTACACTTAGACCCTTCTTGGGGGTGGTAGCCCGACCAAGGAATCAGGAGGGCTGTTTACCTATTTCCTTGTCTCGAGATCTGAATGGCAACTATGCTCTTACACTTAGACCCTTCTTGGGGGTGGTATCCCGACCAAGGCATCAGAAGGGCTGTTTAGCTATTTCCTAGTCTTGAGATATGGATGGCAACTATGCTCTTACACTTAGACCCTTCTTGGGGGTGGTAGCCCGACCAAGGCATCAGGAGGGCTGTTTAGCTATTTCCTAGTCTTGAGATATGGATGGCAACTATGCTCTTACACTCAGACCCTTCTTGGGGGTGGTATCCCGACCAGGGCATTAGGAGGGCTGTTTAGCTATTTCCTAGTCTTGAGATATGGATGGCAACTATGCTCTTACACTTAGACCCTTCTTGGGGGTGGTAGCCCGACCAAGGCATCGGGAGGGCTGTTTAGCTATTTACTGGTCTCGAGATCTGGATGGCAACTATGCTTTTACACTCAGACCCTTCTTGAGGGTGGTAGCCCGACCAAGGCATCAGGAGGGCTGTTTAGCTATTTTCTGGTCTCGATATCTGGATGGCAACTATGCTTTTACACTTGGACCCTTCTTGGGGGTTTTATCCCGATCAAGGCATCATGAGGGCTGTTTAGCTATTTCCTGGTCTCAAGATTTGGATGGCAACTATGCTCCTAAACTTAGACCCTTCTTGCGGGTGGTAGCCCGTCCAAGGCATTAGGAGGGCAGTTTAGCTATTTCCTAGTCTCGATATCTAGATGGTAACTATACTCTTACACTTAGACCCTTCTGGAGGGTGGTAGCCCGACCAAGGCATCATGAGGGTTGTTTAGTTATTTCATGGTCTCTAGATCTGGATGGCAACTATGCTCCTAAACTTAGACCCTTCTTGCGAGTGGAAGCCCGTCCAAGGTTTCAGGACAGCTGTTTAGCTATTTCCTAGTCTTGAGATTTGGATGGAAATTATGCTTTTACACTCAGACCCTTCTTGGGGGTGGTAGCCCGACCAAGGCATCGAGCGGGCTCATTAGCTATTTCCTAGTCTTGAGATCTGGATGGCAACTACGCTCTTATACTTAGACCTTTCTTGGGGGTGGTAGCCCGACCAAGGCATCAGGAGGGCTGTTTAGCTATTTCCTAGTCTTGAGATATGGATGGCAACTATGCTCTTACACTTAGACCCTTCTTGGGGGTGGTAGCCCGACCAAGGCATCAGGAGGACTGTTTAGCTATTTCCTTGTCTCGATATCTCGATGGCAACTATGCTCTTACACTCAGACCCCTCTTGGGGGTGGTAGCCCGACCAAGGCACCATGAGGGCTGTTTAGCTATTTTCTGGTCTAGAGATCTGGATGGCAACTATGCTTTTACACTCAGACCATTTTGAGGGGTGGTAGCCCGACCAAGGCATCGGGAGGGCTGTTTAGCTATTTCCTTGTCTCGAGATCTGGATGGCAACTATGTTTTTACACTCAGACCCTTCTTGGGGGTGGTAGCCCGACCAAGGCATCGAGAGGGCTCCTTAGCTATTTCCTAGTCTTGAGATCTGGATGGCAACTATGCTTTTACACTCAGACCCTTCTTGGGGGTGGTATCACGACCAAGGCATCAGGAGGGCTGTTTAGCTATTTCCTGGTCTCGAGATCTGGATGGCAACTATGCTTTTACACTCAGACCCTTCTTGGGGGTGGTAGCCCGACAAAGGCATCAGGAGAGCTGTTTAGCAATTTCTAGAATCGAGATCTGGATGGCAACTATGCTCTTACACTCAGACCCTTCTTGGGGGTGGTAGCCCGACCAAGGCATCGGGAGGGCTGTTTAGCTATTTACTGGTCTCGAGATCTGGATGGCAACTATGCTTTTACACTCAGACCCTTCTTGAGGGTGGTAGCCCGACCAAGGCATCAGGAGGGCTGTTTACCTATTTCCTCGGATCGAGATCTGGGTGGTAACTATGCTCTTACACTCAGACCCTTCTTGAGGGTGGTAGCCCGAATAAGGCATTAGGAGGGCTGTTTAGCTATTTTCTGGTCTCGAGATCTGGATGGTGACTATGCTCTTACACTCAGACCTTTCTTGGGGGTGATAGCCCGACCAAGGCATCGGAAAGGCTGTTTAGCTATTTCCTGGTCTCGAGATCTGGATGGCAACTATGCTTTTACACTCAGACCCTTCTTGAGGGTGGTAGCCCGACCAAGGCATCAGGAGGGCTGTTTAGCTATTTCCTAGTCTTGAGATATGGATGGCAACTATGCTCTTACACTCAGACCCTTCTTGGGGGTGGTAGCCCGACCAAGGCATCGGGAGGGCTGTTTAGTTATTTACTGGTCTCGAGATCTGGATGGCAACTATGCTTTTACACTCAGACCCTTCTTGAGGGTGGTAGCCCGACCAAGGCATCAGGAGGGCTGTTTAGCTATTTCCTGGTCTCGAGATCTGGATGGCAACTATGCTTTTACACTCAGACCCTTCTTGGGGGTGGTAGCCCGACAAAGGCATCAGGAGAGCTATTTAGCAATTTCTGGAATCGAGATCTGGATGGCAACTATGCTTTTACACTCAGACCCTTCTTGGGGGTGGTAGCCCGACCAAGGCATTAGGAGGGCTGTTTAGCTATTTCCTAGGATCGAGATCTGGGTGGTAACTATGCTCTTACACTCAGACCCATCATGGGGGTGGTAGCCCGAATAAGGCATCAGGAGGGCTGTTTAGCTATTTTCTGGTCTCGACATCTGGATGGTGACTATGCTCTTACACTCAGACCCTTCTTGAGGGTGGTAGCCCGACCAAGGCATCAGGAGGGCTGTTTAGCTATTTCCTAGTCTTGAGATATGGATGGCAACTATTCTCTTACACTTAGACCCTTCTTGGGGGTGGTAGCCCGACCAAGGAATCAGGAGGGCTGTTTAGCTATTTCCTTGTCTCGAGATCTGAATGGCAACTATGCTTTTACACTCAGACCCTTCTTGGGGGCGGTAGCCCGACCAAGGCATCAGGAGGGCTGTTTAGCTATTTCCTAGGATCGAGATCTGGGTGGTAACTATGCTCTTACACTCAGACCCTTCTTGAGGGTGGTAGCCCGAATAAGGCATCAGGAGGGATGTTTATCTATTTTTTGGTCTCGAGATCTGGATGGTGACTATGCTCTTACACTCAGACCTTTCTTGGGGGTGATAGCCCGACCAAGGCATCGGAAGGGCTGTTTAGCTATTTCCTGGTCTCGAGATCTGGATAACAACTATGCTTTTACATTTAGACCCTTCTTGAGGGTGGTAGCCCGACCAAGGCTTCAGGAGGGCTGTTTAGCTATTTCCTAGTCTTGAGATATGGATGGCAACTATGCTTTTACACTCAGACCCTTCTTGGGGGTGGTAGCCCGACCAAGGCATCATGAGGGCTGTTTAGCTATTTCCTTGTCTTGAGATATGGATGGCAACTATGCTCTTCCACTTTGACCCTTCTTGGGGGTGGTAGCCCGACCAAGGAATCAGGAGGGCTGTTTAGCTATTTCCTTGTCTCGAGATCTGAATGGCAACTATGCTTTTACACTCAGACCCTTCTTGGAGGTGGTAGCCCGACCAAGGCATCAGGAGGGCTGTTTAGCTATTTCCTAGTCTTGAGATCTGGATGGAAACTATACTTGTACACTCAGACCCTTCTTGGGGGTGGTAGCCCGACCAAGGCATCGAGACGGCTCTTTATCTATTTTCTAGTCTTGAGATCTGGATGGCAACTATGCTCTTACACTTAGACCCTTCTTGGGGGTGGTATCCCGACCAAGGCATCAGAAGGGCTGTTTAGCTATTTCCTAGTCTTGAGATATGGATGGCAACTATGCTCTTACACTTAGACCCTTCTTGGGGGTGGTAGCCCGACCAAGGCATCAGGAGGGCTGTTTAGCTATTTCCTAGTCTTGAGATATGGATGGCAACTATGCTCTTACACTCAGACCCTTCTTGGGGGTGGTATCCCGACCAGGGCATTAGGAGGGCTGTTTAGCTATTTCCTAGTCTTGAGATATGGATGGCAACTATGCTCTTACACTTAGACCCTTCTTGGGGGTGGTAGCCCGACCAAGGCATCAGGAGGGCTGTTTAGCTATTTTCTGGTCTCGATATCTGGATGGCAACTATGCTTTTACACTTGGACCCTTCTTGGGGGTTTTATCCCGATCAAGGCATCATGAGGGCTGTTTAGCTATTTCCTGGTCTCAAGATTTGGATGGCAACTATGCTCCTAAACTTAGACCCTTCTTGCGGGTGGTAGCCCGTCCAAGGCATTAGGAGGGCAGTTTAGCTATTTCCTAGTCTCGATATCTAGATGGTAACTATACTCTTACACTTAGACCCTTCTGGAGGGTGGTAGCCCGACCAAGGCATCATGAGGGTTGTTTAGTTATTTCATGGTCTCTAGATTTGGATGGCAACTATGCTACTAAACTTAGACCCTTCTTGCGAGTGGAAGCCCGTCCAAGGTTTCAGGACAGCTGTTTAGCTATTTCCTAGTCTTGAGATTTGGATGGAAATTATGCTTTTACACTCAGACCCTTCTTGGGGGTGGTAGCCCGACCAAGGCATCGAGAGGGCTCATTAGCTATTTCCTAGTCTTGAGATCTGGATGGCAACTACGCTCTTATACTTAGACCTTTCTTGGGGGTGGTAGCCCGACCAAGGCATCAGGAGGGCTGTTTAGCTATTTCCTAGTCTTGAGATATGGATGGCAACTATGCTCTTACACTTAGACCCTTCTTGGGGGTGGTAGCCCGACCAAGGCATCAGGAGGACTGTTTAGCTATTTCCTTGTCTCGATATCTCGATGGCAACTATGCTCTTACACTCAGACCCCTCTTGGGGGTGGTAGCCCGACCAAGGCACCATGAGGGCTGTTTAGCTATTTTCTGGTCTAGAGATCTGGATGGCAACTATGCTTTTACACTCAGACCATTTTGAGGGGTGGTAGCCCGACCAAGGCATCGGGAGGGCTGTTTAGCTATTTCCTGGTCTCGAGATCTGGATGGCAACTATGTTTTTACACTCAGACCCTTCTTGGGGGTGGTAGCCCGACCAAGGCATCGAGAGGGCTCCTTAGCTATTTCCTAGTCTTGAGATCTGGATGGCAACTATGCTTTTACACTCAGACCCTTCTTGGGGGTGGTATCACGACCAAGGCATCAGGAGGGCTGTTTAGCTATTTCCTGGTCTCGAGATCTGGATGGCAACTATGCTTTTACACTCAGACCCTTCTTGGGGGTGGTAGCCCGACAAAGGCATCAGGAGAGCTGTTTAGCAATTTCTAGAATCGAGATCTGGATGGCAACTATGCTCTTACACTCAGACCCTTCTTGGGGGTGGTAGCCCGACCAAGGCATCGGGAGGGCTGTTTAGCTATTTACTGGTATCGAGATCTGGATGGCAACTATGCTTTTACACTCAGACCCTTCTTGAGGGTGGTAGCCCGACCAAGGCATCAGGAGGGCTGTTTAGCTATTTTCTGGTCTCGATATCTGGATGGCAACTATGCTTTTACACTTGGACCCTTCTTGGGGGTTTTATCCCGATCAAGGCATCATGAGGGCTGTTTAGCTATTTCCTGGTCTCAAGATTTGGATGGCAACTATGCTCCTAAACTTAGACCCTTCTTGCGGGTGGCAGCCCGTCCAAGGCATTAGGAGGGCAGTTTAGCTATTTCCTAGTCTCGATATCTAGATGGTAACTATACTCTTACACTTAGACCCTTCTGGAGGGTGGTAGCCCGACCAAGGCATCATGAGGGTTGTTTAGTTATTTCATGGTCTCTAGATCTGGATGGCAACTATACTCCTAAACTTAGACCCTTCTTGCGAGTGGAAGCCCGTCCAAGGTTTCTGGACAGCTGTTTAGCTATTTCCTAGTCTTGAGATTTGGATGGAAATTATGCTTTTACACTCAGACCCTTCTTGGGGGTGGTATCCCGACCAAGGCATCAGGAGGGCTGTTTAGCTATTTCCTAGTCTTGAGATATGGATGGCAACTATGCTCTTACACTTAGACCCTTCTTGGGGGTGGTAGCCCGACCAAGGAATCATGAGGGCTGTTTAGCTATTTCCTTGTCTCGAGATCTGAATGGCAACTATGCTTTTACACTCAGACCCTTCTTGGGGGCGGTAGCCCGACCAAGGCATCAGGAGGGCTGTTTAGCTATTTCCTTGTCTCGAGATCTGGATGGCAACTATGCTTTTACACTCAGACCCTTCTTGGGGGCGGCAGCCCGACCAAGGCATCAGGTGGGCTGTTTAGCTATTTCCTGGTCTCGAGATCTGGATGGCAACTATGCTTTTACACTCAGACCCTTCTTGGGGGTGGTAGCCCGACCAAGGCATCAGGAGGGCTGTTTAGCTATTTCCTAGGATCGAGATTTGGGTGGTAACTATGCTCTTACACTCAGACCTTTCTTGGGAGTGGTAGCCCGAATAAGGCATCAGGAAGGCTGTTTAGCTATTTTCTGGTCTCGAGATCTGGATGGTGACTATGCTCTTACACTTAGACCTTTCTTGGTGGTGATAGCCCGACCAAGGCATAGGAAGGGCTATTTAGCTATTTCCTGGTCTCGAGATCTGGATGGCAACTATGCTTTTACACTCAGACCCTTCTTGAGGGTGGTAGCCCGACCAAGGCATCAGGAGGGCTGTTTAGCTATTTCCTAGTCTTGAGATATGGATGGCAACTATGCTCTTACACTTAGACCCTTCTTGGGGGTGGTAGCCCGACCAAGGAATCAGGAGGGCTGTTTAGCTATTTCCTTGTCTCGAGATCTGAATGGCAACTATGCTCTTACACTTAGACCCTTCTTGGGGGTGGTATCCCGACCAAGGCATCAGAAGGGCTGTTTAGCTATTTCCTAGTCTTGAGATATGGATGGCAACTATGCTCTTACACTTAGACCCTTCTTGGGGGTGGTAGCCCGACCAAGGCATCAGGAGGGCTGTTTAGCTATTTCCTAGTCTTGAGATATGGATGGCAACTATGCTCTTACACTCAGACCCTTCTTGGGGGTGGTATCCCGACCAGGGCATTAGGAGGGCTGTTTAGCTATTTCCTAGTCTTGAGATATGGATGGCAACTATGCTCTTACACTTAGACCCTTCTTGGGGGTGGTAGCCCGACCAAGGCATCAGGAGGGCTGTTTAGCTATTTTCTGGTCTCGATATCTGGATGGCAACTATGCTTTTACACTTGGACCCTTCTTGGGGGTTTTATCCCGATCAAGGCATCATGAGGGCTGTTTAGCTATTTCCTGGTCTCAAGATTTGGATGGCAACTATGCTCCTAATCTTAGACCCTTCTTGCGGGTGGTAGCCCGTCCAAGGCATTAGGAGGGCAGTTTAGCTATTTCCTAGTCTCGATATCTAGATGGTAACTATACTCTTACACTTAGACCGTTCTGGAGGGTGGTAGCCCGACCAAGGCATCATGAGGGTTGTTTAGTTATTTCATGGTCTCTAGATCTGGATGGCAACTATGCTCCTAAACTTAGACCCTTCTTGCGAGTGGAAGCCCGTCCAAGGTTTCAGGACAGCTGTTTAGCTATTTCCTAGTCTTGAGATTTGGATGGAAATTATGCTTTTACACTCAGACCCTTCTTGGGGGTGGTAGCCCGACCAAGGCATCGAGAGGGCTCATTAGCTATTTCCTAGTCTTGAGATCTGGATGGCAACTACGCTCTTATACTTAGACCTTTCTTGGGGGTGGTAGCCCGACCAAGGCATCAGGAGGGCTGTTTAGCTATTTCCTAGTCTTGAGATATGGATGGCAACTATGCTCTTACACTTAGACCCTTCTTGGGGGTGGTAGCCCGACCAAGGCATCAGGAGGACTGTTTAGCTATTTCCTTGTCTCGATATCTCGATGGCAACTATGCTCTTACACTCAGACCCCTCTTGGGGGTGGTAGCCCGACCAAGGCACCATGAGGGCTGTTTAGCTATTTTCTGGTCTAGAGATCTGGATGGCAACTATGCTTTTACACTCAGACCATTTTGAGGGGTGGTAGCCCGACCAAGGCATCGGGAGGGCTGTTTAGCTATTTCCTTGTCTCGAGATCTGGATGGCAACTATGTTTTTACACTCAGACCCTTCTTGGGGGTGGTAGCCCGACCAAGGCATCGAGAGGGCTCCTTAGCTATTTCCTAGTCTTGAGATCTGGATGGCAACTATGCTTTTACACTCAGACCCTTCTTGGGGGTGGTATCACGACCAAGGCATCAGGAGGGCTGTTTATCTATTTCCTGGTCTCGAGATCTGGATGGCAACTATGCTTTTACACTCAGACCCTTCTTGGGGGTGGTAGCCCGACAAAGGCATCAGGAGAGCTGTTTAGCAATTTCTAGAATCGAGATCTGGATGGCAACTATGCTCTTACACTCAGACCCTTCTTGGGGGTGGTAGCCCGACCAAGGCATCGGGAGGGCTGTTTAGCTATTTACTGGTCTCGAGATCTGGATGGCAACTATGCTTTTACACTCAGACCCTTCTTGAGGGTGGTAGCCCGACCAAGGCATCAGGAGGGCTGTTTACCTATTTCCTCGGATCGAGATCTGGGTGGTAACTATGCTCTTACACTCAGACCCTTCTTGAGGGTGGTAGCCCGAATAAGGCATTAGGAGGGCTGTTTAGCTATTTTCTGGTCTCGAGATCTGGATGGTGACTATGCTCTTACACTCAGACCTTTCTTGGGGGTGATAGCCCGACCAAGGCATCGGAAAGGCTGTTTAGCTATTTCCTGGTCTCGAGATCTGGATGGCAACTATGCTTTTACACTCAGACCCTTCTTGAGGGTGGTAGCCCGACCAAGGCATCAGGAGGGCTGTTTAGCTATTTCCTAGTCTTGAGATATGGATGGCAACTATGCTCTTACACTCAGACCCTTCTTGGGGGTGGTAGCCCGACCAAGGCATCGGGAGGGCTGTTTAGTTATTTACTGGTCTCGAGATCTGGATGGCAACTATGCTTTTACACTCAGACCCTTCTTGAGGGTGGTAGCCCGACCAAGGCATCAGGAGGGCTGTTTAGCTATTTCCTGGTCTCGAGATCTGGATGGCAACTATGCTTTTACACTCAGACCCTTCTTGGGGGTGGTAGCCCGACAAAGGCATCAGGAGAGCTGTTTAGCAATTTCTAGAATCGAGATCTGGATGGCAACTATGCTCTTACACTCAGACCCTTCTTGGGGGTGGTAGCCCGACCAAGGCATTAGGAGGGCTGTTTAGCTATTTCCTAGGATCGAGATCTGGGTGGTAACTATGCTCTTACACTCAGACTCATCATGGGGGTGGTAGCCCGAATAAGGCATCAGGAGGGCTGTTTAGCTATTTTCTGGTCTCGACATCTGGATGGTGACTATGCTCTTACACTCAGACCCTTCTTGAGGGTGGTAGCCCGACCAAGGCATCAGGAGGGCTGTTTAGCTATTTCCTAGTCTTGAGATATGGATGGCAACTATGCTCTTACACTTAGACCCTTCTTGGGGGTGGTAGCCCGACCAAGGAATCAGGAGGGCTGTTTAGCTATTTCCTTGTCTCGAGATCTGAATGGCAACTATGCTTTTACACTCAGACCCTTCTTGGGGGCGGTAGCCCGACCAAGGCATCAGGAGGGCTGTTTAGCTATTTCCTAGGATCGAGATCTGGGTGGTAACTATGCTCTTACACTCAGACCCTTCTTGAGGGTGGTAGCCCGAATAAGGCATCAGGAGGGATGTTTATCTATTTTTTGGTCTCGAGATCTGGATGGTGACTATGCTCTTACACTCAGACCTTTCTTGGGGGTGATAGCCCGACCAAGGCATCGGAAGGGCTGTTTAGCTATTTCCTGGTCTCGAGATCTAGATAACAACTATGCTTTTACATTTAGACCCTTCTTGAGGGTGGTAGCCCGACCAAGGCTTCAGGAGGGCTGTTTAGCTATTTCCTAGTCTTGAGATATGGATGGCAACTATGCTTTTACACTCAGACCCTTCTTGGGGGTGGTAGCCCGACCAAGGCATCATGAGGGCTGTTTAGCTATTTCCTTGTCTTGAGATATGGATGGCAACTATGCTCTTACACTTTGACCCTTCTTGGGGGTGGTAGCCCGACCAAGGAATCAGGAGGGCTGTTTAGCTATTTCCTTGTCTCGAGATCTGAATGGCAACTATGCTTTTACACTCAGACCCTTCTTGGAGGTAGTAGCCCGACCAAGGCATCAGGAGGGCTGTTTAGCTATTTCCTAGTCTTGAGATCTGGATGGAAACTATACTTGTACACTCAGACCCTTCTTGGGGGTGGTAGCCCGACCAAGGCATCGAGACGGCTCTTTATCTATTTTCTAGTCTTGAGATCTGGATGGCAACTATGCTCTTACACTTAGACCCTTCTTGGGGGTGGTATCCCGACCAAGGCATCAGAAGGGCTGTTTAGCTATTTCCTAGTCTTGAGATATGGATGGCAACTATGCTCTTACACTTAGACCCTTCTTGGGGGTGGTAGCCCGACCAAGGCATCAGGAGGGCTGTTTAGCTATTTCCTAGTCTTGAGATATGGATGGCAACTATGCTCTTACACTCAGACCCTTCTTGGGGGTGGTATCCCGACCAGGGCATTAGGAGGGCTGTTTAGCTATTTCCTAGTCTTGAGATATGGATGGCAACTATGCTCTTACACTTAGACCCTTCTTGGGGGTGGTAGCCCGACCAAGGCATCAGGAGGGCTGTTTAGCTATTTTCTGGTCTCGATATCTGGATGGCAACTATGCTTTTACACTTGGACCCTTCTTGGGGGTTTTATCCCGATCAAGGCATCATGAGGGCTGTTTAGCTATTTCCTGGTCTCAAGATTTGGATGGCAACTATGCTCCTAAACTTAGACCCTTCTTGCGGGTGGTAGCCCGTCCAAGGCATTAGGAGGGCAGTTTAGCTATTTCCTAGTCTCGATATCTAGATGGTAACTATACTCTTACACTTAGACCCTTCTGGAGGGTTGTAGCCCGACCAAGGCATCATGAGGGTTGTTTAGTTATTTCATGGTCTCTAGATTTGGATGGCAACTATGCTCCTAAACTTAGACCCTTCTTGCGAGTGGAAGCCCGTCCAAGGTTTCAGGACAGCTGTTTAGCTATTTCCTAGTCTTGAGATTTGGATGGAAATTATGCTTTTACACTCAGACCCTTCTTGGGGGTGGTAGCCCGACCAAGGCATCGAGAGGGCTCATTAGCTATTTCCTAGTCTTGAGATCTGGATGGCAACTACGCTCTTATACTTAGACCTTTCTTGGGGGTGGTAGCCCGACCAAGGCATCAGGAGGGCTGTTTAGCTATTTCCTAGTCTTGAGATATGGATGGCAACTATGCTCTTACACTTAGACCCTTCTTGGGGGTGGTAGCCCGACCAAGGAATCAGGAGGGCTGTTTACCTATTTCCTTGTCTCGAGATCTGGATGGCAACTATGCTTTTACACTCAGACCCTTCTTGAGGGTGGTAGCCCGACCAAGGCATCAGGAGGGCTGTTTAGCTATTTCCTAGTCTTGAGATATGGATGGCAACTATGCTCTTACACTCAGACCCTTCTTGGGGGTGGTAGCCCGACCAAGGCATCGGGAGGGCTGTTTAGTTATTTACTGGTCTCGAGATCTGGATGGCAACTATGCTTTTACACTCAGACCCTTCTTGAGGGTGGTAGCCCGACCAAGGCATCAGGAGGGCTGTTTAGCTATTTCCTGGTCTCGAGATCTGGATGGCAACTATGCTTTTACACTCAGACCCTTCTTGGGGGTGGTAGCCCGACAAAGGCATCAGGAGAGCTGTTTAGCAATTTCTAGAATCGAGATCTGGATGGCAACTATGCTCTTACACTCAGACCCTTCTTGGGGGTGGTAGCCCGACCAAGGCATCGGGAGGGCTGTTTAGCTATTTACTGGTCTCGAGATCTGGATGGCAACTATGCTTTTACACTCAGACCCTTCTTGAGGGTGGTAGCCCGACCAAGGCATCAGGAGGGCTGTTTACCTATTTCCTCGGATCGAGATCTGGGTGGTAACTATGCTCTTACACTCAGACCCTTCTTGAGGGTGGTAGCCCGAATAAGGCATTAGGAGGGCTGTTTAGCTATTTTCTGGTCTCGAGATCTGGATGGTGACTATGCTCTTACACTCAGACCTTTCTTGGGGGTGATAGCCCGACCAAGGCATCGGAAAGGCTGTTTAGCTATTTCCTGGTCTCGAGATCTGGATGGCAACTATGCTTTTACACTCACACCCTTCTTGAGGGTGGTAGCTCGACCAAGGCATCAGGAGGGCTGTTTAGCTATTTCCTAGTCTTGAGATATGGATGGCAACTATGCTCTTACACTCAGACCCTTCTTGGGGGTGGTAGCCCGACCAAGGCATCGGGAGGGCTGTTTAGTTATTTACTGGTCTCGAGATCTGGATGGCAACTATGCTTTTACACTCAGACCCTTCTTGAGGGTGGTAGCCCGACCAAGGCATCAGGAGGGCTGTTTAGCTATTTCCTGGTCTCGAGATCTGGATGGCAACTATGCTTTTACACTCAGACCCTTCTTGGGGGTGGTAGCCCGACAAAGGCATCAGGAGAGCTATTTAGCAATTTCTGGAATCGAGATCTGGATGGCAACTATGCTTTTACACTCAGACCCTTCTTGGGGGTGGTAGCCCGACCAAGGCATTAGGAGGGCTGTTTAGCTATTTCCTAGGATCGAGATCTGGGTGGTAACTATGCTCTTACACTCAGACTCATCATGGGGGTGGTAGCCCGAATAAGGCATCAGGAGGGCTGTTTAGCTATTTTCTGGTCTCGACATCTGGATGGTGACTATGCTCTTACACTCAGACCCTTCTTGAGGGTGGTAGCCCGACCAAGGCATCAGGAGGGCTGTTTAGCTATTTCCTAGTCTTGAGATATGGATGGCAACTATGCTCTTACACTTAGACCCTTCTTGGGGGTGGTAGCCCGACCAAGGAATCAGGAGGGCTGTTTAGCTATTTCCTTGTCTCGAGATCTGAATGGCAACTATGCTTTTACACTCAGACCCTTCTTGGGGGCGGTAGCCCGACCAAGGCATCAGGAGGGCTGTTTAGCTATTTCCTAGGATCGAGATCTGGGTGGTAACTATGCTCTTACACTCAGACCCTTCTTGAGGGTGGTAGCCCGAATAAGGCATCAGGAGGGATGTTTATCTATTTTTTGGTCTCGAGATCTGGATGGTGACTATGCTCTTACACTCAGACCTTTCTTGGGGGTGATAGCCCGACCAAGGCATCGGAAGGGCTGTTTAGCTATTTCCTGGTCTCGAGATCTAGATAACAACTATGCTTTTACATTTAGACCCTTCTTGAGGGTGGTAGCCCGACCAAGGCTTCAGGAGGGCTGTTTAGCTATTTCCTAGTCTTGAGATATGGATGGCAACTATGCTTTTACACTCAGACCCTTCTTGGGGGTGGTAGCCCGACCAAGGCATCATGAGGGCTGTTTAGCTATTTCCTTGTCTTGAGATATGGATGGCAACTATGCTCTTACACTTTGACCCTTCTTGGGGGTGGTAGCCCGACCAAGGAATCAGGAGGGCTGTTTAGCTATTTCCTTGTCTCGAGATCTGAATGGCAACTATGCTTTTACACTCAGACCCTTCTTGGAGGTAGTAGCCCGACCAAGGCATCAGGAGGGCTGTTTAGCTATTTCCTAGTCTTGAGATCTGGATGGAAACTATACTTGTACACTCAGACCCTTCTTGGGGGTGGTAGCCCGACCAAGGCATCGAGACGGCTCTTTATCTATTTTCTAGTCTTGAGATCTGGATGGCAACTATGCTCTTACACTTAGACCCTTCTTGGGGGTGGTATCCCGACCAAGGCATCAGAAGGGCTGTTTAGCTATTTCCTAGTCTTGAGATATGGATGGCAACTATGCTCTTACACTTAGACCCTTCTTGGGGGTGGTAGCCCGACCAAGGCATCAGGAGGGCTGTTTAGCTATTTCCTAGTCTTGAGATATGGATGGCAACTATGCTCTTACACTCAGACCCTTCTTGGGGGTGGTATCCCGACCAGGGCATTAGGAGGGCTGTTTAGCTATTTCCTAGTCTTGAGATATGGATGGCAACTATGCTCTTACACTTAGACCCTTCTTGGGGGTGGTAGCCCGACCAAGGCATCAGGAGGGCTGTTTAGCTATTTTCTGGTCTCGATATCTGGATGGCAACTATGCTTTTACACTTGGACCCTTCTTGGGGGTTTTATCCCGATCAAGGCATCATGAGGGCTGTTTAGCTATTTCCTGGTCTCAAGATTTGGATGGCAACTATGCTCCTAAACTTAGACCCTTCTTGCGGGTGGTAGCCCGTCCAAGGCATTAGGAGGGCAGTTTAGCTATTTCCTAGTCTCGATATCTAGATGGTAACTATACTCTTACACTTAGACCCTTCTGGAGGGTTGTAGCCCGACCAAGGCATCATGAGGGTTGTTTAGTTATTTCATGGTCTCTAGATTTGGATGGCAACTATGCTCCTAAACTTAGACCCTTCTTGCGAGTGGAAGCCCGTCCAAGGTTTCAGGACAGCTGTTTAGCTATTTCCTAGTCTTGAGATTTGGATGGAAATTATGCTTTTACACTCAGACCCTTCTTGGGGGTGGTAGCCCGACCAAGGCATCGAGAGGGCTCATTAGCTATTTCCTAGTCTTGAGATCTGGATGGCAACTACGCTCTTATACTTAGACCTTTCTTGGGGGTGGTAGCCCGACCAAGGCATCAGGAGGGCTGTTTAGCTATTTCCTAGTCTTGAGATATGGATGGCAACTATGCTCTTACACTTAGACCCTTCTTGGGGGTGCTAGCCCGACCAAGGCATCAGGAGGACTATTAAGCTATTTCCTTGTCTCGATATCTCGATGGCAACTATGCTCTTACACTCAGACCCCTCTTGGGGGTGGTAGCCCGACCAAGGCACCATGAGGGCTGTTTAGCTATTTTCTGGTCTAGAGATCTGGATGGCAACTATGCTTTTACACTCAGACCATTTTGAGGGGTGGTAGCCCGACCAAGGCATCGGGAGGGCTGTTTAGCTATTTCCTGGTCTCGAGATCTGGATGGCAACTATGTTTTTACACTCAGACCCTTCTTGGGGGTGGTAGCCCGACCAAGGCATCGAGAGGGCTCCTTAGCTATTTCCTAGTCTTGAGATCTGGATGGCAACTATGCTTTTACACTCAGACCCTTCTTGGGGGTGGTATCACGACCAAGGCATCAGGAGGGCTGTTTAGCTATTTCCTGGTCTCGAGATCTGGATGGCAACTATGCTTTTACACTCAGACCCTTCTTGGGGGTGGTAGCCCGACAAAAGCATCAGGAGAGCTGTTTAGCTATTTCCTAGAATCGAGATCTGGGTGGTAACTATGCTCTTACACTCAGACCCTTCTTGGGGGTGGTAACCCGACCAAGGCATCAGGAGGGCTGTTTAGCTATTTCCTAGGATCGAGATCTGGGTGGTAACTATGCTCTTACACTCAGACCCTTCTTGGGGGTAGTAGCCCGAATAAGGCATCAGGAGGGCTGTTTAGCTATTTTCTTTTCTCGAGATCTGGATGGTGACTATGCTCTTACACTCAGACCTTTCTTGGGGGTGATAGCCCAACCAAGGCATCGGAAGGGCTGTTTAGCTATTTCCTGGTCTCTAGATCTGGATGGCAACTATGCTTTTACACTTAGACCCTTCTTGGGGGTGGTAGCCCGACCAACGAATCAAAAGGGCTGTTTAGCTATTTCCTTGTCTCGAGATCTGAATGGCAACTATGCTTTTACACTCAGACCCTTCTTGGGGGTGGTAGCATGACCAAGGCATCAGGAGGGCTGTTTAGCTATTTCCTAGTCTTGAGATCTGGATGGAAAGTATGCTTGTACACTCAGACCCTTCTTGGGGGTGGTAGCCCGACCAAGGCATCGAGACGGCTCTTTAGCTATTTCCTAGTCTTGAGATCTAGATGGCAACTAGACTCTTACACTCAGACCCTTCTTGGGGGTGGTATCCCGACCAAGGCATCAGGAGGGCTGTTTAGCTATTTCCTAGGCTTGAGATATGGATGGCAACTATGCTCTTACACTTAGACCCTTCCTGGGGGTGGAAACCCGACCAAGGCATCAGGAGGGCTGTTTAGCTATTTTCTGGTCTCGATATCTGGATGGCAACTATGCTTTTACACTTTTACCCTTCTTGGGGGAGGTATCTCGATCAAGGCATCATGATGGCTGTTTAGCTATTTCCTGGTCTCTAGATCTGGATGGCAACTATGCTCCTAAACTTAGACCCTTCTTGCGAGTGGTAGCCCGTCCAAGGTATCAGGACGGCTGTTTAGCTATTTCCTAGTCTTGAGATCTGGATGGAAACTATGCTGGTACACTCAGACCCTTCTTGGGGGTAGTAGCCCGACCAAGGCATCGAGTCGGCTCTTTAGCTATTTCTTAGTCTCGAGAACTGGATGGTAACTATGCTCTTTCACTCAAACCCTTCTTGGGGGTGGTAGCCCGACCAAGGCATTGGGAAGGCTGTTTAGCTTTTTTCTGGTCTCGAGATCTGGATGGTAACTATGCTCTTACATTCAGACCCTTCTTGGGGGTGGTAGCCTGACCAAGGCATCAGGAGGGCTGTTTAGCAATTTCTGGTCTCGAGATCTGGATGGCAACTATGCTTTTACACTCAGACCCTTCTTGGGGGTGGTATCCCGACCAAGGCATCAGGAGGGCTGTTTAGCTATTTCCTGGTCTCGAGATCTGGATGGTAACTATGCTTTTACACTCAGACCCTTCTTGGGGGTGGTAGCCCGACAAAGGCATCAGGAGAGCTGTTTAGAAATTTCTGGAATCGAGATCTGGATGACAACTATGCTTTTACACTCAGACCCTTCTTGGGGGTGGTAGCCCGACCAAGGCATCAGGAGGGCTGTTTAGCTATTTCCAAGGATCGAGATCTGGGTGGTAACTATGCTCTTACACTCAGACCCTTATTGGGGGTGGTAGCCCGAATAAGGCATCAGGAGGGCTGTTAAGCTATTTTCTGGTCTCGAGATCTGGATGGTGACTATGCGCTTACATTCAGACCATTCTTGGGGGTGATAGCCCGACCAAGGCATCGGAAGGGCTGTTTAGCTATTTCCTGGTCTCGAGATCTGGATGGCAACTACGCTTTTACACTCAGACCCTTCTTGAGGGTGGAAGCCCGACCAAGGCATCAGGAGGGCTATTTAGCTATTTCCTAGTCTTGAGATATGGATGGTAACTATGCTCTTACACTTAGACCCTTCTTGGGGGTGGTAGCCCGACCAAGGAATCAGGAGGGTTGTTTAGCTATTTCCTTATCTCGTGATCTGAATGGCAACTATGCTTTTACACTCAGACCCTTCTTTTGGGGTGGTAGCCCGACCAAGGCATCAGGAGGGCTGTTTAGCTATTTCCTAGTCTTGAGATCTGGACGGAAACTATGCTAGTACACTCAGAGCCTTCTTGGGGATGGTAGCCCGACCAAGGCATCGAGACGGCTCTTTAGTTATTTCCTAGTCTTAAGATCTGGATGGCAACTACGCTCTTACACTCAGACCCTTCTTGGGGGTGGTATCCCGACCAAGGCATCAGGAGGGCTGTTTAGCTATTTCCTAGTCTTGAGATATGGATGGCAACTATGCTCTTACACTTAGACCCTTCTTGGGGGTGGTAACCCGACTAAGGCATGAGGAGGGCTGTTTAGCTATTTTCTTGTCTCGATATCTGGATGGCAACTATGCTTTTACACTTGGACCCTTCTTGGGGGTGGTATCCCGATCAAGGCATCATGATGGCTGTTTAGCTATTTCCTGGTCTCAAGATTTGGATGGCAACTATGCTCCTAAACTTAGACCCTTCTTGCGGGTGGTAGCCCGTCCAAGGGGTTAGGAGGGCAGTTTAGCTATTTCCTACTCTCGAGATCTGGATGGTAACTATGCTCTTACACTCAGACCCTTCTTGCGGGTGGTAGCCCGTCCAAGGCATTAGGTGGGCAGTTTAGCTATTTCCTAGTCCCGAGATCTGGATGGCAACTATCCTCTTACACTCAGACCTTTCTTGGGGGTGATAGCCCGACCAAGGCATCGGGAGGCTGTTTAGCTATTTCCTGGTCTCGAGATCTGGATGGCAACTATGCTTTTACACTCAGACCCTTCTTGGGGGTGGTAGCCCGACCAAGGCATTATAAGGGCTGTTTAGCTATTTCCTTTTCTTGAGATATGGATGGCAACTATGCTCTTACACTTAGACCCTTCTTGGGGGTGGTAGCCCGACCAAGGAATCAGGAGGGCTGTTTAGTTATTTCCTTGTCTCGAGATCTGAATGGACACTATGCTTTTACACTCAGACCCTTCTTGGGGGTGGTAGCCTGACCAAGGCATAAAGAGGGCTGTTTAGCTATTTCCCAGTCTTGAGATCTGGATGGAAACTATGCTTGTACACTCAGACCCTTCTTGGGGGTGGTAGCCCGACCAAGGCATCGAGACGGCTCTTTAGCTATTTCCTAGTCTTGAGATCTGGATGGCAACTACGCTCTTACACTCAGACCCTTCTTGGGGGTGGTATCCCGACCAAGGCATCAGGAGGGCTGTTTAGCTATTTCCTAGTCTTGAGATATGGATGGCAACTATGCTCTTACACTTAGACCCTTCTTGGGGGTGGTAGCCCGACCAGGGCATCAGGAGGGCTGTTTAGCTATTTTCTGGTCTCGATAACTGGATGGCAACTATGCTTTTACACTTGGACTCTTCTTGGGGGTTGTATCCCGATCAAGGCATCATGAGGGCTGTTTAGCTATTTCCTGGTCTCAAGATTTGGATGGCAATTATGCTCCTAAACTTAGACCCTTCTTGCGGGTGGTAGCCCGTCCAAGGCATTAGGAGGGCAGTTTAGCTATTTCCTAGTCTCGAGATCTGGATGGTAACTATGCTCTTACACTTAGACCCTTCTGGGGGGTGGTAGCCCGACCAAGGCATCATGAGGGTTGTTTAGTTATTTCATGGTCTCTAGATCTGGATGGCAACTATGCTCCTAAACTTAGACCCTTCCTGAGAGTGGAAGCCCGTCCAAGGTATCAGGACGGCTGTTTAGCTATTTCGTAGTCTTGAGATCTGGATGGAAATTATGCTTTTACACTCAGACCCTTCTTGGGGGTGGTAGCCCGACCAAGGCATCGAGAGGGCTCTTTAGCTATTTCCTAGTCTTGAGATCTGGATGGCAACTACGCTCTTATACTTAGACCCTTCTTGGGGGTGGTAGCCCGACCAAGGCATCAGGAGGGCTGTTTAGCCATTTCTGGAATCGAGATCTGGATGACAACTGTGCTTTTACACTCAGACCCTTCTTGGGGGTGGTAGCCCGACCAAGGCATCAGGAGGACTGTTTAGCTATTTCCTTGTCTCGATATCTCGATGGCAACTATGCTCTTACACTCAGACCCTTCTTGGGGGTGGTAGCCCGACCAAGGCACCATGAGGGCTGTTTAGCTATTTTCTGGTCTCGAGATCTGGATGGCAACTATGCTTTTACACTCAGACCCTTTTTGGGGGTGGTAGCCCGACCAAGGCATCAGGAGGGCAGTTTAGCTTATTCCTGGTCTCGAGATCTGGATGGCAACTATTTTTTTACACTCAGACCCTTCTTGGGGGTGGTAGCCTGACCAAGGCATCGAGAGGGCTCCTTAGCTATTTCCTAGTCTTGAGATATGGATGGCATCTATGCTCTTACACTCAGACCCTTCTTGGCGGTGGTAGCCCGACCAAGGCATCAGGAGGGCTGTTTAGCAATTTCTGGAATCGAGATCTGGATGGCAACTGTGCTTTTACACTCAGACCCTTCTTGGGGGTGGTAGCCCGACCAAGGCATCAGGAGGGCTGTTTAGCTATTTCCTGGGCTCGAGATCTGGATGGTAACTATGCTCTTACACTCAGACCCTTACAAAAACTCTTTTCTTGGCGGACAAGACTTCAAGCGACCATCCGGTGCACGAAACTCGCGCGCCCAAAAATCACCATAGCAGCCCATACGCACGCCTAGCCCATGCAAGGGCATGAGCTGCCGCACGGCCAGCCTATGCATGGGTCGCGCGCTGCTGCACCCTTGGTTGCGTGCGCGCTTGTTGTCTCGGTGTGCGCGGGTGCCAAGACGGGTTCCGGATGCTCCAATTTTTTCAAATCTTCGAGTCTTCGAATCTTGAATATATTACAACTTATTTTATACAATAAAAAACTGCAGTAATTTTATTTTTTTTACAAATAAAAAACTGCATACAAAAAACTGCAGTATTTTTAATACATTAAAAAAAACTGCACTATTTTATACAACATAAAAAAAAATAAGCAACTATCAAGAAGGAACTTGTGACGATAATAGGCCACCCTTCTTGTTACAATTCTGAAACAAAAATTACATGGAAAATCTAGGACCAAAATTGAGCAATAACAATTCACTTTATAACAACATATATAAATCCATACATTCGACATGTAATTATATATGCGAATACCTAGAGTGCCATCTCTTTCTAAAACATGCATAATCACAATAAAAAGAAATAGATTCACGTATATATACGTTAATTAATTAAAGGGTACAACCAGGGCACTGATACCAATTGTAGGGAAAAATTAATTAAAACCGCAGCGGAAGGCGAAAAGTAGATTTTCGTAGAGTTTAAAATTTTTCTAAAGATTTGAACCTTAACCCTTTAATTAATTAAACACAAATATACGGTTAGAGTTAAATACCTCTTGTCGCGTGATCCGATTGACTTACGTCGATGGTAATCCGCAAGATCTTCAATCCTAGCACGTACGTGAATCACCTAGGAGCGTGGTCTCCTTTTTTTTTTAAATTGCTTACCTGAGAATGGATGTATGGAACTTGTGATCCTGATCTTCAATCCCAAAACACCAAGAGCCTAGAAAAATAGTTTCGGTTACTTTTGAATTCACAATCGATATGATTGGAACTCGCGTAACCCTAAATCGAAAGTGTGCACAAAACCTTTTGATGTTAAAAAGGCTTGCAAGTGCACTATCGAATGAGAACTTATTTTTCTTTTTCTCTCTTGGCCGAAATTCTATGTGTATTGAGTAAGATTTTTTTTAAAGCAAACAAAAATCTCTCTCACTCAAGCTTCTTAGTGGCCGAAATTTATCACCTTATATTTATAAGGTGACCGAAATTTCTCCTTGTCAAAATAGGGTTGGCCGAATTCTTTGTGTAGGAAATCTAGGGTTGGCCAATTTCCTTACTTAAAAAGGAATTGTGCTTTTCCCTCATTCCTATCAATTTAAGAATCCTAACCCTTATAGGACTAGGGTGGCCGAATTCTTTGTGTGGTATGGAGTGTATGTGGACTTAATCCTTACCACATTAGGACTCCTATCACTTAAAAGAATTCTAACCATAATCCAACACATAGTATTTTATTTACTGATCAGGAAAAGAGTTTGATTTAAACTATTAATTAATTAAATAATTAATTAATTTCCATTTAATCAAAACAATAAAATAAAATAATATCTTGGACTATTTTATTAGCCTTGCCGCCCACACCATATATATATGGGCCTAATATTATTTTTCTTATTTTACTTAATCCATTAGACTTTAAATAAAAGCCCACATGTGAACCAGACTTATTCTTAATAAAAGAAACAAGCCCACATGTCTCCTTTTAATATATTAATATAATAGAGCAGCCCATTAAATAAATAATAGACATATTTTATTCTTAATATATTAAATGAAATTCTAGATGGACCCATAAATTGGTCCGGTAGAATATATCAAGTGATCCATGCAAGTACGTGTGGATTGTGGATCTTGGCGGGCTATCTAAATTTAAGCTTCAATAGACATAACCTAATCACAATCAACAAATGATTCACTTAGGTCCGATCTATTAATTTTAACTCATTCCACTAAAGAGCTAAAATTGAACTCTTAAATAAAGATAGAATAAGGAGATGTTTCTCATTCATACTCTAGACAATCTTATAGGAGATGGTGTATCCTCGTGAATAATATCAGTAATCGCCAAGAGCTCATAGACCACCTATAGCTCTCCAAGTTACCATAGTTCCTCATATGACCACATTTTGAACTTGGATATTTTGACTTGTCCAGAAGCCATGTCTTCAATAATCATTATTGAAAACTCAACGTTGAGATTTAATATCCAATACCTCAAAACATCCATATGATGATATTATACTCTCATTTAATAAATGGAGCCACGATATCCATATCTATAAATGAAGTCCTCTATCGATTAACAAATAAATACCACCAAACTATCGAGGATAGACTATGCTATATAATCGTACTCATTGATAGCTCAAATGATAACACTTGCAACCATAAGTCCATCATTTATCTCAGGATTAAGATCGACTCTCTGATTGTCCTAATAATGAAAAGACTTATATCTAGTGACGGTTCTAGATAAAGTATTTCATTGTGATCCTGTTCAATGCACCCAGTGCACTAGATTCTTTTACTCGAAAACCTTTCGATGATTTTAGACTCATCATAACTCATTTGATCCCACTCAAATGCTAGTAAAAGAATTCTACAACTTTATCAAGATAGAGGTGCCCAACCTTTAACTTAAGTTGTGAACGTTATTCAAGACTAACTAAAGAATTGTGTCTACCTCACACATATCCGGATGTATGAACAATTCTTCATATCTCATAGTCTTTTGACCTTATGATTATTTACCTTGACAAATATAATAATAAATGTTATAAGTATTTGTAAGAATCAGAAAACACTTTATTAATATGAAAAGATTGTTAATTACAATATTACACTCTTGCTATTGAGCATAATCCTAACAAATTCAAATTCTGATTCGGTCGACCATTGGGTCATTAATGGCGCTTTATTTTGGCGATGGAGTCAACTTTCCTTCTTCGTGGAGCTTGATGGCGAGGGAGTCAACTTTCCTTCTTCGTGGAGCTTGATGGCGATAAATCGACTTTCCTTCTTCATGGAGCTTGAAGGGAAATTCTGACTTTGAGTTCTGATGGAGGATAGTGCTGGTACCTCATTTTGATGAGCTTGTTCTGCCTCCTGCTGGAATGGTGCTTGTGTCTTCGTGTACCCTATCGTATTGCCTAGGTGGTAGGATACTTGCCTTGAAGGAGCTCTGGATAAGCACACTAAGTACCAGGCGGGAGTCGGGGTGGTACCAAGGCAGATATCGAGGTGGTACTGAGGTAGGTATCGAGGTACCTGGTACCTTGATCAACGTCGAGATGCTTGCAGGGTGCTGGGCGTGCAAGCTATCATCGTACTGGTCTTGAATTGGTATCAGGAGCTTCAGTAGGGCGAGATACATGCTTTCGGAGCTGATATCCTATCTAGGTAGATGGATAGTCGAGGTTCCAACCTCGTCGGATATCTACTCCATCTAGGTGATGGTACCGATCTCGCAGATCTCTTGGAGTATCTGGATGAATCTTCCTGGATAGGTCTCTGTTTGAAAAATTATCCTTTGGTCCCTTGCCAGAAAAACCTATTAACAGAAGTATTTTGCTAAATTCCATTTATGGATACCCCTTGGGGGGTCACATAAAACATAAAGCTCAACTAACCTTGGACGCCATAGGTGTTTCAAAACACCTTCTCCCACGCAATTATTTAAGGCGTGTGATTAAATTCCATAGAATGATTTACCAAGTTATCTATATGCCAATTTAGATACCTAAATCATTCAATGCATGTTTATACCAAAAGAGATATATGAGTGGAACTCTTATTCTATATGACATGTAATCATACAACAACAAATATTGTAATATTTACGAAATAAATAAATAGCTACAATTTTGGTCCATCCTTGAAAAGCAAGTAAATTATATTTGTTTGAAATACAAAAACTCCTTTCTTGGTGAACAAGTCTTCATGCGGCCATTGTCCGTTTGTGCACCCCTTGGCTGCCTCTTATGGGCGTGCGCACCCCACAACCCCATAAATGGCTACCGTGCGCAGCCCATAGCATCCATAGGGATGCCGTGCGTAGTCCATACCACAACAATCGTAGCTTCGTGATAATTTGCACACGCGATTGTCGCTATGGTGCGCACGGTCAAACTTGTTCCGGTTGCTTCCAATTCTTCAAATCTCTGAATATTCGATACTTGAATATATTACAGCAGAATTTTTAACAATGGTAAAATAAATAAAAAACTTAGCAACTACCAAGATCGAATTATGGTGATAATAGAGCACCCTTCTTGTTGCAATCAAGAAAAAAAAATACAATGAAATTCTATGACCAAAATCGAGCAATAACAAATCACTTTATAACAACATATATAAATCCATACATTCCAATTAATTATATATGAGAATACCTAGAGTGACATCTCTTTCTAAAACATGCATAATCACAATTAAAGAAATAGATTCACGTATATATATATATATATATATATATATATATCTATTAATCAAGGGTACAACCTGGCTCTGATACCAGTTGTAGGGAAAAAACACGTGCACGCAGCAAAAGCGAGACTAAAATAGTTTTAGTAAATTAAAAAAAATTCCTTTAAAGAAGAAGACCTTAACCCTTTGGTTAATTGATATATAGAAAGTATATCGCACCTTTGTAGCGTGAACCCAATTTGAAGTTGCGTCAGTGATATTCCGTAAGAACTTCCAATCCAATCACGAACTTGAATCACTTAGAAGCGTGGTCTCCCTTTCTTTGAATTGTGTACCTAGGATGGATAACAAAAAAATAAAACTTTTTCTTTTTCATTAGTCATAAAAACTTCCAAGAGATAACAAAGAACGTTCCGGTCACTTTTGAATTCTCAATCTCTTGATCGAAATTCGCATGAATCTGATTTGAAATTATGCACAAAGCCTTTTGATGTAAAAGCTGTTAGTGCACTATCGAAACAAAAAACGTTCTCTTCTCTCTTTTCCTCTTGGCCGAATTCTCACATTAGTCTAAGAGATGGATTCTATTTTTCAAGCTTAAAGAAAAATAACTCTCAAGCAAGTCTCAGGGTTTTTTTGGTAGAAATTTCATTCTATGTTATATATAGTGGCCAAAATTCTTACCCTAAACTATTTAGGGTTGGCCGAAAATCCATTTCCTTTTATTTTAGGGTTGGCAGAATTCCTTGATAGTTTTTTAGGTAATGACCGAAATCCTCTACCAAAAAGGATTTGTTTTCCATAAAAGACTCCTATCAATCTTTTTGAATTCTGACCCTAATCCAACTCTTTAGTGTATTTGTGACTATATCAAAAACTTCCTAATTTGACTAGATAAATAAATTCCTTTTTATTTATCTACTTGCCAAATAAAGTCTTTAATATTTATTGTACTACCAACAGTAGTATAATACTGAGAAACATATTTCCTAGTCAGAAAAAGATTTTGATTCTTAATTAAATAATAATGTTAATAGCCAAAATTGGCTAGGGACCAAAGGGAAATTTTCCACCCTCTAAACCTGGCTCCATGCCTGAGGTCATCCACCAGGAGACCATGTTACCGAAGCTGAGCTACGATACCGCCCCACAGAAATAAGGACAGGCTCCAGAAACACCCGGAGTGGAGCCCCGGCTCAGTCAGATCGAGCCCGCATCACCGAACCTGAAACCAGGAAATCCCCCCGAAGTCGGGATTACCTCGCAATCTCTCCAGAAGCTCGCCTATACCTTACTGACATAGTGGGGTGTCCGTAGGAGGCCGCACCTAGCTCTAAAAGATCAAGGGAGGTCAGACCTAGCTCCTGGCTAGAATAAACTCATGAATATCGGGGCTAAGACACTGATCGACCTCACTATCTGATGTGCCTCACCATAATGTACACCATATTCAACGACCCCTATGGGGGATCATGCTAACAAAACCTGAAGATACACTGGATCATATCTTAAGACGTTACATACGTACAGAACAAGTAATAGAGTCCAAGTAGGAAACAAATTGATCTTCACCAAGATATTCTCAACTCAGCAATTAACTCAAAGTCAATGACATTTAAATGTAAAATCCCGTCCGATAAGGAGGGAAGGGATGTAGAAAATCAAGGGGAGAATCAATTAGTTTAACCTATGAAGACAATGTATAAAAGAAGGACTTCGACCTTCAGAAAGAGGAGACTACTTTTTGACAGGCATACGACAAGTACCCGACTACACCCTAGAGAAAATTGAGAGTCATTTGAGAGAGATTTGTATATCACACACTATTAATAAAGAAAGTATTTTTGATTCTTTTTGGTGGTTAATAGTACCAATATTCCTTGTCATTTTACTAGGCACTGTCACACATACGTTCAACCTTGGCCACCACCTACGTGGTAGTGGTCTCGAGGGTTTTAACTACGATTTCTCGCCCTGAGCAAAATTTATGTTAACACTTTCTGGCTCCGTGTGTGGGAAGAAACCCTACACCCAGTTAATCAAGTCAACTATTTGCATTTGCATTTTCATTGTTTTACAGGAACCATGAGGCTCCGCTTCTCCCAAGAACAACATGGAGTTTCGGAACAACCTTCGGCGAGGCCTACGCGAAAGGCCCCAAGAAAGGGGAAGAAGTCTGGATAGAGCAATCAAGCTTCGATCCAAAAAACTAATGCATGGGCTTCTGGCCACCTTATAATAAGCCAGGCCACACTCGACCAACAGGCGGCAGCCTTCGTGGAAACCGTCTGCATCCGCCTACTCGCAGAAGGCATCACAGTCCAACTTACAAACCCAAATGATCAGGGAGAATCGAACAGGTTCGGGGCTAGGCAGCCTGCTTTCGATAGCCTGGGACCTCCTCTTCCAAAGCCAGCTCGAAATAGGGCTGGGCCCCAACTTTCGATCCGGGATAGGGTATGACCCATGCCCCCAGTTACGAGAAGACCTTCATAATATCAGCCCATGCGAGTTAAGTCTGCCGCCGATGCTTTGACCCGGGAGCAACGAGAGGTACCTCACCCAACGACATCGAGAAGAAACGCCCAGGCCCAAGAGGAAGAAAATCGACAAACTTCCTGAATGGATCTTGTCCATGAACGGGGATCAGATAGAGGTCGCCAGTTCATCAGAGGGACTCGGCGACAAAGAATCCGAGGTCAATTCAAAGAAACATGGGAACAAGCGACTGAGGGATCAGCTGGTAAAGCTACAGAAGGAGGTCCAGCAGATAAGAAAAGGAAAAAACAAAGAGGATAAAAAGGATCCATTAAGCGAGATGAACGCTCTCTTCAATAGGAAGATCCAGGAAGCGAAGCTCCCACCAAAATTTAAAATGCCAGCATATAAGTTCTCCATAACAAAAGACCCTCTAAGCCACCTGGAGAGCTTCATCCAACAGATGGAGGTCCAGAACACTACCAGAGCAGCTATGTGTAGGATGTTTCCAACAACCCTGACCGACTACGGGAAAACTTGGTTCAGGAGGCTGCCTGCTGGTAGCGTGGATTCTTTCACGAAGTTATCAATAGATTTTTGCTCGCAGTTCCAAAGGGTCAAACCTCTTCCGAAGGATCCCAAACACCTCCAATATGTGATTCAGGAATGGAGTGAGACACTTCAATCGTACGTGGAACGTTTTCACAGAGAATTCATACAAATGGGAGTTTTCACCGAGAAAGAGACTCTCGCCAATTTCAGGCGGAACCTGTGGGCGGGAAAGCTTTTCAGTTCCTTCACCAAGAGACCTCCCGAGACTTTCCAGGAGGCCTACGATCGAGCTCTTGAGCAGGTCGAGATCAACGAGCAACTCAAAGTCAAGATGGAACACGACGATATGAGAATGGCGAAGCGACAGAAAAGAGAAGCCCCCAAATCTGAGCCAGCTCAGAAAATTCAGAATAAACTTCCCAATAGGTCGACCTATCGCTTCCCCGCTCCTTAGCACAGGCAAGAAAAATATCCAGCAAGACATATCCAGCAAGTTCCCGTAATGCGAGGGGAGAAAGGGTATGACTACTAACTCCCCTGAACGCTTCTAGGGAAACGGTCTACCTTGCTATAAGAGACAAGGGGCTACTCCAAAAGCCTGCTCCTATGAAAGCCCCAATAGACAGGAGGAACCGGTACAAATATTGCTACTTCCATGAAGAAGCGGGCCACAACACTTCAGAGTGTTATAATTTGGCAACCAGATTGAAGCCCTGATAAGGGGGGATGCTTGATTGAGTTCTTACAGCAGATCAGAGATAACATTCGAACTGGAAGGGAGGTACAAGCCGAGATCCATGAGGATGCGGAGAAGAGAAAGGGGGAACAGAATGATTTAAAGCAACAAATCTAGGTGATACACACCATCGGCGGAGGGCCCACACTGGCTGGCACCTCTAATAATTCCCAAAAAAACCACGCAAGGAAGATCCCTAGTGTAGAAGAAAGCCAGGGAGTCTTCAAGGTTAGCCAAAGCCGGATAGAGCCCTCCCAGTCAACACAGATCATTTTCACTGAAGCAGATGTCTTCAACACCGTGCAACCTCATGATGATCCCATGGTGATCACGATACAAATTGCCAACTGCCTAGTCCATCGCGTGCTTGTAGATACGGGCAGCAATGTAGATATCCTCTTCAAGGATACTTTAGAAAAATTGAATCTAAAGCAATGGTGTTACAATAGCTGTACAACTCCAATTTATGGGTTCACTGGGGATTCGATCATATTGGTGGGATCGAAGATACTCCCAGTAAGCCTCAGATGCGCACCTCTCCAACAGAATGTCATGACGGACTTTGTTGTGGTTAACACCCCATCGGCCTACAACGCCATCCTCGGAAGACCATTCTTTTCCTCCTTGAAGGGAGTCTTGTCTATATACCACAATGTCCTGAAGTTCCCGGTGGGAACCAAGGTGGGGGAGGTACGCGGAGACCGGCAAGCAGCTAGGAAGTGCTACGCAGTGTCTGCCAATCCTACAACTTTAGCAAAACAGTGCGTATAGGTCGCAATAATCCAGGAAGATATGGAAACATCCCAGATAATCTAGGAAGAAATGGAGCCCTCGGAGCAACCAGAGAGTGAACCCATAATGCCTTATGATGAGGAACAGAGTAAGGAGTGGGCCAGCGGGCAACCCGTAGATAAACTAGAGGAGATACCCATCAGAAATGATGATCCCTTCAAGGTCGTCAAGGTCGGGGCTACCCTCGAGCGACAAGTGAAAGAAGGCTTAATTGATCTTCTAAAAGAATTCAGCGACATCTTCGTTTGGAGCCATGATGAAATGCTTGGGATCCCGGTATCATTGGCCGCCCATCTACTAGCGGTAGATCCAACGGTCAAGCTCGTCAAACAGAAGAGGCGTCACTTCAACGCTCAGAGGAACTCTACGGTGTAGGAAGAAGTAGATAAATTGATCAAGGCAGGGTTTATCAGAGAAATGCGCTATCCCGAATGGATCGCCAACGTGGTGGTCATGGTTACGAAGGCGAATGGGAAGTGGCGTATGTGTGTCGATTACACCGACCTCAACTGGGCATGTCCAAAAGACAGTTTTCCTTTACCAAAAATCGACCAGCTGGTTGACTCCACGTCTAGAAATAAACTTTTGAGTTTTATGGACGCGTTCTTAGGATACAACCAAATCAAGATGCACCCTGCTGAAAAAGACTAGACCAGTTTCATTACTGGGCAGGGCTTATACTGCTACAAGGTGATGCCATTTGGTTTGAAAAGTGCAGGGGCTACATATCAACGGCTGGTTAACAAGCCGTTCAAGCCCGAGATCAGAAGGACGATGGAGGTATACATCGACGACATGATTACAAAATCACCAACCGCAGAAGGACATCGGGAAGACCTTCGTAAGACCTTTCTTATACTGAGAGAAAACCAGATGCGGTTGAACCCTTCCAAGTGTGCCTTTAGGGAAGCAGCGGGGACGTTTCTAGGTTTCATGGTTCATGAGAGAAGCATAGAGGCCAACCCAGAAAAAATCAAAGCTATCTTGGACCTGGAATCCCCCACATCACTCAAACAGGTATAAATTCTGATTGGGCGCGTAGCGGTGCTCAACAGGTTTATCTCTCGCTCCACTTATAAATGCTTCCCTTTCTTCAAAGCCATCAAACAAGGGAAAAACATGAAATGGAGCCAGGAGAGTGAGCAAGCTTTCCAAGCATTGAAAAAATACCTAACAAGCCCACTGTTGTTAGTCAAGCCAGTTCCCGGAGAGAAGCTGCAGATTTACCTGGCCGTCTCAGAAACTGCAGTAAGCGGAGCTTTGGCCAAGGAGTGTGGCGACGCGGTTCAAATGCCCATATACTATGTGAGTCATGCTTTAACCAAGTCAGAGAAAAATTATATTCTCCTGGAAAAGCTCGCTTATGCTAGTGATCTCGGCGAGAAAGCTTCGTCCCTACTTTCAAGCTCATTCAATAGTAGTGGTGACGGACCAACCTCTCTGCCAATTCTTATAAAGACCAGACGTGTCTAGAAGGCTAGTCTTATGGGCCCTAAAGCTCACTCAGTTAAATTTAAAATATAAGCCCCGGACCACGATTAAGGCACAGGCTTTGGCAGACTTCGTGGCAGAATTTTCAGCGCTCCCAGGTCAAGAGAATTCCGTAGCACCAAATGAGATCCTTGAAAAGACCACCGAGATCGACAATTGGTCGGAAGGCTGCAAGTCCTGGACCCTCTATACAGATGGAGCATCCGGACAAGCTGGGGGAGTAGCTGGCGTAGTTTTAACAGACCCGGAGATAACTGAATTCTGTCACTGTTTCAGATTCGAGTTCAAAGCCACAAATAATGAAGCAGAGTATGAAGCCCTCCTAGCTGGGATGAAGGCAGCCACTGAACTAGAGGCTGATTACCTACAAATCAAGAGCGACTCATTGCTTGTTGTCAATCAGGTGTCTGGGGTGTATCAGGCAAAATGAGATAACATGGCTGCCTACTTAAAGCTAGCTCAGTTGCTAAAAACTAAGTTTAAGGGGTTCAAGATCGATCAGGTGCCTCGACACCAAAACCACCGCGAGGATGTTCTGGCTAAGATAGCTGCAAATGGAGGCCAATCCTTACCATGGGGAATTCCCCTCCAAGTGATCTCCCAACCAAGCATAGCCGCAAATAAGGAAATCTGCTCCCTAGATCCTCATCCTTGCTGGATGGACCCCGATCGTTGCCTACCTCCTGGAGAAAGAGCTCCCGAAGAGCCAGAACAAGCCCGAAGGATTAAAAAACTCTCAGTCTGATATTGCTTGGTTGATGGGTACCTCTACAGAAGGGGTAGATCTCTCCTTTTACTTAGATGTTTGTATCCTGATGATGCTAAATGGGCACTAAGAGAGATTCAATCTGGGGACTGCGAGAACCACATCGATGGAGAAGCTCTAGCATATCAAGTGCTTCGTATGGGGTACTACTGGCTGACTATCCACCAAGACGTAAGAAGCTTTGTATAATCTTGCGAGCCATGTCAAAGGACTTCAAACTTGAACCACCAGCCACATGAGCGACTGTCGTCTCTCAGTTCACCCTACCCCTTTGCCATATTTGATAAAGTTAGTTGCTCGCAATGGAGCCTACAAACTCGAAGACATGGATGGGCGATCCATCGATCACACTTGGAACGCAGATCACTTGATGAAATTCTACCCTTGAGCAGGGAGTTTTCAAGCAGATTACCTCCATTTAAGTTTCATTAGAATCCCTAATAAAGATGTACTTCATCTCGATCATCAATAAAATCAATTTTTTTCTCTCTCTCTATCTCCGACCATGTTCAACATTAGTATCTACATACTCGACTGAGAAATTCAACATAGACACCTCAAGACCAGTGACTAGCCGGGGAAGCCCTCTCGCTACCCCTGATGCCTTGGTCGGGCTACCACCCCCAAGAAGGGTCTAAGTGTAAGAGCATAGTTGCCATCCGGATCTCGAGACCAGGAAATAGCTAAATAGCCCTCCTGATGCCTTGGTCAGGCTACCACCCCCAAGAAGGGTCTGAGTGTAAGAGCATAGTTGTCATCCCGATCTGAAGACCAGGAAATAGCTAAACAGCCCTCTTAATGCCTTGGTCGGGCTACCACCCCCAAGAAGGATCTGAGTGTAAGAGCATAGTTGCCATCCGGATCTCGAGACCAAGAAATAGCTAAACAGCCCTCATGATGCCTTGGTCGAGCTACCACCCCCAAGAAGGGTCTGAGTGTAAGAACATAGTTGCCATCCGGACCTCGAGATAAGGAAATAGCTAAACAGCCCTCATGATGCCTCGATCGGGCTACCTCTCCTAAAACGGATTTAAATATAAATATTTGTTTTCATGTGTAGGATCAAGATCATCCTGATAAGAATTCCCTACAAAAGTCAGAATAAAGTATGAACAAATTATCATCAAGGATGCAGTTCTGGTTCCTACTCAGGACCAGGAATAAAACAAGAGTTTCTCAAGCGAATTGGTTTCTCATTAAAGACAAATCTCATTAAAGATAAAAGGAGCCTATCCCCCGGTAAGGCTACATCTATAAAACGGGGAGCCCAACCTCCGAGTACGGGCTATAAAAAAAATACTAAACAAGCCCACCCCCTTTTCCAGGCAATCAAGGCCAATCATGAACAGGCAGCGTCAAGCTTTGGAGCTCTCTTGATTTTCCTCTGCTGATCCTCCTCCCTCATGCTGATCCTCACCATCAACCCCCCCTTCAGGTGGTTGCCCATCTTGGTTATCCTCGCCAACCATCCCTCCATTCAGAGGCTCCTCATGTTGATCAGCAGGATCTTCCTCCAGGACTTCGTTAATCACTGCCATAACCTTAGGCGGGATAGCCACAATGAGAAGGGCAGCCATAGACCCTGTCTGGCTCCAGTCGACCTCCATCTCCATTATAAGGGGTTCCTCAGACGGGCTCCTAGCTCCTTCCCCAGCTCCTGGCTGATCTCCTTCGGATAGCAAGGACAGAACCTTACTTGAAGATTCCTCAGGACCTGAAGTAGTAAAGACAGGAGGAGGAAATGGAGGATCTGCCTAGACGGGCTGCTTTCCAGCTCGTGCCTAGCTCGAAGGAACCGCCTCATCATCATCATGGCGAGACAACTCAGCAGCCTTAATCATTATCTCCTTTCTATCCCAACCGGCGATGGATGATAGATCAAAGGGAAGAGGGAGAGCCTCTACGACCTGAAAGGAAGCGTAGAAATATCCGTCACTAAAGGAGGTCTCCGCATCAGCTTGCAGCTTGGTCACCTGAGCAGTCAAAGCCTGATTCTCGAGGTCCAACTTCTTAGCCTTAGCTTTCTAAGAATCCTTCTGTCTGGCCTGCCGGGTAGATTGGAGACGTTCTTGATCATAAGACTGCTTTATCCCCTCATGATCACAACGAAGCTCGGCTAGCTTGATCTCAATTTTTCCTTGGTTGGAGGTCATCTCTTCTACTAAGGTCTGAGCTCGCTTGAGCAATCCCATGGCTTTCTCAGCTTCGGCTTCAGCCTTAGCAGCCTGGTCATGAAGGAGGGTTACCTGGTGGCCCATGGCTACATTTAACTTGAAGGCCTATAAAATACAAAGTCAGGGTTAGAAATCGAACAAGCTGACAGAAGCAGTACAAAGAAAATACAATTACCCCAGCTAAGACAGTAGACCCCTTGGTGAGCAAGACATCCATGGGCATTGAGGCCATCCTGGAGATCCCACCGCCCGGACAGGATGCGATGAATTATTCCAGGACTTTATCCTGCCCCGTCGAGCTCGACTGAGGGCGGAAACGGCTAGGAGGAATCCATGCGACACCCGTTTCAAAGTCCTCCGAAGCTCGGGGGGTTGGAAGCGTAACGGAATCAGGAGGACGAATCGTGGGAGTAGTAACTTTAGCAACAACAACAGAAGGGGCAGAAGCAGTTAGACCAACAGCTTGGGGAGCCTTACCCAAAGCCTGAAAAGCCCGCGATGCAAGGTTGTCCATCTTAGACCCATCTGGAGAGGTAGATTAAGCAAGAGCCAGTGCGACCCCAGCAAAGGGAAGAGGAGTTCGAGCCTGAGGAGAACGTTGGACATCGTGGGAAGCTGGCTCAACAACAAAAACTATGAGTAAACAAAACAAAAAATGAAACGTCAGAACTAAGCTAGTCAACAAGACAAAGCAAGACGATTCAATGACACTTACGAGGAGTAGCATCTGAGATCCGCAGGTATTGATTCACCCTACGAGGATTGAAGGCTTCAGCAGTTGGGAACTTCAGGTTCAAGTAATTCCTGGCTACAATAGCCTTCAAAATAGTTTCAGATTCAGAAGGCAGAAAGTCTTGGTCCCACGATGGTTTGTCACAAAAAGATGTGGGAACCTCGAACTCATGCCCCCCAATGAAATCGAACTTCCCCAATCATCCCCCGCAAGGATCTATTCTTCCTTCCAGGCGGGGTCCTTCTTCGAAGCACCGGGAATAACAAAGTTGAGCTTGTTCTTGGCCTTAGCATAAAACTGACCTCAGACAGCACTAGATAGGCTCCCGATTTGGAAATGATATGCCAGATTCTGTACTCCGGGATCTCTCATCACCTTGCTCAGCTGGAATTGTTCCCTCCACAGCACGAGAGAGCCAATCAAATGCCTCTAGAAGCCGGGCGTCAACTGGAGGGGAGCAAGCTGGATGGCGTTGAGAGCTCGCCGAAGAGTAGGATGAAGGGGAAGCCTAACCCCGTTCTCGAGAGCCACCACATGAATTGGAAGCATGCCTTTGGAGGGATTGAAGAACTCATAACCCTTGGGAGGTACTGAGATAGAAACATTGTCGGGAATGCCGTACTTAGACCTCAAATGATCAATCACGTTCGGATCAACGGTGGAATCAGAGAGAACCCTGAAATTATAGGGAGGAAGCCTCTCCAAAGGGGGGGGGGGGGTCACGGAAGCTGGGACTAGATGCTCCCCCGCAGTGTCGCCGCCAAGCTCTTTATCGGAGTCTTTATCGGCTAGATCCAGTGGATGGTAGGGATTGTTAGAAAACCCGGTCCCAATGGACACATTCATGTTTGACCGCCGACGTTGCGGATTGGGCAGAGAATCATCGCTATCTAAGCTCCTCCTTGCCCGTTTTCCAGGGGCAAGGCTGAAGACCTCTTCGCCGTCAACCATGGAATCAACGGAGTCGCGACTGGTTTTTGACATGATGGAATGAAGTCGGTGAGGATGAGGAATGAAGAAAAAGATATGCTTGAGAGAAATTTTATCTTGGGAAAATTTGAAATTTGAGAGATATGAGGAAGACGTTGAGATAAACAAGTATATATAGGCAAGAGGGCAGCAGCACGAGCCGTTGAGATCTTTGGTTAAGATCACCTAAAATCTCGAAGACAGCTGTAACACAACCGGATTAACTCGAAAATAAATCAGTCAGCTCACGCCACGTCACTTGCGCAGTTAATGAGAAGATTTCCCCAAGGTTCTGGTAACAGTAAAGAAGGAAATATTTCCCAAATAAAATAAAAAATCTGACTCCAACCCAAGCTCGACAACCAGTGTTAAAGTCAAAGGGGACTTATGTTAACAACCAAATTTGGCTAGGGACCAAAGGGAAATTTTTCACCCTCTAAACCTGGCTCCATGCCCGAGGTCATACCCTAGGAGACCATGTTACCCGAAGCCGAGCTACGATACCACCCCACAAAAATAAGGATGGGCTCCAGAAACACCCGGAGTAGAGCCCTGCCCGGTCAGATCGAGCCCGCATCACCGAACTTGAAACCTGGAAATCCCTTCAAAGTCGGGATTACCTCGCAATCTCTCCAGAAGCTCGCCTATACCTCGCTGACATAGTGAGGTGTCGGTAAGAGGCCGCACCTAGCTCCTGGCTAGACTAAACTCATGAATATCGGTGCTAAGACACTGATCGACCTCACTATCTGATGTACCTCACCATAATATACATCATATTCAACGACCCCTATGAGGGATCATGCTAACAAAACCTGAAGATACACTGGATCATATCTTAAGATGTTACATATGTACAAAACAAGTAATAGAGTTCAAGCAGGAAACAAATTGATCTCCACCAAGATATTCTCAACTCAGCAATTAACTCAAAGTCAATGACATTTAAATGTAAAATCTCGTCCGATAAGGAGGGAAGGGATGGAGAAAATCAAGGGGAGAATCAATTAGTTTAACCTATGAAGACAATGTATAAAAAAAGGACTTCGGCCTTCAGAAAGAGGAGACTACTTTTCGACAGGTATACGACAAGTACCCGACTACACCCTTGAGAAAATTGAGAGCCATTTGAGAGAGATTTGTATATCACACACTATTAATAAAGAAAGTATTTTTGATTCTTGTTGGTGGTTAATAGTACCAATATTCCTTGTCATTTTACTAGGCACTGTCATACATACGTTCAACCTTGGCCACCACCTACGTGGTAATGGTCTCGAGGGTGTTAACTGAGATTTCTCGCCCTGAGCAAAATTTCTGTTAACAAATAAAATAAAAAACAATATAAAAGGCTATTATATTTAGCCTTGCCGCCCATGTCTATATATGGGCATATGTATAGTTTTTCCTATTTTATTAAATCCATTGGACCTTAATAAAAAGCCCACATGTGAACTAGGCCCATTCTTACTAAAAGAAACAAGTCCACATGCCTTAATACAATTCTAGATGGACCCATAATTAGTCCGGTAGAATATATCAAGTGATCCATGCAAGTCCGCGTGGATTGGGGATATTGGCAGGGTATCTAAATTTAAGCTCCAATAGACATAACCTAATCACAATCAACAAATGATTCACTTAGGTCTGCTATTCATTTTAGTTCATTCCACTAGAGAACTAAAATTGAACTCTTAAATAAAGATAGAATAAGAATATGTTTCTCATTCATACCCTAGATAATCTTATTGGAGATAATGTATCCTTATGAATAATATCAGTAATCGCCAAGAGCTTATAGACCGCATATAGCTCTCCTAGTTACCATATTTGCTCATATGACTACATTTTGAACTTGGATATTTTGACTTGTCCAAAAGCCACATTTCAATAGACACTATTGAAAACTCAATATTAAGATTTAATATCCAATACCTCAAAACATCCATATGATAATATTATACAATCATTTAATAAACGGAGCCAAGATTTCCATTTCTATAAATGAAGTCTTCTATCGAATAACAAATGAATACCACCAAACTATCAAGGATAGACTATGCTATATAATCGTACTCATTGATAGCTCAAATGATAACACTTGCAACCATAAGTCCATCATTTATCTCAGGATTAAGATGGATTCTCCGATTGTCCTCATGATGAAAACTTTTATCCACTGACGGTTGTTAGATAAAGTATTTCATTGTGATCCAATTCAATGCACCTAGTGCACTAGATTCTTTTACTCAAAACCTCTTTGATGATTTTAGACTCATCATAACACATTTGATCCCACTAAAATGCTAGCAAAGAAATCTACAACTTTGACAAGATAAAAGTGCACAACCTTTACCTTAAGTTGTGAACATTGTTCAAGACTAACTAAAGAATTGTGTCTACCTCATACATATCCAGATGTACGAACAATTCTTCTTTTCTCATAGTCTTTTGACCTTATGATCATTTACTTTTGACAGTTATAATAATAAAATTATAAATGCTATAAGATTTGTTAAAACATAAATCACTTTATTAATATGAAAAGATTGTCAAATCTAATATTACACTATTGATATTGAGCATAATCCTAACAAATGCACCGTAAGTCGGAAAATTTTGAAAAGTTCAAAGCATTTTGAGCTGAAATTGAGAACCAATTAGGCAAAACAATCAAAACTCTACGATCGGATTGTGTAGGTGAGTATCTTGACCAAGAGTTTGAAGAATACTTGGTTGAGCATGTGATAGTATCCCAACTCATAGCTGCAGGAACACCACTGTAGAATGGTATTCTAGAGAGGAGAAATAGAACCATGTTGGAAATGGTGAGATCTATGATTAGTTTCTCATCATTACCAGACTCTTTTTTGGGATATGCACCACAAACAGCAGCCTACATATTGAATGTAGTTCCATCCAATCTATTCCTAAGACTTCTATAGAGTTGTGGTATGGTCGTAAAACTAGTTTGCAACATTTTCGCATATAGGGGTGTCCAGTACATGTATTGAAGAACAAAAGTGGAAAGTTGGAACCTTGTCACATGTGTGCCTGTTTGTAGGTTATTCCAAAGAGACTAGAGGAGGATACTTCTATAGTCCTCAAGAAAACAAAATGTATGTATCGATAAACAAAACGTTTTTTTAAGGAAAACTATATGAATGATCATAAGCCTTGAAGTAAGATTGTATTAAATAAATTAGAACCTAGTTCGACCAGTGATTGATCAAACAAAACTGTTGTTCCATTAATGTCTGATAGTCAGACGATTTCGAGTCAGATCACACTACCACCTAAAGGTAGTGGGAGGGTTGTATGACAACCTCATCATTATTTAGGTATTGGAGAGACGTAGGGTGTAATCTTTGATGATAGTGTGAATGATCCATTGTCATTTAAACATACAATGGAAGATTCTGACAAAGAGGAATGTCTTAAAGCCATGAATCTCGAGATGGAGTCCATGTACTCCAACTATGTCTAGGAACTTGTAGACTTACCTAATGGGATAAAACCCATAGGGTGCAAGTGGATCTACAAGAGAAAGAGAGGAGTAGACGGGAAGATAGAAACCTTCAAAGCAAGGCTAGTGGAAAAAGGGTTACACCCAAAAGGAGGGGGTCGACTATGAATAGACTTACTAGCCAATGGCTATGTTTAGGTCTATTAGGATACTCTTATCAATTTTGGCCTAATTCGACTATGAAATTTGGCAAATGGACGTCAAGACTGCATTCTTGAATGGCAATCTTGATGAGATCATCTACATGATGCAACTAGAGGGATTCGTGTCCCAAGATCAATATCAAAAAGTTTGCAAGTTGCAAAGGTCCATTTATGGACTGAAGCAAGCATCTAGATCTTGGAACATCAAGTTTGATACTGCTATCAAAACCTATGGTTTTGAGCAAAACTTTGATGAACCTTATGTCTACAAACAGATCATTAACAAGAAAGTAGTTTTCCTGATCCTTTACATAGATGATATCCTACTCATTGGGTATAACGTAGGAAAATTGATGGATGTAAAGGGCTAGCTTGCTAACCAATTCAGAATGAAAGATTTTGGAGAGGCTAGTTATGTTCTAGGGACCCAATTAATAAGGGATCTTAAGAACACACTGTTAGCACTATCTTAAGCATCGTATATCGACAAGATACTTGTACGGTTCTCGATGTAGAACTCCAAGAAAGGTAATCTACCTTCTAGACATGGAGTTCACCTAACTGAGGAATAATGTCCTAAGACACCTCACGAAATTGAGGATATGAGACAAGTTCCCTATGTGTCAGTAGTATGCAGTCGCATGTATGTTATGTTATGCACGAGACCTGACATCTGCTTCGCAATGGAAGTAGCCAGCAGGTTCTAGTCAAACCCAGGATTGAATTATTGGGTTGCTGTAAAGGTTATTCTCAAGTATCTTCGGAGAACGAGAAACTATATGCTTTTATATTTAGGACAGGAGTTGATCCCGTTCGGTTATATAGACTCTGACTTTCAAGCAGACAAGGATTATAGGAAGTCCACGTATGGGTCAGTTTTCACCCTTGGTTGTGGAGCTATAGTGTGGAGGAGTATCAAGCAATCTTGCATTGCTGATTCCACCATGGAAGTCGAATTTTAGGAGCTTGTGAAGCAGCTAAAGAGGTTGTATGGCTCCATAAGTTTTTAAGTGATCTGGAAGTTGTTCCAGATTTAGATAAGTCCAAGACACTTTATTGTGACAATAGTGTTGCAGTGGCTGATTCCAAAGAACGAAGAAGCCATAAAATAGAGAAGCATATAGAGAGGAAGTATCATCTCATCAGGGAGATTGTGCAGAGAGGAGATATGATCGTGACCTAGATCGCGTCATACGATAATCATATGAATCCATTTACGAAGACCTTAACAGCTAAAGTGTTTGAAGGTCACATAGGGGGCCTAGGATTACGAGACATGTCTCACTTGCTTTAGTGCAAGTGGGAGATTGTTGGGATTTATGCCCTAAAGCTTGTAATTTGTAAATGTTTTAAATATATTAATAAAAGAAGTAGTATTTTCATTCAATAAATATGACTCATACGTTTATATTATATGTGTTAAAAATCCAAGATTGCCAGATGTAATCTCAAACTGAGTATATGAATGTCATATACAAACGAATTCAGTTTGAGGCGTGGAATCTAAAGAGTCCGTAGAATGCAAATAAAGTTGGGTACTTTATTTATGGTTAATCTAGAGCAGCGGTCCATTCCATAATGTATGGTGGTCTTATCCTAGACTACTCATTTGGTGATATAAGAATGGAGGCACCTTATATGATGTGATCATATAGCACTGGGCCACGATCTATATGAATCTATCACCCAGATCTGTTAGTTGAAAAGATTCATATATATCGACAAATGATGGCTGTATATGGGTGATCTAAATCCTGAGTGTCTTGCTGACTCCTTCAAGTTAGATCGTGGTTTTGACATACCATGGGTGAGATCGGAGTAGCACTCCCGATCAATAACTCCGTATCTTGGAATCACAGTTTGGCTTGTGGTTGGGAAGGTATGTACACAATAGAGGAATCCGCTCCTTCTTGCGAGAAACAGAAGAGTAGTTCCCTTAAGGGTTGATTCAGAACTTGAACGATTAAGAGCATTCTCCTTCTTCTGTAAAGGAAGGAATGATATAATTGTTCATTAGAGAATCAATGGTACTTAAAGGAAAAGATATGATTAGAGAGGTATAACGAACTTTATGACCTAGCTCTAATTATGAACTACTTGTGGAGGATCATACCATATGAATTAGCTATATCGATGGACACTGATATTATGGTTTGTGTAAAACATCTACAGTTACGAGAGTGCAACATCAGGTTTTTTATGGAATAACTCTGAGGTTAATAATCATGGAATATTAATTAAAGAGTTTTAATTAATTTTCTAAGTATTATTGGAGCTCAAAACTGTGGGTCCATTAGGTCCCCTTGCTGGCCCTTTATGATTATTGGTAACAAGGTTCACGGTTGATTGGATGGTCCAATTAATTATGTTACGAAAGTAACTTGGATTTATTTTGGGAATTAATGAAAGAATATGATTATTTAAATAACATATTATTTAATTGATTGATTAAATATAATTAAATAATATGTGTTAACAGAAATCTTGCTCGGGGCAATAAATCTCAGTTAGCACCCTCAAGATCATTATCACGTAGGTGATGACCAAGGTAGAATGTATGTGTATAGAACCAAGCCTAATGAAATGACATGGAGATAACGATTTCGTTAGCTACTCAAAAGGAATCAAAATCTTTCTTTATTGATAATATATGATATACATTTCTCTATCTTTCTTTCGAATTGCTCTCACTTTTTTCTGGGTGATAGTTGGGTGTTTGTTGTCTGCCTGTCGAATAGTAGTCTCCTCTTTTTTTGAAGGAGGAAGTCCATCCTTTATACAGTGTCTTCATAGGGTTAAACTCATTGATTTCCCCTTGACTTTCTCATCCGTCCCCTCCTTATCGGACGGGATTTTTACCTTTAAATGTCGTTGACTTTGAGTTAATTGCTTAGTTGAGGATATCTTGGTGGAAATCAATTTGTTTCCCATTTAGACTCTATTACTTGTTCTGCACGTGTATAATGTCTATAGATGCGATACTGTGTATCTTCGGGTCTAGCATGATTCCCATAGGGGTCGTTGAATGTATCAAGGTGTGGTGCATTAGTTAGTGAGGTCGATCGTTGTCCCGGCCCCAATATTGAGAAGCTTCATCCAGCTAGGAGCTAGGTCTGGCCTCCCTTGACTTTTCGAAGCTAGGTGCTGCCTCCTATGGACACCTCCCTGTATCAGCGAGGTATAGGCGAGCTTCTTCTTTATTCGTCCTAACACAAGAAAGGAGACAAGGAAGTTGTCTTCTCCCTCTAGAAGCCTCCATTTAGTACTTCCAGAATCTATGACATGCCCGCACACTGTTGATAGATTGCGAGTCATAGCTCGGAAATCTTAGTGGTGAAGGATCCAAAAGAAACGAAGGAGTGTTCTTCAAAGGTATGAAAATAAATCCCTCCTCATATTTGTGTGTACCGAAAAGTCCAAGATAATTTTAAAAACCTATATTTTTTCTATTGCGCGACTTACACAAGGATGAAGCGGTGGATTTTTACCTACAAATGTTCCACGGGTTCCTTCATTCTGGTCTGCAGGCTTATTCATGAGAAAGGAAGTCGCGGAAACAACTTCATGATTTCCTATGAATTCAGTCGTTTTGGCCAGCGGGCTTCTTCCCGTGAATCTGATCTTGCTGAGAAATCTCTAGATCTGTCCCTCTAGTTTGTTCCGATTGGCTGGCAGGATTTTTTCGGCGGACACGAAGTCCCGGTGAACTCCAAGGGTTCACGTGAGTTTCGACCTTCTATACCGCTGGCATGTTCCCGCGGATATGAAGTTATGGAGAATTCTAAGGATTCTAGCGAGCCCACTATGTCTGCCTAGCGGGTTCTTTCCCGCAGCAAGAAGTAGCTCATATCGGGTTCCCTCCCGTGGAGTCGATGTCGGTGGGCTTTAAATCTCACTTTAAAGAGCTCCAGCAGTTCTCCCTAACTCTAAAACCTGCTATCTGTAACACTTGGTACAAGAAAACACAAAAATATTGCATATGCAACCTACAGTGACTAACTAAAAACTAAAAACACAATGTATTGTTATGGAGTTCAAAAGCCCCCAAATCTATCTCTTTTTCACCTGATCATCTTAAGATACACTTTAATGAGCATTGCGGGCAAATGGAGATAGATAAGGGGTTTTTTAAATCCTTAACTATACATTTAAAGACAAAAACTAAACTAAAATTTGTAAACTATTTACAACACAAGCATTGCAACTCAAAGGTTAAGTGCAAGCACGAATGTTTACTAAGCGTGTCTTTGATGTTTAACAACATGCACACTTTAAGCAAATCATTACAACATTCACCCAATCCAAGCCCTACCTAGAATAGATGGCTCGATCACAACATACCTCTTGTCTCTCTTTTTTACCAAAAAGGATCCTTTTCCACCAATTCCCTCCAATTTAGATTTGACAATCCAAATGGACTTGATAATTGTTTTGGGGATTAGGGGTTCACTTTTCTAACTTGCCATCTTTTCTTTGGACAATTAGGCCTACTGTGGCCTAATACATGGCAATAGTGACAAGTAGGGATGAAGATATGAGATGTACCTCCTGATATAGTCGTTGGAGGTTAGATGGTGTTGTTCTTCCTCCGTCTTGGCCTTGGTTTCAGAGTAAAAGGCTTGGGTTCCTCTTGTGAAACTTGCACTATCTTTCGTGGAGGTGGTTGCACATCCTTCCTTTTGAGTAGTTGGACCACATCTTTGGACTTGACCTTGGTACCTATCTTTGGTACTGCAAGTTTCACTTGATTCTCTTTCTCCTTTTCTCTCAAGATCTCTAGGGCCTTTCCCTAGTCTTGATCTCTTCCTCCACAACTTTCATCTAAATTCATCCTTCATAAGGGACAAGTCATCTTTGATGCTATCTTAAAAGGCATTGTTCTCTTCCATAGCCTCATCAAGCTTGGTAGACAATTCAAAATTTGTTTTCACCAACACTCAATTATCTTCTTTAAGTTGACTGATGGTGTCTTTGTAGCTCGATGAGTTATGCTTTAAGAGTGGGGTCTTGCTAGTCACCTCGCAATGAGCGAGTGCTATGTACTCTCTAAGGGAAGAGTGAGGTCTATCCATATCCTCAGCTACTCTAATGTTGAAACAATCATGACCCATCAAGAGGTTCTTCATACTCTCAAACACTTCGAATTTTGTTGTTTGGCCTAACACCGTCATGGAGAGCCGTCCCTTGTGGACATCTATAATTGCCTTGGCGGTTGACATAAACTGTTGCCCAAGTAATATAGGCATCTCCCTAGCCTTGGATGGATCACTCTCCATATCCAAGATCATGAAGTCAGCTAGGATGATCAACTCTCCCACCTTTAGTAAGACATCATTGGCCACTCTTTTTGGGTGTCTTACGGAGCGGTCGGCTAGTAGCAACTCTATGGTAGTCGGCTTCAATCTCTCTAATCCTAAATATTTGAACAATGCGTAAGGCATTAGGTTGATTGAGGCCCCTAGATCTAGCATTGCCTTCTCCTTCCTAGTTTCACCATCTGAAATGGTGATGATGAAACTACCTGGATCCGTAATTTTTAGCAGCAATGTCGTTTCAAGGGATGCATTTGCTTCCTTAGAGATCACTACCATTTCCTTTAACTTCTTCTTCCGAGCTTTTGAATTCAGCTCATTGAAGAACTTGGCATATGCTGACATCTTCTCAATGACTTTCAGGAGCGTAAGGCTGACGTTCACCTTAGACATAATGTCATATATCTCCTTGAATGTTTGATTTAGCTTCATCTTCTGAAGCTTTCTCGGGAATGGAATTGGAGGTACATAGGGATTCGAAGACTTGTGTATCCTCGAGGTGTCCTTCTGGCCAACCTACGGTCCTTTACTGGTTCCTACCCCTTTTTGGGTGTTTCCACCATTTCCGCTAGAATCTAATCATGTTCCTAAAACATCAGTAGGAATATCAAAACGTTTAGATGGAGTTGGGTTAGAAAGTACCTTACCACTTCTGAGTACCGTGATGACCTTGGCTTGCTCAGATTGACTCGGGAGCTTCCCTAGCTCCTTCTTTTGATAAGTATCCGCATACCTCTCTATCTGTGCTTCCAAACCATTTATCACCCCTTCCGAGAGAGGTAGTCCTCATGTGGGTTACGTCACTGGTGTGGTACACCTCAGTGGCTCTGTACCTGTTATCTCTTTGGCCCTGTTGATGCCATGGTAAGTTCTTATTCACCTTCCATGGTTGGGTACTCTGTTATGGTGTCCTAGGTTGGTATCCTTAAGGTGGACACCAATTGTTGTTATTGGTAGATGGTTGAGCTGTCAAGCAATGGTCATTAGACCAACAGAAGTATGAATGTCTCATTTATCCAGGATTGTATGTATTGGAGAAAAGATTGTCCAATTGTCTTGACTGATGAGGCGGATAAACAACTTGGACCTCTTCCTCTCTAGGTGGTATTGGCTCTGCCATGGAATACATGTCCATCCCACGGTCCTCTTTAAAACAAACTTGGTCAGCTGTCATTAGTTGCTTCCCAAAGCTAATTATAAGAGACCTCACGTCCCTAGACATACTAGCCATCTGGTTTGCTAGCTCCACATTCACTCCACTTCTGTTCCCACGAGTGTTCAGATGTTAGGAATTCTACTCAAGTATCTCATACTTGTCACACACATATTATGTCGTCCTCTCTCGTATTTCTCTCCCACAAGCATTGTCGATGATCGCTAGTGAGAGTCCGGTCAAGCCATCATAGAATGACTGGACATACGACACTATACCAGTAGTAGCTTGAGTCTTCCCCAAGACTTGTGGAATGCATCATTTTCCTCCTTTTGGAAATCGGCTATCTTGCTCTATATTTCCTTGGTCTTCCAAAAGGGGAAATACTTGGTCAAGAACTTCTACTCTATGCTCTCCCATATAGTGAGTGAACCTGCCGGTAAGTCCATGAGTCACTACCTGGCTTAGCTTTTCATGCAATACGAGAAGCATCTCATGCGAAGACGGTCTTCCGTAAGATTCCCAAGTGGAATCGTAGTTACTACATTATAGTACTCCTTCACGAATGGGAAGGAGTCCTCACTTGGTCACCATTAATATGTGGGAGAGTGTTGTAGTGCAAGTTTTTCAACTCGTAGTTCCTTTATACGTCATCCAATAGTATGGTTGATGGTTGCGATCGGCAATGAATAATCCTTTATACACCATTGTGCCACTACTTGTTCTGGCTCAGACAATGTGGATTCACCACCACTGTCATGGTAGGAGACTACTTTGGGATTGTCCGCCATTGTCGGTAGTCTAGCTACATGGTCAATATCTTTAATATACAGCACTAAAGGACTTCCCAAAGATCTTCTTCCATGCGTGAACAACAACTGTATACCTGAAATCACACTCAAGCAATAGCTACCAAAAGGGTTAAATGTTCAAAAATGAAAATTTATGAATAAATTTAAACAAGTGATTATACTAACTAATGTTCTACAAAAGCATCATATGTTGGCTTCCCCGGCAGTGGTGCCATGAATTTTGACACGCCCTTACCGGTTCTTCAAATTACGACTACTGATGATGTTCTAAATTACACTACAATGGCTTAGCTAAGAGGGCATGCGAGTGTTTCACCCTTCGCAAGTGCATAAGTCGTTTAACTCATATAGAGTACACAAGTAAGGGTTATCGTTCCCAGGAGGATGCATAATACCTACCTAAATAGATAGAAAGCAATAAACATTCATTTTTACTTATACTAGCAAATGTCACTAAGATTACTCTAAATTGATTAACACTATGATTAAACTAAGATGTGAGTTGATTAAGCTAAAACTACAAATTCTTGTTAGAGGAAAGACTTATTCAAGTGATAACCTATTTAACTAATCAATTGTCTTTAAGCACCTTCACTAATATCCTAAGCATTCATTCATTAATCACAATCCATCACTTAATCACAACCTAAGTTTAGAGAAGCGATATATGGAGGACTGCTTAAGAGAGTTGGTAGAGATTCCTTACTCAAACATAAGTCATGTGTCAAATAGGTAATCTCTTGATGCACTCTGAGCGTACCTCTAAATTGATAGTACTCTATAAACTAAGTTAAATGGAATGAAATGCACGAGTCTAATTAACCCTTCGCAAGTGTACGAATCGTTGTCAAGTATAGCAGACACAAGTAAGGGAATCATTCCCACAAGGAACTTGAACATGTTGTAGTGATTGATCTAGTATAATTCACCGAAAGTTAAGCTAATAAGAAATTGCTTGTAAATGCTAGGTTTAAAGATTCTAAAGATATGTTGAGGAAATAATGATGCAATATGCTAATAACAAAGTTCACAACCCAAGTTCTATCCTTAAACCATCTATATGTTAGAGTTCAAGTGAAAACTACTAAAGATTGGTCAACCAAGAGATAGATCACTATTCATGCACAACAATTCATGCTTAGATGTTAAGTAAAGTTCGTACCCAACAATTAACATATGAATCTATTAAGCACAAGTGCAAACTCAAAATAGATAAACGATAGAATAGATCATTACTAAAGGTGTTCACATATATAATCACTAAATCCTCAACAAAAAGGACTTAGCCACTCATTATCAAATAAATACAAGTAAAGAAAAGAGAGAGATAAAGAAAGCTCATTGTATTCTTGATGCTCCCCTCTAGCGTGCTCAATAAAACCTTGCTTGATTGACAAAGAGTGGATCTACTTACCACTAATTAGAAGATTCTAATTCTAATTTATGCAAACTAAAGTTTTTAATCTAAAGTACAAGATCAAAGTAAAGTGATTTGTGAAAAGGGTGTTAGGATTATGCTCAATAGCAAGAGTGTAATAATGTATTTGACAATCTTTTCATACTAATAAAGTGATTTCTAGTTTAACAAATCTTATAGCATTTATAGTTTAAATATTATAATTGTCAAAAGTAAATAATCATAAGGTCAAAAGACTATGAGAGATGAAGAATTGTTCGTACATCTGGATATGTATGAGGTAGACACAATTCTTTAGTTAGTCTTAAACAATATTCACAACTTAAGATAAAGGTTGGGCTCATTTACCCTGTTAAAGTTGTAGATTACTTTGCTAGCGATTGAGTGGGATCAAATATGTTATGATGAGTATAAAATCATCAAAGTGTGGTGTTTTTGGGCAAAAGAATCTGGTGCACTAGGTGCATTGAATAGGATCATAGTGAAATACTTTATCCATAATCGTCAATGGATAAAAGTTTTCACTTGAAGACAATCGGAGAGTCTATCTCAATCCTGAGATAAGTGATGAACTTATGGTTGCAAGTGTTATCATTTGAGCTATCAATGAGTACGATTATATAGCATAGTTTATCCTCAATAGTTTGGTGGTATTCACTTGTTAATCGATAGAGGACTTCATTTATAGATATGGACATCGTGGCTCCATTTATTAAATGAGAGTAGAATATCATCATATGGATGTTTTGAGGTATTGGATATTAAATCTTAACGTTAAGTTTTCAATAGTGTCTAATGAAATAAGGCTTTTGGACAAGTCAAAATATCCAAGTTCAAAATGTGGTCATATGGGTAAATATGGTAACTTGGAGATCTATATGCGGTCTATGAGCTCTTGGCGATTACTGATATTCTTCACGAGGATACACTATCTCCATTAAGATTGTCTAGGGTAAGAATGGGCAATATTAACTTATTCTATCTTTATTTAAGAGTTCAATTTTAGTTCTTTAGTGGAATGAACTAAAATTGATAGATCGAACCTAAGTGAATCATTTGTTGATTGTTATTATGTTATGTCTATTGAAGCTTAAATTTAGATAGCCTGCCAAGATCCCAATTCACACGAACTTGCATGGATCACTTGATATATTCTACCGGACCAACTTATGGGTCCATCTAGAATTGTATTAAGGCATGTGGACTTGTTTCTTTTAGTAGAATGGGTCTAGTTCACATGTGGGCTTTTTATTAAGGTCCAATGGATTCAATAAAATATAAAAAACAATATTGGCCCTTATATATTGGCTTGGGCGGCAAGGGACTATTTATTAGTCTTATATATTGTTTTTATTTTATTATTTAATTAAATGGAAATTATCTAATTAATTAATTATTTAATTATTTAATTAAAAGTCAAAATCATTTTCTAACTAGGAGAAGGATTCCTAGTGTCATACTATTGTTGGTAGTATGATAAGTATCAAAGACTATATTTGATAAGTAGATAAATAAAAGTATTTTATTTATCAAGTCATATTAGGAAGTTTTTGATATAGTCACAATTTTTATATTCAATAATTTATTATTGGATAATACACTCATGAGTTGGAATAAGGTTAAAACTCAAAGTTGATAGGAGACTTGGAGAAGAAGTAATCCTACTTGTGTGAGGATTTGACTACAAGGTAGACATCCTACTTGTGTGAGGATTTGACTACAAGGTAGAAATCCTACTTGAGTGAGGATTAGGCCTTCATCTATATATATTATTAAATTCGGAATTAATAATGTGAGTTAAAAAAAAGTTTTTTTTTTAAAGAAAGAATTTTTAGTCTCTTGCTTTTTTATAAAAAAAAACTTCCAACTCAAGAAAGGGGTGTAGAATTCGGCCATAGAGAAGAAGAATAAGGAGCGTTTTACTTTAGATAATACATTAGATGCTTTTACATCAAAAGGCTTAATGTACAAAATCGAATTATGGTTCACGCGAGTTTTCGATTAAAAGATTGAAAATTCACAAGTGACCAAACGTTCTTTATTTTCTCTACGAGGATTATTGTGACTAACAAAAAGAAAAAGATTTTGGTTTCCATCCTCATGTTTACAATTCAAAGAAAGGGAGCCCGCACTCCTAGGTGATTCACGTTCGTGATTGGATTGGAAGATCTTGCGGATTCAATTCGAAGCAAGCGAATTCAGATCGACACAATATCAATCGTCACGAAAAAAGGTATGATATTTTTATTATATGTTAATTAGTCTAAGGTTAAGGTTCTTTCTTTTAAAGGAAATTTTTTGAAATATACCAACCAAGTTTTTCGCTTCCGCCGCGTGTTTTTCCCAACAATTGGTACCAAAACCTGGTTGAACCCTTGATTAATTGATATATATATATACATGAATCTTTTTTTTTTTTGTATATATGCATGTTTTAGAAAGAGATAGCACTCTAGGTATTCGCATATATATTTACATTGGAATGTATGGATATATATATATATATATGTTTTATATGTGGATTGTTATTGCTCAATTTTGGTCCTAGAATTTCAATATGTTTTTTGTTTTGGGATTGTAACAAGAAGGGTGACCTATCATCGCCATAATTTCCTTCTTGGTAGTTGCTAAGTTTTTATTTATTTATTTTGCTACTGTAATAAAAATACTGCAGAAAAATATTGTATTTAAAAAAAACAGCTGTAGTATTTTATTATTTAAAATTCTTCTGTAATACATTCAAGTATCGAAGACTCAAAGGTTTGAAGAACTGCAAACAACCAGAAGAGGTTTGGGACTTGTACGAGCCATAGCAACAAACGTGCATGCGAATGAGCACGCGGCCACAATTGTTGTGGCATGGGCTGCGCACGGCAGCCCTATGGAAGCCATGGGCTGCGCATGGCAGCCCTTTATGGGGTTGTGGGGTGCGCGCGCCCATGGGAGGCAGCCAAAGGGTGCGCAAACAATGGACGCATGAAGACTTGTTCGCCAAGAAAGAAGTTTTTTTTTTGTATTTCAAATATTGTAATTTACTTGTTTTTCTAGGATGGACCAAAATTGTAGCTATTTATATTTTCGTAAATATTGCAATGTTCATCATTGTTTGATAACATGTCATATAGAATAGGAGTGCCACTCATATATCTCTTTTGGAATGAACATGCATTGAATGGTTTAGGTATCTAATTGGCATCTAGATAACTTGGTAAATCATTCTACGGAATTCGATCACACGTCTTAAATAATTGAGTGGGAGAAGGTTTTATGGAACACCTACGGCCTCCAAGTTTAGTTGAGCTTTATGTTTCGTGTAATAACCCCCCCAAGGGATATTCATGAATGGAATTTAGCAAGATACTTCCCTACAAGGATAGACTAGACAATTAACCCAAACGATATCTACTCCCAAAGGAGGGATATTCATGAGGGAATATATTGAAGGTCAAAAACTTGGTAACACATTCAATGTGATTTTATTAATATCCTCCTAAGAGTTCTTGTTAATAAAATTGCAAGGCTAAAATTGAAAACGCTGGTTGTTATGTTAACAATTAGGTGGGACCTAGTCCAACTAGTAAATGGTGCGAACTCCCAAAGGAGGCGTGACATGTATGGATGTTGGATCACCGTTGAATTTTACGATTGAATTATTTTATTTAATTCAAGATAAATATTCGAAAGTGCTTTATCATGATTTTTTACTTATATAATTTTTGTTTTACTAAGAAATCATGACCCCATCCCTAATCAATATCATAAAAGATAATACTTTAACTAGAGATAATTATGTCACATGGAAAAGGAAAATTGGGCTATTGTTGCAATCTGAAAAACATAAGTTTGTTTTGTCTACTCCTAAACCACCTGCTCCTACTAATGAATCTACTGAGCAGCAAAAATACAAGTATAAGTAGTGGGAGACCTCAGATGAGATGGCCAAATGTTACATTATGGCCACCATCTCTGACATGTTGAAACAGCAACATGAAGGAAAGAGTTCTACAGCCGATATAATGATGTCTCTAGAAGAGATGTTTGCTATGAGGTCTATGACGATTAAGAGAGAGGCAGTGACTACTTTCATGAATCTTAGGATGAAACCTGGACAGGCTGTGAAAGATCAGATGATGAAGGTCATAGCACATCTCAACATCGCTGAACTCAATGGTGCTAAGATAGATGGGGAGATGAAAATTGACATGATTGTCAACTCACTGTCAGATTCCTTTGATCAGTTCAAGTTGGACTACACCTTGAACAATAAGGAATACACCTTGCAAGGCCTGATGCAAGATGTTCAAAGCGCCAAAAAGATCCGTGTGAAAGCCAAGGGTTAAGAGATTCATATGGTTGGTAAAGTTGCTACTGTTAAGACCTGTAAGAAGGTCAAGAAACAATAGAAGAAAAGCAACTTGGACCTACCAAGAAGGGGTTCCATGAAAGGAATAGACTGAATGAGAATGAATTCAAATTGCGTTTAGACAACAGAGCGTTGGTGTCTGCCTGTGCAGTGGGAGATATTAGAGTTAGTTTAGATTCATATAGGCATTTAGATTTAATAGACGTTTATTATGTACCTCAATTCAAGAGAAATTTAATTTCAGTTTCTTGTTTAAATAAATTTGGATATTCGGTTACTTTTAATAAAGCTTTTATTATTAGTAGGAATAACAAATTTGCATAGAAATATATCTCACTTGTTAGACACGGAATCGATGGAACCTAATCATAAAAGAATAAAATTATCAAAAGATGAAACTTACTTGTGGCTTTTACGCCTAGGTCATATTAACCTTGATAGGATTAAAAGATTGGTTAGCGATGCACCTTTAAGTGACTTAAAGGTTGATGATCTACCAACTTGTGAATCTTGTCTGGAAGGTAAGATGACCAAAAGGCCGTTCACTACCAAAGGCATAAGAGCCACTGAATGTTTAGGATTAATACACACTGATGTGTGTGGTTCTATGAACATTCAACCTAAAGGTGGATATGATTACTTCATCACTTTCACGGATGATTACTCGAGATTTGGCTATGTGTATCTCATGAGACATAAGTCGGATGCTTTTGACATGTTCAAAGAATTTAAAGATGAAGTAGAAAATCAGCTTGAGAAATACATAAAAATCTTGAGATCTGATCGTGGTGAAGAATATCTATTTGGTGAGTTTCAGCAATATCGTATTGATAATGAGATTATTTCTCAGCTTTCTGCGCCAGGTACACCTCAACAAAATGGGGTGGCAGAAAGGAGAAATAGGACTCTTTTGGACATGGTTAGGTCTATGTTGAGTTATTCAACGCTTCTTAATTCCTTTGGGGATATGCTTTACAAACTACTATGTACATTCTAAATGATGTACCATCCAAGTATGTTCCTCAAATATCGCATGAGTTGTGGACTGGGTGAAAGCCTAGTTTACAACACTTAAGGATATTTGGATGTCCTACACACGTGTTAAAAGGAAAGACAGAAAAGATAGAGTCTCGTTCAGAAACATGCATATTTGTAGGGTATCCAAAAGAAACCAAATGATATTATTTCTATAACCCTTCAGATGTTAAAGTATTTGTTTTGACAAATGCTAAAATTCTGGAAGAGGACTACATGAATAATTTTGTGCCTAAAAGTAGAATTGTCCTGAATGAGCTTCCAGGAGATACAATTCCACAAGAGGTTTCACAACCTAGCCCAATTGTAAGTTCCGCACCAACACAAGATCAACAATCTACCATACCTCGTCGTTGTGGAAGGGTTAATAAACAACCTGAGAGATACATCGGTCTAGGAGAATCTGTAGAGAATCTCTCGGATGACGATGATCCCTACACGTACAAGGAAGCCATGAAAGATGTTGATTGTCACCATTAGCAAAAGGCAATGCAATCCGAAATTGAATCTATGTTCAAAAATAAAGTCCGGTCTCTTGTGGACCTGCCGAAAGGGATAAAACCCATTGGGAGCAAGTGGGTATACAAGAGGAAGAGAGTAATGGATGGAAATGTGGAAACCTTTAAACCTAGATTGGTAGCTAAAGGTTACACACAGAAGGAAGGTATCGGCTATGAGGAAACCTTCTCTCTAGTGGCCATGCTTAAATCCATTAGGATACTTTTATCCATTGCGGCATCTCTAGACCTAAAGATTTGGCAAATAGACGTCAAGACAGCTTTCATTAATGGAAGTCTTAATGAAAGCATCTATATGCTGCCACCAAAAGGATTCATTGAAAAAGGCTAAGAGGAAAGGGTATGCAAGTTGCAAAGATCCAAATATGGATTGAAGCAAGCATCCAGATCCTAGAACATAAGGTTCGATCAAGCCTTAAAAAGTTTTGGATTTATTCAAAACCTTGACGAACCCTGTGTATACAAAAGGATTAAAGACGACAAGTTGGTTTTCCTAGTTCTTTACGTTGATGATATACTACTCATCAAAAACGATGTAGGTGTATTGACATCAATAAAAGAATGGTTAGCAAAACAATTTGATATGAAGGACTTAGGAGAAGCAAGTTATATTCTTGGTATCCAAATCATAAGGGATAGAAAGAATAGAATGATTACATTATCCCAAGCTTCATACATAGAAAAAATCTTGTCTAGATTTTCCATGCAAGATTCCAAGAAAGGTATGTTACCTTTCAGACATGGAATCAAACTTTCTAAGGAACAAGTTCCTAAGAATGAGCATGAAGAGCAATTCATGAGTTGAGTTCCATATGCCTCGGCAGTTGGAAGTCTCATGTATGCAATGCTTTGTACTAGACCAGATATTTGTTTTGCTGTTGGCATAGTTAGTAGATTTCAATCGAAACTTGGTCCTGATCACTGGACGGCAGTCAAGCATGTTTTCAAGTATCTCAGAAGAACGAGAGATTATATGCTTATATACTCTAGAGGGGATTTAATTCCCTTTAGGTATACAGATTCTGATTTCTAATCGGATTCCAACTCCAGAAGATCAACATCAGGATCTGTGTTTACACTTGGATGAGGGGCAGTCATATGGAGAAGAATCAAGCAATCTTATATTGCTGATTCCACCACGGAAGCTAAGTATGTGGCCGCATGCGAAGCTGCTTAAGAGGCTGTTTGGCTCTGCAAATTCTTGATTGACTTGGAAGTGGTTCCTAATGCAAATAAGCAGATCACTATCTATTGTGACAATAGTGAAGCAGTGGCTAATTCGAGAGAACCAAGAAGTCATAAGAGAGGCAAACACATTGAAAGAAAGTATCATCTTCTGAGGGAAATTGTGCATAGGGGTGATGTGACGATTACCAAGATCGCGTCAGCAGAAAATCTAGTTGATCCCTTCACAAAGGCTCTTCCACAGAAGAGTTTTAATGGGCATATAGAGATCATGGGGATAAGAGATATGACATATTTTCTATAGAGCAAGTGGGAGATTGTTAGGATTATGCTCAATAGCAAGAGTGTAATAATGTATTTGACAATCTTTTCATATTAATAAAGTGATTTCTAGTTTAACAAATCTTATAGCATTTATAGTTTAACTATTATAATTGTCAAAAGTAAATAATCATAAGGTCAAAAGACTATAAGAAAAGAAGAATTGTTTGTACATCTGGATATGTATGAGGTAGACACAATTCTTTGGTTAGTCTTGAATAATATTCACAACTTAAGATAAAGGATGGGTGCCTTTATCTTGTTAAAGTTGTAGATTCTTTTGCTAGCATTTAAGTGAGATCAAATGTGTTATGATGAGTCTTAAATCATCAAAGTGTGGTGTCTTTGGGCAAAAGAATCTAGTGCACTGGGTGCATTGAATAGGATCATAGTGAAATACTTTATCCAGAAATGTCAATGGATAAAAGTTTTCACTTGAAGACAATTGGAGAGTCTATCTCAATCCTGAGATAAATGATGAACTTATGGTTGCATATGTTATCATTTGAGCTATCAATGAGTACGATTATATAGCATAGTCTATCCTTGATAGTTTGGTGGTATTCACTTGTTAATCGATAGAGGACTTTATTTATATATATGGACATCGTGGCTCCATTTATTAAATGAGAGTAGAATATCATCGTATGGATGTTTTGAGGTATTGGATATTAAATCTTAACATTAAGTTTTCAATAGTGTCTATTGAAATATGGGTTCTAGACAAGTCAAAATATCCAAGTTCAAAATGTGATCATATGGGTAAATACGGTAACTTGGAGAGCTATAAGCAGGCTATGAGCTCTTGGCGATTACTAATATTCTTCACGAGGATACACTATCTCCATTAAGATTGTCTATGGTAAGAATGAGCAATATTAACTTATTCTATCTTTATTTAAGAGTTCAATTTTAGTTCTTTAGTGAAATGAACTAAAATTAATAGATCGAACATAAGTGAATCATTTGTTGATTGTGATTAGGTTATGTCTATTGAAGCTTAAATTTAGATAGCCCGCCAAGATCCCCAATTCACATGAACTTGCATGGATCACTTGATATATTCTACCAGACCAATTTATGGGTCCATCTAGAATTGTATTACGGCATGTGGACTTGTTTCTTTTAGTAGAATGGGTCTAGTTCACATGTGGGCTTTTTATTAAGGTCCAATGGATTCAATAAAATAGAAAAAACAATATTGGCCCTTATATATTGGCTTGGGCGGCAAGGGACTATTTATCAGTCTTATATATTGTTTTTATTTTATTATTTAATTAAATGGAAATTAATTAATTAAAATTATTTAATTAAAAGTCAAAATCGTTTTCTAACTAGGAGAAAGATTCCTAGTGTCATATTATTGTTGGTAGTATGATAAGTATTAAAGACTATATTTGATAAGTAGATAAATAAAAGTCTTTTATTTATCTAGTCAAATTAGGAAGTTTTTGATATCGTCACAATTTTTATATTCAATAATTTATTATTGGATAATACACTCATGAGTTGGAATAAGGTTAAAACTCAAAGTTGATAGGAGACTTGGAGAAGAAGTAATCCTACTTGTGTGAGGATTTGACTACAAGGTAGAAATCTTACTTGAGTGAGGATTAGGCCTTCACCTATATATATTATTAAATTTGGAATTAATAATGTGAGTTAAAAAAAAGTTTTTTTTTTAAAGAAAGATTTTTTATTCTCTTGCTTTTGAATATTAAAAAAAAACTTCCAACTCAAGAAAGGGGTGTAGAATTCGGCCATAGAGAAGAAGAATAAGGAGTGTTTTATTTTCGATAGTACATTAGATGCTTTTACATCAAAAGGCTTAACGTACAAAATCGAATTATGGTTCACGCGAGTTTTCGATTAAAAGATTGAAAATTCACAAGTGACCAAACGTTCTTTATTTTCTCTAAGAGGATTATTGTGACTAACAAAAAGAAAAAGATTTTGGTTTCCATGCTCATGTTTACAATTCAAAGAAAGGGAGCCCACACTCCTAGGTGATTCACGTTCGTGATTGGATTGGAAGATCTTGCGGATTCAATTCGAAGCAAGCGGATTCAGATCGACGCAATATCAATCGTCACGAAAAAAGGTATGATATTTTTATTATATGTTAATTAGTCTAAGGTTAAGGTTATTTCTTTTGAAGGAAAACTTTTGAAATATACCAACCAAGTTTTTCTCTTCTGCCGCGTGTTTTTCCCAACAAAGGGTACTTCTAACTCTAGCTACAAGTTCTTGTACTCACTCTCCTTTTTTCACACTTTTTCTAGAAAGAAAAAGGTGTTTATATAGTGGGAAAAAGGTCTGGAAAAAGGTCCACTTGCAGGGTGACTTGGAGTTGCTTCTGCGACTTGGATCTGCGACTTGGATCTCGCAGTTACAGGTCATAGCTAAGTCGTTTTAATATCTGCCACCCCATTCTGCTGGTTGTAACTCGTAGATCTTCATTTGTGTTTGTTCTGTGACTTGTACATCGCAGTCTATGCTTGTAGTGTTTTCTAGCGCTGCTCTGCGTGATGCTTCTTCGAGGATGAACTCGTAATCTCATGTTGCAGTCTTTTCTGGAATTGAACTGCTAGATACTTCTGCGAGGTTGATCTTGCAGTGGTGTGTCACAATCTATTCTGGAACTGAACTGCTAGACAGAACTCGCAGTATGGATTAGCAGAAAAATATTTGGTTTGGCTACTACTTCCTTCTACTAGTTATAGCTCACAGTTGCCTCTTGTAGTCACCTCTACCCCTGATCTGCCGCTTGGGTCTACGAGCTATACCTCACAGAGTTAACTCGCAGTTTCATTTTACTAGGCTAAGGTCGCATCTCGAAATGGCAGAGTCTTCTGGACACGATTTGTGACTTGAATCTGCGAGATGTAACTTGCAGTTTTCTCCAAAAATGCAATTCTAACTTCCTTTTCCCCTATATTCTTCATCAAGTCCTAAATTTCTCCTGAATAACAATAACACCTGCAAAGGACTTAAAGAAATAATTAAAACACACAAATGTCTGATAAACGGACAAAAAATGGATGAATTGCTCAAAATATATACAAATTTAGAGCGATCATCTCTACAACATTATGGTAAGTTACACATGCATTAATGGTCATTTATTGCATATTAAACCTACAAGTATCTTGTGTGCATTCTACAAAAGATAAGTAGTATTCCAACCACCACACATGCATATATCATAAATACACACATGGAACTCAAGATAGTGAATAAATACATAGATTGATTATATGTATCAAGGTTATTTACTAGAATTACATCTAACCCCAACAAAGAGGATTTAGTTACACATAGAATATATGAAGTAAGAAGGTACAAGAGAGGAAAACATCACTAATTGGAGACTTTTGTAATGAAGAATGTTCCCCTTTGCAATCCAATCAATAAACTCTCCTATGGAAACTTGAATTAATCTAAGCTAAGGCACCGAAAGGGTGTTTGGTTGCCTAGAAAATACTAAGAACTCATGAGAGGTTCAAGAAAACTCTCTCTCTAACTAATGTTATCTCTAAACTAAGTGTACGAAGTTAGATACTCATGAGTGTGGGTGGTTTGAGCTCTTTAATAGCTCAAGAGAGTTATAAAATGTGATGTGTGTGTGGGAAGCACTCCAAAGGGCAAGTGAGGCTAACTCAGTCGACCTTGATGGGTGGTTCAGGCAAGTGGATCAAAAAGGGATTGATTTGATTGATTTGAAAAGGATATAATCCATTTGCAGCTCGTTAGATGTCTCCAAGGGTTCATACCAAGGGTTCTTTCCCGTGGAAGCAGCCCGTGAAACACCTTTACCTTTATGTACAGACTCTTTTCGCTGCTTAATTCACATGGAACAGTTGATCTGAACTCGCCAAGATTCCCGTGGCTTAGTTCCCGCGGGGCAGGGAATGCAAACTCGCCTGATATTGCTTAAAGTTCCCCGCGGCTTTTCTTCGCTGGTACGTTCCCGTTGAACAAAGAAGTGTGAACTCACCCATATCTTCATGTGGCTTTATTCAACGGCTTCTTTCTTACAGGACAGGGAGTGTGAACTCGCCTGATGTCATCTGCAGGTTAATTCCTGTAGAGGCAAAGATTCTTCTATTTTCTATCTTCTTTGCCTTCTTTTCGTCACTCTAGACTAAAATGCCCTCAAAACACCGAGAATACTTGAAAATAACTATTTACAACATTAAAACACCTAATATGCTCAAGAAACGATTACAAAAGCCAAGTAAAGGAAGAGCTGAATGTGAACATTTGGAGTGCAATCAATCCTATATGTGGGAGTTAATGTAATAATTTGTGGATTGTGGGCTTTCCACCATATTTTAAGTATTTGATCTTATTTAGTTCCATTCATTGTGCTAAATTGTGTTTAATATCTTCTTGAATTAAGTAGACACTTCAACTCTTGATTCATGTTTGATGTTGAGCTTATTTGAGTTCTAGAACTTTTAATTGATATTCTTCTTGGATTAAGTAGGCACTCTAACTCTTAATCCATTTAGAGTTTAAATTTGAGCTTTTAATGCATTTGATATTCTTCTTGGATTGAAGAGGCATTACAACTCTCAATTCATGTGAGAAGTTAAATTATGATATCTTATTGGGTTAAGTAGGCACTCCAACTCTTTGCCCATGTTATATATTAATTGAATTGGGTTTTTAACCATAATGCACATTAAGGTGTTTTTAACAAGCTCTCTTAAATGGAAGGGATGGATTGTGAGCACTCCAATCCAAGCCTCCCGGCTAAGTAATCTATCTAAGCTTAATGAGAATCCTCCTTACTCTCAACATAGCACTCCAAAATTTGTGTTGTAGGTGAAGAGTAAGTGGTCCTTCAAGCCACACTTATAGGTAGATTAGCCCTAAAGAGATCAAATCGGTTTTTAATAGATTTGCCTGATTCCATATTATTCGTGTATGAGTAGAATTGACTCCCATTTCTCTTATCATATCTTATCATTTCGCATTCTCATTATCTTAGTTTAAGTCAAGCTTAGATTTAATTGTAGTTTGCATCTTAGTGTTAATCTTATCAACCACACCATTTACATTTTACTTTCAAACAATTACTTGTATTAGAACTTAATTTGATCATCACTACCATTCGATCCCTAAGGAACGATACCTCACTTGCCACCATACTTGTTCTTAAAAAGCATTTTTGAACATTTTGAGGTCTTATAATTTTTTTTTTGACAAACGAATTTCATACTCAAACGGCCTTTTGTCAATAATATAATATATATACATGTATTATATATTATATATTATATATAATAATATTTAATATTTGTATTGTATAATATATAATAATAGTAACATTAATAATATTAATATTACTAATATATAATATATAATATATATTTATATTATATATAAATATATATTAAATATATAATAATATTTATATTATATATTTATTATTATATAATATAGATATTATAATATAATAATATATTGTTTATATAATATTATAATATATATTAAATATAGGGATATTATTATTTTTCACCCTACCTTTTGAGGTATTAGACGTTATGCACCCCATTGTTTTGGTATTGGCCAATCTCCACCCTGACATTTCATTTAATAGTCTAAATGCACCATACCGTTACTGATTGTTAGTCAAACGTTACACATTTGAAAATCAGACGGGTAAATAGGTAACTTTATCCTAAAACATAAATTAAAATAAATAATTATTTTAAACTAATTAAAATTAAATTAAAACCTTGCACTTTCTCTCTCCTAATCTCCTTCTCACTGTTTCCCTCTGTATTTTCTCACTGTTTCTCTTTGTTTTTCCCCTCCCATCTCTCTCTCTCTCCCCTCTTCGTCATAGGGTAGGAGAGCCGATCTCCTCTGCTAAGAGGAGATCGACACTCTATTCTCCCATTTCTCTACATCTCTCTCTCTCTCTCTCTCTCTCTCTCTCACACCGGTCACCACCACTGATTCTCTCTCTCACCACCACTTCTCTCTCTCTCTCACCGCCACTTCTCTCTCTTACCGCATCTTCTCTTTGTCTTTCCATCTCGTTATCTCTCTCGTTCCCTCTTCTCTGAAAATACAGCTCAAACGTGTGTCTAAACAACCTAAAGGGGGGTGAGTGGGTTGTTAATCGATTATTACCAACTTTTTTTATTAGTCAATATTAACAATATAACCCAAACAAACAAACAATAAAAATCAATTAAGGTGCGGAAATTAAAGAACACTTGATTTTTACATGGAAACCCTCAAAACAAGAAAAAACCACGGGACTAGCTACGCTAGCCACTTGAGCCACAGAAATCCACTATATAAAAAGAAAGTTACACCCTCAAGTGATACTTAGACTCTCACTCTCGATAACCTCAAGCTATGGACACTACCACTCACCACTTAAAATCAATCCCTAGTGATATCCCCTGATCCATTACTCTTGGCATGAGCACCTCCTAATCTACCCGCAGGCCTTTTACAGTGGCTATTGGTAACCAATGCTTGCCAACAAACTTTTGGTTGCAAGACTTCAATGCTTGTCCAACTTCACCCAGAAGCCATAATGTTAGGTTTTAGATTTGTGTTGGCTTGATTCCATAACAAAATTCTCTTTGTTTGTATTGCTTAGTTGCTTAGTGGTTTGTGATTGGATCAAGCTTCAAAGAAGGAAAGCAACTTCACATGCAAAGTTCGTCTTCAAGAGGAAAAATGCTTACTTGGATGCTAAGGTATCAAGATTCTTCTTCCTCTTGCAAGGCGTAGGTGCACACACACACATTGCATAACATTTGTGTCCCTACATCATTGTACCAAATTTGTATAACACATTCACAAACTTATTGAAGTATGCACATGCATTAGATTTAATTTGACTACTTATGTGAAATTGCATGTTCTAGGACTATTTCTAGGAAACGGCATACTTTTGTGTTCTTGTGTTTATTTGTTTGTGTTTTTGTCATATCAGACTTGAATTTGTTCTTGTATTATTCTATATTGAGTTCCGGTCATTTCGGTTACTCATTCATTAGTTTTCAAGTTCCGAGTTGGAAGTTACAAAACTTTCTGTGTCTTTATCGTATATGGTTTTCATCTTTGTGTTTCGAGTTGAATTCCATATCGTTTGTGAAAGTTTTGTTGACATCCATGTGCATGAGGGAGTCCCAGTTCTTAATCCTAAAATAGATTCAAATTCAGAGTTCGGAGGCCTGAGAACGGTCGAAGAACTCGAGTGGTGGGCGAGGGAAGAGAGATGGCATAAAGGCCATTTGCACCCCTTCCCTATAGAGGCACGTGGGCCCCAAGGGAAAGGATGCCCTCTGCCCCTGTGGAGGCCACGCGCTTCCATGAGAGGCTGTGGTGGCAGCCCCTCATTGGATGGTCGAGTCTCTCTCCTTTCCACATCATTTTCCCTCCATATATATATATATTCAAATTTCGTGCAGAAATTTTCAACAACTTTTTCAATTTTTGTTTTGGTCATATCTCTCTCAAATCAACTCCGATTTTAGATTTTCAAAAGCCAAAATTGTTGGTCTAAAAGGGAGGAACAAGTCCCAAAGTCAAATGATGTCCATAATTTTCGTGGTGATCTGATATTCATTCGTGTGTGCATCATTTGTAAGTGAATCATCTTCTTTCCGTTTTTCTTTTATGATCAACTTGATAGATCTTCTTATTTGATTAAAGAAAAATATTTAGAATGATTTTGATTCAACTTTTGGACTTTTTTGAGTGATTTTTGAAATTAGCTCTTGTGACTTTTGATTGAATATCTTTTAGCTAATTTTGAAGAACATGAACTTGAATCTAGAATATCTTTGTGATTTGATTTTGATTGTTGATTTCTAGGTTTTAGTCACATGTTCTAGAACTAGGATTTTTTGATTGTGATCTCTATCATCTAAATCTAGTTCTTATTTTGTTGAATATGTTGAGGATTTCAAGTGTTAACTTGTTCACTTGATTTCAAAGCTAGTTTTGTGATTTCTATTGAAAAACTTGTTGTTCTAGCTTTGATTGACATGTTTAGGTTTCTAGATATCTTTGTGAATGTTATTGGATTGCCTATTCTAGATTTCTAATTACATGTTCATAAGAATTAGTTCTTTTTGTTTGTAAGCTTGACTTGTGCAAAAACTAATTCTTCATAGAGTATGTTTGATCAACTTGCTCTATTTGCTTGTGTTTGCATCATTTGCATTCACTTAGATCACATGCTTTGTGAAGAGGTTGGAAGTCTCATTTCTAAGAGTGATTCTATGATTTGAGCTTTGGAAGTCTTGGCTAGAGTCGAGAGGACTTGGATAGCTAAGCAGTGGAAGTCTTGGCTAGAGTCGGGAGGACTTGGATAGCTAAGCATTGGAAGTCTTGGCTAGGATCGGGGTGATCCGGATAGCTAAGCATGGAAGTCTTGTCTAGAATCAGGAGGACTTGGATAGAAAAGCAAGAAATCTTCCTAGAGACGTGAGGTCTTGGATAGGAATTTGACATAGTAAGTTCACTTGGCCCGACGGTAAAATAGGTGTACATAACTTGGAGAGTGAATCTTGTGTTGATTGCCTCTTGAGTGTGTATCTCTTATTTTTCATAGTGATTTGCTTTTAGCTAGTGGTTGTGGTATCAACCTGTGGATGTTTCCTCATTTTGAGGTTTTACCACGTAAAAATCTCGTGTTGATTTTTGTATTTTTTAGTTTCTTTACTTACATTAACTTTTATTGTTTTAACACTTGCTTGATTGAATTTACTTTGACTTGTTAAAGCAATTTACTTGTTAAATGCTCTAAGTGTGCTTAAACTTGGTTGTGTGAAAAAGAAGTGCAAGTATTTGAGCATATACCTATTCACCACCCCCCCCCCCCCCCCCCCCCCTTCTAAGTATATTTTACACTATAAGTGGTTAAGGGAATTTCACACAAGACTCTTACTCAATGAAGAGAATTAAATGTCTAAGTGAATATATGTCAATATTCTAAATGCAATAAAGTGCAAGACTAAAACACTATATGCTTAATTAGATGTTAAGATGCAAATCTAACAACCTAATTATCAAACAAACCTACATGCATGCACGTGAGGTCTCAATTAGATGTAGAGTAATTTTAACAAACTAATTGTCAATTAAACTCACATAAACATTCATGAACTTGACTAAATGCACAAAGCCAACCTAATCATCAATTAAACATACATGAACATTTATGGATTAGCTATTTAGGCATAAATGACCTAATGATGCAAGCTCTCACAAAACAAACCCAATCAAGCAATTTAGACTCATAAATATATGCAATAAAGAGAGTCAAGGTATTTAATCAAGAAATAAATACCTAATCTAGAGTAAGAAGAACAATAAATGATATTCAATGAAGTTCTAACTTACCTAGTCAGGAAACCAAGAAGACCCATGCTCAAATGATGATGAATGATGCAAGGTGGAGATGGGTTTTGGGTTTGGAGAGTCAAAGATGCTTTCTTGAAGCTTTCTCTCTCTAGGAGCTCTAACTTCTCCCTAAAAAATGATTTTATGAGCTCTTAATCGGCCAAGAGAAGAAGAGAAAGAATATATATGAAGCCCTAGAAGAAATGACGTCGTTTTGAACTTGGGCAACAAAATCCCATCAAAACCGCTGTGCATACCGCCGTACAAGCAAGTGTCTAGACCGCGGTACATATGGCGTAACAAAAGAAAAGGTCTTCTGGAAAGGACGGCGATTGAGAATGATAGATTGGTATGTGCACCTACCGTGGTATACACCACGTGACACATACTTGAACCCACCGCTGTTGGGGATCGAGGTTTAGACAGGTGCATAGAGAGCGAACTGAACCGCAGTTAAGAGAAAAATTCTCTTTTACAGGAATCCAAACACACGTTCAAGCACATATAACCTATATGTATGTTGTGCAAGTGTGAAGTGTGATGAAAGATAAAGATGCACATAGCAATGATACACAAATGCAAGATAAGTAAATATCATGCAAGTGTGTGTGTGTGTGTGTGCACCTAAACTCTTTAAGAATCAGAGTCAGGTGATATACCTTTTGAAGCTCTTGATCTTGAAGTCATGGAGATGCTTGGAAGCTTGCCTTGATAATCAACAAGAAGACCTAAGCTACCCATTACATAATCATCCCCAATGTGGTTTGCCATGAAATAAGCCAATCATAAAATAGAGGTCCTTACATTTTCTTTTCCATTCATCGACGAGGTCGAGCACCGATCTCCTCCGTTTAGAGGTGATCGGCGCCGGTGATGGTGGGTTGAATTTGAGACTGTTGGTGGTTTTCAGAGTGGTTGTTGATTTTGGGAATAATGGGTGTTGCGTTTGGGTTTGGGTTTTGTTGGCCGCCGGCGGTGGTTGATTGTGGGGGGTTGTGTTTTGGTTTGGGTTTTGTTTGGCGGCAGTAGTGGGTTATTGGATTGGGGTATTAAGAGTTTTGTGATTGAGATTAATGGTTGTATTTGTGAGTTAGGGTTTGGTATGATGATGATGAAGAGATGAATTTAGGTTTTCATTTAATGGATTGAAGATTCGTATTTTGGTTTGTGTTTGTCATATTCTTTTCAAATTTAGTTTGTGTTTCAATTTTTTTTTCTTATTTTTCTTTGTGATGGTGTTTGGATATTGGATATTATTTTTCTTCAATTTTTGGAAGTGTTTGGGAGGTTCTGTCTATGTGAGTGTTCAAGAGAGAATAGAATGGATGGCTATATTGAGCCGGTGGTTGGATTTTTCTAGGTTTTGGTGGTGATGTTTTTCTCGGTTTGTGGAGATGGATGATGATTTTCCTAGGAAATTTTGTTTTCTTTTTCATTATTTTAGTTTTTTTTATTTTTAATTCTATTTTTTTAGTCACACTGGAAAGGTGAAATTGTCCAATTAAAAAAATTCTAAGAGCAAAAACATCATTTGACATTGGAAGGGCAAAAAGGTCCCTTTGAAATTCAAAAGATTTCAAGGGCAACAATGTATTTTCACAATCTTTAGATGTCAAACACAACTTTTCCATCCAAAACTAACTGTAGGGTGGAAAATTGCTAATACCAAAACAAGAAGATGCAGAACGCCTAATACCTCATAAGTGAGGATGGAAAATAATAATATCCCTTATATATATATATATATATATATATATATATATATCCCTTATATATATATATATATATATATATATCCCTTAAGTAAACCAACAGCGCTAGCCTCTGTCATCACCGCTTGAATTGCAAGTGGGCAAGTGGCAATTGCAAGTTGCAATCTTAGATAGGAAATTACCATAAACATCCCTTGGTCTTATTGCCTATATAAATGTGTGTGAATCCAAATTGTAAAGTTGATGAAGTATCAGAGAACTCTTGAAATCAATAAAAAGCAAATCTTGCTCTCTCTGTCTCTAGTATCTCTCTCTCCTTATATCTCTCATCTCTTTTATTTATTATTTCATTTATTTATAACACGTTATCAGCACGATTGCATGTAAGTAAAAGGTATCCCATAGTGGGTGGTTTATTTACATCTCAACATTCTAGATCTATATACAGTTCCGTATAACAAGATGACTTATGCCATCAACGGAATCCATATATATAGTTATGGATTTATTTATTTATACTCATTTTTTTTATGCACATATCAGACGAGCTTAGCATACTGGAATTGTTTAAATATTCACATTTATTTTTATGCACATATCATGGAAGCTTAGCCTCCTGGAATTGTTTAAATATTCGCATTTAATTATACACAATATATAAGACTAGTTGCGGCTGTGTCGACAGAGACTTGCTATGGTTGTGTTGACATAACATATATATAGTTCTTGATTTGTTTATTTATACTTGTTTATTTTTATGTACATATTAGGTGAACTCATGTCCCTGAAATTGATTATTTTTATGCACATATCAGGTGAACTCATGTCCTTGAAATTGTTATTCTTATGCACATATCAGGTGAACTCATGTCACTGAAACTGGAAATAATATTTTATCAATTTCATACACACTAGATGGATGATGTGAGTATCATAAAAAGGATTTAAGATCCTAACGTATAATGAAATTAGAAATAATATTTTATCCATTTCATACACATCCAACAGGATGAAGTGAATATCATAAAAAGATTTAAGATCCTAATATCATGTATAATGAAATTGGAAATACTTTATCAATTTCATACATACTAGAAAAGAGAGAAGAAAAAGAGGTGTGTGTGTGCAGAAATTGTGTCAAGAACACCACTGCGCAATCTTGATCAAACATGGATATCTCATTCTTCTGTGATTAGTTTGGGCTGCAATTTTGTCAGCACGTTCTACTCTTGTAGTTCTTAAATTTGTATGGTGGGATTGTCAATCAGAATTCCCTGCAATGAGTCCTACAGTTCTGAATAGGGCTAGACAGAAAACAGGGGAGGAAATTCTAGTAGTACGCAGGTTTCATCAACGAGTGATATCTCTTTGATCCGTGGTCCGATCGGGTTGAAATTTGGTCAGAATGTTTTTCACCTATGGTTTTGAATCTGTTCGGTTGGATTGTTGATCGGAAGTTTCTGCAAAGAGATATACACCTCGAACAGAGTATCCAAGTTTGTAATATTCTCTCTCTTGTTTCACTTATTGATATTCCATATATTTATTGTAGAATTGAAAGCATGGATCCATGCCATAATTGTTATATACCTATATGGAATAATTGAAATATATATTATGGTGGGGTCCAAGCAATGATGGTGGTACTTAAAAAAAATAGGAAAAATTAAAAGAGAAGGTTTATAGAATAAACCTATTATGAGGAATTATTATCGTATCAAATAAGATATAAAATGACATTACACCTGATGTCCATAAAATTTTCAGAAGAGAAATATATATGTCTTACCGAGAGTGCAACGACTCATACAGTTATGCGGTATCAGAAATATTTTATGACTTTGACTTTGCTCAGAGAAAATGTTAATATTGTATCAGGTCCAACTAATCTGATAGAAAGCTCTAGAAGAGCCACAATATTATTATTAAACAATACTAAATTATGTATCAGGTCATAAAGTTAATAGCAGATCAGATCTAGCGGATCTGATTAAAGTCTCTAGAAGAGCCACAATCTTATTACCAGATGGTATTAAATTGTATGTCAATGATACTTTATATCATTCAAGCATAGCATAAAGAAATCTGCTCCAATCAAAGATATATAACTTTATTAATGTCATATTGAGTGTTGAATATCTGTTTATGATTCAGGCCAGAAACTCATTATAGAAAAGCTGTGTGCTTTATCATTTGGATTATATTACTAATCAGAAAATGGATGTATGTGGATATATTCATCCACCGAAATGAACCCTTTCATTATTTGATTGTACTGGTTGATGCATATGTCAGATGGTCACATGTATGCTTATTATCAACACGTAATGTTGCCTTTGCAAGATTACTTGCACATGTTATCAGGCTTTGAGCACATTTTCTCGATTATCCAATTAAGTCAATACACCATGATAATGCTGGTGAATTTACTTCCACAACATTTGATGAATATGGCAAAGTGGTTGTGATCGATATTCAACATCTAGTTTTCACATGTACTCATAATCATAATGGATCATTGAAATTGCTTATCAAGCGTCTTCAGTTGGGAATGATGTTCAACATCTAGTTTTCACATGTACTCATAATCAGAAGGGATCAGTGGAATCACTCATCAAACATCTCTAGGTAATTACAAGAGCATTATTATTTCGATACAACTGGCAATTTCTATATTGGGACATTCTATATAAATGTTACTGCATCCATTTATGACCACTACTTATCGTTATTATTTACCATTACAACTTGTAATTGGTCATTGACTTGCTCACTTATTTAAGATATTTGATTATGTTGTATATCTTCTCGTTACATCTTTGGCATGATCCTTGATAACACATTCATATCAATCTGAGATTAATATTGATTTTGATTAATCTTCTATTAGATCATTTAGACTTCTGATAGTTTATATGCATAATCTGCGTATTATTATATTGATTAATTTCTAAATGGAAAGTTTTTTCCGAAGAGAAGAGTAAATGAAAAGTTACTCTTATAAAAAATAGAGATACCAGTTCGGTTCTCTATATATAAATGTGTCTCATTTCAATCATCGTTTCGCTCAAAATACGAAAGATAATTGATCATCAGATGATTATTAATCTGTTACCTGATATATTAACGGTAATAAGATTTTATAAGTTGCCATCTCATAAACCCCAGCCGGGTGATTGTTCTTGAAGAACGGTCAGAGTGAAGGGCAACAAATAAATCATCTGATATATATCATAAGGTTGTGAGCCTTTTTGAAAGGTATTGTTATCGGGATCCCAAAAGTAAACAGAACTCGAGTTAGAAATAAATCCACTTTCAACTCTATAAAAGTTTGATATATCTAAAGAGACACAAGTCTATGAAATGACTAAATCAATTGAAATCGAAGAAATCTCAACAGAGATACAAGAATATAGAAATTGAGAAAAATTCTATAAGTCATATGAGAGAATTGTGGAATCATAAGGAAACAATCATTGATGATGTATTTTTATACACAGTAGCGTTACTGAAATTATAACCGATGATTATGAAACTCATAATGTCAATGATTGTAGACAAAAGGCATGATTAACCTAAATGAAAAGAAGCAATTCAAGAAGAATTGACTCATAAGCCAAACAAAAGGTATTTAAACCAATAGTACTCTAGACACTCATATGTCAAACTAGTTAAGAAACGTAATGAGAAAAATGAGATCGAGAGATATAAAGGCACGACTCGTAGTACAAGGTTTCTTGCAGAAACTTGGTATTCACTACTGATGAATACAATTACGTTCTGAATTTTTGATAAATTTGGTTACCTTTGAAAGACTTGAGATGCGTCTTCTAGACGTAGTAATCATTTACCTATATGATTCACTCAATGTAGATATTTATAATCCCTAAAGGATTTAAAATGCTAGAAGCATGTAAATTGTGATATCATAATCTGTATTTGATGAACATACAAAATTCCTTATATATATGGATTAAAAACGATATGAACGGATGTGGTATAACCATCTCAGTTAATATCTGATAAAGATAAAAGATATAATAATCATATTATATACTCATGTGCCTTCTTAAATAAATGAGGAAGAAAATATTGTCTCGACCCGAAGATCGAACACATATCAAATGGAATACTTGTCTATCAATCAAAATATGTTGAAAAGATTCTGAAAAGATTCCATATGGATATTACTCCATAAAGCAAATCTTTGCTTATACTCCCTCCAATAATTTATGACGCTATTTCATTTCATGAAATAAACATCTGTATGCATCAGTTTTAGCAATCCAGAAGATTGCTTCAAAAGAACTTTCATCAGGGGGAGAATATCAAATGATGTAGGAACCAGAGTCGCGCAGCGAAAGTAGAATTCAAAAAACCTTTTTAAAAATCAAATTTATTTATTTAAGTGACTCTATGAACCGTGTACGATATATAAGAATAAATAAAATGTAGGATTCGAAATCATACCTCAAGGCTAACTATTTCGTTCTTTAATTATTGAATTTGCTTTTCGATTTGTACCACTGGATCTTCCTCCCTATCTCCCAGGTTCCGGTAACTCTGTGTGGGCACGTCACGGGCTTTAGGAGGTTGATGGAGATTGAAGAAACAACACAAAACAACTCTTGATTTGTGTATAGAGAATTCGGCCAATTGAATAATAAAAGAACAAAAAAAAACCTTTTTTCTTTTTATTATTATCGTTGTTAGTAGACATGACGCCGGTTCCGGTTCCGGTTCGGAACCGGCGGTTCCGGTTCCGGGGGAGCTAGAACCGGAATCGGAACTTGCTAAGGAAGGTTCCGGTTCTGGTTCCGGAACTGCCGGTTCCGATCCGGTTACGACGGTTCCGGAGGTTCGGTTCTATTTTTTTTTTTTCAAAATGTAACATTTTATTTAAAAATAAAAATAAAATGTTAAATAGGACATTATAAAGTATTAGGTTGGGGCCCATAACCCTTGTCCAAGAATATTTATTTTCCTTTGCATTCTCCTCATTTTTATATTGGTTATGTCTCTCTCCACTTCTCTTATTTATCCAATGTGGGATGTATGATTGAATTTCCATTTACATTTATTGATATAACATAATGAATTTCCATTTGAAAACTTTTTTAACTTGTTATTGGTGTAAAGAAAGGGAATATTGTTAATAAAAGACAAAAGACTTGGATCATTTTTGGATTAAATCACATCACATCTCTATATATACTTTTCTTAATCTTCTATATTATGTGGATTGTGAATGCAAATATATAATAATATGTATCTTTTTTTTAATATACTATTAATATGTATATATATATATATATATATATATATATTAATAAATCATCAAATCTCATTCACATATTGTTCTTCCCTAATTTTGGTCATAGAGTGATTGCTTATAATCTTAGTTTTATTCAATCCTAGATCCCACATTGGATAAATAAGACAAGTGAAGAGTTCCCAACCTATATAAAAAGGAGAATAATCCATTAGAAGTTATATCTACTTGGACAAGGGTTATGGGCTATGACCCAATACTCAACAATATCCATTTTTTAAAACATTTTATTTTTATAAGTAAAATGTTTTTTTTTTTAAATATTAAAATTTCGGTGGAACCGCCGGTTCCAGTCCTGTTCGAACCGGACGGTTCCTTAAAAAATGAACCGGAACCGGGCCCGGTCAATACCGGTTCCTGGTTTGGTTTGGAACTGGAACCTAAAAAATCGGTTCCTGATCTGATTTTTGGACGCCGATTCCGGTTCCGGTTCGGTTCGCTGGTTCGAACCGAACCAGCGTCATGTCTAGTTGTTGGTGGCCTCACCCCTTTTTTGTTTCTTCTTATTTTATTCTTCTTTTTGCTTTTACACGTATTTGCGTGAATCAGGTTCCAATTGCTTTGTGTTCTTTTTTTTTAATATCATAATATATATATATATATATATATATATATATATATATATATATAAACAAGGCACTAATCCTATTCCAAATAAGATTATTAGCATTTTAGTGTCCAAGGTAGTATAGGATTTCAAATCCCACATAACCCTGGTTCACTAAGACTTGAACACTTGATCTAGTTAGGAAATAAAATAATCTTATTATTTGATCCTTTGTCTCAGTCATGGTTCGAACCTGTAACCTCCAATTAATAATTAATTATTAATTTATTAATTAAGTAATCTAATTATTTAATTAATTTAATTATTAATTTATTAATTAAATAATCTCATCATTTAATTAATTCCCTGAATAAATATGTGTCACTTTCGTAACACAATTAATTGGACAATCCAATTAATTAACCGTGGCCATTGTTACCATCAACATTCCGGGCTAACAAGGGGACCTATTGGACCCATAGTTTTGAGCTCCAATAATACTTAGAAATAATTAATTAAACTCTTTAATTAATATTTCATGATTATTAACCTCAGAGTTATTCCACTAAAAACCTGAGGTTGCACTCTCGCGACTATAGATGTATTACACAAACCGAAATCACAGTTGTCCATCGATATAGCTATTGCATATGGTATGATCCTCCACAAGTAGTTCATAATTAGAGTTAGGTCATAAAGTCCGTTATACCCCTCTAATTATATCTTTTCCATTAAGTACCATTGATTCTCTAATGAACAATAAATCCTAACTTCCTTTTCGGAAGAAGAAGAGCGCTCATATTGTTCAAGCCCCGAATCAACCCTTAAGGGATCTACTATCTACTTCTCACAAGAAGGAGTGGATTCCACTATTGTGTACAGACCTTCCCAGCCGCAAGCCGAACCGTGATTCTAACATACGAAGTTATTGACTAGGAATGCAACTTCAATCTCACCTATGATATATATGAATCTGATTATGTAACTGAAAGCGCAATATTTAATATGTCGTGATATGCACTATTCAAACAAATTTATAAGATCCCAAGATGCACTCAAACAAGTATAAAACTAGTATGTGGCAAGTATGGGTATCGTTCCTCAGAGATCGAGCAATAGGAAATTAATGCTTTAGTTAAAAATGTTAGAAAAGTAAATTGATATGGTTTTGGAGAAGAAGTCAAACTAAAATGTATACTAAGCTAAAATGCACTAAGATGTACTATTCTAAAAAGGTATGGATTTGTGATATGTAGATTAAGGAATTGATGAATTCAACTAGCAAACAATGGGTAAAGAATGAACTCACAATGATTATCATTAACTAATGTAATCACCCTAGGATGTATAGGAGTGACTATTTACCACTTGTGAGTGCCCAAACCATCATGTATAGCATTGGCCACCCACACTTGGTTATACAATGAAAGACCATCTATCTCATAAGGGACATATCTCTTTGTTAAAAATCACCAACCCATCATGTATAGGTTAATGCTTAATCTATCACATACAAACAATCCTAGGATGTATAGTCTTGATTACCCATGAAAGATTAGAATTAGGTGAGATTAATAAGTCTGGATATTACTTGGGTCATGTACCCTTGTTCAATCCTCCTATTCAATTGAGCTTAAAGAGACAAGCATCATGTATACTTGATTCTCTACACATATAACTTTTCAAACAACTCATGAAGAGAGTCATGTACAATCTAACATAAATTGCTTTTGAAATCAATTAAAACATTGAATAGAACAAAATGAGATAGATTTTTAATAGAAGATATTGAGTTCATTACAAATACCTATATTTACAAGTGAATCACATCAATCCCTTAATGGGATTTAGCTACTCATAACAAATGGAATACAAGAATAAAAATAAGGGAAGTAGAAAGGACCCATGTAAAACCTTCTTTCTTCAAGCTTCAATCCACCTTCTATGTCCTTGTGAGTAGCAATTGATGGAGATGATGATGGGTTTTTGGTGAGAAAAGGTTTTTGGGATTTAGAGAGAGAAAGAATCAATGGAATGGTGTATGGTTGTGGGTCTCCCTCTTTTAAAAATCAGAATTGAAAACTATATATACTTCCTTCAAAAACTAGGCCAAAATGCTGATGTGGCGAGCTGGATTTCTCGTATAGCACGGGTAGGTTACCCGTGCAGTTACCTGTGCAATCTTCATTTCTCTTCAGATTGGCACCATGTGTAAGGGTATGTGCACGGGTGGATGACCCGTGCACCACTCGTGCAGTTGCCTTCTCCCCGTGGCCTTGCTCCCTGGTCTGGTGAACTGCAAGGGTGTGACCCGTGCAATTTGGTCTTCTTAAATTCCACCTTTCGGTGCACGGGTAAGTGCATGGGTAGTGCACGGGTATGCTACCCGTGCACTTCTACTTTCTTCACTTCATTTGTGCACTAATTGGTCCAATTTGCCCCCCTTCATGCTTTTTTACCTAATGTCTGCAATAAGAACCAAACGAGCCATAAATACACATAAAAATGCTCAAGAACAAAACAAAGAGAAAGGATATGAGGGCCAAAATGTATAACATTTTTGGCTCGATCAAATACCCCCAAACCAAACCTTTGCTCGTCCTCGAGCAAACTTTAAACAAAACCAAATATAACTCTAAATATGCAAACATGACTCGATCTAAAAACACCTAGACTCAAACAAATAAGCTGCAAGCCAACTAACTGAGAGATAAGTCAGAGATAATGGGAGTGAGGAAGATGCTAATGCAAAATGTCCTAAATAACTCCAAGGCACCACAAGAGGAAACTCGCACAACACGAATCCCACACTTTAAATGCCTTCGCCTCAGAAACTACTCACTCTCACGCCCTGAGCATAATTCGCTTTGACCTAAATTCTCACATGGTTTCTCTCTTATTTTTCCTCTCAGAACCTAGATTCACACTCATGCAATATATATGTAAAAGAATTTATATTATGGAATCAAAGTTGTTGCATACATTTCATACAAAATACACGTTTTTTTTAGTGAAACTATCTCATGAAAGAATCAAGTACCATGAACGTGGAAAGAGCATGCATCGACTAATATTCCCAAGTTAGACTTCCCCTAAGATCAACTAGGTCTTTTCCATTTGGTTGTAATGGGGCTAAGGTGATTGGTGATTAGAAAGAATGGGAATTTAGGCACAATGCACTAATCAACCAAGTTAAGGCAATACATTCTACTTATAAACATTTCTCTTCTCATGCAACACCACTTCTAAATACAAGTATGCATTAAGCCGTCTAGGCTTACATGAATTCCAAGTGCAATCACTAACTACTCTTGTTATCCTTTTGAGTAGTGTTTACAATTTAAACAAGGCAATTGAAGCATATTCCTTTTCTAAATATTTTTTTATTTTTATTTTCATTTGCTTCTCTTTCTTTTCTTTTCTCTTTTTTTTTATTGTTTCTTTGCTCTATTTTCTTGCCTTTGACTTTTGCACATATTTTTACAAATAACACTTATTTGCCTTGGTACACGCCATTTGACAATTAGAGCATATTTACGTTTATTCCTAAGCCTTAACAAAATCAATCAAGTGAGGGTTGGCTTAGTGTTTGAGTTGCTTAGGTTATGGGTAATATAGGTGTAGAATGAACAAGTCTAAATGTGTTTGGCTTCAAAATTGGCTTGAGAGCACACACATTATTGGATGGGAAGTATTTGGCATTTTAAAGTGGTTAAGCACACATTGCCTACTATCACCTCAAAGAATCCATCTACCAAGGGAATAAAAGTTTCAGTCAAGAAGTCCACTTTAATGATGCATGTTCTATGACAATTGATGATTTTGGTGCAATGAGACTATGCATGGTGTTTGAAAACTGTTTAAAGAATTGAAAAACATTTTTTCTCGAATTGAGCACTTTTGGCTTGTGTTTGTGAAACTCACAAGGGTTGTCTCCACTATTAGAAAAAAGTGCTTAAGCACCGAGTCCCCTCAACTTAGACACCAAAAGATGGGACTAACCCATGTAATGCAAGTGAGACCCCTAAAGTGACTAAAAGCTATGAACAAGCACACAAAGCATACACATATTTTCCATAAACACTTTGCTCAGGATTATCTCACCAAGCTAATTAAAGCTCAAAATTTTTGGCTAGGCAGCAAATTAAAAAAATAGACACAAAAAATGACTTAAGACACTAAGAGAGGACTCACAACAAGGCGTCTACACCCCAAACCAAAACCCAACATTGTCCTCAAAGTTGAAGACAAGAGAGCCCGGCCTAGCGACGCGCGCCTAACTCGACTCAAAACACAATCACCTAGGCACTAATCATGCACAATCAATGCCCAACAAAGCAGAAGGCTCAAAATGGCTCATACTAAAATAAGGCATTCATGCAATTCTGACATTAACGCACAATTCAACATCAAGCAATTTTCAATCAAAACTGACAGAGTGGGGGCATTATGACCCCCAAACAGAGTATCACTATATGCACAAGACCTATACAAAATGTGAGTAATTAATAACCACCCCCATGTTGGGGTTTATGCCCTAAAGATGTAATTTGTAAATGGATTTATGAAATAAATAAAAAGAAAAGTTCAATTCATTCTTGTTGTGTTGTTTATTTTATTACTTGTGCATATATTAACATCCTGGATTACTGGATGTAATCTCAAACTGTGTATATGAGAGTCATATGCGGATGGATACAGTAAGAGACGTGCAATCTAAAGAGTCCATAGATAGCAAATAAAGCTGGGTACTTTATTTGTGCTTAATCTATAGCTGCGGTCCATTCTCTAATGTACGGTGGTTCTATCCTGAATCATTCATATGAGATATGGGAATGGAGGCACCTTGTATGATGTGATCGTATAGGACTGTGCCATGATCTATATGAATCTCTCGCTAAGATCCATTTGCTGATGAGATTCATATATATCAACTAATGATGGCTATATGTGGGTGATCTTAATCTTGAGTGTCTTATCGACTCCTTCAGGTTAGATCGTGGTCTTTGATATACCATGGGTGAGGTCAGATGCTATTCCTGATCAATATACTCCGTATGTTGGGATTGCAGTTTGGCTTTGTTGGGGTTTTTTGCCCTAAAGCTTGTAATATGTAAATGTAATTTGAACATAAATAAAAGAAGTAGTATATTCATTCATTTTGTGTCATACTTTATATAACATGTGCACTTAACATCCAAAATTGCCGGATGTAATTTCGAACTGAGTATATGAGTGTCATATATAGATGGATTCAGTTTGAAACGAGCAATTTAAAGAGTCCGTAGATAGCAAATAAAGCTGGGTACTTTATTTGTGGTTAATCTACAGCTGCGGTCCATTTCGTAGTGTACGGTGATCCTATCCTGGATCATTCATATGTAGATATGAGAATGGAGGCACCTTGTATGATGTGATCATATAGGACTGGGCCATGATCTATATGAATCTCTCACTAAGATCCGTTTAACGATGAGATTCATATATATCAACTTATGATGGCTATATGTGGGTGATCTTAATCCTGAGTGTCTTATCGACTCCTTCAGGTTAGATCATGGTCTTTGATATACCATGGGTGAGGTCGGAGTTGCATTCCCAATCAATATACTCCGTATGTTGGGATCGCGGTTTGGCTTGTGGCTGGGAAGGTTTGTACACAATAGTGGAATCCACTCCTTCTTGTGAGAAGTAGATGGTAGTTCCCTTAAGGGTTGATTCGGGGCTTGAACAATATGAGCGCTCTCCTAATTCCGTAAGGAATGTAGGATTTATTGTTCATTAGAGAATCAATGGTACTTAATGGAAAGATATGATTAGAGGGGTATAACGGACATTATGACCCAGCTCTAATTATGAACTACTTGTGGAGGATTATACCATATGTAATAGCTATATCGATGGACACCGAGAGTTATTGGTTTGTGTAAAAACGTCTACAGTTGAGAGAGTGCAGCTTCGGGTTTTTAGTGGAATAACACCGAAGTTAATAATCATGAAATATTAATTAAAGAGTTTAATTAATAATTTCTAAGGATTATTGGAGCTCAAAATACTGTGGGTCCATTAGGTCCCCTTGCTAGCCCGATCGATTTAGGTAACAAGGGTCACGGTTAATTAATTGGATTGTCCAATTAATTGTGTTACGAAAGTGACACGTATTTATTCGGGAATTAATTGAATAATGAGATTATTTAATTAATGAATAATGGTGATTAAATAAATTAAATAATAAGATTATTTAATTATGTTGTTAATCACTAAATGGAGGGTGTTAGTTGATATTTGATTTTGAGAAAAAAAAAGATAATGTGATTATTTTATTTTATTAAATTAAATATTTGAAATTGAATTTAAAATGTTTGAATTCAAAAATTAAATATTTAATTATCTTTTTGAAAGATATGAGATATTTTTTGAAAAGTTTTAAAAATCAAATAAGATTTTGGTTTGTTTATTTTTTGAATATATATGAGATATATATTTAATTAAATAAAATGGAGAACCGAATGAGAGAGAGAGAGAGCAAAGTAATTAGATTACTTGAAAAACAAAAGAGAAAAAGAAGTGCCGTGAGACAGCAAAAGCAAAAGCAAAACTAAGAAAAATAATAGTGTGTGGTGAGACCACAAGTGCTGCACTTCTCCTTTTGTTTTTATGTGTGTGTTCTTCTCTTCTTCCTCTATACAGGTCCTGAATATCGTGACGCGCCCACACGCTGTTACCAGTTCCGGGAGATAGCGAGGAAGATCACGTGGTTCGAATCAGGAGCAGTTCGTATCAAAGTGAAGGAGCCTCCAACGTAGGTATGAAAAGTTCCTTCATTTTATTATTGCATTTGATTATTACAGTACAAATGGGTTAGTTTAATGATTGCATAAATATTTTTAAAACCTTCCGCTGGGCAATCTGTAACCCTAGGTTCCAACAATTGGTATCAGAGCCAATTTTTGTACAGTATAATCGAATTCGATTACTCATGATATGTATGAATGTGTAGGCACATATTTTTTTTGATGAGTGTATGATGTTTTTTTTTAATTAAATTGTTTAATTTAAAAAACATGGTTGATCGTAATTTTTTATGGTGTTGTGGATTTAGAGTGTTTCTGGGTTGTATTATATTTTTATTTATTTTATTTTACTGTTGTATTATTAAAAAAAAATGTAATAGCAAGACCTGGTGAGCACATCATAGGCCAGTAATGCCTAGCATGCATGACCAGCGCTCAACGAAGACTTGCACATGTAGACCAGCGCGCAAATGCCTTCCAGCGCAGCTACCAGCGCTCGTCTAGCGCAGCGCCTACCAGCGCGCAACAGCGCGCCTCCCATCGGCGCCCTTCCACCTGCGCACATCGCAGACAAGCGCATGCCTTCCAGCGCAGCATACCAGCGTGCATGCAGACGAGCGCTCCTCCACATGCGCACATGCAGACCAGCGCGCACAACCTACATGCGCGCATCCAGACCAGCGATGCCTACCCACGCATGCTACCAGCGCACATGACCTAAAGAGATTGGAAGTCTTGGAAATTACAAGAAGACCAAGGGATGCCTTGGGAATATTTTTTGTAATTAGATTCCAATTTTTAGGTTAAATAATCCACAACACTCGGTCAACTCATGTATGTTTTAATTATTTGATAATTAAGCATTGCCATGCATATACATGTCATTTAAATTAGTTGTGCCTACACATATATATATATATATATATATATATATATGTTGATATATCATATATGCATTATAGCCATCTATATTATGTGTTTAATTTTTTTTTAATTTGATTAAAATGGGTTATTCACATAATTGGCTATTTTTAATGGGATTAGTTTTTAGGAGTAAAAACTTGGTAAATCTCATTAATTACTAATCTTTTTATTAAAGAGTTTAAATACTTAGATTAGTAAGGTCCTTAATATATATTAGGATTAATTTGATTAAGCTCCTAATAATAATTGGACCTAATAATGTGTTTAGTTTTAATAGTTAAAACTTGGTAAATACACATTTAATAATAATTCTAGTCTTAGTAAACAGTTTACATAGATTTGAATTATCACTAATGAACTAGATTTTTTAAGTGTTAAAAATCAATTTAGTTTATTAGTTATTGGAATAGGATTCTAATAATTTGTGATTAATGCACTTGACGCTTAGATTAAAATTAGCCGTTTAATCTAGTTTAATCTAGGTGCATTAATATTAATAGAAAACCCTTAATATAAAATAGTGAGTGGGAGAGGGATATATGACATTATATCCCGCGGTCTCCATCATTAGTTCAACACCGTGAGATTCGAGTGGGGCCTCGTGACGGCTTTGTTTTCGTCCTCCCTAAGGAGGGTTTCCATAAGAATCAATACCAAGGTTAACTTCCTAACAGATAGGATTTCGGAGGGAATTTCGGGATTGACCGACCCTAAGGCGGCAATTCTCGAGTTAAGCTCTTGAAATCTGAAATGATGGGTTACACTCACAAGGTTTTAATTAAATTAGTTAATTAAAAACCTGGCCTAATAAACGATGGTTAAATGATATTGGCATAAGAGTTATTCTGGTATATCCTTTGACTGAGAAGGTCTCGATCCAACATGCAAGAATTTGACCGACCCTAAGGTGGCACTTGCTTGTGGTATGTTGAATTGTCGTGGCATAGAAATGTTGTTTTTAGGGTTGTTCTTGTTCATTAAACATTTTCAAGCATCATGTTTAATTTTATGCCGAACATTCGCACATGTTTAGAATGTATGACTGAATGAATCCTTAATTTATGTTTTTTCAGCCATGTCATCTGCACTATTGCAAATACTTGCAAACGATAAATTAACTGGTGATAACTACACAAAATGGAAACTTAACATTAATGCAATACTGGTCACAAAAGACCTCAAGTTTGTGCTTACGGAGGAATGTCCTCCGGTGCCTACTGCCAATGCCACACGAACTGTTCGTGAGGCATACCAGCAATGGGTCTCATCTGATGAGAAGGCCCGAACATATCTGTTAGCTTCTATGACAGACGTGCTTGTAACAAAGCACGAAGCAATGACTACAGCATTCGAAATTATGGAGTCATTGCAAGCTATGTTCGGGCAGCCCTCCGAGCAAAAGTGACACGAAGCTGTTCGTTCCGCTATGCTCGCTCGCATGAAGGAAGGTACATCAGTTCGGGAACATGTCCTGAGCATGATGTCCTACTTCAACACGGCAGAAGTTAATGGCGGGGCCATTGATGAACCCAGTCAAGTGAGCATCATACTGACAACTCTTCCGAAGAGTTTTGATCAGTTTAAGAACAACTACGGGATGAACAAGTTAAGGTTCAGTCTCACACAGTTGCTCAATGAGCTCGCTACTTTTGAGTCCATGACCAAGGACAGCAAAAGTAAGACCGGTGAGGCAAATGTTGCCAAACCATCTTCCTCCAATAATAAAAAGAGGAAGAGGTCTGCTGGAAAGGCGAAGGGTAAGCCCAAACCCAAGAAGGCCCAAAGCAAAAAGAAGGGCACCTCCACCGACCAAGACAAAGGAAAATGTTTCCATTGTAACAAGGTCGGGCACTGGAAGAGGAACTGTCCTCAGTACCTGGAGGAGGTAGCCAAGAAGAAGAAGAAAGGTAAATATGATTTACTTGTTCTTGAATCTTGTTTAGTGGAAGATGATTCTTCACCTTGGATTGTTGATTCGGGGGCCACTAACCATGTTTGTTCTTCTTTGCAGTGGACTGATTCTTGGACACAGCTAGAGGAGGGAGCCTTCTCCATGCGTGTAGGGTCGGGGGATGTCGTGTCGGCCAAAGCAGTGGGAGCAATAAGATTGCAATTTTATAATAATAATAGTTTTTTATTATTGAACAATGTTTTTTATATTCCTGGATTTACACGGAATTTGATTTCCGTTTCTAAGTTGTTAGAACAATTATATTCTGTTTCTTTTGATAATAAATCAGTTATTATTGCAAAGAATGGTCTGAATATTTGTTCAGGAATTAATGAAAACAATTTGTATGTGTTAAGACCGTTAATGCATACAACACTGCTCAACACCGAAATGTTTAAAGTTGAAAAACCAAAAACTAAACGACATAAGATTTCTCCAGATAATGACACGTATCTTTGGCATCTAAGGCTTGGTCATATCAACCTTGACCGGATAGACAGACTAGTAAAAATTGGACCTTTAAGTGAGTTAAAGGTTGGCACCTTACCTGTCTGCGAATCCTGTTTAGAAGGTAAGATGACTAAGAGACATTTTACTGGAAAAGGGCTTAGAGCTATAGAGCCACTAGAACTCATACATACAGACGTCTGCGGACCGATGAATGTTAGAGCTAGGGGCGGCTATAAGTATTATCTCACCTTTATAGATGACTACTCAAGATACGGATATGTCTACCTAATGCAACAAAAGTCGGAAACATTTGAAAAGTTCAAAGAATTCCGAGCTGAAGTTGAGAATCAATTAGGTAGGACTATCAAGTCACTACGATCAGATCGTGGAGGTGAGTACCTTGACCAAGAGTTTGAAGACTTCATGGTCGAGCATGGGATAGTTTCCCAACTCACAGCTCCTGGTACACCTCAGCAAAATGGTGTAGCGGAGAGGAGAAATAGAACCCTGATGGAAATGGTGAGATCTATGATTAGTTTTTCATCATTACCAAATTTCTTCTGGGGATATGCTTTACAAACAGCGGCATACATTTTGAATGTAGTGCCATCCAAATATGTTCCTAAAATTCCCCTAGAGTTGTGGACTGGTCGTAAAGCTAGTTTACGACATTTTCGCATATGGGGGTGTCCAGCACACGTGCTGAAGAACAGAACTGGAAATCTAGATCCCAAGTCTGTGGTCTGCTTGTTTGTAGGATACTCCAAGGAGACCAGAGGTGGATACTTCTATAGTCCTGAAGATAACAAAGTATTTGTATCGACAAATGCAACGTTTCTTGAGGATAACTATATAAGTGATCATAAACCTCGTTCTAAAATTGTATTAAATGAGTTGGAGCCTGGTGAGACCAGTACTTAGTCAACTAGAGTTGTTAATCCATTAACATCTGAAAGTCAGATAATTCCTAATCAGGATACACTACCACCTAGACGAAGTGAGAGGGTTGTGAGACAGCCTGAACGCTATTTGGGTGTAAGTGAGGGACAAGATCTTGTCTCTGCTGATAGTGTGGATGATCCATTGACATTTAAGAATGCAATGGAAGATCCTGATAAAAAGGAATGGCTTAAAGCCATGAATCTCGAGATGGAGTCTATGTACTCTAACTCAGTCTGGGAACTTGTAGACTTACCGAATGGGGTAAAACCCATAGGATGTAAGTGGATCTACAAGAGGAAGAGAGGAGTAGACGGGAAGGTAGAGACCTTCAAGGCAAGGTTAGTGGCCAAGGGTTATACCCAGAAAGAGGGGGTCGATTATGAAGAGACCTTCTCGCCAGTAGCCATGTTTAAGTCTATTAGGATTCTCTTATCCATTGCTGCCTATTTCGATTATGAAATTTGGCAAATGGACGTCAAGACTGCATTCTTGAATGGCAATCTTGACGAGAGCATCTATATGATGCAACCATAGGGATTCGTGTCTCCAGATCAAGAGCAAAAGGTTTGCAAGTTGCAAAGGTCCATCTATGGACTTAAGCAAGCATGTAGATCTTGGAACATCAGGTTTGATGATGTGATCAAAACCTATGGCTTTGAGCAGAACGTTGATGAGCCTTGTGTCTACAAGTGCATCATTGACAAGAAAGTAGTTTTCTTGGTCCTATACGTAGATGACATCCTACTCATTGGGAATGATGTAAGAGTGTTGTCTGATGTAAAAGGCTGGCTGGCTAGCCAATTCCAAATGAAAGATTTGGGAGAGGCGAGTTATGTTCTAGGGATCCAACTTATAAGGGATCGTAAGAACAAACTCATAGCATTGTCTCAGGCATCATATATCGACAAGATTCTTATGCGATTTTCGATGCAGAACTCCAAGAAAGGTAATTTACCTTCTAGACATGGGGTTCACTTGTCTAAGGAACAGTGTCTTAAGACACCTCAAGAAGTTGAGGATATGAGACGTGTGCCATATGCATCAGCAGTAGGTAGTCTCATGTATGCTATGTTATGCACGAGACCGGACATCTGCTATGCAGTGGGAGTAGTCAGTAGGTACCAGTCCAACCCAGGATTAGATCATTGGGTTGCTGTCAAGACTATTCTCAAGTATCTTCGGAGAACGAGAAACTATATGCTAGTGTATTCCGGACAGGATTTGATCCCGTTAGGATACACAGATTCTGATTTTCAGTCAGACAGGGATTCTAGAAAATACACGTCTGGATCAGTATTCACCCTAGGTGGTGGAGCCATTGTGTGGAGAAGTATAAAGCAATCTTGCATTGCTGACTCCACCATGGAAGCCGAATATGTAGCCGCTTGTGAAGCTGCTAAAGAGGCTGTTTGGCTCCGTAAGTTCTTGAATGATCTGGAAGTTGTTCCAGATCAGGATAAGCCCATCACACTTTATTGTGATAACAGTGGTGCTGTGGCTAATTCCAAAGAACCAAGAAGCCACAAGAGAGGGAAACATATAGAAAGAAAGTATCATCTCATTAGAGAGATAGTGCAGAGAGGAGATGTGATCGTCACCAAGATAGCCTCACAAGACAATCATGCTGATCCATTTACGAAGACCTTACCGGCTAAAGTGTTTGAAGGTCACCTAGAAGGTTTAGGGTTACGAGACATGACTCACATGCTTTAGTGCAAGTGGGAGATTATTGGGGTTTTTTGCCCTAAAGCTTGTAATATGTAAATGTAATTTGAACATAAATAAAAGAAGTAGTATATTCATTCATTTTGTGTCATACTTTATATAACATGTGCACTTAACATCCAAAATTGCCGGATGTAATTTCGAACTGAGTATATGAGTGTCATATATAGATGGATTCAGTTTGAAACGAGCAATTTAAAGAGTCCGTAGATAGCAAATAAAGCTGGGTACTTTATTTTTGGTTAATCTACAGCTGCGGTCCATTTCGTAGTGTACGGTGATCCTATCCTGGATCATTCATATGTAGATATGAGAATGGAGGCACCTTGTATGATGTGATCATATAGGACTGGGCCATGATCTATATGAATCTCTCACTAAGATCCGTTTAACGATGAGATTCATATATATCAACTTATGATGGCTATATGTGGGTGATCTTAATCCTGAGTGTCTTATCGACTCCTTCAGGTTAGATCGTGGTCTTTGATATACCATGGGTGAGGTCGGAGTTGCATTCCCAATCAATATACTCCGTATGTTGGGATCGCGGTTTGGCTTGTGGCTGGGAAGGTTTGTACACAATAGTGGAATCCACTCCTTCTTGTGAGAAGTAGATGGTAGTTCCCTTAAGGGTTGATTCGGGGCTTGAACAATATGAGCGCTCTCCTAATTCCGTAAGGAATGTAGGATTTATTGTTCATTAGAGAATCAATGGTACTTAATGGAAAGATATGATTAGAGGGGTATAACGGACATTATGACCCAGCTCTAATTATGAACTACTTGTGGAGGATTATACCATATGTAATAGCTATATCGATGGACACCAAGAGTTATTGGTTTGTGTAAAAACGTCTACAGTTGAGAGAGTGCAGCTTCGGGTTTTTAGTGGAATAACACCGAAGTTAATAATCATGAAATATTAATTAAAGAGTTTAATTAATAATTTCTAAGGATTATTGGAGCTCAAAATACTGTGGGTCCATTAGGTCCCCTTGCTAGCCCGATCGATTTAGGTAACAAGGGTCACGGTTAATTAATTGGATTGTCCAATTAATTGTGTTACGAAAGTGACACGTATTTATTCGGGAATTAATTGAATAATGAGATTATTTAATTAATGAATAATGGTGATTAAATAAATTAAATAATAAGATTATTTAATTATGTTGATAATCACTAAATGGAGGGTGTTAGTTGATATTTGATTTTGAGAAAAAAAAAGATAATGTGATTATTTTATTTTATTAAATTAAATATTTGAAATTGAATTTAAAATGTTTGAATTCAAAAATTAAATATTTAATTATCTTTTTGAAAGATATGAGATATTTTTTGAAAAGTTTTAAAAATCAAATAAGATTTTGGTTTGTTTATTTTTTGAATATATATGAGATATATATTTAATTAAATAAAATGGAGAACCGAATGAGAGAGAGAGCAAAGTAATTAGATTACTTGAAAAACAAAAGAGAAAAAGAAGTGCCGTGAGACAGCAAAAGCAAAAGCAAAACTAAGAAAAATAATAGTGTGTGGTGAGACCACAAGTGCTGCACTTCTCCTTTTGTTTTTATGTGTGTGTTCTTCTCTTCTTCCTCTATACAGGTCCTGAATATCGTGACGCGCCCACACGCTGTTACCAGTTCCGGGAGATAGCGAGGAAGATCACGTGGTTCGAATCAGGAGCAGTTCGTATCAAAGTGAAGGAGCCTCCTACGTAGGTATGAAAAGTTCCTTCATTTTATTATTGCATTTGATTATTACTGTACAAATGGGTTAGTTTAATGATTGCATAAATATTTTTAAAACCTTCCGCTGCGCAATCTGTAACCCTAGGTTCCAACAGGCTTGTGGCTGGGAAGGTATGTACACAATAGTGGAATCCACTCCTTCGTGTGAGAAGTAGATGGTAGTTCCCTTAAGGGTTGATTCGGGGCTTGGACAATATGAGCGCTCTCCTAATTCTGTGAGGAAATAGGATTTATTGTCCATTAGAGAATCAACGGTACTTAAAGGATATATGTAATTAGAGGGGTATAACAGACATTATGACCCAGTTCTAATTATGAACTGCTGTGGAGGATCACGCCATGTGTAATAGCTATATCGATGTACACCGAGTTGTATCGGTCTGTGTAAAAGCGTCTGCAGTTGAGAGAGTGCAGCTTCAGGTTTTTAGTGGAATAACACCGGAGTTAATAATCAAGGAATATTAATTAAAGAGTTTAAATAATGATTCCGAGGATTATTGAAGCTCAAAATATTGTGGGTCCATTAGGTCCCCTTGCTAGCCCGATCGATTTAGGTAACAAGGGTCACGGTTAATTAATTGGATTGTCCAATTAATTGTGTTACGAAAGTGACACGTATTTATTCGGGAATTAATTGAATAATGAGATTATTTAATTAATAAATAATGGTGATTAAATAAATTAAATAATAAGATTATTTAATTATGTTATTAATCACTAAATGGAGGGTAATAGTTGATATTTGATTTTAAATAGAATAAGATAATATGATTATTTTATTTTATTAAATTAAATATTTGAAATTGAATTTAAAATGTTTAAATTCAAAATAAATATTTAATTATCTTTTAAAAGATATGAGATATCATTTTAAAAGATTTAATTTTAAAATCAAAAAGATACCAATTAAAGAGTTTTAGTTATAATAATATATATATGATATATATATTGATAACAAATAAAAGAAAAGCACACAAAAGTAAAATACACAAGAGTTTGTATATGATACAAACAAGTTGGGTGGTGTGTGAATCAATAAAAGAGATAAAAAAAGAGTTTTATTTGTTTTAATCCTAACCTGAGAAAGAGATATTGATCAACGCACAAGAGAGAAAAAAAAAGTTGGGTTTTGCTTTTTTGAAAAAAAGTTGCATTAGATGCAATTGGTATGTGCGTGAGAATTTTATCAATGCAAATTAAAATATAGTGTAAGTGTGTACAGTGCAAGGGTTGCACAGTGAAGAAAAAGAAATTATTTCTTCTTCTTCATTCTCTCTACATCCTCCTAAGTTCCTGAGTACGTGACGCGCCCACACGCAATTACCAGTTCCATGAATAGCTAGGAAGATCAGTGGTACAGACCAGGAGCATATCGTAAAGTGAAAGAGCCTCCAAACGTTGGTAAGGTTCTAAATTTTCTTTAATATATTGATTACAATTTCCTGTGTTTACATATTGTATGTATTAGTTCCGGAAAAATAATTACGATCCTAAGTTCACTAGTTCCAGATCGTTTATGATCTGTATAAAAATTTTAAAACCTATTTCTGCTGCGTTACCAGTGAACGGGGTTCCAATACCCCAAACCAAGTGGGGCTATATAATCAAAATTAGACCTGAACACTCACATATGTAATCAAAAAAGAATAAATCAATAGGCTCAAAAATTTCTTTCAACATTCATAAAGTATTATCTCATATTAACATATTTATCCATCCTCACACAAAATTATTCCATATCCACAAATATAAACAACTACTGAAAGATAGGAAATATTAAAGAGTTCAAGAAATTGAGATTAAGTATTTTAAACCGAGGTGGTTGCACTGTTCCATCATTGCGGAGGATTAGGTTCCCGCTCATTTTATGAGCGCTCTTGGCTTGCTCGTCCCTCCTAGACTTGCAAGTGGCCGGTGTGTCGAATCCAAGAGACGAAGGACCTTGAGAGGGAAACCTGCGCAATATACCCGTGCACTGAGGCCTTTGCCACTTCATGCTCTTTTTCTTCAACCTTGATTTTCTCCCTCCTTTTGTTTTCCACCTCTTGACTTGCACATGCTCAAGAATACTAACTCAACTTGCCTTATTAAATTAATTGCAAAACAAACATGAAAACAAAAGACACAATCTTAAAACAAATTACACAATAGATTTTCTCCTAACTCAACTCTACCCACATACAATCAAGCACACTTTAAATCAAAATAGAAGGCAACATAAAGACAAAAGAAAATAAATTGTGTAATTCAAAACATGCATTAAAAATTTTCAATATGATGCAAAGGTGTTTTAACCAAGTTGGGAAACTCTTTCTTCTTTACAATCCAAACAAATTTAGGTAGGTTTCCATTTGTGTCATACGCCATTGTCCTTACTTGGTTAATCACATCTTTCCTTACTCATATTTTCTTTATTCTTGGTGGGCTTTTCCTATTCTTAGGACTTCTTGTTTTCCTATGTCTATTACTCTTAGCATGCTCTCTCCATGAACAAACACTACAAATAAGAAATGAGTTAGAGGAACGCCCTTTTTTCTGAGTGACTTTGAGGTCTTTGGATTTGCGTAATTTGTAGTGACTCGACTTCTTTCTCGACCTTGTCTAGCTGAGTGATGAAGTTACACTCTTTCACTTGCGCTATCATGAGAGCTTTCTCTTTGTTTCTAAGTGTCTCTTTCACCGCTTTGAGAGCATTGACCTTCTGTACAACTTCCATTTGCATCTTCTTGGACTTGAGAGCTATGTCATCTTCAAATTCGTTCTATAACTTCGCTAAGTCCATCAAGTCTTTCAATGCCATCTTCTTTTTAGCTTCAAGTCTCTCAATTTGTGCTTCAAATTCTTTGTTCTTATCTGAGACTTCGTCATTTTTCTTCATGAGTGTACTGTTTTCCACTCGGAGCATCCTTACTTCAAGTAGGAGTTTCTTATTTAATTCTTGAAGCTTCTCTATCTTCTTTGTTGTTTCTACAGCCTCCATGCCTTCTAATTCCCACTTTGTGAGCTGTAACTTCTTTTCAAATTCTTCCTTCATTTCTTCTTTTTCTCAGGAAATCTCCTCTATTTTCTCTTGAAGTGCTCCATTCTCTTTTTTCAACAACTCGTTTATTGCCATTAACTCTTTCCATGCACCTAACATTTCTCTGCACATGTCTTCCATCATAGTACTTTGTTCTTCCTCAAGCTTTGAGGGTCGCACCTGTTTGGGTGCTCCAAGATGGAGGCAATACTCATTGATTGAGTTATGGGGTTTAGAGAGCTCTTTAAAGCTTTGATTTGCAGCTCTGATGTAGTTGATGAGATTATCTTCGTAAGTGGACTCTATTCCTTGGTTTGGCTAGCTAGTTGTCTCATAGATGTTGAAACTCTGCTTGGTTTCCTGCTTATAAGCTATAATTAGCTCATTTGTATGACGAGAATCTCGCATGAGCTGTCTCAACTCATCTTCGACTGAGACGCTCATTGGCTGGTAGCATGGCCTTGAATTTTGCATGTAACACTCCATAGAATCTTGAAACGAACAGAAACAAAATACCAAACGAAATAAAAAGGAACAAAAGAAAACTAAAAAAATCACTAACTTACTAAAGCAAAAATCTAATCACAACTATGTACGCCGATCCCCGACAGCGGCGCCATTTTGAACGCGCAATATTTAATATGTCGTGATATGCACTATTCAAAAAAATTTATAAGATCCCAAGATGCACTCAAACAAGTATAAAACTAGTATGTGGATGGGTATCGTTCCTCAGAGATCGAGCAATAGTTATGAGTAAATTAATGTTTTAGTTAAAAATGCTAGAAAAGTAAATTGATATGGTTTTGGAGAAGAAGTAAAACTAAAATGTAAACTAAGCTAAAATGCACTAAGATGTACTATTCTAAAAAGTTATGGATATGTGATATGTAGATTAAGGAATTGATGAATTCAACTAGCAAACAATGGGTAAAGAATGAACTCACAATGATTGTCATTAACTAATGTAATCACCCTTGTGACTATTTACCACTTGTGAGTGCCCAAACCATCATGTATAGCATTGGCCACCCACACTTGGTTATACAATGAAAGACCATCTATCTCATAAGGGACATATCTCGTTGTTAAAAATCACCAACCCATCATGTATAGGTTAATGCTTAATCTATCACATGCAAACAATCCTAGGATGTATAGTCTTGATTACCCATGAAAGATTAGAATTAGGTGAGATTAGTAAGTCCGGATATTACTTGGGTCATGTACCCTTGTTCAATCCTCCTATTTAATTGAGCTTAGAGAGACAAGCATCATGTATACTTGATTCTCTACACATATAACTTCTCAAACAACTCATGAAGAGAGTCATGTACAATCTAACATAAATTGCTTTTGAAATCAATTAAAACAATGAATAGAACAAAATGAGATAGATTTTTAACAGAAGATATTGAGTTCATTACAAATACCCATATTTACAGGTGAATCACATCAATCCCTTAATGGGATTTAGCTATTCATAACATATGGAATACAAGAATAAAAAGGAGGGAAGTAGAAAGGACCCATGTAAAACCTTCTTTCTTCAAGCTTCAATCCACCTTCTATGTCCTTGTGAGTAGCAATTGATGGAGATGATGTTGGGTTTTTGGTGAGAAATTTTTTTGGGGATTTAGAGAGAGAAAGAATCAATGGAATGGTGTATGGTTGTGGATCTCCCTCTTTTAAAAATCAGAATTGAAAACTATATATACTTCCTTCAAAAACTAGACCAAAATGCTGATGTGGCGAGCTGGATTTCCCGTATAGCACGGGTAGGTTACCCGTGCAGTTACCCGTGCAATCTTTATTTCTCTTCAGATTTGCACCATGTGCACGGGTATGTGCACGGGTGGATGACCCATGCACCACTCATGCAGTTGCTTTCTCTCGTGGCCTTGCTCTCTGGTCTGGTGAATTGCACGGGTGGATGCATGGGTGTGACCCGTGCAATTACCCGTGCAGTTTGGTTTTCTCAAAATCCACCTTCCGATGCACAGGTAAGTGCACGGGTAGCATACCCGTGCACTTCTGCTTTCTTCACTTCATTTGTGCACTAATTGGTCCAATTTCCCCCCATTCATGCCTTTTTACCTAATGCCTACAATAAGAACCAAACGAGCCATAAATACACATAAAAATGCTCAAGAACAAAACAAAGAGAAAGGATATGAGGGCCAAAATGTATAACATTTTTGGCTCGATCAGTAACGGATCTTGGTGAGAGATTCATATAGATCGTGGCTCAGTCCTATATAATCACATCATACAAGGTGGCTCCATTCTCATATCACCATATGAATAGTCTAGGATAAGACCACCGTACATTACAGAATAGATCGCAGCTGTAGATTAACCACAAATAAAGTACTCAGCTCTATTTGCTATCCACGGACTCTTTAGACTGCTTATCTCAAACTGAATTCCTTTGTATATGACACTCATATACTCAGTTAGAGATTACCTCCGGCAATCTTGGATGTTAAGTACACATGATATAAATGTATGAGACAGATTTATAGAATGAATAAACTACTTCTTTTATTAATGTTTCGTTCACATTTACAAATTACAAGCTTTAGGGCATAAACCCCAACAAATGAAGTATATTAATTGGGGATATATGCATTGTATTCTTTTCCCTTTCAATCAGGTTTTCATCCCATTAGATTTACCTGATAAGGTTTTAATGAGGCAATTCTCTAAGCACACTCAAAAATATTTGATCCATAAAGATTTTCATAAATATTACATTGATCCAGTAGATCATCATATATATGTTGTCTTGATCAAGAAGATCATTGTAAATATTGTTTTGATCTTGCTAATTATCATATATATGTTACCTTGATCCATAAGATCATCATAAATATTACTTTGATTCGACATATCAATGGATATCATTGCTAAGGTTTTTATTCCATTGGGATTTTCCATAAAAAAGTATAAATGTGATAAATGTTTTGAAGAAAACAATAAATTATGGATATATGTACACTATACTTTTTTTCCCTTCGATCAGTTTTTATCCCACTGGGTTTTCCTGACAAGGTTTATAACGAGATAGTTTTGAGAACATCCAACACCACATGATCCAAAAGATAACTGTATATATTGTTAGCCAAGGTTTTTTGTCCCTTTGGGTTTTACCTAGCAAATTGAAATACAAGTGGTGGAAATCCAATGGGGAGTATTAAATTAAAATGGTTTTTGCCACTTGTTAAATTACTTACCCACCAAGTAAACCAACAGCCTTTGCCTCTGTCATCACCGCTTGAATTGCAAATGGGCAAGTGACAATTGCAAGTTGCAATCTTAGATAGGAAATTACCATAAACATCCTTGGTCTTATTGCCTCTATATATATATACTAGTGGGAGAGGCACGTGCATCGCACGTGCCAAATTTATAATATATCAGGTATTTTATTGAAGAAGCCAAGCAAAAAACACCATACGAACCTTAAATAAAACAAAACGTAAATATAATATATGTATATGTATATATATTTTATATATGTTAATACAAACCTATTTATAACATGTTTACAATCAAAAATTGTTAGTACTTCTAATGTTGCAATAGAACTTAGAGTTCAACATTACCACCTAAGCTTTAAAGGTATTTATAAACAAAAATATGCAACATTAGATGTACCCTCTTTTCAGCATGTTGAACCAAGTCGAAATATGCTTCAGAATTTAGTTTAGAGATATTTACAATAAGATTGATATATATTCAGTTTATTTCGGAACTGTCAAAAAGTTGAATGATGTTGTGTTTAACCTTTTCTTCTCCAGCATATTCTTGCTTCCAACTTTTGATGCGAATTATGTATTCTTTAGAGCTGGAAATATTTGCTAAACTTTCAATATCAACCCATCCATCCTAATGAAAAAAAAAATATTAACAATATAAATTGAAAATTATAACTGTGTATTAGAGATTGTATTTGCAATGTAACATACATCTGTACTGTTTTCCATCAGTTGTTTTGAATAGCAACATAAAAATTTCTCTGCGTTGTCTCCAAAATATAGTTGCAGGTAAAACCCTAGAGGAATCAGTGAGATGAACTTGTACACAACATCTGTGAAATATATAAACACTTTGTAAATAATGAACCATAAATAATTAATGATAGAAAAGGTTATAATTGGACCCCAAACCAGATGCACCCATTTAGAAATATTTGACCATGCAATTGATTTTTATATATGTTTTGACTCTTTGGCAGCTAATTAGGCCTACAGATAGATGTGATTTCTTAGTCCACGCCAAAATTGAGCAAGCTGTATGCATGTATGCTATATGATATTGATCTTATCTTCTATATTTTTCTACTTACAGGCAACAGTTGTATTAGACAAAGACTGATTGTAATTCTCATAGGATAATACATCTGAAATTTTAACTTTGTTATTCCTTTCTAACTGTAATGCGAAAACATAAAAGAGAAATGTTTATATCTACATTCACCTTTACACCTTTACATCTGAAGCCACATTTTACTTGATATAAAAACTAATCCAAACAGTGAATAATTGATAAAGCAAAATCAAGATTTTATCTTCAGACAACATCACATATATTAGTCTTCCTATGTCACAACATGCCATTTTTTTCCATATAACTCTAATTGGTGATCGTGCCTAAATTGTTGTATATTTCGGCCCTCATTCCTATTCTTTTGTCTCGTTCTTGAGTGTATTTTCTATATATTTTATGTCTTTTATGTCTAATAGGCTCGTTGGTGCTAATTGCAGGCAATAGATGTAATTCTGGTGTTAGAAGCTAGTTGCAGTGGTTCCGGCAGAAAAAGGGCAAAAGGAAAGACAAAGGATCATAACCAGCTCTACAGTGCGGGTCAAGTGCGGGTCGCAACCGCACTCCAACCGCACTCCTTCCCACAGCCGGGACCTGAATCATGAAGGAAAGATAAAGTGCGGGCTAAGTGCTGGTCATCCAACCGCACTTCACCTGCACTATTGCTCAAGACAGAGTAGCTGATTCTTACCTGACAGATAAAGTGCGGGTAAACCAACCGCACTCCACCCGCACTCCACCTGCACTGTTGCTCAAGACAGAGGAGTGGATTTACACCTGACACTAGAGTGCGAGTACAATGCGAGTAAAGTGCGGGTAAATTACGGGTAATCCAAACGCACTCCCCCCCGCACTGTTGCCTAGATCAGAGAACTGAAGATGAAGAAAACATTTACAGTGCAGGTAATTCACCCGCACTCCACCCGCACTATGCGCACGACAGTTTCTGGTTTCAAGCTTAAGTGACCTATTTTTCCATCCTCTATAAATATAAAAGGATGGGAACTAACCAAAGGATCACCATACCTCCCAACACTTGTATTTTTAGCTAGAAACACATCTCCCTATCATCCAAACCATCTCTACTCAATCAAAGGCAACTAGGAGACTTGGATTCAAGCTTCAAGGAAGGAGATCAATCTTCAAGGGTTCTCTCTACACTCTCTCTTAGTTTATTTGTTTGTAATAGAACATGAGTAGCTAAAATACCCCACTATGGGGTTGATGTTATTTGTTTGATGGATATTTGGGCTTTGTAAATAAACTCTATGTGTTATATTTATTCTATCTCTATGTTTTATTCCATTGCTTGAATTGATTTCCATTATTGATTTGCTTGGATACACCCTCTTTGCATGATTGATTTGGATTACTTGAGTAGGCAATTAGGTTGTCTAATGCTCAATTGAATAGAAGGATTTCCGGAAATCCGGCTCTAAAACCATGCCCTTAATCTAATCTTGAATTAGTGGCTTTCACTATACACTATAGGTTAGCCACTTGTGAGAGAATTAGAAGCCTCCACTATACACCCTAGGTTGGCTACTTTCGTGATTCTATGAGAACTAACCTTCGAGTAGAATTCGGTTGATAATCTAAAGCCTCATCCAATCTCAAACGGGTGGCCTTCACTATACATCCTAGGTCGGCCACTTGTGAGGGAATCGGAAGCCATCACTATACATCCTAGGATGGCTACATTAGTAATAGGTTGAGCCATAGCTAGATAGATGAGCATTCATGGAACAAGTCCCAATTGAGTAACTAGCCACTATTGGTTGCTTAAGAGGGATTAATCGCTAGTAGGAGGTTTTCGCTATACACCCTAGGTTGACCTCTTGCTAGAGATATATACCAACACTATACAGCCTAGGTTGGTTACATTTGTCAATACGTGCTTAATTGAGAGTTTGTTGCAATTGCCCCAATATTCATTTACGAGTCCATCAACTCCGTAGTTCCATCATCATTCATTCATCACTCCAATGTCATCCCATTTTATTTGCTTTCATAGTTTAGTTTATATTGTATCTTCATTCACCATCACTTTACTTTTATGCATGCTAGTTATATTAATCCTAATCTTATCACTGCTACCCCGATCTCAGTGGACGACACCAGTGCTTACTGTTTTACTTGTATTCTACATGTGAACGCATCGCATAGGTTTTATAAATTGTTTTGACGGACATTTTTCTAACGGCAAAAACCTTACCATCAAATGGCGCCGCTGCCGGGGATCGGTGTGCGTAGTAGTGATTAGATTAGTTTTAATACTATTAGTTTATTAGTTGTTTTTAGTTTTGTTAGTTTCTTTTTATTGCTTTGGTAGTTTTTGATTTTTGTTTGTTTCAGGACTCTATGGATTCCTTTTGGAAAAATTCAGGGTCAAGCTACGAGCCTAACGAGAATACCTACATCTCATCATTCCAGTCAAATTCCGTTGAAGATCAACTATGAAATTTCATGAAGAATCATGTGCGGGAGACTGAGCAGATGATAGCTTCTCAACAAGAGACTCAAGCCTTCATAGAAAAGAAAACCACCCAAATGCTCGAATCAGCCCAACAGTCCACCCCGGTAAATCAAAGTTGTTTCCAAGTTAAAGCAACTAAGCCGGTGGATTCCTCCAATTTCTCAAAAGAAGACATGTATAAGCTCCGAATAGAATTTGAAGTGGAGTGAAGCAAGAGAATGGACGAGATGGACAGGATGATCAAGATAAACCAAGAGCTTATGAGCGTGAGCACAAAGCTAGTGTTGGAAAGGGGTGTGTTGAAGGAAGAGAATGAAGCGCTTTAAGAGAAATAAGCCTTGGGAATGGAAAAGGCGAGTAATCCCCAAGAGTTGAACAAGAAACTATTATTTGAAGTGAAGATGCTCAAGGTTGAGAATGGTAATCTCAAGAAGACAAATGGTGAAGTCTCCGACAAGAACAAAGAATTGGAGGAACGACTTGAGAAATTTGAAGCCGAGAAGAGTACCGCATCGAAGGATTTGGAGAACTTAGTGAGGCTATCAAAAGATTTTGAAGATGAGATTTCTCACAAGTCAATGAAGATGCAAATGGAGGTTGATCAAAAAGCCAATGCCTTAGAGGAAGCAAAGGTAGCACTAAGCAAAAAGGAGGAGGAGGTCAAGGCATTACAAGTGAAACAAATCAAACGTCCTCAAGCCCACGCATCAAAGGGGAGTTCCTCTAACTCTAATATCTTTTGCTATGCATGTTCTAGGATAGAGCATTTTAAGGCTAAAAATTACAAGCCAAATCAACATAGGAAAACTAGAGGTCCTAGGAATAGGTGTAGTCGACCTAGGGTCAAGCAAATATGGGTAAGGAAAGACCAAGTGCACTTATATAGAAACATGAAAAGGGAAAAGATAATGAAGTCACCTAAATTTATTTGGGTAGTGAAAAATAGGGAATTTCCTAACTTGGTCAAACCACCCTTAAAGGACCCTAGCCTCTCCATGAATGCATCACATTGAATAATTTTGATGCATGTAGTTAGTTTTATATTTTATGTTGTTTAAATTCAATAAATTGTGATGTTGGGATATTTTTGTTCTAATGTTATATTTTGTGGATATTTGCACATTGAATTTATTGATTATATTTGTGGATGAAAGAGCTGGAGGCTCTTGTGCAAGTATGAATGCATGTGCTTTATATTGTTTAATTCAGTTTGGGGGTTGTTCATGCCCCATTCCGTCAATTTTGATAAAATGCATGATGTTAAGCTTGACTTGTGTTTCAATGATATATTGCATGAATTGCCTTTATTTTGTGAGCCTTGTTTGAGTCATTTTTATTTTGTTGGGGCATTGATTGTGTTTGATTAGTGCCTAGGTTTGTTTGAGTCATGTTAGGTGCATGCCGCTAGGCCGGATTCTCTTGTCTTCAACATTGAGGACAATGTTGGGTTTTGGTTTGGGGGTGTAGACGCCTTTTTGAGTCGTCTTTTGTGTCTTGAGTCATTTTTGTGTCTTATTTTCGAAAAGTTGCTGCTTAGCTAGAATTTTAAGCTTATTTAGCTTGGTGAGATACCTGGAGCATAGTGTTTATGGTGAATATGTGTATGGTTTGTGTGCTTATTCAATAACTCTTAGTCACTTTAAGGGTCTCACTTGCACTTCATGGGCTAGTCTCATCTTCTGGTGTCCAAGTTTAGGGAACTCGGTGCTCAAGCGCCTTGTTCTAATAGTGGAGATTTCCCTTGTGAGATCACAAACATAAGCCCAAAGCGTGTATATTTGAGGGAAAATGTTTTTCAAATCTGTAAACACTATTCAAACACCATGCATAGTCTTACTACATCAAAAATCATCATTTGTCATTGAACATGCATCATATATGTGGACTGCTTGACGGAAACTTTTATTCCCTTGGTAGATTGATCCTTTGAAGTGATATTAGGCAATGTGTGTTTTAGCCACTAAAAAAGAAAGCCTAAATACTTCCCATTCCTGTAATATATGTGCTCCCAAGCCAATTTTGAAGCCAAACACATATAGACTTTTCCATTCTACACCCACGTTATCCATAACCCCAGCAACCTAAACACTTAGCCAACCCTCTCTTAATTGATCTTGTTGAGGCTTAGGAATGTAAAGTTGTGCTTTAATTTGATAAATGGCGTGTACCTAGGCAAGAGTAATGAGTTGTGAAAATGTGCATAGTAAAAAGGCATGAAAAGAAAAGAAAAGAAAAGAAGCAAAAAGTAACAAAAGAAAAATATGCTTCAAATGCCTTGTGTAAATTGTAAATGCTACTCAAACAGGTAACATGAGTAGTTAAAGATTGCATGTAGAGTCTAATTGTATGCCTGGACGCCATATTGTATTTGGAAGTGGAGTTGCATGAGAAATTAAATGCTTAAGCGTAGAATGTATTGCCTTAACTTTGTTGATTAGTGCTTGTGCCTAAATTCTCATTCTTCTAATCACCATTCACCGTGGCCACGTTACAACCAAATGGAAAGACCTAATTGATCTTAGGGGAAGTCTAGATTGGGAATATTAGTTGATGAATGCTCTTTCCACGTTCATGACACGTGATTCTTTCATGAGACTCACTCACTGAAAACATCGTTTATTCTACACTAAATGTATGCAACTAAGTTGATTCAGTTGCATAAATTCATTGGCATACATGTTGCATGAGTGTCAACCTAGGTTCTGAGAGGAAAGATAAGAGAAAATCCATGTGAGAACTTAGTGTCGAAGCGAATTATGCTCGAGGTGTGAGAGTGAGTAGTTTCTGAGGCGCGGGCATTTTAAGTGTGGGATTCATGTTGTGCCAGTTTCCCTTGAGGTGCCTTCGAGTTGTTTAGAACAATTTGCATATGCTCATTCCTCACTCACATATTGCTTTTGCGTATCTCTCTACTATTTGGTTCTGCAGCAAGTTTTTCTTTGTGTCTAGGAAGTTCTTAGTTTGAGTCGTTTTTAGTTTGTGGCTTATTTTGTTTTAGATTATGTTTGCTCGAGGACGAGCAAAGGTTTGGTTTGGGGGTGTTTGATCATGCCTAAATTGTTGTATATTTCGGCCCTCATTCCTATTCTTTTGTCTCGTTCTTGAGTGTATTTTCTATATATTTTATGTCTTTTATGTCTAATAGGCTCGTTGGTGCTAATTGCAGGCAATAGATGTAATTCTGGTGTTAGAAGCTAGCTGCAGTGGTTCCGGCAGAAAAAGGGCAAAAGGAAAGACAAAGGATCATAACCAGCTCTACAGTGCGGGTCAAGTGCGGGTCGCAACCGCACTCCAACCGCACTCCTTCCCACAGCCGGGACCTGAATCATGAGGGAAAGATAAAGTGCGGGTTAAGTGCGGGTCATCCAACCACACTTCACCCGAACTGTTGCTCAAGACAGAGGAGCTGATTCGTACCTGACAGATAAAGTGCGGGTAAAGTGCGGGTAATCCAACCGCACTCCACCCGCACTGTTGCTCAAGACAGAGGAGTGGATTTACACCTAACACCAGAGTGTGAGTACAATGCGAGTAAAGTGCGGGTAAAGTACGGGTAATCCAACCGCACTCCACCCGCATTGCTGCCCAGATCAGAGAACTGAAGATGAAGAAAACATTTACAGTGCGGGTAATTCACCCGCACTCCACCAGCACTATGCGCGCGACAGTTTCTGGTTTCAAGCTTAAGTGACCTATTTTTCCATCCTCTATAAATATAAAAGGATGGGAACGAACCAAATCATCACCATACCTCCCAACACTAGTATTTTTAGCTAGAAACACATCTCCCTATCATCCAAACCATCTCTACTCAATCAAAGGCAACTAGGAGACTTGGATTCAAGCTTCAAGGAAGGAGATCAATCTTCAAGGGTTCTCTCTACACTCTCTCTTAGTTTATTTGTTTGTAATAGAACATAAGTAGCTAAAATACCCCACTATGGGGTTGATGTTATTTGTTTGATGGATATTTGGGCTTTGTAAATAAACTCTATGTGTTATATTTATTCTATCTCTATGTTTTATTCCATTGCTTGAATTGATTTCCATTATTGATTTGCTTGGATACACCCTCTTTGCATGATTGATTTGGATTACTTGAGTAGGCAATTAGGTTGTCTAATGCTCAATTGAATGGAAGGATTTTCGGAAATCCGGCTCTAAAACCATGTCCTTAATCTAATCTTGAATTAGTGGCTTTCACTATACACTCTAGGTTAGCCACTTGTGAGAGAATTAGAAGCCTCCATTATACACCCTAGGTTGGCTACTTTCGTGATTCTACGAGAACTAACCTTCGAGTAGAATTCGGTTGATAACCTAAAGCCTCATCCAATCTCAAACGGGTGGCCTTCACTATACATCCTAGGTCGGCCACTTGTGAGGGAATTGGAAGCCATCACTATACATCCTAGGATGGCTACATTAGTAATAGGTTGAGCCATAGCTAGATTAGATGAGCATTCATGGAACAAGTCCCAATTGAGTAACTAGCCACTGTTGGTTGCTTAAGAGGGATTAATCGCTAGTAGGAGGTTTTCGCTATACATCCTAGGTTGACCTCTTGCTAGAGATATATACCAACACTATACACCCTAGGTTGGTTACATTTGTCAATACGTGCTTAATTGAGAGTTTGTTGCAATTGCCCCAATATTCACTTACGAGTCCATCAACTCCGTAGTTCCATCATCATTCATTCATCACTCCATTGTCATCCCATTTTATTTGCTTTCATAGTTTAGTTTATATTGTATTTTCATTCACCATCACTTTACTTTTATGCATACTAGTTATATTAATCCTAATCTTATCACCGCTACCCCGATCTCAGTGGACGACACCCGTGCTTACCGCTTTACTTGTATTACTACTTGTGAACGCATCACATAGGTTTTATAAATTGTTTTGACGGACGGTTTTCTGACGGCAAAAACCTTTCCATCAATTAGCCACAAAAAAACTGAAACGGTGGCACTACCAATGAGATACTTAACAAATGATTTATAAGAAAATCAGAAAAGAATAAAATCCAAAATCTTTTGCAGAAACAAAAACTTTTCTTCAGAAACCACCAAGCATGGTAAGTAGAAAGATGGGTTATAAAATAAAAACAATTATTCTCCAAGTTTACTAAAAAGTATATGGATCTATTTATCAAATCTACAAACTTGTAGAAGAAAACATAAACATAAATTCTAACATATTAGTATCCAATATTAAAAATGCTTTGGCTAAACTCTTCATATTCGTATTTTGATGCATGAATATTAAGATTGATAAAATGCATAAATGCAGAAAGTCTACTATTAGAGTAGGATTTGATAGTAAAAGCAAAAAATAACATCTATTTGACATAAATTTAATATATTGTATATTAACTATAAAATTAAGATGTTATATATACCTTGGGATAGCTTTGACATTTTGGCTTTCGCATTGACGATAGTAAAAAGATGTATCGAAGTCGGCACCTGTTTTTTTGTAACACTTTTCACAAGCCATGTACCAAAATGTTTGATCTAGATCACTCAGAAGAATTTGTGCTTTGATCCAGTGGTTCAATTTCTGAAAGGTGTAGAATAATATTTGTTATTATGTTTAAAACTTAGAAAAAAAAGTAGATGGATGCGATAATAAAGTAATACCATTTCAGTTGAAGTTTGCACAGTACTGATAAGAACAATTGGTTGACTTATGGGCATTGTTAAAGCTTGTGAAGAAGTAAGACATTCCTTTTTCAAGAACAGTGGATTCAAGGTACATTTTGTTTTCATCTCACCTATATAATAGATAGATAAGTTTAGGGAAGAAAGTTAGATTATAAAGAATCAATAATCAACAGTGTCTCTATCTCGGTTCCTCCCAAAGGTTACGAGTTCTTCAATCCCTCCAACGGCGTGCTTCCGATTCTTGTGGCGGCTCTCGAGAATGGGGTCAGGCTTCCCCTTCATCCTACCCTTCGACGAGCTCTCAACGCTATCCAGCTTGCCCCACTCCAGTTAACGCATGGCTTCTGAAGGCATTTGATTGGTTTCCTCGTGCTGTGGAGGGAACAATGCCAGTTGAGCAATGTGACAAGAGAGCCTGGAACAGAGGAGCTGGCCTACCTTTTTCAAATCGGGAGCCTCTCCGGTGCTCCTCGGGGTCTGTTCTATGCAAAAGCCAAGAACAAGCTTAATTTTATCATTCCTGGGGCTTCGAAGAAAGATCCCGCCTAGAAAAAAGAGTGGATCTTGGCAAGGGGTGACTGGGGGAGCTCGATTTTTATTGGGGGGCATGAGTTCGAGGTCCCCACAGTTTTCAGTGACAAACCATCCTGGGACCGGGATTCCCTGCCACCTGAGTCTGAAGCTGTTTTGAAGGCTATTCTGGCCAGGAACTACTTGAACCTGAAGTATCCAACCGCAGAAGCCTTCGATCCATGCAGGGTAAATCAATACCTGCGAAACTCCGATGCTATTCCTCGTAAGTAACACTGAATCGTCTTGCTTTGTCTCGTTGACCAGCTTAATTATGACGTTCCCCTTTTTTCGTTTAATTATAGTTTTTGTTGTTGTTAACATGTTTTTTTGGTAAGGGACCAAGGGAGAATTTTCTAACAGGGACCTACCCTGGAAGACTCATCCAGATACTCCAGGAAGCCAGCGAGGTCGGTACCACCACCTAGATGGGACCGATATCCAACGAGGTTGGAGCCTCGACTATACGTCTATCCAGATAGGACATCGGCTCCGAAAGCTTGTACCACGCCCTACCGAAGCTCCTGATACTGGCTCGAGACCAGTACGATGATAATTTGCATCCCGCAAGGACCTCGACACCACCTTGGTACTACCCCAATATTTGCCTTGGTGTCACCCCGACTCCCATCTGGTACTTAGTATGCCTATCCAGATCTCCTCCAAGGCAAGTACCCTACCTTCCAGGAAATACGATAAGGAGCACGAAGACACAAGCACCCTTCCAGCAAGACGCAGAACAAGCTCATCAGAATGAGGTACCAGCGTTACACTCCATCACCACCAAGCTCCAACGAAGAAGGAAAGTTGACTCCATCGCCAAAATAAAGCGCCATTAATGACCCAATGGTCAACCGAATCAGAATTTTAATTCGCCATTGATTAACGGGATCAAATCCCGCGCCTTCAGCTCCACTCAAATGCCTTTCAAACGCCTAAAATAGGATTCTCAATGATCTTCATTATGACGACCGGATTTCAAGAGGATTTGGGAGAATACTACATATAAGGTATTGAAAAAAAGAAGAAAATGGGGGCTGGAGGAGGCAATTGCTTGAAGGATTCTTGATCGCCATAACAAGAGAGACTCCGGGAGAATTATCTCTAAAAATTCCCCGAAGCCAGTGAGAGTCAATTGACAATCATTGGAGGAAAATACTCACTAATCGACAAGAACGCTTTCTCCATCTCCATCTCCATCCTGTGTAAAAGTGTGAAAATAGAGAGACGAGTCTATGTATACTAATTGTAATCCTGCTATAGTGATTTATTGAATAAAACAGTGTTCTTTTACATCTCCTGGTCCCTTGTATTCTTTCTCCATCACTTGATCTCTTGCTCCTGATCATAGAAAGGGACCCCGGTACTGAAGGTACCTACCCCGCTACTGCTACAGGTAGTGGGCGAGGGTGTTAGCTGAGATTTTCAACCCAAGTGAATTTTTCCGCTAACACTTTTTGGCGCCGTCTGTGGGGAACACCACACCTTCAAAAGAAAGCATGTGTGTCTCGTTTTTTTGCTAGATTATCATAATGAAGCTCCGATCCTCTCAGGATCATCCTGACCCGTCAGGACATCAGTCAAACGCTTCAACCCGAAAGGGTCAGAAGACGAAGAAGGGAGGAAAGGGTCGAAAACCCACCTCGAAGCAGTCAGCTACCGCGCGCAATACCCCTTAGGTACCTCCTACCCCAGCAGCTGGACCTGCCAATCTAGACCAACAGGTCGCGGCCTTTATAAAGAGCATTCGCCTCCAAATGATCACTGAAGGTAGTACCAGTCAGCCCGCAGTACCTGATCCCAGGGTAGACTCCAATCGGAAGGGTACTAGGATACCTCCCTTCGACAGGTTGGGACCACCACCTCCCGTACATGTCCATGATAGACTCGGGCCCACACCCCCAATACCATCGGTCCATGACAGACTCGGACCAGCGCCCCCGTTTCTAGGGAATCTTATAGGTTATCAACCCCGACTCGCTAGATCCGCCATCGATCTCCCGCCTAGGGAGCACCGCTATCTGGTCCAATTAGAAGCTTCCTCTAGACAGCCTCAACAGGAGGCGACCAGGAGGCGCCCTCGTTCAGTGGTAGAAGGTAGCAATAGGGGCGTCGGAGAAGACCCTCCCCATGGAGAAAAGTAGGATAAAACTTCTGCGACATCGGAGAGGTCTGATGACAGAGATTCTGAGGTGGAATCAAAAAATGATGATAACAAACGTATCTGGGACCAGGTCACCAAAATGGCGAAAGAGATCCAGGAGCTGAAGAAGGGTAAACATCGGGAGAACCAGAAAGATCCTTTGGGAGAGATGAATGCTCTCTTCTCTAGGAGGATGAAGGAGGCAGAACTACCTCCCAAATTCAAGATGCCAATCGAAAAATTTTCTGGGACCGAGGATCCCCTGAGCCATCTAGAAAGCTTTGTTCACCAGATGGAGGTCCAGAATGCTACCAAGGCCGCCATGTGCAGAATGTTCTCTACCACTCTGGCTGACCATGCCAAAACATGGTTAAGGAAGCTACCAGCAAGGAGCATTGATTTATTCACCTAGGTTGACTACTGACTTCTCTGTTCAGTTTCAGGGCATCAGGCCGCACCCCTAGGATCCCATTTACCTCCAATACATGATCCATGAGCCGGGTGAAATGCTTAGAGCTTATGTATAGAGATTCCATAAGGAAGTGATCCAGATCGGGGTCTTCACGGAAAAGGAGACCTTGGCAAATTTTAGAAGGAACCTATGGGCAAGCAGGTTGTTTAAATCCTTCGCCAAGCATCCCCCGGAGACTTACCATGAAGCCTACAACAAAGGTCTAGAGCAAGTTGAAATAGACGAACAGCTCCGAGTCAAAATGGAGCATGATGATATGAGAATTACCAAGCGCCAGAAGAAGAAGGCGCTCAAGCCGGCACCAATTCAGAAACGTCAAAATAGACCTCCCAACAAATCTACATATCGGTCGCCGCACTACCAGCCCCTGCAGATTCGGTACCCTGTCAGGCGGACTCCGCCCAGAGCAACACCTCCACCTAAGGAAGTAGCCCGGGTCGATAGAGATGAAAGAGGGTACTCTCACTATACCCCTTGAATGCATCTCGTGAGAGTATCTACCTCGCCATCCGCGACAAGGGATTGCTCAGGAAGCCAAGTCCATTAAAAGTACCAGCTGATCAGCGAAACCGCTACAAGTATTGTGACTTCCATGAGGATGTAGGCCATAATACCTCGGAGTGCTATAGTCTGCGGAACCAGATTGAAGCCTTGGTCAGGTGAGGCTGCTTGGAGGAATTCCTCCAACAAGTGTGTGACAATATACTCAAAGCATATGAAGAAGGAAGGAAAGCAAAAGAAAAGGATCTGATAGAGCAGATCCATATTGTCAATACCATCAGTAGAGGTCTCACCCTGGCAGGAACTTCCAACAATGCTCGAAAGAACCACGCCAAGAAAGCTCCCAGAATGGAAACATGCCAGAGTGTCTTCAAAATTACTAGGGGGTCACCTCAGTCTCCTCATACTACACAAATCGTCTTCACGGAAGAGGATGTGTACAACACCGTGCAGCCCCACGATGATCCCATAGTCATCACTGTGCAAATAGCCAACAACTTGGTCCATCGTGTCTTGATTGACACAGGTAGCAGGGTTGATATCCTCTTCAAAAGTGCTTTGGAGCAATTCAATCTAAATACACCTTGCTACAACAGCTGCACTACCCCATTGTATGGGTTCACAGGGGACTCGTTGATTCCCACCGGGTCTATGATCCTACCAGTAACAGTGGGAACAATGCCACTCCAACAGAACCTAATGACAGACTTCGTTGTGGTAGATATCCCGTCCACCTATAACGCTATACTAGGAAGGCCCTACTTATCTGCCCTCAAAGGGGTCCTGTCAATATACCATAACATCCTAAAATTCCCAGTGGGAGACAAAGTGGGCGAAATACGGGGGGATCAGCAGGCTGCTCTTAAGTGATATGTAGTGTAAACCAACCCAGCAGTGTTGGCCAAGCAATGCGCGCAGATAACCATCAACCAAGATCACAAGTTCTTAGAAGAAGATTTTGAAGGTGAAACGGACTCCGTTGAAATGGAATCCACGTTGGAACTCCCCGACGTAGAAATCAGGGGAGAAGAAGAGAAGGGATGGGCCGGTGTCTATCCTGCAGAAGAGTTAGAAGAGGTACCTATCAGGGAGGGCGATCCTTCCTGGCATCCATATCTTCCTGGATTATCCTGGATGCCTCCATGTCCTGGATTGTTGCAACCTGTATGAACTGTTTTGCTAAAGCCGTAGGATTGGCGGATACTGGGTAACACTTCCTAGCTGCTTGCTGGTCTCCACGTACCTCCCCCACCTTGGTTCCCACTGGGATTTTCAGGACATTGTGGTATATAGACAAGACTCTCTTCAAGGAGGATAGGAATGGTCTCCCTAAGATGGCGTTGTAGGCGGATAGGGTGTCAACCACAACAAAGTCCGTCATAACATTCTATTGGAGAGGTATGGTTTCGACGATCACTGGGAGGATCTTTAATCCCACCGGTATGATCGAATCCTTGGTGAATCCATAAAGCAGAGTTGTACAGCTATTGTAACACCATTGCTTCAAATTCAATTTTTCCAAGGTATCCTTGAAGAGGATATCTACACTGCCACCCATATCAACGAGCACACGATGGACCATGAAGTTAGCAATATGTATTGTGATCACCATGGGATCATCATGAGGTTGCATTGTGTTGAAGACATATGCTTTAGTGAAAATGATCTGTACTGATTGAGAGAGCTCCGCTGGGCTTTGACTGGTCTTGAAGATACCCCAACCTTCTTCTACACGGGGAATCTTCCTTGCATGGTTTTTCCTGGATTATTTGAGGTACCGGCCAATGTGGGACCTCCTCTGATGGTGTGTATCACCTGTATCTATTGTATTAAATCAGTATGTTCTCCCTTTCTCTTCTCCACATGCTCGCGGATCTCGATTTATACTTCCCTTCCAGTCTGAATATTATATCTGACCTGCTGTAAAAACTCAATCAAACATCCTCCCCTTATCAGGGCTTCGATCTGGTTGCGCATGTTATAACATTTGGAAGTGTTGTGACCCACGTCCTCGTGGAAGTCACAATATTTGTACCGGTTCCTTGGTGAAGGAACGGAAAAGCTTTTCTGCCCACAGGTTCCGCCTGAAATTGGTGAGAGTCTCTTTTTCGGCAAAGACTCTCATTTGTATACTTCTTTGTGAAAACGCTCCACGTACGATCGAAGTGTTTCACCTCGCTCGTGAATCACATATTGGAGGTGTATGGGATCTTTTGGACGAGGTTTGACTCCCTGGAACTGCGAGCAAAAATTTGTTGATAACTTTGTGAAAGAATCCACGCTTCCAGCGGGTAACTTCCTCAACCAAGTTTTCGCATAATCGGTCAAGGTGGTAGGGAACATCCTGCATATGGCAGCCCTGGTAGTATTCTGGACTTCCTTCTGTTGGACGAAATTCTCCAGGTGACTCAAAGGGTCTTCTGTTCTGGAGAACTTATCTGTCGGCATTTTAAATTTCGGCGGGAGTTCCGCTTCCCGGATCCTTCTGGTGAAAGGAGCGTTCATCTCGCTTAATGGATCCTTCTTATCCTCCTTGTTCTTTCCTATTCTTATCTGCTGGACCTCTTTCTGTAGCTTTGCCAGCTGATCCCTCAGTCGCTTATTCCCGGGTTTCTTTGAATTGACCTCGAATTCTTCACTGTCAGATCCCTCCGATGAACTAGCGGCCTTGACTCAATCCTCTTCATAAGCGGGCTCTACTGGGGAGGTTTGTCGGCTTCCTTCCTCTTGGGCCCGGGTTTCCCTTTTTGATGCCGTAGGGCGAGGTGCCTCTCGTTGCTCCTAGGTTAGAGCATCTGCTGCAGACTTAACTCGCCTGGGTTGATATTATGATGGTCTTCTCAGAATTGGGGGCATGGGTCCAAGCCTATCCCGGATTGAAGGTTGGGGCCCAGTCTTATCATGAGCTGGCTCTAGAGAAGGAGGTCCCAAGCGGTCGAAAGCAGGCTGCCTGGTCCCGGGCCTACTCGGCTCTCCCTGATCATTTAAGTTTGTTGGTTGGACTGTGATGTCTTCAGCGAGCAGGCGGACGTGAAAGATTTCCACGAAGGCAGCTGTTTGTTAGTCGAGCGCGGCCTGGCTTATCATAGGGTGGCCAGAAGCCCGCGCATTAGTCGTCTAGACCGGAGCTTGACTACGATGTCCAGACTTCTTCCCCATCTTTAGGGCCTTTCGCATTGGCATCGCTGAAGGTTATTTCGAAGCCCCGGGCTGTCCTTGGGAGGAGCGGAGCCTCATGGTTTCTGTAAAACAATAAAAATGCAAACGGTGGATTTGATTAACTGGGTATGGGTGTTCCCCACAGACGGTGCCAGAAAGTGTTAACTGAAAATTTACTCAGGGTGAGAAATCTCAATTAATACCCTCGAGACCACTGCCACGGAGATGGTGGTCAAGGTCAGATATACTTTATGCCAAGTTAGTTCAGATGATAAGCTAATGTTGATACCAAATTTGGCTAAGGACCAAAGGGAAATTTTTCACCCTCTAAACCTGGCTCCATGCCCGAGGTCATCCGCTAGGAGGCCATGTTACCCAAAGTCGAGCTATGGTATCGCCCCACATGAACAAGGACGGGCTCCAGAAACACCCGGAGTAGAGCCAGGCACGGTCAGATCAAGCCCGCGTCACGGAACCTGAAAACAGGAAATCCCCCCGAAGTCGGGATTACCTCACAATTTCTCCAGAAGCTCACCTATACCTCGCTGACATAGTGAGGTGTCCATAGGAGGCTGCACCTAGCTTCGAAAGGTCAAGGGAGGCTAGACCTAGCTTCTGATTAGATAAAATTCCTTTATATCAGGGCTAGAACACTGATCGACCTCACTATCTGTTGTACCTCGCCCTATTACATGCCATATTCGACGACCCCTATGGGAGAACATGCTAGACCTGAAGACACACATGATCATATCTTAAGACATTACATACGTACAGAACAAGTAATAGAGTCCAAATAGGAAACAAATTGATTTCCACCATGATATCCTTGATTCAGCAATTAACTCGAAGTCAATAACATTTTAAATGTAAAATCCCGTCCGATAAGGAGGGAAGAGATGGAGAAAATCAAGGGGGGGGGGGGGGGGGGGGGAATCAATTAGTTTGACCTATGAAGACAAAGTATTAAAGGAGGACTTGAACCTTCTAAAAGAGGAGACTACTTTTTGACAGGCATACAACAAGTACCAGACTACACCCTAGAGAAAAATTGTGAGCAATTTGAAAGAGATTTGTATATCATACATTATCAATAAAGAGGGTATTTTTCTTTCTTTTGGGTGGTGAATAGTATCATTGTTCCTAGTCATTTTATTAAGAACTGTTACACATACGTTCAACCTTGGCTACCACCTACGTGGTAGTGGTCTCGAGGGTGTTAACTGAGATTTCTCGTCTTGAGCAAAATTTCCGTTAACACTTTCTGGCGCCGTCTGTGGGAAAATACCCTACACCCAGTTAATCAAGTCAACTATTTGCATTTGCATTTTCGTTGTCTTATAGGAACCATGAGGCTCCGCTCTTCCCATGGCCAACATGGAGTTTTGGAACAACCCTCGGCGAGGCCTACACAAAAGGCCCTAAGAAAGGGGAGGAAGTCTGGATATGGCAATCAAGCTTCGGTCCAAACAACTAATGCACAGGCTTCTGGCCACCCTATAGTGAGCCATGCCGTGCTCGACCAACAAGCGGCAGCCTTCGTGGAAACAGTGGCAGCCTGCCTTCGATCGCCTGGGACCTCCTCTTCCGGAGCCAGCTCGAGACAAGACTGGGCCCCAACTTTCGATCCGGGATAGGCTGGGACCGATGCCCCCAGTTCCAAAAAGACCTTCACAATATGATCCCAGGCGAGTTAAGTCTGCCGCAGATGGCTTGACCTGGGAGCAACTAGAGGTACCTCGCCCAACGGCATCAAAGAGGAATGCTCGGGCCCCAAGAGGAAGAGAGTCAACGAACTTCCCGATTGGATCCTGTCCATGAAGGGGACCGGATAGAGGTCGCCAGTTCAACTGAGAGACTCGACAGCGAAGAATCCGAGGTCAACTCAAAGAAACCTGGGAACAAGCGACTGAGGGATCAGCTGGTAAAGCTACAGAAGGAGGTCCAATAGATAAGAAAAGGAAAGAATAAGGAGGATAAAAAGGATCCATTGAGCAAGATGAACGCTCCCTTCACTAGGAGGATCCGGGAAGCGGAGCTCCCATTAAAATTTAAAATGCCAGTAGATAAGTTCTCCAAGACGGAAGATCCTCCAAGCCACCTGGAGAGCTTCATCCAATAGATGGAGGTCCAGAACACCACCAGAGCAGCTATGTATAGGATGTTTCCAACAACCCTAATTGACTACGCGAAAACTTGGTTCAGGAAGCTGCCTGGTGGTAGCGTGGATTCTTTCACAAAGTTATTAACTGATTTTGCTCGCAATTCCAAGGGGTCAAACCTCTTTCGAAGGATCCCATACACCTCCAATATGTGATTCAGGAACGTAGTGAGACGCTTCGATCGTACGTGGAACGTTTTCACAAAGAGGTCATACAAATGAGAGTTTTCACCGAGAAAGAGACTCTCGCCAATTTCAGGCGGAACCTGTGGGCGGGAAAGCTTTTTCGCTCCTTCACCAAGAGATCGCCCAAGACTTACCAGGAGGCCTACGATCAAGCTCTTGAGTAGGTCAAGATCGACGAGCAACTCAAAGTCAAGATGGAACACGACTATATGAGAACGGCGAAGCGTCAGAAAAAAAAGCCCCCAAATCTGAGCCAGCCCAGAAAACTCAGAATAAACCTCCCTATAGGTTGACCTATTGCATCCCCGTTCCTCAGTACAGGCAAGAAAAATATCCAACAAGACGAACCCCTCCTTGGGCTTCACCACCTCCCAAGACCGTGGCCACCGTAATGCTAGGGGAGAAAGGGTATGACTACTACACTCCTTTGAACGCTTCCAGGGAAACGGTCTACCTTACTATAGGAGACAAGGGGCTACTTCAAAAGCCTGCTCCCATGAAAGCCCCAGTTGACAGGAGGAACCGGTACAAGTACTGCGACTTCCATGAAGACGTGGGCCACAACACTTCAGAGTGCTATAATTTGCACAACCAGATTGAAGCCTTGATAAGAGGGGGATGCTTGATTGAATCCTTACAGCAGATCAGAGATAACATTCGGACTGGAAGAGAGGTACAAGCCGAGATCCGTGAGGATGCAGAGAAGAGAAAGGGGGAATAGACTGATTTAATGCAACAAATCCAGGTGATACACACCGTCAGCAAAGGGCCTACACTGGCTGGTACCTCCAATAATTCCTAAAAAAACCATGCAAGGAAGATTCCCCGTATAGAAGAAAGCCAGGGAGTCTTCAAGGTCAGCCAAAGCCCGATAGTGCCCTCCCAGTCGGCACAGATCGTTTTCACTGAAGTAGATGTCTTCAACACCGTGCAACCTCATGATGATCCTATGGTAATCTCAATACAGATTGCCAACTGTCTGGTCCATCGCATGCTCATAGATACGGGCAGCAGTGTAGATATCCTCTTTAAGGATACTTTGGAAAAATTAAATCTGAAGCAATGGTGTTACAATAGCTGTACAACTCCACTTTATGGGTTCACTGGGGATTCGATCATACCAGTGGGGTCGATGATCCTCCCAGTAATTGTCGGAACCACCCCTCTCCAACAGAATATTATGATCGACTTTGTTGTGGTTGACACCCCATCGGCCTACAACGCCATCCTATAAAGACCATTCTTGTCCTCCTTGAAGGGAGTCTTGTCCGTATACCACAATGTCCTAAAGTTCCTGGTTGGAACCCAGGTAGGGGAGGTACGCGGAGACCAACAAGCAGCTAGGAAATGCTACACAGTGTCTGCCAATCCTACAGCTTTAGCAAAACAGTGCGTACAGGTTGCATTAATCCAGGAAGACATGGAAACATTCCGTATAATCCAGGAAGAGATGGAGCCCGCGGAACATCCTGAGCATCAAAAGAGCAAACCGATTATGCCTTATGAGGAGGAACGGAGCAAGGAATGGGCCAGCGAGCAGCCCGTAGATAGACTAGAGGAGATACCCATCAGAAATGACGATCCCTCCACGGTTGTCATGGTCGGGGCCACCCTTGAGCCAGAAGTGAAAGAAGGTTTAATTAATCTTCTCAGAGAATTCAGCAACATCTTCGCTTGGAGCCATGATGAAATGTCTGGGATCCCGGCATCATTGGTCGCCCATCGACTAGCGGTAGATCAAACAGTCATGCCCGTCAAACAGAAGAGGAGTCACTTCAATGCTGAAAGGAACGCTGCGGTGCTAGAAGAGGTAGATAAATTGATCAAGGCAGGGTTTATCAGAGAAGTGCGCTATCCCGAATGGATAGCCAACGTGGTCATGCTTACGAAGGCGAATGGGAAGTGGTGTATGTGTGTCGATTACACCGACCTCAACCTGGCCTGTCCAAAAGACAGTTTTCCTTTACCAAAGATCAACCAGTCGGTTGACTCCACGTCCAGAAATAAACTCTTGAGTTTTATGGACTTGTTCTCAGGATACAACCAAATTAAAATGCACCCAGCTGACCAAGATAAAACCAGTTACATTACTGGGCAAGGCTTGTTCTGCTACAAGGTGATGCTGTTTGGTTTGAAGAATGCAGGGGCTATATACCAGCGGCTGGTTAACAAGCTGTTCAAGATCGAGATAGGAAGAACGATGGAGGTATACATCGATGACATGATTACAAAATCACCAACCGTAGAAAAACATCGGGAAGACCATCGTAAGACCTTTCTCATACTGAGAGAAAACCAGATGCGGTTGAATCCCTCCAAGTGTGCCTTCGGGGTAACAGCGGGGAAGTTTCTAGGCTTCATGGTTCATGAGAGAGGCATAGAGGCCAACCCAGAAACAACCAAAGCTATCTTGGACCTGGAATCCCCAACATCACTCAAACATATACAAATTCTGACTGGACGTGTAGCGGCGCTCAATAGGTTTATCTCTCGCTCCACCGATAAATGTCTCCCTTTCTTCAAAGCTATTAAACAAGGGAAAAACATGAAATGGAGCCAGGAGAGCGAGCAAGCCTTCCAAGCCTTGAAAGAATACCTAACAAGCCCACCGTTATTAGTCAAGCCTGTTCTCGGAGAAGAGCTCCAGATCTACCTGGCCGTCTCAGAAACTGCAGTAAGTGGAGCTTTGGCCAAGGAGTGTGGCGATGGTTTTCAAGGACCCATATACTATGTGAGTCATGCTTTAACCAAGTCAAAGAGGAATTACATTCTCCTGGAAAAGCTCGCTTATGCTATGGTGATCTCAGCGAGGCTCCGTCCTTATTTTCAAGCTCAAACAATAGCAGTGGTGACAGACCAACCTCTCTGCCAATTCTTACAAAGACCAGACGTGTCCGGAAGGATAGTCTTGTGGGCCCTAGAGCTCACCCAGTTCGATTTGAAGTATAAGCCCTGGACCACGATTAAGGCATAGGCTTTGGCTAACTTCGTGGTAGAATTTTCAGCGCTCCCAGATCAAGAGAATCCTGCAGCACCAAATGAGATCCCTGAAAAGACATCTGAGATCGACAATTGGCCGGAAGGCTACAAGTCCTGGACCCTCTTTACAGATGGAGCATCCGAGCAAGCCGGGGGAGGAGCTGACGTAGTTTTAGTAGACCCGGAGGGGATTGAATTCTGTCATTGTTTTAGATTCGAGTTTAACGCCACCAATAATGAAGCAGAGTATGAAGCCCTCCTTGCCGGGATAAAGGCAGCCATCGAACTAGAGGCTGATTACCTACAAATCAAGAGCGACTTATTGCTTGTTGTCAATTAGGTGACTGGGGTGTACCAGGCAAAGGGAGATAATATGGCTGCCTACCTAAAACTAGCTCAGTTTCTAAAAAATAAGTTTAAGGGGTTCAAGATCGATCAAGTGCCTCGACACCAAAACCACTACGCGGATGTTTTGGCAAAGATAGCTACAAATGGAGGCCAATCCTTACCACAGGGAATTCCCCTCCAAGTGATCTCCCAACCAAGCATAGCCACAAATAAAGAAATCTGCTCCCTAGATCGCCAGCCTTGCTGGATGGACCTGATCGTTGCCTACCTCCTAGAAGGAGAGCTCCCCGAGGAGCGCAATTGATCGTGCCTAAATTGTTGTATATTTTGGCCCTCATTCCTATTCCTTTGTCTCGTTCTTGTGTGTATTTTCTATATATTTTATGTCTAAAAGGCTCATTAGTGCTAATTGCAGGCAATAGATGTAATTATGGGTTTGGAAGCTTGTTGCGGTGATTCTGGCAGAAAATGGGCAAAAGGAAAGACAAAGGATCATAAGCAGCTCTACAGTGCGGGTCAAGTGCGGGTCGCAACCGCACTCCAACCGCACTCCAAACACACTCATGATCATAGCTGGGACTTGATACAGGAGAAAAGTTACAGTGCGGGTCCAGTGCGGGTCATCCAACCGCACTCCACCCTCACTGTTGCCAAAGCCAGAGAAGCTAAGTTGCACCTGACGTTAAAGTGTGGGTACAGTGCGGGTCATCCAACCGCACTCCACCCGCACTGTTGCCAAACCAGAGAAGTTGAAGTTGCACCTGACATTAGAGTGCGGGTACAGTGCGGGTCATCCACCAGCACTCCACCCGCACAATTGCTCAAAACAGATGAGGGATTTTGCACCTGACAGTAAAGTAAGACTCAAATGTGACTACAATGCGGGTCAAGTGCGAGTCAAGTGCGGGTAATCCAACCGCACTCCAACCGCACTCCACCCGCACTATTGCCCAGATCAGAGAACTGAAGATGAAGAAAACCTTTACAGTACGGGTACAGTGAGGGTAATTCACCCGCACTCCACCCGCACTCTGCGCGCGACAGCTTCTGGTTTCAAGCTTAAGTGACCTATTTTTCCATCCTCTATAAATAAAAAACGATGGGAACGAACCAAAACATCACCATACCTCCCAACACTTGTATTTTTAGCTAGAAACACATCTCCCTATCATCCAAACCATCTCTACTCAATCAAAGGCAACTAGGAGACTTGGATTCAAGCTTCAAGGAAGGAGATAAATCTTCAAGGGTTTTCTTTACACTCTCTCTTAGTTTATTTGTTTGTAATAGAACATGAGTAGCTAAAATACCCCACTATGGGGTTGATGTTATTTTTTTGATGGATATTGGGCTTTGTAAATAAACTCTATGTATTATATTTATTCTATCTCTTTGTTTTATTCCATTGCTTGAATTGATTTCCATTATTGATTTGCTTGGATACACCCTCTTTGCATGATTGATTTTGATTACTTGGGTAGGCAATTAGGTTGTCTAATGCTCAATTGAATGGAAGGATTTCCAGAAATCCGGCGCTAAAACCATGCCCTTAATCTAATCTTGAATTAGTGGCTTTCACTATACATCCTATGTTAGCCACTTGTGAGAGAATTAGAAGCCTCCACTATACACCCTAGGTTGGCTGCTTTAGTGATTCTACGAGAACTAACCTTCGAGTAGAATTCGGTTGATAACCTAAAGCCTCATCCAATCTCAAACGGGTGGCCTTCACTATACATCCTAGGTCGGCCACTTGTGAGGGAATTGGAAGCCATCACTATACATCCTGGGATGGCTACATTAGTAATAGGTTGAGCCATAGCTAGATAGATGAGCATTCATGGAACAAGTCCCAATTGAGTAACTAGCCACTATTGGTTGCTTAGGAGGGATTAATCTCTAGTAAGAGGTCTTCGCTATACACCCTAGGTTGACCTCTTGCTATAGATATATACCAACACTATACACCCTAGGTTGGTTACATTTGTCAAAACGTGCTTAATTGAGAGTTTGTTGCAATTGCCCTAATAATCACTTACCAGTCCATCAACTCCGGAGTACCATCATCATTCATTCATCACTCCATTGTCATGCCATTTTATTTGCTTTCATAATTTAGTTTATATTGTATCTTCATTCACCATCACTTTACTTTTATGCATACTAGTTATATTAATCCTAATCTTATCACCGCTACCCCGATCTCAGTGGACGACACCCGTGCTTACCGCTTTACTTGTATTACTACTTGTGAACGCATCGCATAGGTTTTATAAATTGTTTTCACGGAAGGTTTTCTGACGGCAAAAACCTTCCCATCAAAATGGCGCCGCTGCCGGGAATCGGTGTGCGTAGTAGTGATTAGATTAGTTTTAATACTATTAGTTTGTTAGTTGTTTTTAGTTTTGTTAGTTTCTTTTTATTCCTTTGGTAGTTTTTGTTTTTGTTTGTTTCAGGACTCTATGGATTCCTTTTGGAAAAATTCAGGATCAAGCTACGAGCCTAACGAGAATACCTACATCTCATCATTCCAGTCAAATTCCGTTGAAGATCAACTACGAAATTTCATGAGGAATCATGTGCAGGAGACTGAGTAGATGATAGCTTCTTAACAAGAGACTCAAGCCTTCATAGAAGAGAAAACCACCGAAATGCTCGAATCTGCCCAGCAGTCCACCCGGGTAAATCAGAGTTGTTTCCAAGTTAAAGCAACCAAGCCGGTGGATTCCTCCAATTTCTCAAAAGAAGACATGTATAAGCTCCGAATAGAATTTGAAATGGAGCGAAGAAAGAGAATGGACGAGATGGACAGGATGATCAAGATGAACCAAGAGCTTATGAGCGTGAGCACAGAGCTAGTGTTGGAAAGGGGTGTGTTGAAGGAAGAGAATGAAGCACTTCAAGAGAAATAAGCCTTGGGAATGGAAAAGGCGAGTAATCTCCAAGAGTTGAACAAGAATCTATTATTTGAAGTGAAGATGCTCTGGGTTGAGAATGGTACTCTCAAGAAGACAAATGGCGAAGTCTCGGACAAGAACAAAGAATTGGAAGAATGGATTGAGAGATTTGAAGCCGAAAAGAGTACCGCAGCGAAGGATTTGGAGAACTTAGTGAGGCTATCAAAAGATTTTGAAGATGAGATAGCTCACAAGTCAATGAAGCTGCAAATGGAGGTTGATCAAAAAGCCAATGCCTTAGAGGAAGCAAAGGTAGCACTAAGCAAAAAAAAGGAGGAGGTCAAGGCGTTACAAGTGAAACAAATCAGACGTCCTCAAGCCCACGCATCTAAGGGGAGTTCCTCTAACTCTAATATCTTTTGCTATGCATGTTCTAGGATAGAGCATTTTAAGGCTAAAATTACAAGCCAAATCAACATAGGAAAACTAGAGGTCCTAGGAATAGGTGGAGTCGACCTAGGGTCAAGCAAATATGGGTAAGGAAAGACCAAGTGCACTTATATAGAAACATGAAAAGGGAAAAGATAATGAAGTTACCTAAATTTATTTGGGTAGTGAAAAATAGAGAATTTCCTAACTTGGTCAAACCACCCTTAAAAGACCCTAGCCTCTCCATGAACGCATCCCATTGTATAATTTTGATGCATGTAGTTAGTTTTACGTTTTATGTTATTTAAATTCAATAAATTGTGATGTTGGGATATTTTTGTTCAAATGTTATATTTTGTGGATATTTGCACATTGAATTTATTGATTATATTTGTGGATGAAAGAGCCAGAGGCTCTTGTGCAAGTATGAATGCATGTGCTTTATATTGTTTAATTCATTTTGGGGGTTGTTCATGCCCCATTCCGTCAATTTTGACAAAATGCATGATGTTAAGCTTGACTTGGGCTTCAATAATATATTGCATGAATTGCCTTTATTTTGTGAGCCTTGTTTGAGTCATTTTTATTTTGTTGGGGCATTGATTGTGTTTGATTAGTGCCTAGGTTTGTTTGAGTCATGTTAGGTGCATGCCGCTAGGCCGGATTCTCTTGTCTTCAACATTGAGGACAATGTTGGGTTTGGTTTGGGGGTGTAGATGCCTTTTTGAGTCGTCTTTTGTGTCTTGAGTCATTTTTGTGTCTTATTTTTGAAAATGTTGCTGCTTAGCCAGAATTTTGAGCTTATTTAGCTTGGTGAGATACCTGGAGCATAGTGTTTGTGGCGAATATGTGTATGCTTTGTGTGCTTATTCAATAACTCTTAGTCACTTTAAGGGTCTCACTTGCACTTCATGGGCTAGTCTCATCTTTTAGTGTCCAAGTTTAGGGAACTCGGTGCTCAAGCGCCTTGTTCTAATAGTGGAGATTTCCCTTGTGAGATCACAAACACAAGCCAAAAGCGTGTATATTTGAGGGAAAATGTTTTTCAAATCTGTAAACACTATTCAAACACCATGCATAGTCTCACTACATCAAAAATCATCATTTGTCATTGAACATGAATCATATATGTGGATTGCTTGATGGAAACTTGTATTCCCTTGGTAGATTGATCCTTTGAAGTGATATTAGGCAATGTGTGTTTTAGCAACTCAAAAAGGAAGCCTAAATACTTCCCATTCCCGTAATATGTGTGCTCCCAAGCAAATTTTGAAGCCAAACACATATAGACTTTTCCATTCTACACCCACGTTATCCATAACCCAAGCAACCTAAACACTTAGCCAACCCTCTCTTAATTGATCTTGTTGAGGCTTAGGAATGTAAAGTTGTGCTTTAATTTGATAAATGGCGTGTACCTAGGCAAGAGTAATGAGTTGTGAAAATGTGCATAGTAAAAAGGCATGAAAAGAAAAGAAAAGAAAAGAAGCAAAAAGTAACAAAAGAAAAATATGCTTCAAATGTCTTGTGTAAATTGTAAATGCTACTCAAACGGGTAACATAAGTAGTTAAAGATTGCACGTAGAGTCTAATTGTATGCATGGACGCCATATTTTATTTGGAAGTGGAGTTGCACGAGAAATTAAATGCTTAAGCGTAGAATATATTGCCTTAAATTGGTTGATTAGTGCTTGTGTCTAAATTCTCATTCTTCTAATCACCATTCACTGTGGCCACGTTACAACCAAATGGAAAGACCTAATTGATCTTAGGGGACGTCTAGATTGGGAATATTAGTTGATGAATGCTCTTTCCACGTTCATGACACGTGATTCTTTCATGAGACTCACTCACTGAAAACAGCATTTATTCTACACTAAATGTATGCAACTAAGTTGATTCAGTTTCATAAATTCATTGGCATACATGTTGCATGAGTGTGAACCTAGGTTCTGAGAGGAAAGATAAGAGAGAATCCATGTGAGAACCTAGCTTCGAAGCGAATTATGCTCGAGGTGTGAGAGTGAGTAGTTTCTGAGGTGAGGGCATTTTAAGTGTGGGATTCGTGTTGTGCCAGTTTCCCTTGGGGTGTCTTCGAGTTGTTTAGAACATTTCGCATATGCTCATTCCTCTCTTCCATTTGCTTTTGCGTATCTCTCTGGTAGTTGGTTCTGCAGCAAGTTTTTCTTAGTGTCTAGGAAAGTTTTTAGTTCGAGTCATTTTTAGTTTGTGTCTTATTTGTTTCATTTTATGTTTGCTCAAGGACGAGCAAAGGTTTGGTTTGGGGGTGTTTGATCGTGCCTAAATTGTTGTATATTTTGGCCCTCATTCCTATTCCTTTGTCTCGTTCTTGTATGTATTTTCTATATATTTTATGTCTAAAAGGCTCATTAGTGCTAATTGCAGGCAATAGATGTGATTCTGGGTTTGGAAGCTTGTTGCGGTGATTCTGGCAGAAAAGGGGCAAAAGGAAAGACAAAGGATCATAAGCAGCTCTACAGTACGGGTCAAGTGCGGGTCGCAACTGCACTCCAACCGCACTCCAAACACACTCATGATCATAGCTGGGACTTGATACAGGAGAAGAGTTACATTGCGGGTCCAGTGCGGGTCATCCAACAGCACTCCACCCGCACTGTTGCCAAAGCCAGAGAAGCTGAGTTGCACCTAACGTTAAAGTACGGGTACAGTGCTGGTCATCCAACCGCACTCCACCCGCACTGTTGCCAAACCAGAGAAGTTGAAGTTGCACCTGACATTAGAGTGCGGGTACAGTACGGGTCATCCACCAGCACTCCACCCGCACTATTGCTCAAAATAGAGGAGGGATTTTGCACCTGACAGTAAAGTACGACTCAAGTGCGACTACAGTGCGGGTCAAGTGCGAGTCATGTGCGGGTTATCCAACCGCACTCCACCCGCACTGTTGCCCAGATCAGAGAACTGAAGATAAAGAAAACTTTTACAGTGCGGGTAATTCACCCGCACTCCACCCGCACTCTGCGCGCGACAGCGTCTGGTTTAGACCTTAAGTGACCTATTTTTGCATCCTCTATAAATAGAAAAGGATGGGAACAAACCAAAACATCACCATACCTCCCAACACTTGTATTTTTAGCTAGAAACACATCTCCCTATCATCCAAACCATCTCTACTCAATCAAAGGCAACTAGGAGACTTGGATTCAAGCTTCAAGGAAGGAGATAAATATTCAAGGGTTTTCTCTACACTCTCTCTTAGTTTATTTGTTTGTAATAGAACATGAGTAGCTAAAATACCCCACTATGGGGTTGATGTTATTTGTTTGATGGATATTGGGCTTTGTAAATAAACTCTATGTGTTATATTTATTCTATCTCTATGTTTTATTCCATTGCTTGAATTGATTTCCATTATTGATTTGCTTGGATACACCCTCTTTGCATGATTGATTTGGTTTACTTGAGTAGGCAATTAGGTTGTCTAATGCTCAATTGGATGGAAGGATTTCCGGAAATCCGGCTCTAAAACCATGCCCTTAATCTAATCTTGAATTAGTGGCTTTCACTATACATCCTAGGTTAGACACTTGTGAGAGAATTAGAAGCCTCCACTATACACCCTAGGTTGGCTACTTTAGTGATTCTACGAGAACTAACCTTCGAGTAGAATTCGGTTGATAACCTAAAGCCTCATCCAATCTCAAACGGGTGGCCTTCACTATACATCCTAGGTCGGCCACTTGTGAGGGAATTGGAAGCCATCACTATACATCATAGGATGGCTACATTAGTAATAGGTTGAGCCATAGCTAGATAGATGAGCATTCATTGAACAAGTCCCAATTGAGTAACTAGCCACTATTGGTTGCTTAGGAGGGATTAATCTCCAGTAAGAGGTCTTCGCTATACACCCTAGGTTGACCTCTTGCTAAAGATATATACCAACACTATACACCCTAGGTTGGTTACATTTGCCAAAACGTGCTTAATTGAGAGTTTGTTGCAATTGCCCCAATATTCACTTACGAGTCCATCAACTCCGTAGTTCCATCATCATTCATTCATCACTCCATTGTCATCCCATTTTATTTGCTTTCATAATTTAGTTTATATTGTATCTTCATTCACCATCACTTTACTTTTATGCATACTAGTTATATTAATCCTAATCTTATCACCGCTACCCCGATCTCAGTGGACGACACCCGTGCTTACCGCTTTACTTGTATTACTACTTGTGAACGCATCGCATAGGTTTTATAAATTGTTTTGACGGAAGGTTTTCTGACTGCAAAAACCTTCCCATCAGCGATCAAGCCCGAAGAATTAAAAGACTCTCAGTCTGATATTGCTTGGTAGACGGGTACCTCTACAGGAGGGGCAGATCCCTCCCCTTACTTAGATGTTTGCATCCTGATGATGCTCAATTGGCACTAAGAGAGGTCCACTCTGGGGACTGCGGGAACCACATCGGTGGGGAAGCTCTAGCATATCAAGTTCTTCGTATGGGGTACTACTAGCCGACCATCCACCAAGATGCAAAGAGTTTTGTACAATCTTACGAGCCATGTCAAAGGACTTCAAACTTGAACCACCAGCCACCTGAGCGACTGTCGTCTCTCAGTTTACCCTACCCCTTTTTCCATGTGTGGAATCGACCTAATTGGACCACTTCTTACTGCTCCCGGACACATGAAATATACTATCGTGGCTATCGACTATTTCACAAGATGGGTCGAGGCAGGGTCTCTTTCTCGGATATCAGAAAAGAATACGACCAAGTTCATCAAAACCAACGTGGTATGCAGATTAGGGACCCCTCTCGTCATTATAGCCGACCTGGGTAAGCAGTTCGATAACGCCCGTTTCAAGGACTTCTGCAAAAGATTGGGGATCGACCTCAGGCTCGCCTCAGTAGCCCATCCCTAGACTAACGGGCTGGTAGAATCCACCAACAAGACTATCAAGAAACTTCTAAAGAAGAAGTTACAGCAGAAAAAAGGCAAATAGGCCGAAGAGCTGCCAGAAGTCCTCTGGGCATACCTGACTACAAAGAGAACAACTACTGGGGAGACACCTTACTCATTGGCTTTCGGAATTGAAGCGAACCTCCCCATTGAGCATAAATTAACCTCGTTCAGGGTGCAACACTTTGAACCCGAACGTAACGAGGTTAAGTTTCGGGCTAATCTGGACCTCCTAGAAGAAAAACAAGACCAGGTAGTAGAGAAAGTGGCAATCTACCAGAGCAAGATCGCTAGATATTTCAACCGAAAGGTCAGAGCCCAAAATTTCAAAGAAGGGGATAGGAAAGTGACCCTGAATACTCGGAAAAGGTCAGATGGAGTCTTAAGCCCCAATTGGGAATGGCCATATTTGATTAAGCTAGTTGCTCGTAATGGAGCCTACAAACTCGAAGATATGGATGGACGACCCATCGACCACACTTGGAACGCAGATCACTTGAGGAAATTCTACCCTTGAGCGGGGAGTTTTCAAGCAGATTACCCCTGTTTAGGTTTCATTAGAATCCCTAATAAATATGTACTACATCTCGATCATCAATAAAGTCATTTTTCCTTTTTCCTCTTTATCTCCGACTATGTTAACACTTTCTTACATCCTCGATTGGGAAATTCAACATAGACACCTCAAGACCAGTGATTAGCTGGGGAGGCCCCCTCGCTACCTCCTGATGCCTTGGTCGGGCTACCACCCCCAAGAAGGGTCTGAGTGTAAGAGCATAGTTGCCATCCAGGTCTCGAGACCAGGAAATAGCTAAACAGCCCTCCTGATGCCTTGGATGGGCTACCACCCCTAAGAAGGGTCTGAGTGTAAGAGCATAGTTGCCATCCAGATCTCGAGACCAGGAAATAGCTTAACAGCCCTCCTGATGCCTTGGACGGGCTACCACCCTCAAGAAGAGTCTGAGTGTAAGAGCATAGTTGCCATACAGATCTGTAGACCAGGAAATAGCTTAACAACCCTCCAGATGCCTTGGTCGGGCTACCACCCCTAAGAAGGGTCTGAGTGTAAGAGCATAGTTGCCATCCAGATTTCGAGACCATGAAATAGCTTAACAGCCCTCCAGATGCCTTGGTCGGGCTACCACCCCCAAGAAGGGTCTGAGTGTAAAAGCATAGTTGTCATCCAGATCTCGAGACCAAGAAATAACTTAACAGCCCTCTTGATGCCTTGGTCAGGCTACCACCCCCAAGAAGGGTCTGAGTGTAAGAGCATAGTTTCCATCTAGATCTCGGGACCTGGAAATAGCTAAACAGCTCTCCTGATGCCTTAGTCGGGCTACCACCCCCAAGAAGGGTCTGAATGTAAGAACATGGTTGCCATCCGGATCTCGAGACCAGGAAATAGCTAAACAGCCCTCCTGACGCCTAGATCGGGTTACCTCTCCTAAGACAGATTTTAATATAAATATATATTTTTTGTGCAGGATCAAGATCATCATAATAAGAATTCCCTACCAAAGTTTGAATGAAGTATGAACAAATTATCATTACGGATGCAGTTCTGGTTCCTAGTCAAGACTAGGAGTAAAACAAGAGTTTCTCAAAGCGAATCGGTTTCTCATTAAAGAGAGGAGCCTATCCCCCGGAAAGGCTACATCTATCCAGCGGGGTACCCCCGAGCATGAGCTATAAAAAAAACAAAAAAAAAACAGCTAAACTAATCAAGAGCAAAACGGGGTGCTCACCCCTTTTTTCCGGGCGATCAAGACAAATCATAAACAAGACCGCTTCAAGCTTGGGAACTCTCTTTGTTTTCCTCTGCTGGTCCTCCTCCCTCACGCTGATCCTCGCCATCAACCCCCCCTTCACGTAGTTTCCCACCTTGGTTATCCTCACCAACCATCCCTCCATTTAGAGGCTCATCTTGTTGATCAGCAGGATCTTCCTCCAGGACATCATTAATCACTGCCATAACCTCAGGCGGGATAGCCCCATCAAGAAGGGCATCCGTGGACCCCGTCTAGCTCCAGTCGACCTCCATCTCCATTATAAGGGGTTCCTCAGACGGACTCCTAGCTTTTTCCCCCACTCCTGGATGGTCTCCCTTGGATCGAGAAGACAGAACCTTACTTGAAGACTCCCTGGGACCTGAAGCGGTAAAGATAGGAGGAGGAATTGGAAGATCTGTCTGAACGGGCTGTTTACCAGCTCCAACCTGGCTCGAAAGAACCGCCTCGTTATCATCAGGGCGAGATAAAAGACGCTCTTGATCATAAGACTGCTTCGTCCTTTCATGAGCACAATAAAGCTCGGCCAGCTCGTTCTCGATTTTTCTTTGGTTGGAGGTCATCTATTCAACTAAGGTCTGAGCCTGCTTGAGCAATCCCATGGCTTTCTCGGCTTCGGCTTCGGCCTTAGCAGCCCGGTCACGAAGGAGGGCTACCTGGTGGCCCATGGCAACATTAAACTTGAAGGCCTAGAAAATACAAAGCCAGGGTTAGAAATTGAACAAGTTGGCAGAAGCAGTACGAAGGAAATACAATTACCTCAGCTAAGACAGCAGACCCCTTGGTGAGCAAGACATCCACGGGCATTGAAGCCATCCTGGAAATCCCACCGCCCGGACAGGACGAGATAAATTGTTCCAGGACTTTGTCCTGCCCCATCAAGCTCGACTGAGGGCGGGAACGGCTAGGAAGAATCCTTGTGACACCCCTTTCAAAGTCCTCTGAAGCTCGGGGGGTTGGAAGCGCAGCGGAATCAGAAGGGCGAATCGAGGGAGTAGCAACTTTAGCAACTACAATAGAAGGGGAAGAAGCAGTCGGACCAACAGCCTAGGGTGTAGGGAAAAATCGATATAAAACGCAGCGGAAGAAACGAAAAATAGATTTCGTATGGTTTTAAATTTTTTCTCGAAGTTGAACCTTAACCTTTTAATTAATTAAACTCAAATATATACGGTTAGAGTTAAATACCTCTTGACGTGTGATCCGACTGACTTACGTCGATTGGTAATCCGTAAAATCTTTTCCGATGCCCGTGAACAGTACCCTTCGTGAACAGTGATCGTGAACAGTACCCCCCCCCCCCCCCCCCCCCCCCCCCCCCCCCGTGAACAGTACCACGAGATCTTCCAATCCGAACACGTACGTGAATCACCTAGGAGTGTGGTCTCCCTTTTTCTTTGAATTGCGAACCTGAGAATGGATGAACAAAGTTTTCTTTTTCTTTTGTTAGTCACAAAACAATCAAAAGAAGACAAAGATTATTCCGGTCACTTTTGAGTTCTCAATCTAATGATCGAAACTCGCGTGAACCTAATTCGATGTTGTACACACAAGCTTATTGATGAATAAGCAATCAGTGTACTATCAAAGAATAATCTCTTCTCTCTTTTATGTTTAGTAGAATAAAAATTATCCTTTTCTATGAATTGAGAAGAAGAAGAAAAATTGAATCATTCAATCAACTATTGTGGCCGAATTCTATATGTGGTATTATATAGGTGGCCGAAATTTTGCTTCCTCTTCTATTTAGGATTGCCGAAATCTTCCTCTAAATGGACTAGGGTTGCCGCAAATCACATACCAAAAAGAGTTTGTGTTGCACCCTAATTTCCATCAACATTTAGACTTCAAAACCTAATCCAACTCATAGATATTTTTATTCTTTTATTGACTAAATAAAAAGACTTCTTATTTGATTAAATAAAATTAATTATTTATTTTCTTATCAAACAAGTCTTTTACTTTTAATATACTACTACCAATAGTATAACTTTAGGAAATATATTTCCTGATCAGAAAAAGATTTGTTTCTTAATTAAACAATTAATTAATAAATTAACTGATTCTTATTTAATTAAAACAATGAAACAAAATAATATATTAGGTTAATATATACACCTTGCCGCCCCACTTATATAAATGGGCCATATATTATTTTCTTATTTCATTTAATCTATTGGACTTTAAATAAAAGCCCACATGTGAACCAGACCCATTCTTACTAAAAGAAACAAGCCCACATGTCTCCTTTTAATATATTAATATAATAGTGCAGCCCATTAATTAAATAATAGACATATTATATTCTTAATATATTAAAAACAATTCTAGATGGACCCTTAAATCGGCCCGGTAGAATATATCAAGTGATCCATGCAAATACGTGTGGATTGGGGATCTTGGCGGGCTATCTAAATTTAAGCTTCAATAGACACAACCTAATCACAATCAACAAATGATTCACTTAGGTCCAATCTATTAATTTTAACTCATTCCACTAAAGAGCTAAAATTGAACTCTTAAATAAAGATAGAATAAGGAGATGTTTCTCATTCATACCCTAGACAATCTTATAGGAAATGGTGTATCCTCGTGAATAATATCAGTAATAGCCAAGAGCTCATAGACCGCCTATAGCTCTCCAAGTTACCATATTTCCTCATATGACCACATTTCGAACTTGGATACTTTGACTTGTCTAGAAGCCATGTTTTCAATAATCATTATTGAAAACTCAACGTTGAGATTTAATATCCAATACCTCAAAACATCCATATGATGATATTATACTCTCATTTAATAAATGGAGCCACGATGTCCATATCTATAAATGAAGTCCTCTATCGATTAACAAATGTATACCACCAAACTACCGAGGATAGACTATGCTATATAATCGTACTCATTGATAGCTCTAATGATAACACTTGCAACCATAAGTCCATCATTTATCTCAGGATTAAGATAGACTCTCTGATTGTCCTCTTTAATGAAAAAACTTATATCTAGTGACGGTTCTAGATAAAGTATTTCATTGTGATCCAGTTCAATGCACCTAATGCACTAGATTCTTTTACTCGAAAACCTTTCGATGATTTTAGACTCATCATATTCATTTGATCCCACTCAAATGCTAGTAAAAGAATTCTACAACTTTAACAAGATAGAGGTGCCCAACCTTTAACTTAAGTTGTGAACGTTATTCAAGACTAACTAAAGAATTGTGTCTACCTCATACATATCCGGATGTATGAACAATTCTTCATGTCTCATAGTCTTTTGACCTTATGATTATTTACCTTGACAATTATAATAATAAATGCTATAAGTAATTGTAAGAATCAGAATTCACTTTATTAATATGAGATGATTGTCAATTACAATATTACACTCTTGCCATTGAGCATAATCCTAACATGGGGAGCTTTACCCAAAGCCCAGAAAGCCCGCGACGCAAGGTTGGCCATCTTGGACCCAGCTGGGGAGGTAGATTAAGCAAGAGCCGGTGTGACCCCAGTAAAGGGAAGAGGAGTTCTAGCTTGAGGAGAACGTTGGATGTCGCAGGAAGCTGGTTCAATGACAAAAACTATGAGTAAACAAATCAAAAAGGAAAATGTCAGAACCAAGCTAATCAATAAGACAAGGCAAGGCAATTCAATGACACTTACGAGGAGTAGCGTCTGAGATCAGCAGGTATTGATTCACCCTTCGAGGATCGAAAGCTTCAGCGGTTGGGAACTTCAAGTTCAAGTAGTTCCTGGCTAGCATTGCCTTCAAAATAGTTTCAGATTCAGAAGGCAGGGAGTCCCGGTCCCATGAGGCTTTGTCACTGAAAGCTGTAGGAACCTCGAACTCATGCCCCCCCAATGAAAATTGAGCTCCCCCAATCATCCCCCACAAGGATCCATTCTTCCTTCCAGGCGGGGTCCTTCTTCGAAGCGCCAGGAATAACAAAGTTGAGCTTGTTCTTGGCCGTAGCATAAAACTGACCTCGAGGAATGATAGATAGGCTCCCGATCTAGAAAAGATAGGCCAGCTCCTCTACTCCAGGCTCTCTCGTCACCTTGCTCAGCTGACATTGTTCCCTCCATAGCATGAGGAAGCCAATCAAATGCCTCTAGAAGCTTGGCGTCAACTGGAGGGGAGCAAGCTGGATGGCGTTGAGAGCTCGCCGAAGAGTCGGATGAAGGGGAAGCCTAACCCCATTCTCGAGAGCCGCCACATGAATTGGAAGCACGCCTTTAGGGGGTTGAAGAACTTGTAACCCTTGGGGGGCACCAAGATGGAAACGCTGTCGGGAATGTCGTACTTCGACCTCAAACGATCAATCACGACCGGATCAACGATGGAATCAGGGACAACCCTAAAGTCATAGGGAGGGAGCCTCTCCAAAGGGGGGCTGGAAGCTGGGACTCGATGCTCTCCCGTGGCGTCGCCGCCCACCTCTTTATCGGAGTCTTCATCGGCTATATCCAAAGGATGGTCAGGATGGTTAGAAAACCTGGTCCCAATGGACACATTCCTGTTCGACCGCCGATGTTGCGGATTGGGCAGAGAATCATTGCTGTCTAAGCTCCTCCTTGCCTGTTTCCCAAAAGTAAGGCTAAGGATCTCCTCGCCGTCAACCATGGAATCAATGGAATCGTGACTAGTTTTCGACATGATGAAGTCGGTGAGGATGAGGAATGAAGAAAAAGATAGGCTTGAGAGAAAGTCTATGAGAGAAAGTTTATCTTGGGAAAGATTTGAAATTTGAGAGATGTGAGGAAGACGTTGAGATAAACAAGTATATATAGGCAAGAGGGCAGCAGCACGAGCTGTCGAGATCTTCGGTTAAGATCACAAAGAATCTCGGGGACTGCAGTAACGTAACCAGATTGACTCGAAAACAAGTCAGTCAGCTCACGCCACGTCACTTGCGCGGTTAATGAGGAGATTTTCCCAAGATTCTGGTAACGGTAAAGAATCTTGGGGACTGCCGTAATGCAACCGCATTAATTCAGAAATAGGTCAGTCGGTTCACGCCATGTCACTTACACAGTTAATGAGAAGATTTCCCTAATATTCTGTTAACGGTAAAGAAGGAAAGATTTCCCAAATAAAATAAAAAATCTGACCCCAACCCCAAGCTCGACAACCGGTGTTCAAGTCAGAGGGGACTTCTGTTAATAGCCAAATTTGGCTAAGGACCAAAGGGAAATTTTCCACCCTCTAAACCTAGCTCCATGCTCGAGGTCATCCATCAGAAGACCATGTTACCCGAAGCTGAGCTACGGTACGGCCCCACAGGAACAAGGACGGGCTCCAAAAACACCCGGAGTGGAGCCTGGCACAGTCAGATCAAGCCCGCGTCACTGAACCTGAAAACAGGAAATCCCCCCGAAGTCGGGATTACCTCATAATATATCGAGAAGCTCGCATATACCTCACTGACATAGTGAGGTGTCTGTAGGAGGCCGCACCTAGCTTCAAATGGTCAATGGAGGCTAGACTTAGCTTCTGATTAGACGAAATTCATTTATATCAGGGCTAGAACACTAATCGACCTCACTATCTGATGTACCTCGCCACATTACATGCCATATTCGACGACCCTTATGGGAGAACATTCTAGACCTAAAGACACACAGGATCATATCTTAAGACATTACATACGTATAGAACAAGTAATAGAGTCTAAGTAGGAAACAAATTGATCTCCACCAAGATATCCTCGATTCAACAATTAACTCAAAGTCAATAACATTTTAAATGTAAAATCCCGTCCGATAAGGAGGGAAGAGATGGAGAAAATCAATGGGGAAAATCAATTAGTTTGACCTATGAAGACAAGGTATTAAAGGAGGACTTGAACCTTCTGAAAGAGGAGACTACTTTTCGACATGTATACAACAAGTACCCGTCTACACTCTAGAGAAAAATTGAGAGTAATTTGAGAGAGATTTGTATATCATACATTATCAATAAAGAGAGTATTTTTCTTTCTTTTGGGTGGTGAATAGTATCATTGTTCCTAGTCATTTTATTAAGCACTGTTACACATACGTTCAACCTTGGCCACCACCTACGTGGTAGTGGTCTCGAGGGTGTTAACTGAGATTTCTCGTCTTGAGCAAAATTTCCGTTAACAAAGAATAAAGATGATTTTATTATCAAGGGTATATCATGTACAAATATCTCTCAAATGCTCTCAATTTCTTTGGGGTCTAGTAGGGTGGTTCTCGTATGCCTATTGAAAAGTAGTCCCCCTTTTTCTTTCTTTTTCTCTTATTTATACATAGTTTTGGTAGGTTAAATTTGTGATTCTCCCATTGATTTTCTCAATCTCTTCCCTCCTTATCGGACGGGATTTCTCATTTAAACGTTATTGACTTTGTGTTAATAACTGAGTTTAGAATATCTTGGTGGAGATCATTTTGTTTCCCCTTTAGACTATATTACTTATTCTACACGTGTGTAATGTTTCCAGATATGATCTAGTGTGTCCTCGTATCTTCACAGCGTGATTCCTCACAGAGGTCATTGAATATGGTATGTATCGTCTCGTATAGCGAGGTAGATCAGTGTCCCGGCTTTGGTATTCAGGAGCTTAGTCTAGCAAGGAGCTTGGTCTGACCTCCCTTGATCTATTGGAGCTTGATGTAGCCCCCTGCGGACATTCTTCTGTGGCAGCGGGGTTTTGGCGAGCTTCCGAAGAGGTCACGAGGTAGTCTCGACCTCAGGGAGCTTTCCGATTTCTGCTTTGGTGACGCGGGCTCGATCTAATCCCGTCGGGCTCTATTCCGGGTGTTTCTGGAGCTCGCCTTTATTTCTGTTGGGTGGTACCGTAGCTCGACTTTTGGAACCGTGGTCCCCTGGTGGATAACCTCGGGCCTGGAGTCAGACTAGGAGGGTGAAAAATTTCCCTTTGGTCCCTAGCCAAATTTGGCTATTAACAATTGTTTGATGGTAACATTTCATTTATAAAATGATAAACTTGTCCTTGCACACGAAATGTATATATACCATTATTCCTTTTACACAAGTTCTTATCATATTTCACTCCAAAGGAAGTGAATGCAAAAGTATTATTATAGGTGCGAATGTATTTGCGATACTCTATAGATTCATTCGAGCTAGAAGTAAAGAGATCAAAGAGGGCCTGAGGCGCATCATTTGATATTATTGAAATGTCTCCATCAGCACAACAAAAACCTTTAGATTCTATATAAAATCGCATTGCATTACAGTGTTTACACGAGAGTTCTATTGGCAATATATGTGGCTCATAAGCTATATCATCTAGAATAGATATCATTATATTTTTTCTTTTTGACACATGTAAATGTGTCTTGCGTTGTGGACCACTATTTCTTGGTTCGATTGATGTAGATCCTAAAAAGAAATCGGTAGTTTTGTCAATTTCTAGTGTTATAGAATAAACAATAATTTGAATTGCTAAAATGGAATAATTTTATCACCGATTTCAAAAGTACTTAAGATGAAAGATTCTTTACTTTTATCAATTGATGATTGTGGTTCGAGTCGATTACATGTTGTCCCTAAAATATTCAATTAAGCAATTTAATAATGATATTCAATAATTATCAATTTTATGGAATAACTATTGTCAACATAACCATTATAAGTTTTTCCAAACTAACCTATTTGTTGTTCCATTTGTTTTTGTAATGATTTTTTTGTTTGTTTGCCTCACGTCGCCTCTTATTGATTTCTTGTTTTTCATCTTCAAGCAAATTTGAGTACCATCTTTTTATGGGACATTTTTTTTGTTCCCGTTGCTTAACTTTCTGGTTCCATTATATGAAACGACCTAAATTCAAATAGCACTAACAACTAAAGATAATCATAAAATAAAACATATGAATAACAAGAACATAACTTAATATTGATATTAAAAAAAAACAATTTCACATAGAAAAAAAATGACATTCTAAATTTAGTTACCAAAAATAACAAAAGTATAGTGGCATAAATAACTTACCACTTATAGTGGCTACAATTTTTTTGTGAAAAGCCAACAACACTTGTTTAACCTATAAAGCCAAACAAATTAGATAGTATCAATAAGCTATTACATAGCATTATAATAAAGCTTTAAAGAATCTAAAAATAATTTAGTTTATGATATTGACAGTAAAAGAAATATAATAACCAAAAACAACATACATGACCAAATGCAAAATGTTTATAATTCTAATCAACAAATTCAACAATCTAAAAACAGTTCTACCCGAAGGTAAACCTTACCAAACACAAAGATTTGAACATATTTTATGTCAATATTAGTTAATTCAAAATCGAAATCATAGATTTACTTATATATATATATATATATATATATATATATATGAACATTGATAAGATACATAAAAGTGTCAAAAATGAAATAAGTTGATTTTAATTGAATCTTCTTTTGTGCTGATATTTTCCCTGATCTAAAACACCTAGAGATAATATTTTACATTTAAAATGATGAAAATGAAATCAATTTTTAAAAATTTATTGATAATAATAATATTATTATATTATTAATATTATTGTTATCACCATTATTATCATTATTATCATCATATTATTATTTTTAAAATTTATTAATAAAAATATTATTATTATATTATTACTATTTTGTTATTATCATTGTTATCATTATATTATTATTTTAAAATTTTAAAAATATTGTTATTATTATTATATATTATTTTTTAAAAGTTATTATTATTGTTATATATTATTATTTTTAAAGTTTATTATTATTATTATTATTATTATTATTATTATTATTATTATTATTTTATTTTTTTATCAGTATTATCGTTATTATAATTATTATTTTTAGAATTTTTTACTTTTATTATTATTATTATCATCATAATCTTCTTCATCCTCATCTTTTTGAGCCTGAAAATTTATTTAGAGCAGATATAATTGTAGCTTAAACTTATGTAAACTGAAAAATATCTGGACCCATTTCCGTTTGAATCCAAAACTTTATTTAGGTCAATATTGTATTTAAACCTAATTTGGGCCAGTGGCCCAGTACCCACCTTTTGAAACTCAAAACTCTTTTGAGTTTTTAATTTATAAATGCTCTATTTTTTATTTTATTTTAATTTTTTAAAATTTTTTTGGGGGTTGTTGTGCACATCAGATATCCCACCACCACTAATTTGTGGGGACCCCGTCATTGTTTTCTTCTTTTTCTTTTATCAAAAAAAAAAATTCTTTTCTATTCTGCTTGATCACCACAAATTTCATCTCTCTCTCTTCTTTATATCTCTGTCTCGTCACTTTTGATACTTTCCATTTATTTATATTTTCTCTGGAACTCACTGGATCTTCATCTTCATACCTAAATCCTTAGCGAAATTCCTCTCAAATCGTAACCTAACAAAGTCTTAACCAAACAAATCTCCAAACTCTCTCTCCTAAACCAATTTCTTCTTCTCTTCTTCAGATTTCATCTCTGGTTTGGATTTTTAAATTTATCTTTTGCAGATTTCTATTTCAATTTTCTTCTCTTGTTAAGTTTTTGAATATAACTTTTTTTTCGATTTGAGTTTTTTGATTTCCAATATCAGGTATGTTTTATTTCTTGTTTTGAGGTTATTTTGTGGTGGTTGCATATGAGTTTTTGAATAAATCGAACTCCCTCTTCTCTTCCTCAGATCTCGTTTTTAGATTTCTTTCTATTGTAGTTTTTTTTCCCTGTTTCAGAATTAGAATTTTGATTTCAAGATATTTTTTAATTATATATGGATTTCAAGTTAAATTTTTTTTTTCGTTTCTTTCTTTTCAATTTAGATCCATGTATTTACATCAATTTATTAATTATATTATTTTGTTTGGTCTCCAATCTGATAATGATCTATTGTTCAGATTTCTATTTTATTTTTCTCCAATCTAATAATGAATTTTGTTTTCAAGATATTGTTTGTCCTTTCAATTATTTCTTATAAATTGAATTGACTTATATTTAAATAAAATTTGAAAGATTTTGTCACAAACTAATTATTTTGGAACTGTTTTTTCATATGATTATTTTTAGGTTCTATATTGATGTGTTCTGTATCTTCTATCTCAGTAGAAGATTTTGATTACAATTTAATTTGGGTGGCAGATGTTGAATTTGCAGTATTTAGATTTCAACATCAGATAAGATTTTCGATCTGTTCTGGTTTATTTTTGTTTTTTAGGATTTCTCCATATTTATCATCCCTATTGTAATTTTAATTTCAACAAAACCCATTAAAAAAAATAATCATAATCAACCATCATCATCACAACTATAATCTTTATACAGCAGTTTCAATGACCTTTAAAGCAACAAAATCAAAATCAAATTCAACAAACCTAGACGTGATGCTTGTATTCCAGTACCTGTTAGATCAAGCAACCAAATATTTTTCTCTCTTTTTTTTTGCCTGCCCGCTCTTCTCTTATCTCAATCCCCTTTTCTTTTATTCTTATTTTTCCACATCTTCCCCTCCACAACCTAGCCTAGCCTAGGTTTGCCACCTTCAATCCCCAGAGAGACGTTAAAAGGGCTACAAATAAAGGAGCATAGCCTAACATAGGTTTGCCACCTTCAATCTCAAATAATACAATAAAGAGACACGTTAAAAGAAAAAGGATAAAAAGAGAAATATAAAGCAGTAAAAAAAGGATATAAAGGGAAATTAGGCAATTGATCACACCATGAATTACCCTTTAGAAAGAATAAGGCGCTTATATATATATATATATATATATATATATCCAAATTGTAAAGATGATGAAGTATCAGGGAACTCTTGAAATTAATAAAAAAACAAATCTTGCTTTCTTTGTTTTATATATATATATATATATATCCAAATTGTAAAGATGATGAAGTATCAGGGAACTCTTGAAATTAATAAAAAAACAAATCTTGCTCTCTTTCTGTCTCGTATCTCTCTCTATATATCTCCCTCATCTCTTTTATTTATTATTTCATTTATTTATAAGTTATAACATATATATATAAGTTATATATTATAATAATATATATAATATTATGTATACTTTTATAATATATCATGTTATTATAAATGTTTTGTAATTAGAGATATTTTAATCAAAATATAGTTAACTTCATTCCATTGAGTTATTAACCAAACAAAATAATACTGATTCCAAAATTCCAAACAAAAATATTGGTTTTCTTTTTCTTTTCATTACCATTTTAATTACTATTCCACCATAGTAACTAAACGTGATATAATATTTACATCATAGTCCGATGGACTGACAGAATGGAGCTCGGATAAATTTGATCCAGATTAATGGGCTCAAGGCCCAAAAAATTAGCGTAGTAGTAATAATGGCGTGTCAGTAATTTAAGACAAAAGCTGGGGCAATTATTGAAGATCTCAGAACTCAACCCCTACTTGACTACTTGTTTTGTTTTCCCCCCTTCCACTGATTTTCAAATCAAATCAAACAATTTTTTTTTTTTTTTTCATTTTCTCTCATTCAGTCAGAAGAAACCAGAAGATCTCTCTGACTGCAAATCTGCAATGCAAATAATCTTCACTGTTTGTTAAAACTAAAAACTACACCACCCAAAAATGGACTCATCGTCTTCAAAATCAACAAAGACCCACCACAGGAAGAAGCAGAAACACCACCAGTGTTCCAGGAGCCCACTACGAGATATCAACACCGCCACCACCAGCAACAGCATTGAAGCGCCACGGGGTTGTCTCAGGTTCTTTCTCTCCCACTCTTCTTCGAATACGAATACAAATACAAAAGCCCCTTTTATCAAAGGGACAGCTTTGATTGAAACCCCCAAATCTGCTCCAAACCCATCCAAAGCTAAGAATATCACACCTTGTTTGTATCAGTGGCAATCTGGGAGAAAACCCACTTCCAAAATTGCATCAAAACATTTAAATTTGTCCAGTGGCAGTCCACCTGGGAGGTCTTGTACTAGTGTTAATGATGTGAATTTCACTCCTTTGAGTAAGATAGCAACTGGGTTAGGTTTAGATTTTGCTGCTCATAAAAAGGTTACAATTCATGATGAGAAAATCTCGAACACTAGTGGTAGTAACAACAACAACAACAAAACACCTCCTATTCAGGCCTCAGTGTCTCCAGAGATTCAAACACAGTGTGGTGGCTCGGCTTTAGCATCTAAAACCTCCACTCCTGCTTGTTATGCTGCTGGCTATTTAGTGTCTGGTGTCACTGACAAGAGGAAATGTAGGCCTAGAGGGATTCTCACTGTAGGAGATAATAATTTTCTTAACTTTGATATGGCCAAGCCTATTGATAGTTTTGGGGAAGATCATCATAACAGCGACGAAAATGTTAGAGGGGTTGTTGATAGTAATGATAGCACTTTGATGGTGCCTTTACCTGCTGAGGCCTCAATGCATTGGCTATTGCCTCCTTGTAATGAGGACGATGAAGATCTTAAGGAGAATTCTGATAATGGGTTGTGTGGATTTCGGATTCATTCTCCTTCTTCGAGTTTATTTGGTGATGGATGCACTTCAAATTTGTGTAATGATAGAAATCACACAAGTAGTGTCTCTGGTAGTGATACGAGGAGGAGCATTTCTTTACTTTCTCCAACTGTATTTCCAGAGTTTCAAGTACCTTTGAGGCCTTTTAACGACAATCTCAATCTGGTGTTCGTGTCTTCTCCCAATTGTACACCTAGTTGCAAGGTTGCTGCTTTGGAAGTAGAGGGGAAGCAGGATTATGATATTGATGGGGAAATTTCTCCATTCTCTATGGACACATTGGGAAGTGGAAACATTATCCAGACTCCGGAATCTGTCTCAAGCACAGATAGATGTATTGGTTTGTCGTGGTTAAAAACAACATCTGATCAGAGGCATTGCCTTGGTTCTGAACTTGATTTGGTCACCGAAAGTCTTCAGATGATGAGTTTGTCTTCCAAGGGTTATGAGTCGATACGGGATTCGACCAATTCAAGTTTTCAGTTTGATTGCCTGACATCACCTTCCAACTCTACTGATATTTCCCAGTTTCAGAAAATTTTGGATGATCAAGTTTCTTGGATGTCTACTTCTACTTTAGACAATGTATCACAATCACAGATGAGGATATCTTGGAGGGAAGGATTAGTAAGCCGGATGTTTGAGATGGATGAGTTTGATAGTTGCAGATACTTATCAGACGAAGAGGAGGATGTCAATGACTGTCAAAATTATCACCAGTTGAAATCCTGCCAGAATCCTGAGCTCAATGTTGATGCAGGGAATTACGAGATTCCAAAAAATGGTTCGGGCTCAACTGAATTTGTAGATAGAGATCTGGAAACTGAAGAAAAAGGAGATAAAAGACTTCCCTGCCAAATATCATGTCCATGTGCAGAGTCAATAAGCACCGATGGAGGTGACCTTGCAGCTTCGAGGGATTCGGATTGGACACTATGCTATAAGAACCAGTTGTTTAAAGTATGATTTATATCTTCTCTTTCACTCCTTCAATCAAGTAGATTAAGTATATTATTTATTCTATTACTTGTACTTTTAATTTTGTTTTCATTCAACCTCTTCATTTAACACAACTTTTTTCATATAATGTGGAATGAAGAAAATATTAACAGCTTAATTTATCAGATGCTCTGAAATTAATAAGCACATAATAGTATGTATTCCATTATTGAGTAATGTCATTGATTTGTGGGTTTAACTCCCAATAAGCACCAAGTCCAAATGTTTCTCTCTTGGGAAATCCTTGCTATTTTTTGAGCATGTTAGAATTGTTTTGTGAGAATCTTCACAAACATTATATGTAACCATTACTTGTTGACATGCTTTGACTGTTCTTGGTATCGACTTTGGATAAAAGATATAGAGAAAAGAACAGTAGTGCTATAGAAAACTTGAGAAGTGCTAACAGCAGTTGCTTAGTAGAAACAATCAAGATGTTAGTGGCAACAGTTTTAGGCTAGATGTGATTTTGGCTTTCTGATCAAGTTTGCCTATTCATCCAGGTCCTGTACTAGATCAAATTGTGGTCTTTTTTAGCTTTCTCTGCGTTGCAGATAAAATTTTCATTTACAATTAAGTAGATCATATTTGTGTTCCAGTATTGGACAAAGAGGGGAGTTGATTCATCTGCTTGAAAAGAAGAAAATAATAAACAAGACCAGAACAGTTCGGATCGTGTCACAATTATAAACCAATAATTATGTGACACGTGAAAACTTGTCGCGATATTTGCATCAATTATATGCAAATTTGACTTGGCAACAGAGCTTCATTAAACATTATCTGGAGCAGTTGCCCTGTCAACTTTGAACCTTAGATAAACACGCAAGAAATATAACATTTTCGTGAGTAATGCTTTCCTCCTTTTGTTGACAAAATCCAAAGAGAAAAATAATGTGTATATGCTCATAATCTGATGAAAAAATCCAAAACAAAATCCACATGTACTATATGTATTGTTAGGTAGAAGAGAGACTATCAACAGCTTATTAAAATAGTTTTTGATGAGTTTCTTCTAGGGTTGGCTGCTGCATACAGAAGGTCAATGTAGATACTTGTATTATTATATATCATATAAACCTCGCAACATTACTATGAACAAGAAAGATTAGGATACCCATCAGTGACATTTTGTCAAATATTGTACAAAGCCATGGCGGCTATGTTTAAAATTAATCCCCCAAACTTGCTTAGCGTATCTAGGTTCAAAACCGGGGGTTGTTGAACCCTATAAACTTTGAAAAACAGAAACTATGGCATTTGGCTATGTAGGTGGCCATGAGGGGATTCAAACCCGAAACCTTATAGAAGCAAACTACAGACTTGACCATTCTACTTCACGGGTAAAAATAGTTAGCATATTAAGCACCTAATCTGGCAGTGTTGAGTATATAAGATTATAGAGGCAAATTTTGATTTTTTATTTCCCATTAAATTATATTATTAATTTATTAGCAAGCAGACATGACATGGTAGATGGGAATTTTTTTATTACTTGTAATATTCAATTGTAAGAATTATTAGGTTTGTAAAATGCAGTTTGCATTAAAATATGCAGACTTTATAATTTATATGTTCATTTCTTAGATTTGAACTCACGTTTACGTTGATTTCTCTAGTTGCACAGTAATTCTTGTATGTTAAATTTAGGAATTGAACTTAAAGTTGGTGTAGTTTTTATGGGGTTGGCTAGTATGCAGTGAATTTTTTAAATCACTGCATCATGCAGTGACGAATACTGAAGCTTTTGGTTTGCTGGATCATTTAAAATTGGATCTCAGGGCTTGTATTAATTGCCAACTAAAAAATCTGATTGTGAAATTGAAAAAAATTAAAAACCCATTCAATAGGTTAGGCGGTCACTTTTACACTGTATATATATATTTTTTAAACACTTTTTATACAATGTTAAATAATAATATTGTGAAATTAAATTCCATTCAATTATATTTCTTGGGATAAGATGAGGTTGACTGAATGGTTTATCCCTCACACATACAAAAGAGTGTGGATATTACTACTCATAAAATTAATTAGTACACTCATTTTTAATAAGTACATATATGTCTAAATTTTAAAATATAAATATTACAATAAGTATCCATCTTAATGTCAATAGTACCCTTATTTAAATGAATATATTCATTTTAATACATATAATTTATAAATCCTTATAAATTATTAACACATCCAATTTATGAAAAAAATCATATTATTTTTGAAATCAAATCCTCTTGTAACGATGATCCTATTTACTTTTGAGAGACAATTTTGGGGTGTTAGGATTTTATGGATTTGTATGATTTTAAAGACTATTAGGATTATATGTACTAGACCTTTATGATTCTAAAATAGTTTTTGGACTTTATTTATAAACTATTAGGATTATCTAGAATTTATTTACAGACTATTAGGATTTGTTTATAAGAATCAGTGAATCAGCCATGCAGGCAAGGTGAATCAGTGAATCAGTCATAAGATATTATGTACTTTTAAAAAAATGTGCCGATATTGACACTCATAAAACTTATTAGTACACCAGTATTTTATTTAAAATTTTAAATACAAAAACATCTCAATAAAAAATTATCAATAAGGACAAAATACTTTAATTAAAATAGATTTTCTCCTAACAATCCACAAATTATCGATTTACATTCCAATTTAATTTTTTTTAATTAATGACAATTTTAACATGAATTAAAATTATTAAACAAGACAAAAAAAATTCTAAAGACATTACTAAATCATTAAATATTACTTATTAAATCATTGAGCCGTTGACTTTCTAAAAATCACAGATCATCATATTGAACCGTTGAACCGGTTGACTTTCTAAAATCACCGTCAACATAAACATATAAATGGTTCCTAAAAATCAAACTTATTCGTAAGTTTTTTTTTCTTAACTGTTAGTCTTGCTTGAGAAATAATGGAGATAGAAAATTAGAGATATGTTCTGAAAGAGAGAGAGTTTAATATGGTAATTAAAATTTTAGGAGAGAGTGCTTAATATGTATAATGGTATATGAGAGATAATTTTTTTTAATAATAATTTAATTAAAGAGTGTCTTTAGAATAGGAGTGTCAAAAGATAAAAATGATAATCTTGGAACAAAAGAAATTGTCTTTAGAATTTTTTTAAATTTAAATTTTGAGAATGGAGTGTCTTTAGAAAAAAAGTGTAAAAAGAAAAAATTGGATTATCAAAAGCTCTCTAATTAAAAATAAACCAAATACTATATACACTCTTTAATTATACACATATCTTCAACTATATTTTTTATTAAAAAAACCTTACCTTTCAAGAAAAAAATTATGATAAACCCTAACAAATGATAAACCCTAGTTTTTATGATAAACCCGAATTAAACTCTAATTCTATTTCAAGTATCAAACTTTCTCTTCATCATATGATTATCATATTTTTTTTGTTTTTCTTTTATGTATGGTTATGAACTCTATCAAAAAACGAAATATTTTTTTAACGATAGCTGTAGATATCAACAAGTTTTTTTTTTTAGATAGTTGTAGGAATCAATAAGTTTTTTTTAAAGATAGCTGTATAAATAAGAGAATTACATATTGAAAATTAGATTATCATTAAAAGAGGATTTGATTCTAAAAATAATGTGATTTTTTTTTTATAAATAGGGTGTGATAATAATTTAAGAGTGGTTATAAATAATATGTATTAAAATGAATATATTTATTTCAATGAAGGTACTATTGATATTATGATGGGTGCTTATAGTAATATTTATTTTTTAAATTTTAGACATAGGTGTACTTATAAAAATGGGTGTACTAATAACTTTTATGGGTGTCAATATCTGCGCCCTTTAAAAATATCTTAAAAGTTCTAATCGAATACTATCTAACTTATCTAATTTATTAAAAAGTCTCAATCAAATACCACCAGACTTTTACTTCCCAAAATTGTATATTAAAATCTCAATCCAATAACATCCCCCGTTAATATATATTTTCTCTGTTTTTATATATAATTATTTAAAATTATAATTACATATAATTATATATATATATATTATAAAAATTAAAATTAATAAAAAAAATTAATGTTTTGATTCAAATTATTTTAATTTCATTAAAATTAATGGTTACCAAAGCCGTGAAAATAGTTATAAGTTAAAATTTGAAAAATCGTAAAATGGTTACCAAAGCCGTGAAAATGGTTATAGGTCAAAATTTCCAAAATTTGAAAATGATTACTAGAGACGTGAAGGTGGTTATCATAGCCGTGAAAGTGGTTACCATAGCAGTGAAAATGGTTATAAGTCAAAATTTCGAAAATTGTAAAATGGTTACTAAAGCCGTATAATAAGGGTTACCAAAGCCGTGAAAATGGTTACGAGTTAAAATTTCAAAATTTTAAAAGTGGTTACCAAAGCCGTAAAAATGGTTACCGGAGCCGTGAAAATGATTACCATCGTCGTGAAAATGGTTACAAGTCAAAATTTCAGAAAATATAAAATGGTTAGCAAAGCCGTAAATATTGTTACCATCATCCTGAAAATGGTTATAAGTCAAAATTTTAAAAAATGTAAAATGATTACCAAAGGCGTAAAAATTGTTACCGTAGCCGTGAAGGTGGTTACCAAAACCGTAAAAATTGTTACAAGTCAAATTTAAAAAATAAAAAATGGTTGCCAAAGCTGTAGAAATGGTTACTGTAGCCATGAAAGTGGTTACCAACGCCGTGAAAATGGTTACAAGTCAAAATTTCAAAAATTAAAAAATGGTTACCAAAGTTGTACAAATGGTTACTGGAGCCGTGAATGTAGTTACCATATCCGTGAAATTGGTTACAAGTCAAAATTTCAAAAATTCAAAAAATTGTAAAATGGTTATCAAAACTGTAAATATGGCTACCGGAGCCGTGAAAATGGTTACAAAAACCGTGAAAATTTCAAAAATTAAAAAATGTTTACCAAAGCCGTACAAATGGTTACAAGTCAAAATTTCTAAAATTTAAAAATTGTTACCAAAGCCGTAAAATGGTTACCAAAGCGGTGAAGGTGGTTACCAAAGCTGTGAAAATGGTTACAAGTCAAAATTTTGAAAATTAAAAAATGGTTACCAAAGCCGTAAAAATGGTTACTAAAGCCGTGAAGGTGGTTACCAAAACCGTGAAAATGGTTACAAGTCAAAATTTTAAAAATTAATAAATTGTTACCAAAGCTGTAAATTGATTACCGGAGCCATGAAGGTGGTTACCATATCCTTGAAAATGGTTATAAGTCAAAATTTTAAAAATTGTAAAATGGTTATCAAAACCATTTTGGTTACCAATGTCGTACAATTGGTTACCGGAGCCGTGAAACGGTTACTATAGGTATGAAAATAGTTACAAGTCAAAATTTCGAAAATTGATAAATTGTTACCAAAGCTGTAAAAATGGTTACCGGATCCGTGAAAGTGGTTACTAAAACTGTGAAAATTGTTACAGGTCAAAATTTTAAAATTATGTAAAAATAATATTATTATTTAATTTATCTTAAGTATATTATTAAATATACTTATTTAATTTTATAATATAATTTTTTATTATTTAACTTATTTTTTAAAATTTATAGTTACTAAATATATATATTTTAGAGAGCTACCGGTTGCAAACCGGCTGTTCCATTAATTTGTTTTTTTTTTTTGCTGCTATTTGACGGCTATTCATTGAAGTAATGGACACTATTCATACCTGTACATGCAGTGATATTTTTTCCCCTGCATGACAGCCAGCCCCGGTTTTCATAGGAGTTTTTGTGATGTCTGCACTAGATAAGGACTCTATTTAGTATTTAGTTGTAAGAAATATCCTTGCTCTTTTTAACCAATTTCCAAGTTGGAATTGATAATGATATATATATATATATATATATATATATATATATATATATATATATATATATAGAAACCATATTAATGACAATTGATTAACATAGCAATTGGCAAATGGATGGACACACCACCCAAGATTGACCAAGTCAATCAAACCAAGATATGATTTTTTATTCCAAAATCAACAAAAATTAAATTAAAGAATGTTGAACAAGCTAAGAAAGATACATCATCAGCTTTTGATTTGATCTAATTTATTATCTCCTATCTTTTGCGTGTACAACATCATGTATGCAACATGATGGTGTGATGTAGCCTCTAATTAGTTGTTATTTATTTGAGTAGTTTGTTTCTTGGGAAAATGTTTGCTTCTGCTTACACAAACTAATAACGGTCATTATATATGTACGTAAATATATTCTTTTCTCTTCGGTACACATTTTTATAAAATACATCAGTACATTATATGTGGACCATAGATTATAGATAGGCACTAACAAGTACATATAGACTGGGTCAAAGCAATTAAGACTATGTTTGAGATTACTTTGCTTCAATACTAATCTGCTTATAGCTTAACTTAAGAAATAATTTGCTTACCAATAAAGTGGACAAGTGTTTGGTAATCTAAATTTTAAAATTGCTTTGTTTGTGAAATAATGGAAAATGTATTTGATGAAATGACAAAAATATACATCAATCAATTGGCATAGTAATTGTATATTTAAAAATTAAATTTATAGTAAATATAGAATATAATTATAATATTTTTTTTAAAAAGGAAATATAATTATAATAAATATTAAAAAATTAAAAAAAATTGAAAAACCTAAACTTTAAATGCCGAATTGAATTGGTTGACTCCAGCGACGGTGATGTCGTCATTAGGCGTTTCGTCTCCTCCGACGAAGCCGAATCAGGTTCTGGATTCACCGGCGAACAGAGACGACAACCATAAGCTTAGATCTGTCATGCTTGCTCTCGGCGGCTTCCATCATCTGCACTCGCTCTATCTCCGGCGGCTTTCCAGGCGTGCTGGGTCGGGTCGAATTGGGCACTAGGTCTATCTTCGGTAGCTTTCCGTCATCTACACTCGCTGGTGGATCCAGATCCGGCGATGCCGGAGGAGGTCGATCCTCCTCCAATGACAGAATTCCAGTCCTCCTCCGAGCCCGACGTCCGGCGGTGGCCACAACTTTTATATTTTTTAATTTTTTTTGTTGAAAAGATATTTTTTAGCTGTTATTATATCATTATTAAATAGAAGGGTAATATTGTCTTTTAATAAAATAGTGAGGATATTTTAGACATTTCTAAAGTAAAAATTCGGCTTTTGCTTCCAAAAGCAATCCCCACCCAACTTATCAAAAGCTGATTATTGGAGGATTAAATTGTGAAATAAGTTGCTTTTGAGAAGTTTACCAAACACCCAATTGTCCAAAACTTGAGAAATAAGTGATTAATTTTCAAATAAAAGCAATCTCAAACATAGTCTAAATCTAATGTATATATATCCACCGTTGGAGTTGGGTCCCTTTATGGTTTTTTAATCACTCATTATTAGGTTTTAGAAGATGAAAATGCATTAGACTTTTGAATTTCCATCTTGCAAGACAAAAAAGCCAAGTTGTGGAAAGTAGATATCACACACCCACCAAACCCATTGAACACAAAAAGTCCACCGTTTCTCACGTATCACCTTCCTTCAAATAATTTCCCTTCTCATTTTCTGTTTGCTTCCTCAAAAATTTAATTTTGCACCGAAATTAATTGGTTGATGAATTGATGGAGGGGTTGATCCCTATGGTGTTCAAGGCAATCAAGAAGAACAAAACTCGTCGACAATATGAGTGTCTCTCTTCTGGTGCACCCCAGAGTTATAACATAGCTGACTTCTATGTCAATACTACTACTATACATTCAGCTGACAAGGCGGAAGAGAGGTACGCTACTCACCACCGGAGACACAAATCTGTCGGAGACTTCTACGTAGGATACTCATCGTCAGCAAATGGTGGTGGTGTTGGTTCTCCTCCTCCAGTGCCACAGAAACTTGTGAGGTTTAGGAGCCAAAGAATGTTCTCTTGTATAACAGGTGCTTGAAATTGAATTAGAATATGCACATCTACATCTAAATACTTTGTTTAATCAAATGTTTGTAATATATATATATATATATATATATATATATATATATATATCATATGTTCTCTTTCATTGTTTTGCTTTCTCTAGCAAGTTAAAGTTGCTTTGATTCAAAAATCATTTTGAACAACATTTACTTTTACTGGGGACTTAAGATTTTGTCAAAAATGACAAGTTTATGACAGATTTGTGATTACAAAACATGTTTTTCAAGCTGAATTATTGTTTTTTTTACGGTATTAATCTATTCATCTATTTAGACCATGTAGTTTTTTAAACTTTTTACCATTGATAGAATTCGAACCGCTGACCTGAAAGTTATTTACCCAAGTTCCAACCTCGTTCATCTATCATCTGAGCATCTGAGCAACACTCCCGAGAGCAAAGTGGAAATTGTTATGTAGTAATAATTTAGTTGTTGCACCTAATAAGCTAGTCTGATCATATAAATATTTGTGTCTCCAAGTTCGAGAATCAAATTTGGCAGCTTTAATTACTCTAGCTGTCCTGTTTTTGAGCCCACTATACATGGTGTTTATCAAACAATAGAATTCCACAAATCTCCAACCAAAGAATTCCACAAATCTCCGGAGTTTCGACCAAGGTCGTAAAACAATATTACAGTTTTGAAATATTATATATATATATATATATATATATTCTCATAAGAGATCCTATATTTTAATTTTAGTAAACACCTTGATGAAATCATATTTATTTTTACGAATTTTAATCCGAATTTTTTTTAGATGATTTGTTCAATGTAATATATATATATATATATATATATATATATATATATCCATTTTATGTTCAAACTCATTCATGCCTATATTGAAATTTAATGAATTTTGATGATATTTCTTGATGGATTATAAGAAAAATGAAAACTACTTATAGAAAAAATTTCAATTTTGTGAACTATTTTTTCTAATTTTTTTTTAAACAATTAAAATTGGAAAACATAGAATAAATTGAAAAAAATAAAATAAAAGAGGTTATTGTATCTGAAAAAATGTCAAATTTTTTTCCCAAACATCTCATTTATCTTGTCATCCATATAAAAAAAAATCTCATTTTTATAATGTTATCATATTTTTACACAAAACACACCTTATTGACTTTTTCTATATTGGTTGGTATTAAAAAAAAATTGAAAAGAAAGAAAGAAACATGTTAAAACTAATTGTCTTTATTTTTAATTACCAGCCGCCATGGAGACATATGGTTCTATTTAGAAAATAATTAATTTAAAAAACAAAATGCCAAATGTCGCATCAAGTTGTTGGTATTAATTAGAAGAAAAAAAAACTCTAATGACAAGCAAGAAATCATAAATATATGGGGTATACCTCCCCTAACAGTTTGACATAAATGTAAATAGGGAGCAAGTATATAAATATTCTTTCAACCTCCGTACTCTTAAATTGAAATAAAAATTTGCCTTCAGTTATTAAATTTTTTAAAATGAAGATAATCATTTATAAAAAACTATTAAATTAAATTAATTGAAGATAATCATTTCAATAGAATATATATTTAAAAAATAATTTTAAAATGGAAAATAAAAAACTATTTTTATAATTTTAAATTATCTTCATTTTTAAATTAAAAATGTTGTTTGATGGTTTTAAAATATAAAATTATAAATAGTAAATACAAATAGTATTTTATGAATCAATAAATTATTTTTATTTTTAATAAATAATATTTAAAAATAGTAAAAAAAATTAAGATATTTAAAAAATTTTACAAATAGTTTTTCATTTTTAAAATTTTAAATTATTTTTCCATTGCAATAATTATATTCAATTAACTTAATTTAATTATTTTTTATTATGTTCAATTTTAAATTTTAATAACTATGGGTAATTTGGTCTGTTTGTTAATTCAATTCTAAGAGAAACGGATTTTTAACTAGATAAATGGATATTTGTTTTCTAGATACATTTATGTCAAATTTCTGTAGAGGTTGGTATGTTTATCCAAACGTTGTTTTTACGTAGAATTCTCTTAAAGGAACCCAATATCTTTTTTCTTTTTTTTTTTTAAGAAAAGGAAACCAATACCTGTCCCAATAATGTTGTTACATTTTAAACATGTTTTTATAATTAAAAAAATGATTGAGGTTATGGTTTTATTTCCCTAAATTGGTTGTTATATCCATTCAACGTTTATAATTAATACGTTATAAAATAGAGCTTAAAAGTAAGAATATAAAATAAACTACTAAGCAAGAGAGAGAATACAGGGAGAAAGCACTACAATCAATCTTATTGATTCTCATGAATGATCACATAATAAGCATATTTATAGTCATATAAAGGATTATCTCTACAATTGATATCTCTTAAAATACAAGATAATAACTGATAATTATCTAAGTGGTGATAAGTCCATATTATCACAACATTCCTCCTTAGACATACATTACCTTGATAAAATCCTCTAAGCTTCATGAAAATAATTTGGATGTGCTTAATACATCCTCATTAAAAACCTTAACAGGTAAATCCAGTAGGACAAATCTTGATCAAGGGAAAAAGAGTACAGTGCACATATATCTAAATTAAAGAATACTCCCCATGAAGAAAAAAAAACTATGTTATGAGTCTTGTAGTTGGCAAAGTCGACACATACCGATGTCATATACCAACTTTCTTGGAGTGCATAAGAATTTTGGTGATATATAGTATGCGTTATGCACCAATAAGATACAGTATTTCTGGACCAATTATCATTTCCACATTATCTTTAGGTCATAATGGATTTAACTTAAGATCTAAAGACCGGACAACCATTGAGGTGTTCAAGGGATAAGACTTATCCATATTGAATATTTTTATAATATCTTTAATATAAGTTGATTGATGGAAAACTATTTCATTATGCTTGATCTCCAGATGGGGCAATATATAGTTTTCTCCAAAACATTTATCCCAAAATCTCATTTCAAATATTTAGTAGTTTTAGAAACTCTTTAGAAATTCCAGTTAAATGCATGATATCGACATATACTGCTACAAATGCAAATCCGGATTCTGATGTCTTTATGAATACACACGAGGTATATAAGATCTTTAATATACCCTTCTTTACAAGGTCTTCACTAAGACGATCATACCATATTCTTCCGAATTGTTTTAAATCATATAAGGATTATTGTAACTTCATTGAATACAAGTAGGAGAATTTGAATTGTATGCTTCATGCATTTTGAACCCTTCAAGCATTATTTTCATCATAGAAACATTTATTTATGCAACAAAATATTTGCATAGGATCAGTAGTGGGTTTCTACGGTATACCTTTGTTTTGAGATATAAAATATATCTTATTATATCTTAATTTTTGTAAGAATAATCATTTAAAAAAACATTTGAGGATTACATATAGCTCGAGCATTATTTTTACATGATCATGATCTTTCATATTCACTTCAGAGAATAATAACTTTTAAATAAAAGTCATGTTTCACACTTCTAGTATGCAACGAATAATTTATTTATTGTCATTTGCATAAATTGTTCTTCAGGAACAGTCACCGGGTTAATATATTGGCAATTAATATGAATAAATTCATTCGAATATGCTATTTACAAGTTGATGATCCTATGAACTTCACATTGGTGTGATTTATACAGAGATCAAGATAAGATAAAAATGGTGCATGCCAACTGCAATTTCATGTCGTTATATTTTTCTAATTGTATCTTTCTTCCCATGACGACGTGAATTTATTTGTTTGTTGGCCTAACCTTCGTGAATTTATTTGCACCATTAAAATATCAGTTTCAGACACATATATACTGCCATATCATCCTTTAAGGATATATTGTACTATCATATTATCCTTCAGAGACTAATTTGTATTGTCATATTGTCCTTCAGAGACTTTCACTAAAGAATCCTTAGATTCTATTATAATGGATATCCATGTTATTTCCACTAATTTGATACATCATAATTTTCTTCAAATAATGAGATTGAAGAACTTTAAGTTCATGAAAATTTCTGATCATATTGTTCTTATGATCATATGATAGACTCAATTGTAAGAATGATATTACATGCTTCTGACATGAGATAATATAAAATAATACAACATTTATTTATGATGTATATTTTTATAACTAAATAGATTCTTCAAGATCCATTAAAATTAAAATAACAGTGTCACATAAATGTCATTTTGTTTTTCACTTTGTAGCATACAATTAGCTTTTCAGGAGCATTTATATGTACTTGGGTAAAATATAAACGTGATATTTATGTATACTTCAGGTACACCACTATTTTCATCTCATATCCCACCAATAATAATCATTTTTCTTACTTTGGTTTTGGTGTGATTCCACTTATGGTGGTCAGGTTTTACTATGATGATCACCAATTCCATAATAATTTTTATTGACTAAAACACACCACAATGAAGGTTAGATAACTTAACATTCGTTTCAAGGAATGATATCAATTAATGTAGTCAAGTGAGATAAATAGATTTTATTCAGATACAAAAGAAATAGTATCCACATTTAAATCATTTTCAATTATAAGTTCTTGATCTTGTAACTTCGAGAACAAATTATGAATTAAAATCATAGAAAATTGCTACTCCATGAGCACATTTAAGGCATTGATTATCAAAATATTATTCAATCATGCCATTTCAATTATTCAAAGATCCAATACGACAAATAGTCATTTACCATAAAGTATATGGATTTTTATCCTTTAGGCAAATAGTGAGGAAGAAATTGACACTTATGTGTTAAGAATAGACATATAATTTACAATGAATTAATTGTAATGAATATCTGATAATTAAGTAAGGTGATATGTGAGGAGAAATGAACAAAGATAAAAGTATCATATCCTTCACTTGCGTATAGTCTGATTATGTCAAATAAACGACTAAAAATTAGATAATAAGATGTGAGAAAGATAAGAACATTTTACATTTTCACTTTTAGAACTTTAGGTTCATATATAGCGAGAATGGTGAATTCTTAACGGAACTCATGTCATTTTAAGACTCTAGGTACATTTGTGAATTGCTGGTTTATAATTATACATAAGTCTAATACTAATTTTCTATTAAAAAAATTTCAAGTTTTGATTACCTCAAAACTTTGAACTTTAGATTCATGCTTTATATATTCAGAACTTCAAGTCTCAAATAATAAAAACTTTTGTCACATGAATTTCAATTCATTATTAAACTTCAGGTTTATATAAGTAAATTGTATATCTAGAACTTCAGATTCTAAATAATAGAAATAATGTTCTATTAAATTAAAAGCTTTGTTCATATATGAACTTTAGATTCATAAGTGCACTTTTTTTTTCAAGACTTTAGATCCTAATTAAAAAAACAATTTTTTTCGTGTTTATTTTCCTATAAATAAAATCAAAGAGTTTTTGGATTAAGACCGTTCACTAGGAATCTGAATTGTAGAAGAGAAATCGCATGCGGGTTGTATCACCGATCAAAAGACAATCATAAACGCAAAAAGTTTTCTAATTTCACGAAGCAAATACCCATACTTTGATTCTTAGCTTGTTCATTGGAAGAGAGAAAAACAATTCATGTTCTTCTTTTCCACAACCCCTCCGTTCTCTGTTTTTTTTTGGTCCAATGTGTTGCACTTTACATTGCACATGAATGCTTGTGTTCTCTGTATGTTTCTCTTACACAACCCAACATTACACATGCACTTTGCAATTTTCGAGATTTATCGGACAAAAATGAAAATTTTCATCATCGAGACTTCCATTGGAGGCCGATTTCGACGTCAAATTGGAGATATGTTCCATCTCCATGGATGGAGAACCACCATTGGTCCTCTATCAATGAAGGTTTTTGAAAAAAAAAACCTAAAAAATGACAAAAACGTAATAAAAGAAGGGGATACAAGTATTTTAGTCTATTGATATCATTTAAACTTAACTTATTAAACTAGTGATACTTTTAAAATTCAATATAAAAAGAGCATTATTTCCCCATATTTCCACTTTATATAGATAATTGGTTTCTAAGAAATGTTTATAATTTGGTAATAATTTTTAAAAAGATATTTAATGTATTTTTCTAATCCAAAACCAGCCAAACACTAATAAATAAATAATATATTTTTAATTATAGAAGTTATTTTTGGTGATAATGAAGCAAAATACTTCAATATACTTGAGTTTATACGCCCAATAACTAATACAAGAGTATCATGTGAGACTTATATCTAATCATGTGATTGTTTTGGCACATGATATAATTAATTTACTTAATAAATAGTTGTTTTCTTTATTTATTATCCAAAGCCAAAGGGTTTTATTTATAAATTATATATATAAGCAGCCTTTTGGGTAGTTGAAGTGTCCAAGTCACCATAGTGTACACTATTGTCTGATGCCGGTCTAAGTAGATCATTGTTTTGACTTTAATGACTTCCCTTTGGAGTGTTATAATTCTATAATTTATAATAATTATGTCCAGGATAACAATTTTCCAACAATGAAGAACAACGTCTCTAATGTTACATGTGGCGGGTTTTGATTCTCTTTATATAATAGAATAATTTTTCTAAAGTTAGATGATAGATCCCGAACCAGAAAAGCACTCATAATCTAATTCCATCCTTTGTTCAAGTCAATTTATTATTGGGAAACAATTTATACTACACTCTAGCTACTTTTACATTCAGAAATCTTCCTAATATCATTTGTTGATTGGGATTTCAACTTAGAGAAGGTCTAATATATATATATATATATATATATATATATATATATATATATATTATATCACATGTATCACTCAACATTTATGCTGTTACTTTAGCATCAACTTTCAACCAACTTATTACCGTCCAAAGTATGGAGACCTGTTGGGGTCATGGCCTCTTCATGAACATTTTTTTTTCTATAGTCATTTAATTTTTTTTAATAATGAAATTTTATTTAACTTTTATCCCCTAAATCCCCCAAATTTAATGAAAATGGCTTCGTCTCTACTTGGCTGTAAATGACATTCATTTAGTCCGATAACGTTCCAGATTTGAGTCGATGTATCGTAGCATCATAGCTGATATATTTCGAAACCGAATAATAAATTGTTAAAATAATTTTTTTGAATAAAATAAATATTTTAATTTATATATTATCAAAGTAAAAAATATCCAAAATATTTATAAATTATAGATTTATATTATTTTTAAATAAATTTAAATATATTTCATATTAAATAGTTTTTATTTAAAAAAAATATAAGTGGGATTATGGTGGGACTAACAAGTTTAAATTCTCCAATCCTATTAGGAAGAACTACGATTTAAATAATCTCAATCCGTTGTAATTATGTGAAAATTTAATTTATTCCTTAGGTAAAGGAAGAGAGTTGTGACGATATGAGATTGATTCGATAGTATACTCCTTACACCTACAATGTGGGGTTGTGGGTTTGAGTCCTCTCCCTCTCCAAAAAAACCTCGAATTTATGTAATATTTCAAAAAAAAAAAAAGTCGTTACGGTCTTAAATTGACAAAAAAAAATGTTAGAATTTTACTTATTTCATGATAATTGAAAGACCCAGTTACAAGACAAAATGTAGTTAATTATCAAGTTAACGACAATACAAAAATGTTTAATTAAAAAGACAATCATTTTTATGGTATTAATGAAAATGTGCATATCATGATCAAGACACACAAAGTACAGAATTATAAACAAATTAAGTAATGAATCGCTCTTGATCTGCAGGTAGTCGGCATTTAGTTCAATGGCTACCTTCATCCCGGCTAGGAGGGCTTCATATTCTGCTTCGTTGTTGGTAGCTTTAAACTCGAATCGGAAACAGTGACAGAATTCGGTCCCCTCCGGATCAATTAAAACTATGCCAGCTCCTCCCCCGGCTCGTCCGGATGCTCCATCTGAAAAGAGGATCCATGGCTTGCAGCCTTTCGGCCAATTGTCAACCTCAGAAATCTTCTCAGGGACCTCATTTGATACTGGGGGATCATCTGGATCTGGGATCGCTGAGAATTCTGCCACGAAGTCGGTCAAAGCCTGTGCCTTAATCATAGTCCGGGGCTTATACTTTAGGTCGAACTGAGTGAGCTCTAGTGCCCATAAGACTAGCCTTCCTGACACGTTTGGTCTTTGCAAGAATTGGCGGAGGGGTTGGTCTGTCACCATTGCTATTGTGTGAGCTTGAAAATGGGGACGGAGTTTCCTCGCTGAGATCACCAGAGCATAAGCGAGCTTTTCCAGGAGAATGTAATTCCTTTCTGATTTGGTCAAAGCATGACTCACATAGTATATGGGTCTTTGAAAACCGTCGCTACAATCCTTGGCCAAAGCCCCGCTTACTGCAGTTTCTGATACGGCCAGGTAGATCTGCAACTCATCTCCGAGAACCAGCTTGACTAACAATGGGGGGCTTGTTAGGTACTCTTTCAAAGCTTGAAACGCCTGTTCGCTCTCATGGCTCCATTTCATGTTCTTCCCTTGTTTGATGGCCTTGAAGAAGGGGAGACATTTATCGGTGGAGCGAGAGATAAACCTGTTGAGTGCCGCCACCCGTCCAGTCAGAATCTGTACTTGCTTGATCGAGGTCAGGGATTCCAGGTCCAAGATAGCTTTGATTTTTTCTGGGTTGGCTTCTATACCTCTTTCATGAACCATGAAGCCCGGAAACTTCCCTGCCGTTACCCCAAAGGCACATTTGGAGGGGTTCAAACGCATCTGGTTTTCCCTCAGTATGAGGAAGGTTTTACGAAGGTCTTCCTGATGTCCCTTTGTGGTTGGGGATTTCGTGATCATGTCGTCGATATACACTTCCATCGTCCTTCCTATCTCGGGCTTGAACAGCTTGTTAACCAGCCGCTGGTATGTGGCCCCCGCATTCTTCAAACCAAAAGGAATCACCTTGTAGCAGTATAAGCCCTGCCCAGTAATGAAACTGGTCTTATCTTGGTCAGCCGGGTGCATTTTAATTTGGTTGTATCCTGAGAATGCGTCCATAAAACTTAAAAGTTTATTTCCGGATGTGGAGTCAACCAGCTGGTCGATCTTTGGTAAAGGAAAACTGTCTTTCGGACAAGCCCGGTTGAGGTCGGTGTAATCGACACACATACGCCATTTCCCATTCGCCTTCGTGACCATGACCACGTTGGCGATCCATTCGGGGTAACACACTTCTCTGACGAACCCTGCTTTGATCAATTTATCAACCTCTTCCTGCACCGCCGCGTTCCTATCCGCATTGAAGTGACGCCTCTTCTGCTTGGCTGGCTTGACTGTTGGATCTACTGCTAGTCGGTGGGTGGCCAACAATGCCGGGATTCTAGGCATTTCATCATGGTTCCAGGCGAAGATGTCGCTGAATTCCCTGAGAAGGTCAATCAGTCCTCTTTTTACTTCTAGATCAAGGGTGGCTTCGACCTTGACGACCTTGGAGGGATCGTCATTCCTGATAGGTATCTCTTCTAGTTTATCTACGGGCTGCCCGCTGGCCCATTCCTTACTCCATTCTTCCTCGTAGGGCATAATAGGTTCGCTCTCCGAATGCCCAGGATGTTCCGCTGGCTCCTTCTCCTCCTGGATTATCCGAGACGTATCCCTGTCTTCTTGGACTAATGTCACCTGTACACACTGTTTCGCTAGGGCTGTAGGATTGGCAGATACTGTGTAGCATTTCCTGGCTGCCTACTGGTCTCCGCGTACCTCTCCTACTTTGGTTCCAACTGGGAATTTCAAGACGTTGTGGTATATGGACAAGACTCCCTTCAAGGAGGACAGGAAATGTCTCCCTAGGATGGCGTTGTAGGCCGATGGGGTGTCCACCACAACAAAGTCGGTCATAACATTCTGTTGGAGCGGGGTGATCCCGATGAGTACTGGGAGGATCATTGACCCCACTGGTATGATCGAGTCTCCAGTGAAACCATAAAGTGGAGTGGTACAGCTGTTGTAACAACGTTGCTTCAGGTTCAATTTTTCCAGGGTATCCTTGAAGAGGATATCTACACTGCTACCTGTATCCACGAGCACGCATGGACCAGACAGTTGGCGATCTGTATCGTGATTACCATAGGATCATCATGAGGTTGCACAGTGTTGAAGACATCTGCTTCAGTGAATACGATCTGTGCTGATTGAGAAGGCTCTGTCGGGCTCTGGCTGACTTCAAAGATCCCTCGGCTTTCTCCGATGCGGGGAACCTTTCTTGCGTGGTTTTTCCGGGAGTTATTGAAAACGGCTGCCAGTGTAGGACCTCCGCTGATAGTGTGTATCACCTGGATCTGTTGCATTAAGTCAGCCTGCTCCCCTTTCCTCTTTTCTGCGTCCTCACGGATTTCAGGTTGTACCTCCCTTCCAGTCCTGATATTATCTATAACCTGTTGTAAGAACTCAATCAAGCATCCTCCCCTTATCAGGGCTTCAATCTGGTTGCGCAAATTATAGCACTCTGAGGTGTTGTGGCCCACATCTTCGTGGAAGTCGTAGTACTTGTACCGGTTTCTCCTGTCAGCTGGGGACTTCATGGGAGCGGGCTTTTGGAGCAACCCTTTATCTCGTATGGCAAGGTAGACTGTTTCCCTAGAAGCATTCAAATGGGTGTAGTAGTCATACTCTTTTTCCCCTTGCATTACTGGAGCCACGGTCTTGGGAGGCGGCGAAGCCCGAGGAGGGGTTCGTTTTGCTGGATATCTTTCTGGCCTATGCAGAGGAGCAGGGAGGCGATAGGTCGACCTATTGGGAGGTTTATTCTGAGTTTTCTGTACTGGCTCAAATTTGGGGGCTTCTTTCTTCAGACGCTTTGTCGTTCTCATGTCGTCGTGTTCCATCTTGACCTTGAGTTGTTCATCGATCTCGACCTGCTCAAGAGCCCGGTCGTAGGCCTCCTGGCAAGTCTCGGGAGGTCTCTTGGCAAAGGAACGAAAAAGCTTTCCTGCCCATAGATTTCACCTGAAGTTGGCGAGGGTTTCTTTTTCAGTGAAAACTCCCATTTGTATGACCTCCTTGTGAAATCGCTCCACGTACGATCGAAGAGTTTCACTCCATTCCTAGATCACATATTGGAGGTGTACGGGATCTTTCGGGCGAGGTTTGACTCCTTGGAATTGTGAGCAAAAATCTGTTGATAATTTCGTGAAAGAATCAACGCTACCAACGGGCAGTTTCCTGAACCAGGTTTTCGCGTAGTCGGTCAAGGTCGTTGGAAACATTCTGCACATAGCTGCTCTGGTAGTGTTCTGGACCTCCATCTGTTGAACGAAGCTCTCTAGGTGGCTTAGAGGATCTTTCGTTCCAGAGAACTTATCTGCTGGCATTTTGAATTTTGGGGGGAGCTCTACTTCCCGGATCCTCCTAGTGAAGGGAGCGTTCATCTCGCTCAGGGGATCCTTTTTGTCCTCCTTATTCTTTCCCTTCCTTATCTGCTGAACCTCTTTTTGTAACTTTGCCAGCTGATCCCTCAGTCACTTATTCCCAGGTCTCTTCGAGTTAACCTCAGATTTCTCACTGTCGAATCTTTCTGATGAACTGGCAATTTCTATCCGGTCCTCCTCCTGGACATGATCCACTCGGAGAGTTTGTCTACTGTCCTCCTCTAGGGCCCGGGCAGTTCTCCTAGATGTAGTTGAATGAGATAGCCCTCGTGTCTTCCGGGTAAAAGCATCTGCGGCAGACTTAACTAGCCTGGGTTGATATTGTGAAAGTCTTTTCGGAACTGGGGGCATGGGTCCCAGCCTATCCCGGATCGAACGTTGGGGCCCTGATCTATCTCGAGCCGGCTCTGGAAGAGGAGGTCCTAGGCGATCGAAAGCAGATGGCCTAGCTCCGAGCCTGCTCGGCTCTCCCTGATCATTCAGGTTGGTTGGCTGGATCGTGATGCCTTCAGCGAGGAGGCGGACGCGGATGGATTCTACGAAGGCCGCCGCTTGTTGGTCGAGCGCTGCCTGGCTTACTATAGGGTGGCCAGTAGCCTGCGTATTGGTTGTCTAGATCGGAGCTTGACTACTATATCCAGACTTTCTCCCCTTTTTTTGGGGCTTTTCGTGTTAGCCTCGCTGGAGGTTGCTCCGGGACTCTATGTTGGCCTTGGGAGGAGCGGAGCCTCATAGTTCCTGTAAAACAACTGAAATACAAATGCAAATAATTGGTTAATTGGGTGTAGGGTAATTTCTCACAGACGGTGCCAGAAAGTGTTAATGGAAATTTTGCTCAAGGTGAGAAATCTCAGTTAACACCCTCAAGACCACTACCACGTAGGTGGTGGCCAAGACTGATCGTATATGTCAACGATGTGTTTCAAAATGATAAAGAACAATGATACAATTTAACCTCCAAAAGAGAATAAAAATATTTTCTTTATTGAACGTGTACAGTATGCAAATTTCTTTCTAGGGTGAAGTTGAGTGTTTGTTGTATGCCTGTCGAATAATAGTCCTCCCTTTTTCATTTTCTTTCTTTTCCATTTATACATAGTTTGTAGGTCAAACAGACTGATTCTCCCCTTGATTTTCTCAGTCTCTCCCCTCCTTATCGGGCGGGATTTCTCGTTGTAATGTCATTGACTTTGCCGAATTGAGAGTATCGTGGTGGAGATCAGCTTATTTCCTTTTTGGATTCTATTACTTGTTCTGCATATAGGTAACGTTTCTAGATATGATTCAGTTTATCCCTCGTATCCTTTCAGCATGATCCTTTATGGACATGATCCACTCAGAGAGTTTGTCTACTTTCCTCCTCTAGGGCCCGGGCAATTCTCCTGGATGTAGTTGGATAAGATAGCCCTCGTGTCTTCCGGGTAAAAGCATCCGCGGCAGACTTAACTAGCCTGGGTTGATATTGTGAAAGTCTTTTCGGAACTGGGGGCATGGGTCCCAGCCTATCCCGGATCGAAGGTTGGGGCCCTGATCTATCTCGAGCCGGCTCTGGAAGAGGAGGTCCTAGGCGATCGAAAGCAGGTGGCCTAGCTCCGAGCCTGCTCGGCTCTCCTTGATTATTCAGGTTGGTTGGCTGGATCGTGATGCCTTCAGCGAGGAGGTGGACGCGGATGGATTATACGAAGGCCGCCGCTTGTTGGTCGAGCGCTGCCTGGCTTACTATAGGGTGGCCAGTAGCCTGCGTATTGGTTGTCTGGATCAGAGCTTGACTACTATATCCAGACTTTCTCCCCTTTCTTGGGGCTTTTCGTGTTAGCCTCGCCGGAGGTTGCTCCGGGACTCTATGTTGGCCTTGGGAGGAGCGGAGCCTCATAGTTCCTGTAAAACAACTGAAATACAAATGCAAATAATTGGTTAATTGGGTGTAGGGTAATTTCTCACAGACGGTGCCAGAAAGTGTCAATGGAAATTTTGCTCAAGGTGAGAAATCTCAGTTAACACCCTCAAGACCACTACCACGTAGGTGGTGGCCAAGATTGATCGTATATGTCAACGATGTGTTTCAAAATGATAAAGAACAATGATACAATTTAATCTCCAAAAGAGAATAAAAATATTTTCTTTATTGAATGTGTACAGTATGCAAATTTCTTTCTAGGGAGAAGTTGAGTGTTTGTTGTATGCCTGTCGAATAATAGTCCTCCCTTTTTCATTTTCTTTCTTTTCCATTTATACATAGTTTGTAGGTCAAACAGACTGATTCTCCCCTTGATTTTCTCAGTCTCTCCCCTCCTTATCGGGCGGGATTTCTCGTTTTAATGTCATTGACTTTGCCGAATTGAGAGTATCGTGGTGGAGATCAGCTTATTTCCTTTTTGGATTCTATTACTTGTTTTGCATATAGGTAACGTTTCTAGATATGATTCAATGTACCCCTCGTATCCTTTCAGCATGATCCTTTATAGAGGTCGTTGAATATGGCATGGTGTGGTGCACCAACCAGAGAGGTTGATTAGTGTTCTGACCTTGATATCTGAGAAGTTTCATCCAGCTTGGAGCCAGATCTATCTTCCCTTGACCCTTTCGAAGCTAGGTGTGGCTTTCCCTGACCTTTCGAAGCTAGGTGTGGCTTCCCCTGACCTTTTGAAGCTAGGTGCGGACTTCTAGGGACATTCTTCTGTGTTAATCGAGGTACAGGCGAGTCTCTGGAGCGTTTGCGAGGTGACTTCGACTTTGGGGAGCTTCTAGCTTTGGTGATGCGGGCTAGATCTGATCGTTCCGGGCTCTATCCCGGATGTTTCCGGAGCCCGTCCTTGTTCCTGGGGTGGTATCGTAGTTCGGCTCTGGATAGAGAGGTCTCCTGGTGGAAACTCTCGGGTAGGGAACCAGGTCTGGGAGGTGGAAATTTTTCCTTTGGTCCTTAGCCAATTTTGGCTATTAACACATTTGATCCCACTCAAATGCTAGCAAAAGAATCTACAACTTTAACAAGATAAAGACGCCCAACCTTTATCTTAAGTTGTGAATATTATTCAAGACTAACTAGAATTGTGTCTACCTCATACATATCCAGATGTACGAACAATTCTTCATCTCTCATAGTCTTTTGACCTTATGATTATTTACTTTTGACAATTATAATAATTAAACTATAAATGCTATAAGATTTGTTAAACTAGAAATCACTTTATTAATATGAAAAGATTGTCAAATACTTCATTACACTCTTGCTATTGAGCATAATTCTAACAATCTCCCACTTGCGCTATAGAAAATGTGTCATATCTCTCATCCCTATGTTCTCTAGATGCCCATCAAAACTCTTCTGTGGAAGAGCCTTTGTGAAGGGATCTACTAGATTTTCTGCTGACGTGATCTTGGTAATCGTCACGTCACCCCTATGCACAATTTCCCTCAGAAGATGATACTTTCTTTCAATGTGTTTGCCTCTCTTATGACTTCTTGGTTCTTTCAAATTAGCCACTGCTCCACTATTGTCACAATAGATAGTGATCTGCTTATTCGCATCAGGAACCACTTCCAAGTCAATCAAGAATTGGCGGAGTCAGACAGCCTCTTTAGCAGCTTCGCATGCGGCGACATACTCAGCTTCCATGGTGGAATCAGCAATACATGATTTGTTGATACTCCTCCATATGACCGCCCCTCCTTCAAGAGTAAACACAGATCCTAATGTGGATCGCCTAGAGTCAGAATTTGTATACCTAACGGGAATTAAATCCCCTACAGAGTATACAAGCATATGATCTTTCGTTCTCTTGAGATATTTGAAAATATGCTTGACTACCGTCTAGTGATCAGGACAAGGTTTCGATTGAAACCTGCTAACTATGCCAACAACAAAACAAATATTTGGTCTAGTGCAAAACATTGCATACGTGAGACTTCCAACTGCCGAGGCATATGGAACCCTACTAATGAATTGCTCTTCATGCTCATTCTTTGGAACTTATTCCTCAGAAAGTTTGATTCCATGTCTGAAAGGTAATTAACTTTTCTTGGAATCTTGCATGGAGAACCTAGACAAGATTTTATCTATATATGGAGCTTGGGATAATGTAATCGATCTATTCTTTCTATCCCTTTTTACTTGGATACCAAGAATAAAACTTGCTTCTCCTAAGTCCTTCATATCAAATTGTTTTGCTAACCATTCTTTTACTGATGTCAATACACCTACATCGTTTCCGATGAGTAGTATATCATTAATGTAAAGAACTAGAAAAACCAACTTGTCACCTTTAATCCTTTTGTATACACAGGGTTCGTCAAGGTTTTTAATAAATCCAAAACTTTTCACGGCTTGATCTAACCTTATGTTCCAGGATCTGAATGCTTGCTTCAATCCATATATGGATCTTTGCTACTTGCATACCCTTTCCTCTTGGCCCTTTTCAATGAATCAATCTAGTTGCATCATATAGATTCTTTCATCAAGACTTCCATTAAGGAAAGCTGTCTTGACGTTCATTTGCCAAATCTCTAGGTCTAGAGATGCCGCAATGGATAAGAGTATCCTAATGGATTTAAGCATGGCCATAGGAGAGAAGGTTTCCTTATAATCGATACCTTCCTTCTGTGTGTGACCTTTAGCTACCAATCTAGCTTTAAAGGTTTCCACCTTTCCATCCATTTCTCTTTTCCACTTGTATACCCACTTGCACCCAATGGGTTTTATCCCTTTAGGCAAGTCTACAAGAGACCAGACTTTGTTTGAATACATAGACTCAATTTCAGATTGCATTGCCTTTTGCCAATGGCGACAACCAAAATCCTCCATAGCTTCCTTGTACATGTAGGTATCATCGTCGTCTGGGAGATTCTCTACAGATTCTCCTAGACTGATGTATCTCTCTGGTTGTATACTAACCCTCCCACTGCGACGAGGAATGGTAGGTTGTTGATCTCGTGATGGTGCGGAATTTACAATTGGGCTAGGTTGCGAAACCTCTTGTGGAATTGTATCTCCTGATAACTCATTCAGGACAATTCTACTCTTAGGCAAAAATTATTCAAATAGTCATTTTCCAGAAATTTAGCATTTGTCGAAACAAATACTTTAAGATCTGAAGGACTATAGAAATAATATCCTTTGGTTCCTTTTGGATACCCCACAAATATGCATGTTTCTGAACGGGACTTCATCTTTTCTATCTTTTCTTTTAACACATGTGCAAGACATCCAAATATCCTTAAATGTTGTAAACTAGGCTTTCGTCCAGTCCACAACTCATGGGGTTTTTTAGGAACCGACTTAGATGGTACATCGTTTAGAATGTACATAGCAGTTTGTAAGGCATATCCTCAAAAAGAATTTGGAAGCGTTGAATAACTCAACACAGACTTAACCATGTCCAAAAGAGTTCTATTTCTTCTTTCTGCCACCACATTTTGTTGAGGTGTACCTGGCACAGAAAGCTGAGAAATTATACCATTATCAATAGGATATTATTGAAACTCACCAGACAGATATTCTCCACCACGATCAGATCTCAAGATTTTTATGTGTTTCTCAAGCTGATTTTCTACTTCTGCTTTAAATGCTTTAAACATATCAAAAGCATCCGACTTATGTCTCATGAGATACAAATAGCCAAATCTTGAGTAATCATCTGTGAAAGTGATGAAGTACTCATATCCACCTCTAGCTTGAATGTTCATAGGACCACACATCAGTGTATATTAATCCTAAACATTCAGTGGCTCTTATGCCTTTGGTCGTGAATGGCCTTTTGGTCATCTTACCTTCCAGACAAGATTCACAAGTTGGTAGATCATCAACCTTTAAGTCACTTAAAGGTCCATCACTAACCAATCTTTTGATCCTATCAAGGTTAATATGACCTAGGCGCAAATGCCATAGGTATGTTTCATCTTTTGATAATTTTACTCTTTTATGATTAGGTTGCGTTGATTTCGTGTCTAACAAGTGAGAGATATTTCTATGCAAATGGAATAAGCCATTTTCCAATGTACCTTTGCAAACAAATTTGTCATTCTTACTAATAATAAAATCTTTTTTAAAAGTAACCGAATATCCAAATTGATTTAAACAAGAAACTGGAATTAAATTCCTCTTGAATTGAGGTACATAATAAACGTCTATCAAATCTAAATACCTACTAGAATCTAAATTAACTCTAATATCTCCAACTACACTGGCAGACACCAGCGCTCCGTTGCCTAAACACAAGTTGAATTCGTTCTCATTAAGCCTTCTCCTTACCTTGAACCCCTGTAAAGAAAAACAAACATGATTAGTGGCTCCGGAGTCTATGATCTAAGAATCCATAGAATCTGCCAAAAAACATGTTTCAAGATAATTAATATTATCTTGTTCCTTCATGTTTCAAGATAACCAATCTTTTGCTCATAGACCGCCTATAGCTCTCTCAGTTACCATATTTACCCATATGACCACATTTTGAATTTGGATATTTTGACTTGTCCAGAAACCATATTTCAATAGACACTATTGAAAACTTAACGTTAAGATTTAATACCCAATACCTCAAAACATCCATATGATGATATTCTACTATCATTTATTAAATGGAGCCATGATGTCAATATCTATAAATGAAGTCCTCTATCGATTAACAAATGGATACCACCAAACTATCAAGGATAGACTATGCTATATAATCATACTCATTGATAGCTCAAATGATAACATTTGTAACCATAAGTTCATCATTTATCTCAGGATTGAGATAGACTCTCCGATTGTCTTCAAGTGAAGACTTTTATCCATTGACAGTTCTGGATAAAGTATTTCACTATGATCCTATTCAATGCACCCAGTGCACTAGATTCTTTTGCCCAAAGACACCACACTTTGATGATTTTAGACTCATCATAACACATTTGATCCCACTCAAATGCTAGCAAAAGAATCTACAACTTTAACAAGATAAAAACGCCCAACCTTTATCTTAAGTTTTGAATGTTATTCAAGACTAACTAAAGAATTATGTCTACGTCATACATATCCAGATGTACGAACAATTCTTCATCTCTCATAGTCTTTTGACCTTATGATTATTTACTTTTGACAATTATAATAATTAAACTATAAATGCTATAAGATTTGTTAAACTAGAAATCACTTTATTAATATGAAAAGATTGTCAAATACTTCATTACACTCTTGCTATGGAGCATAATTCTAACACCCTAATCCACTACTCTTGGCGTAAGCACCTCCTACTCTACCTGCATGCCTTTTACAGTGGCTCTTGGCAACCAATGCTTGCCAACCAACCTTCGGTTACAAGACTTTACTTGCTTGTGCAACTTCACCTAGAAGCAATAAGACTTTGACTCATGCATTAGTGTGTAAGACCACGAACAAAATGCTTAACTAGATGTTATAATGCAATTTAACAACCTAGTTAACAAACATTGCCTATATGCCCTTACATAAGGACTCAACTGAAGGAAAAACACGAGGTGGAAGCGAAAAATCGTATTGGTAAATTTCAAAAGTTTTCCTTTTAAAAGAAAGAACCTTAACCCTTGATTAATTAACATATAAATAAAAGTATCATACCTTTTCCACATGACGATTGATATTGCGCTGAATTGAGTCCGCAAGATCTCCAAATCCAATCACGAACGTGAATCACCTAGGAGTGTGGGCTCCCTTTCTTTGAATTGTAAACCTGAGGATGGAAAAACAAACCTTTTTCTTTTTGTTAGTCACAATAATCCTCCTAGAGAAAACAAAGAATGTTTGCTCACTTTTGAATTCTCAATCTTTTAATCGAAAACTCGTGTGAACCATAATTCGATGTTATGCATATAGCTTTTTGATATAAAAGCTACTAGCACTATCAAAAACAAAACGCTCCTTTTCTTTTTCTCTCTTGGCCAAATTCTCTGAGTATGGAGAGTTTGTTTTTTTTAGAGCAAAAGAAATAAAATAAAATATCTTCTCTTCTTGAAAACTACCTTGGCCAAATTCTTCACCATCAAATATATGGTGGCCGAAATTCCTAGATTAGTAATCTTAGTCATGGTCGAATTCTTTGATATATATTTGTATGGTGACCGAATTCTCCTACTTTAAGGGGGATTTATGTTTCACCAAAACTCTTATCAAGTTAGTAGTTAAAACCTACTCCTACTCATAAAATGTGATATCCAGTAATTGAAAATTAATTTAAAACTGTGACTTAATCAAAACTTCCCAATTTGATATCACTTGTCAATTAGAGTTTTGATAGATATCAAATACTTCATAATTTGACTAAATAAATAAAACCTTTTTTATTTATCAACTTATCAAATAAGGTATTTGAGACTTATCATACTACTAACAATAGTATGACACTAAGAGTCTTACTCGTAGTTAGAAAAAGATTTTGACTTTTAATTAAATAATTAATTAATTTCCATTTAATTAAATAAAAAAATAAAAAAATATACTAGGCTAAAATTATTAGCTTGCAGCCCAAGTATAAAACATGTGCAATATATTATTTTTCCATTTTATTAAATCCATTGGACTTTAATAAAAAAAGTCTACATGTGAACTAGACCCATTCTTACTGCAAAAGAAACAAGTCCACATGCCTTAAATTAATACATTAATATAATTTAACAACCAATTTAATTAAAATGTGACAATTATATTCTTAATTCACACATGACCACACCTCTCCAAAACTTTTGGATTCCGAAATCCAAAAACAATTCTAGATGGACCCAAAAATTGGTCCGGTAGAATATATCAAGTGATCCATTCAAGTTCGTGTGGATTTGGGATCTTTGCGGGCTATCTAAATTTAAAATCCAATAGACATAACCTAATTAAAATCAACAAATGATTTACTTAGGTTCGATCTGTTAATTTTAGCTCATTCCACTAAAGAGCTAAAATTGAACTCTTAAATAAAGATAGAATAAGTTAATATTTCTAATTCGTACCCTAGACAACCATATTGGAGATAGTGTATCCTCGTGAAAAATATCAGTAATCACCAAGAGCTCATAGACCGCCTATAGCTCTCCTACTTACCGTATTTACTCATATGACCACATTTTGAACTTGGATATTTTGACTTGTCCAGAAGCCATGTTTCAATAGACACTATCAAAAACTTAACGTTAAGATTTAATATCCAATACCTCAAAAAATTCATATGATGATATTCTAATCACATTTAATAAATGGAGCCACGATGTCCATATCTATAAATGAAGTCCTTTATCGATTAACAAATGAATACCACCAAACTATCGAGGATAGACTATGCTGTATAATCGTACTCATTGATATCTCAAATGATAACACTTGTAACCATAAGTCCATCATTTATGTCAGGACTGAGATAGACTATCCGATTGTCCTCAAGTGAAATCTTTGATCCACAGCTGGTTCAGGATAAATTATTTCACTGTGATCCTATTCAATGCACCTAGTGCACTAGATTCTTTTGCCTAAAGACACTTCACTTTGATGATTTTAGACTCATCATAACACATTTGATCCCACTCAAATGCTAGCAAAAGAATCTACAACTTTAACAAGGTAAAATAGCCCAACCTTTATTTTAAGTTGTGAATAGTGTTCAAAACTAACTAAAGAATTGTGTCTACCTCATACATATCCAGATGTACGAACAATTCTTCATCTCTCATAGTCTTTTGACCTTATGATTATTTACTTTCGACAATTATAATAATTAAACTATAAATGCTATAAGATTTGTTAAACTAGAAATCACTTTATTAATATGAAAAGATTGTCAAATACATTACTACACTATTTCTATTGAGCATAATCCTAACAATCTCACACTTGCTATATACTTGCACTATAGCAAGTGTGTCATATCTCTCATTCCCATGTTCTCTAGGTGCCCATCAAAACTCTTCTAGGGTAGAGCCTTTGTGAAGGGATCTGCTAGATTTTCTGCTGACGTGATTTTGGTAATCGTCACGTAACCCCTTATGTACAGTTTCCCTCAGAAGTTGATACTTCCTTCCAATGTGTTTCCCTCTCTTATGGCTTCTTGGTTCTCTCAAATTTGCCACTGCTCCACTGTTATAATAGTAGATAGTGATCTATTTATTCGCATTAGGAACCACTTCCAAGTCAATCAAGAATTGGTTGAGCCAGACAGCCTCTTCAGCAGCTTCGCATGCGGCAACATACTCAGCTTCCATGGTGGAATCAACAATACAAGATTGCTTGATACTCCTCCATATGACTGCGCCTCCTCCAAGAGTAAACACAAATCCTGATGTGGATTTCCTAGAGTCATAATCTGATTGGAAATCATAATCTGTATACCCAACAGGAATTAAATCCCCTCCAGAGTATACAAGCATATGATCTCTCATTCTCTTGGATACTTGAAAATATGCTTGACTGCCGTCTAGTGATCAAGACCAGGTTTCGATTGAAACCTGCTAACTATGCCTACAACAAAACAATTATCTGGTCTAGTGCAGAACATTGCAGACATGAGACTTCCAACTGCCGATGCCTACTCATGAATTGCTCTTCATGCTCATTCTTAGGAACTTGCTCCAACTGCCATGTCTGAAAGGCAACATACCTTTCTTGGAATCTTGCATGGAGAACATAGACAAGATTTTATCTATGTATGAAGCTTAGGATAATGCAATCATTCTATTCTTTCTATCCCTTATTACTTGGATACCAAGAATATAACTTGCTTCTCCTAAGTCCTTCATATCAAATTATTTTGCTAACCATTCTTTTACTGATGTCAATACACCTACACCATTTCCAATGAGTAGTTTATCATCAACGTAAAGAACTAGGAAAACCAACTTTTCGCCTTTAATCCTTTTGTATACACAGGGTTCGTCAAGGTTTTATATAAATCCAAAACCTTTCAGAGCTTGATTGAATCTTATGTTCCAGAATCTGGATGCTTGCTTTAGTCCATATATAGATTTTTGCAACTTGCATACCCTTTCCTCTTAGCCTTTTTCAATGAATCCTTCTGGTTGCAACATATAGATGCTTTCGTCAAGACTTCCATTAAGGAAAGCTGTCTTGACGTCCATTTGCCAAATCTCTATGTCTAGATGCTACAATGGATAAGAGTGTCCTAATGGATTTAAGCATGGCCACATGAGAGAAGGTTTCCTGGTAATCGATACCTTCCTTCTGTATGTAACCTTTAGCTACCAATCTAGCTTTAAAGGTTTCCACCTTTCCATCCATACCTCTTTTCCTCTTGTATACCCACTTGCACCCAATGGGTTTTATCCCTTTAGGCAAGTCTACAAGAGACCAGACTTTGTTTTTGAACATAGACTCAATTTCAGATTGCATTTCCTTTTGCCAATGGCGAAAATCAACATCCTCCATAGCTTCCTTGTACGTGTAGGGATCATTGTCATCCCAGAGGTTCTTCACTGATTCTCCTAGACCGATGTATCTTTTGGGTTGTTTACTTACCCTCCCATTACGTTGAGGAATGGTAGGTTGTTGATCTTGTGATGGTGCGGAACTTAAAATTGGGCTAGGTTATGAAACCTCTTGTGGAATTGTATCTCCTGAAAGCTCATTCAGGACAATTCTACTCTTAGGCACAAAATCATTCATATAGTCCTTTTCCTGAAATTTTACATTTTTCGAAACAAATACTTTAAGATCTGAAGGACTATAGAAATAATATTCTTTAGTTCCTTTTGGATACCCCACAAATATGCATGTTTCTGAACAGGACTCTATCTTTTCTGTCTTTCCTTTTAACACGTGTGCAGGACATCCAAATATCCTTAAATGTTGTAAACTAGGCTTTCGTCCAGTCCACAACTCATGCACTGTTTTAGGAACCAACTTAGATGGTACATCGTTTAGAATGTACATAGCAGTTTGTAAGGCATATCCCCAAAAAGAATTTGGAAGCATTGAATAACTCAACATAGACCTAACCATGTCCAAAAGAGTTCTATTTCTTCTTTCTGCCACCCCATTTTGTGGAGATGTACCTGGCACAGAAAGCTGAGAAATTATACCATTATCAATAGGATATTGCTGAAACTCACCAGATAGATATTCTCTACCACGATCAGATCTCAAGATTTTTATGTGTTTCTCAAGCTGATTTTCTACTTCTGCTTTAAACATGTCAAAAGCATCCGACTTATGTCTCATGAGATACACATAGCCAAATCTTGAGTAATCATCTGTGAAAGTGATAAAGTACTCATATCTACCTCTAGCTTGAATGGTCATAGGACCACACACATCAGTATGTATTAATCCTAAACATTCAGTGGCTCTTATGCCTTTGGTCATGAAGGACCTTTTGGTCATCTTAACTTCCAGACAAGATTCACAAGTTGGTAGATCATCAACCTTTAAGTCACTTAAAGGTCCATTACTAACCAATCTTTTAATCCTATTTAGGTTAATATGACCTAGGCGCAAATGCCATAGGTAATTAATTTTCATATTTTGATAATTTTATTCTTTTATGATTAGGTTCCGTTGATTTCGTGTTTAACAATTGAGAGATATTTCTATGCAAATAGAATAAACCGTTTTCCAATGTACCTTTGCAAACAAACTTGTCGTTCGTACTAATAATAAAATCTTTATTAAAAGTAACCGAATATCCAAATTTGTTTAAACAAGAAACTGAAATTAAATTCCTCTTGAATTGAGGTACATAATAAACGTCTATCAAATCCAAATGCCTACTATAGGGAAAAATTGATTAAAACCGCAGCGGAAGGCGAAAAAATAATTTTCGTATAGTTTAAAATTTTTCTAAAGATTTGAACCTTAACCCTTTAATTAATTAAACTCAAATATATGGTTAGAGTTAAATACCTCTTGTCGCGTGATCCGATTGACTTACGTCGATGGTAATCCTCAAGATCTTCAATCCTAGCACGTACGTGAATCACCTAGGAGTGTGGTCTCCATTTTTCTTTGAATTGCTTACCTTAGAATGGAGGTATGGAATTTCTGATCTTGATCTTCAATAGTAAAACACCAAGAGCCTAAAAAATAGTTCCGGTCACTTTTGAATTCACAATCAATATGATTGAAACTCGCGTAACCCTAAATCGAAAGTGTGCACAAAACCTTTTGATGTTAAAGGCTTGTAAGTGCACTATCGAATGAGAACTTATTTTCCTTTTCTCTCTTGGCCGAAAATATATGTGTATAGAGTAGGATTTTTTATTTTCAAAACAAACAAAAATCTCTCTCTATTTTGCTTCTTGGTGGCCGAATTTTCTCCTTCACCAAGTAGGGTTGGCCGAATTCATTGAATAGGAAATCTAGGGTTGGTTAATTTCCTTACTTGAAAAGGAATTGTCCTTTTCCCTAATTCCTATCAATTCAAGAATCCTAACCCTTGTTGGACTAGTGGTGGTGGAATTCTTTGTATAATAAGGAGTGTATGTGGACTTAATCCTTACCACATTAGGACTCCTATCACTTAAAAGAATTCCAACCCTAATCCAACACATAGTATTTAATTTACTGATCAGGAAAAGATTTTGATTTAAACTATTAATTATTTCCCATTTAATCAAAACAATAAAATAAAATAATATCTTGGGCTATTTTATTTAGCCTTGCCACCCATACCATATATATATGGGCCCAATATTATTTTTCTTATTTTATTTAATCCATTAGACTTTAAATAAAAGCCCACATGTGAACCAGACTTATTCTTACTAAAAGGAACAAGCCTACATGTCTCTTTTTACTATATTAATATAATAGTTCAACCCATTAAATAAATAATAGACATATCATATTCTTAATATATTTAATGCAATTCTAGATGGACCCATAAATTGGTCCGGTAGAATATATCAAGTGATCCATGCAAGTACGTGTGGATTGTGAATCTTGGTGGGCTATCTAAATTTAAGCTTCAATAGACATAACCTAATCACAATCAACAAATGATTCACTTAGGTCCGATCTATTAATTTTAACTAATTCCACTAAAGAGCTTAAATTGAACTCTTAAATAAAGATAGAATAAGGAGATGTTTCTCATTCATACCCTAAACAATCTTATAGGAGATGGTGTATCCTCGTGAATAATATCAGTAATCGCCAAGAGCTCATAGACCGCCTATAGCTCTCCAAGTTACCATATTTCCTCATATGACCACATTTTGAACTTGGATATTTTGACTTGTCCAGAAGCCATGTCTTCAATAATCATTATTGAAAACTCAACGTTGAGATTTAATATCCCATACTTCAAAACATCCATATGATGATACTATACTCTCATTTAATAAATAGAGCCACAATGTTCATATCTATAAATGAAGTCCTCTATCGATTAACAAATGAATACCACCAAACTATCGAGGATAGACTATGCTATATAATCGTACTCATTGATAGCTCAAATGATAACACTTGCAACCATAAGTCCATCATTTATCTTAGGATTTAGATAGACTCTCTGATTGTCCTGATAATGAAAAGACTTATATCTAGTGACGGTTCTAGATAAAGTATTTCATTGTGATCCAGTTCAATGCACCCAGTGCACTAGATTCTTTTACTCGAAAACCTTTCGATGATTTTAGACTCATAATAACTCATTTGATCCCACTCAAATGCTAGTAAAAGAATTCTACAACTTGATCAAGATAGAGGTGCCTAACCTTTAACTTAAGTTGTGAACGTTATTCAAGACTAACTAAAGAATTGTGTCTACCTCAAACATATCCGGATGTACAAACAATTCTTCATATCTCATAGTCTTTTGACCTTATGATTATTTACCTTGACAATTATAATTATAAATGCTATAAGATTTTTGCAGAATCTGAAATCACTTTATTTATATGAAAAGATTGTCAATTACAATATTACACTCTTGCTATTGAGCATAATCCTAACAATCTCCCACTTGCGCTATAGCAAATGTGTCATATCTCTTATTCCCATGTTCTCTAGGTGCCCATCAAAACTCTTCTGAGGTAGAGCCTTTGTGAAGGGATCTGCTAGATTTTCTGCCGATGCGATTTTGGTAATTGTCATGTCTCCCCTATGAACAATCTCCCTTAAAAGATGATACTTTCTTTCAATGTGTTTTCCTCTCTTATGACTTCTTGGTTCTTTCGAATTAGCCACTGCTCCACTGTTGTCACAGTAGATAGTGATCTGCTTATTCGCACTAGGAACTACTTCTAAGTCAATCAAGAATCGGCGAAGCCAAACAGCCTCCTTGGCAGCTTCGTATGCAGCTACATACTCTGCTTCCATGGTGGAGTCAGCAATACAAGATTGCTTGATACTCCTCCAAATGACTGCTCCTCCTCCAAGAGTAAACACAGATCCTGATGTGGATTTTTTAGAGTCAGAATCCGATTGGAAATCAGAATCTGTATACCCAACGGGGATTAAATCCCCTCCAGAGTATACAAGAATATTATCTTTTGTTCTCCTAAGATACTTGAAAATATGCTTGACTGCTGTCCATTGATCAGGACCAGGTTTCGATTGAAACCTGCTAACTATGCCAACAGCAAAACAAATATCTGGTCTAGTACAGAACATTGCATACATGAGACTTCCAACTGTCGAGGCATATGGAATTCTACTCATGAATTGCTCTTCATGCTCATTCTTAGGAATTTGTTCCTTAGAAAGTTTGATTCCATGCCTAAAAGGTAACATACCTATCTTGGAATCTTGCATGGAAAACCTAGACAAGATTTTGTCTATGTATGAAGCTTGGGATAGTGCAATCGTTTTATTCTTTCTATCCCTTATTACTTGGATACCTAGAATAAAACTTGCTTCTCCTAAGTCCTTCATATCAAATTGTTTTGCTAACCATTCTTTTACTGATGTCAATACTCCCACATCGTTTCCAATGAGTAATATATCATCTACGTAAAGAATAAGGAAAACCAACTTGTCACCTTTGATCCTTTTGTATACACAAGGTTCTTCAAGGTTCTGTAAAAATCCAAAACCTTTTACAACTTGGTCGAACCTTATGTTCCAGGATCTGGATGCTTGCTTTAATTCATAAATTGATTTCTGCAACTTGCATACCTTTTCCATTTGGCCCTTTTCAATGAATCCTTCTGGTTGCATCATATAGATGCTTTCGTCAAGACTTCCATTAAGGAAAGCTGTCTTGACGTCCATTTGCCAAATCTCTAAATCTAAAGATGCTGCAATGGATAAGAGTATCCTAATGGATTTAAGCATGGCCACAGGAGAGAAGGTTTCCTCGTAATCGATACCTTCTTTCTATGTGTAACCTTTTGCTACCAATCTAGCTTTTAAAGTTTCCACCTTTCCATCCATACCTCTTTTCCTCTTGTATACCCACTTGCACTCAATGGGTTTTATCCCTTTAGGCAAGTCTACAAGGGACCAGAATTTGTTATCGAACATGGATTCAATCTCAGATTGCATTGCCTTTTGCCAATGGTGACAATCAACATCCTCCATTGCTTCCTTGTACGTGTAGGGATCATCATCGTCAGGGAGATTCTCAACATATTCTCCTAGACCGATGTATCTTTCAGGTTGGGTTCTAACCCTCCCACTACGACGAGGAATGGTAGGTTGTTGATTTTGTGTTGGAGTGAAAATTACAATTGGGTTAGGTTGTGAAACCTCTTGTGGAATTGTATCTCCTGATATATCGTTCAGGACAATTCTACTTTTGGGCACAAAATTATTCATATAGTCCTTTTCTAGAAATGAAGCATTTGTTGAAACAAATACTTTTAGATCATTAAGACTATAGAAATAATATCCTTTAGTTCCTTTTGGATACCCCACAAATATGCATGTTTCCGAACGGGACTCTATCTTTTCTGTCTTTCCTTTTAACACATGTGCAGGACAACCAAATATCCTTATGTGTTGTAAACTAGGCTTTCGCCCAGTCCACAACTCATATGGTGTTCCAGGAACCGACTTCTATGGTACCACGTTTAGAATATATATTGCAGTTAGTAGAGCATATCCCCAAAAAGAAATAGGAAGTGTTGAATAACTCAACATAGACCTAACCATGTTCAAAAGAGTTCTATTTCTCCTTTCTGCTACCCCATTTTGTTGAGGTGTACCTGGTGCAGAAAACTGAGAAACTATCCCATTATCAATAAGATATTGCCAAAACTCACCAGATAGATATTCTCCACCATGATCAGATCTCAAGATTTTTATGCGTTTCTCAAGCTGATTTTCTACTTCAGCTTTGAATGCTTTGAACATGTCAAAAGCATCCGACTTATGTCTCATGAGATACACATAACCAAATCTTGAGTAATCATCTGTGAAGGTGATGAAGTACTCATATCCACCTTTAGCTTGAATACTCATAGGACCACATACATCAGTGTGTATTAGTCCTAAACATTCAGTGGCTCTTGCACCTTTGGTATTGAATGGCCTTTTGGTCATTTTACCTTCCAAACAAGATTCACAAGTTGGTAGATCATCAACCTTTAAGTCACTTAAAGGTCTGTCACATACCAATCTTTTAATCCTATTAAGGTTAATGTGACCTAGGCCTAAATGCCAAAGGTAGGTTTCATCTTTTGATAATTTTACTGTTTTATGATTAGGTTCCGTTATTTCTGTGTCTAACGAGTGAGAGATATTTCTATGCAAAAAGAATAGATCGTTTTCCAATGTACCTTTGCAAACAATTTTGTCATTCTTACTAATAATAAAAGCTTTATTAAAAGTAACCGAATATCCAAATTTATTTAAACAAGAAACTGAAATTAAATTCCTCTTGAATTGAGGTACATAATAAACGTCTATTAAATCTAAATGCCTACTAGAATCTATAATAACTCTAATATCTCCCACTGCACTTGCATACACTAATGATCCGTTGCCCAAGCGCAAATTGGTTTCGTTCTTATTCAGCATTCTCCTTTCTTGGAACCCCTGTAAGGAATAACAAACATGATTAGTGGCTCCAGAGTCTATGATCCAAGAATCTGTAGAATCTGCCAGAAAACATGTTTCAAGATAATTAATATTACCTTCTTCCTTCTTGTTCTGGGAATTTGGGCAATTTCTTTCCCAATGTCCCTTTTCACCACAAAGGAAGCATTTCCCTTTGATCTTGGTTACTTTCTTGGTCTCCTTCTTGGTAGGCCCAAGTTGCTTTTCCTTCTGTTATTTCTTGACCTTCTGACGGGTCTTAACAGTAGCAACTTTACCAACCATATGAATCTCTTGACCTTTGCTTTTCACAAGGATCTTTTCAACGCTTTGAACATCTTGCATCAGGTCCTGCAAGGTGTATTCCTTTTTGTTCAAGGTGTAGTCCAACTTGGACTGATCAAAGGAATCTGATAATGAGTTGACAACCATGTCAATTTTGGTCTCACCATCTATCTCAGCGCCATTTAATTCTGTAATATTTAGGTGTGCTATGACTTTCATCATGTGATCTTTCACAGCCTGTCCAGGTTTCATCCTAAGATTCATAAAAGCAGTCACTGCCTCTCTCTTAGTCGTCCTAGACCTCATAGCAAACATCTCTTCCAGAGACATCATAATATCAGCAGCAGACCCCATTCCTTCATGCTGCTGTTGCAACACGTCGGAGATAGTAGCCATAATGTAACATTTGGCCATATCATCTGAGGTCTTCCACTGCTCATACTCATCTCTTTGCAAAATACTTGATTCATTATTAGGAGCAGGTGGTTTAGGAGTTGTTAGAACAAACTTATGTTTTTCACTTTGCAGCAACAACCCAATTTTCCTTTTCCATGTGACATAATTATCTCCAGTTAAAGTGTTATCTTTCAGGATGTTCATAAGTGATGGGGTCATAATTTCTGAATAAAACAAAAAGCATATATAAGTAAATAATCATGATAAAGCACTTTCGAATATTTATCTTGAATTAATTAAATAACTCAATCGTGAAAAATTCAACGGTGATCCAACACCCATAAATGTTACGCCTCCTTCGGGAGTTCGTACAATTTACTAATTGGACTAGGTCCCACCTAATTGTTAACATAACAACCAGCGTTTTCAATTTTAGCCTTGCAATTTTATTAACAAGAACTCTCGGGAGGATATTAATAAAATTACATTGAGTGTGTTACCAAGATATCGACCTTCAATTTTCTCTCACGAAAATCCCTCATCTGGGAGTAGATCTCGTTTGAGTCAATTGTCTAGTCTATCCTTGTAAGGAAGTATTTTGCTAAATTCCATTTATGGACACCCCTCGGGGGGATTACCAATAAATAATAAAGCTCAACTAACCTTGGAGGCCATAGGTGTTCTAACACACCTTCTCCTACTCAATTATTTAAGGCATGTGATTAAATTCCAAAGAATGATTTTACCAAGTTATCTAGATGCCAATTAGATACCTAAATCATTCAATGCATGTTCATACCAAAAGAGATATATGAGTGGCACTCCTTTTCTATATGACATGTTATCATACAATAACAAATATTGTAATATTTATACATAAAAATAAATAGCCACAATTTTGGTCAATCCTAGAAAAGCATGTAAATTACAATTGTACGGAATACAAAAAACTCCTTTCTTGGCGAACAAGACTTCAAGCGACCATCTCGCGCACGTAACTCGCGCGCCCGAAGATCACCAAGCAGTCCATGCATGGGCATGAGCTGCCGCATGGCCAGCCCATGCATGGGTTGCGCGCGCTGCTGCACCGCAACAAGCGCAGCTGCACGCTTGGTTGCGTGCACGCTTGTTGTCTAGGTGCGCGTGGGTGCCAAGCTCGGTTCCGGATGCTCCAATTTCTTCAAATCTTCGAGTCTTCTAATCTTGAATATATTACAACTTATTTTATACAATAAAATACTGCAGAAATATTATTTATTTATTTTTATTTACAAATAAAAAACTGCACTAAAAAAAACTGCAGTATTTTTAATACATTAAAAAAAATGCACTATTTTATATAACAAAAAAAAAATTAAGCAACTATCAAGAAGAAACTTGTGACGATAATAGGCCACCTTCTTGTTACAATTCCGAAACAAAAATTACATGGAAAATCTAGGACCAAAATTGAGCAATAACAATTCACTTTATAACAACATATATAAATCCATACATTCGACATGTAATTATATATGCGAATATCTAGAAAAAGAAATAGATTCACGTATATATATGTTAATTAATTAAAGGGTACAACCAAGGCTCTTATACCAATTGTAGGGAAAAATTGCTTAAAATTGCAGCGGAAGGCGAAAAAATAATTTTTGTATAGTTTAAAATTTTTCTAAAGATTTGAACCTTAACCCTTTAATTAATTAAACTCAAATATATGGTTAGAGTTAAATACCTCTTGTCGCGTGATCCGATTGACTTACGTCTATGGTAATCCGCAAGATCTTCAATCCTAGCACGTACGTGAATCACCTAGGAGCGTGGTCTCCCTTTTTCTTTGAATTGCTTACCTTAGAATGGAGGTATGGAATTTCTGATCTTGATCTTCAATAGTAAAATACCAAGAGCCTAAAAAATAGTTCCGGTCACTTTTAAATTCACAATCAATATGATTGAAACTCGCGTAACCCTAAATCGAAAGTGTGCACAAAACCTTTTGATGTTAAAGGCTTGTAAGTGCACTATCGAATGAGAACTTATTTTCCTTTTCTCTCTTGGCCGAAAATCTATGTGTATAGAGTAGGATTTTTTATTTTCAAAACAAACAAAAATCTCTCTCTATTTTGCTTCTTGGTGGCCGAAAATTCATAACCTTATATTTATAGGTTGGCCGAATTTTCTCCTTCACCAAGTAGGGTTGGCCGAATTCATTGAATAGGAAATCTAGGGTTGGTTAATTTCCTTACTTGAAAAGGAATTGTTCTTTTCCCTAATTCCTATCAATTCAAGAATCCTAACCCTTGTTGGACTAGTGGTGGCGGAATTCTTTGTATAATAAGGAGTGTATTTGGACTTAATCCTTACCACATTAGGACTCCTATCACTTAAAAGAATTCCAACCCTAATCCAACACATAGTATTTAATTTACTGATCAGGAAAAGATTTTGATTTAAACTATTAATTATTTCCCATTTAATCAAAACAATAAAATAAAATAATATCTTGGGCTATTTTATTTAGCCTTGCCTCCCACACCATATATATATGGGCCCAATATTATTGTTCTTATTTTATTTAATCCATTAGACTGTAAATAAAAGTCCACATGTGAACCAGACTTATTCTTACTAAAAGAAACAAGCCTACATGTCTCCTTTTAATATATTAATATAATAGTGCAGCCCATTAAATAAATAATAGACATATTATATTCTTAATATATTAAATGCAATTCTAGATGGACCCATAAATTGGTCCGGTAGAATATATCAAGTGATCCATGCAAGTACGTGTGGATTGTGGATCTTGGCGGGCTATCTAAATTTAAGCTTCAATAGACATAACCTAATCACAATCAACAAATGATTCACTTAGGTCCAATCTATTAATTTTAACTCATTCCACTAAAGAGCTAAAATTGAACTCTTAAATAAAGATAGAATAAGGAGATGTTTCTCATTCATACCCTAGACAATCTTATAGGAGATGGTGTATCCTCGTGAATAATATCAGTAATCGCCAAGAGCTCATAGACCGCCTATAGCTCTCCAAGTTACCATATTTCCTCATATGACCACATTTTGAACTTGGATATTTTGACTTGTCCAGAAGCCATGTCTTCAATAATCATTATTGAAAACTCAACGTTGAGATTTAATATCCAATACCTCAAAACATCCATATGATGGTACTATACTCTCATTTAATAAATGGAGTCACGATGTTCATATCTATAAATGAAGTCCTCTATCGATTAACAAATGAATACCACCAAACTATCGAGGATAGACTATGCTATATAATCGTACTCATTGATAGCTCAAATGATAACACTTGCAACCATAAGTCCATCATTTATCTCAGGATTTAGGTAGACTCTCCGATTGTCCTAATAATGAAAAGACTTATATCTAGTGACGGTTCTAGATAAAGTATTTCATTGTGATCCAGTTCAATGCACCCAGTGCACTAGATTCTTTTACTCGAAAACCTTTCGATTATTTTAGACTCATCATAACTCATTTGATCCCACTCAAATGCTAGTAAAAGAATTCTACAACTTTATCAAGATAGAGGTGCCCAACCTTTAACTTAAGTTGTGAACGTTATTCAAGACTAACTAAAGAATTGTGTCTACCTTATACATATCCGGATGTACAAACAATTCTTCATATCTCATAGTCTTTTGACCTTATGATTATTTTCCTTGACAATTATAATTATAAATGCTATAAGATTTTGCAGAATCAGAAATCACTTTATTTATATGAAAAGATTGTCAATTACAATATTACACTCTTGCTATTGAGCATAATCCTAACACCTACTAGAATCTAAATTAACTCTAATATCTCCCACTGCACATGCAGACACCAACGCTCCATTGCCTAAATGCAATTTGAATTCATTATCATTTAGCCTTTTCCTTTCCTATAACCCCTGCAATGAATAACAAACATGATTAGTGGCTCTAGAATCTATGATCCAAGAATCTGTAGAATCTGCCAGAAAACATGTTTCAAAAACTGGAAGCTACATAAGAAAAAACCACCATAGGTTCAGCAATACACACTAGGGAAGGACGATGCAAATGACACAGATGTTTGAGAACCCACCTGTAGAACCGCCCCTAATCCCACCATAATTCCAATAGAGGACACTACACATCAGAAACAGGTGGAGGATTCTAGAAACCAGACTTATAAGAATCCAGCCTATGCTCCACTATCAAAGCTCTTTGAGAAGCTAAAGAGGCATCAATGACACACCCTCGATTGTTCTACTAAAAGGTCACTACTGTTATACACTACAACGACTATCTAAAGGTGAGTGCGAGTCTTTCACCCATCACTAGTGCACGAGTCGCTCAACTCATACAGGGTGCACAAGTACAGGTTATCATTCTCACGAGGAACTACCGAATTAGAAAGAAAACTAATAACTCATTGGTACTTAAACTAGCATGTTCACTAAAATTGCATTAATTGATTATTGAAACTAATTATGCTAAGATGTTTAATAGATTAAGCTATCATAATGTAAATCTTGATTAAAACTACATTAATGAATTGTTAGGGAATGGATGCACTCAAGTATCAACCATAATATCAAATCAATCATTTGTAAAGCTTGTTCACAATGATCCTAAGCATTCATCTATTAATAGCAAATACAAGCACTAATCATACACCTTAATCACAATCTAAGTCTAGAAAAGTGATTTAAGAGAGGATTCAAAATGTGTGTTGGTGAGATTCATCACTCAATCATTGATAATAAGTTAAGATAAATAATCTATTACAACATGGATAGAGTAAGTTCAATAAGCATAAATGATCACTTGTTGCAATCAAACCTACCATTTCCATTGTGTGCATTTATTGAAGGATAAGTAGTTGTATTAACCACCATTCATATATAGTCATAAATACACACATGCAAGCTTAGCTAGTGAATAACATGTATTGATTATAACAAAATGGTTTATTTACAAGAATCACATCTATCCCTAACAAAGAGGGATTTAGCTACACATAGAAGACAATATACAAGAAAGTACAAGAGAGAAATACATCACCAAATAGTGATCTTCTTGAAAAAGAATGTTCCCCTTTGCAGTCAAAGCATGAAGTTCTTCCAGAGCAACTTCAAGTTAGCCAAGCTAATGGACTAAATATAGTGTTTGGTTACTGGGAAAATGGTAAGAAACTAGTGAGAGGTTTGAAGAACTCTCTCCTAATTAATACTAGATCTAAAAATGTAAGTATGAGAGTCCACATTGTGGTCTCTTTTGTCTCTACCTTCAGTGAAGGTCCGTGAAGGTAATAAACAGGCAAGGAGAATTAATTGATAAGTGATCTGCATTTGGGAGGCCATTCAAAGGGTAAGCAAACTAACTAGGTCAATTTGATGGCTGGCTCAGGCTATTCGATCAAAAATGGAAGGTTTTGATTGGCTGGGAGTGGTTCGTTACCACTTGCAAACTTCCAGGTGTCACCACGACTTTATCAGCGCGGGTTATTTCCCACGCATAGAAGTCGCGGAATATATATTTTTCCTGCTTTACGCTTCTTCATTCCTACGCAGCAGATTGTCTGAACTCGTATGTTATGCTTCGCGTGTTTGGTTTGAGGGTTTGTTCTCGCGGTGTGAAGTCCCCAGTTCTTATAATGTTTTGGTGCAACCTCTTTCCGCAACTTTATTCTCGTGAAACAGGGCGTGTGAACACGTGGGATCTTTTCTGAGGCTTCGTTTTCCCTGTTTTATTCCTGGAAGATAGAAAGACTAAACTCACGGGAGTTTCAGGCGTTTCTCCACGGCTTCGCTTCACTGGATTTTTCTCGCGGGCCAGGGAGGTGGAACTCGCTGGTCTGATGGAGATTCCCTGCGACTTTGTTCTGTGGGTTTATTCCCGCAAGATAGTGTCTGGACTCGCGGAGTGTGTTTAAACACTCTATTTTGCCCTCTTTTGCCTCCTTTTTGCCACTTTGGACTAAAATACCCTTTATATATTGAGAAAAATGCTTAGGAAAAGGTTACAAAAATCAAGTAAAGGGAGCACAAATTGTGAACATTTATAGCACGATCAAACCCCCAAACCTAGCTTTTGCTCGTCCTCAAGCAAACTATAAGAAAAATAAACTTAAAATAATTACAATTCTAATATGTACTAACAAATATATACACAACACAATAGAAACGTTTCTGTGAGCCAATCTAAAAAAGTGATGCTAAAGAGATGTGTTGATTAGGAATGGAACATGCCGAAAACCACTGGTTAGAGGCTAGCAAGATGACAACCTTAAAAACATAAACAAAGTGCATCCCACACTCTAAATACCAAGTTTCAAAAACAAAGCACTCAAAAGAAAGGACTCAATTCGCCTTGACTCTAATCCTCACCGGATTTCAATCGGATTTCTCTTAGAATCCTAAGTTCACTTTCAATCAAGCATATGCAAGTTAGAATATATGTACAGGAATCAAATGTAATGCATATGAGTATTTTAAAAATAACACACAGTACATGGAGTCTATTTCATGAATGAATTGATATGCCATGAACGTGGAAAGAACATGATTTGACTCGCATTCCCAAGTTAGACTTTTTAAAAGATCAACTTAGGCTTTCCCTAGGTTTTAATGGGGCCATGGGTATTCTGGGTTGAATGGAAGAAAATTTATGGATTTCTAGACTTATCGATCACTTTCAAGAACTTTGACTACTAGCTTATCACACAATATGTCTACAAGCATCTAGGTTATGATTTAACATTTAGTTACTTGTGCAAATTGATACTCAGATTGGAGTACCCTTTTTAATTAAGTGATGTGGCTAATAAGTGTTTTTCATTTGACACTTTTTACAATTTAGCCTCTAATATTTGCACAATTTCACTTCAAATCCCTTAGTACACGCTATTTACACATTTGAGCTAAAGATTTGCATTTATAACTTATGCATAATTTATGAACAACAACTAAAGAAAACCAAATGTTTAATGTATGATATTTATGGGGTGATGAAATGAATAGTTTGTGTTTGGCCTCAAATTGGCAATTGGAGCATACATAAGTAACAAGGACAGTGTTTGGTTAGGATATAGTAGCTAAGCACACACATGCCTAGAATCATGTACAAAAGTCTATCTAACACGGGAATACAAGTCGTAGCAAGTAGTCCATAGTATTTTCGTGTTCTATGGCAATCAATTAATGATGATACAAAGTGCGATCGTAATTGAAGCACAATTTTTTGAAAATGTTTAGATTAGAAACAATAACCTCAAAAGATGAACATTTAGTCTCTATTTCTTACATGTGTAGTCTCCACTATTGGTCCAAGCAATCTTGCGATCAGTCCTGTAAGGACCTCTATTTTTGATTGACTTATTTCATGACAAACAACATTGGAATTATTTGTAATGGTTAGCTTAGGTCATATTGTGTTTCTTCATCAACAAGCTTCCAAGATCCCAAAGATCTTCAAGAGAGGTAGTTCACTTGTTCTTAACTCTTGAAGAGATTCAGTTGCGCACACACACTTACATGCATTTGTATTGACATGCATTTGTATTGACATTCATTTTTTGTTGCACACACACACATCTTCATGCATTTGTTTTGTTATGCATTTATTCCTTATTGCTCTTGTGTGCATTCATTTCACAATCACACTTGCACTTCATTCTTAGTCTTAGGTGTGGGTTTTGTGAGGTATTATTCGTTTCCCGATACTTGATCAGAAATGTCCGCGCATTCTCGATGGAGTGTTTTTCTTAGCGCAATGAGTGACCTCCCTAAAGTTCTCTAGTGTGCGGGTCCCTTACCTGCGCACTTACCCTGAGTTTCCTCTGGTTTCTCTAGTGTGCGGGTTATGGGTAGGTCCATTACCTGCGCAATACCCGCCCACTGACCTATGTGTCCTCGGGTCTATTTTTGGACAGGTTACGCATGGGTACCTTACCCGTGCAGTACCTGTGCACTGAGGATATACTTCTCGGGTTTCGCTTTTGCGATGGTCCCCTACTTGCGCACTAGACCCGCGCAGTGCCCTGTTTTGTGCCTAATTTTTCAAAATAACGTAGTTTCATTTAGGGCTTCTTTATATATGTTCTTTTCTCTCCCACTTCGTTTTTCAGAGCTTCAAAATTAATTTTAGTGAGAGAAAATATTTCCCTTAGTGAGAGAAGCTCCAAGAGTTTTTCATTTACTCTCTAAACCCAAAACCCATCATCCTTCATGCATCATTAAGCATCTTTAGGCATGGGTCTTCATCATTAAATTGACTTGGTAAGTTAAACAAAAATCTCATATTTGTTATTTGTTTATACTTTCCAAGATGATGTTTTTATTGCATTTATTAGTTGAATAAATGCTAGGACTCTATTTATTGCATCTATTTATGAGTTAATTTGTATGATTGTGTTTGTATTGTGATAGCTAGTATTTAAGACTATTTTTCCCTCTAGCTAAGTCTCTATGCTTTGCATTTAGTCATTGTTGTTTGAGACTTATTGCGTGCATTTATTAATTGCATTTATTGTCCTTGCCATTTTGTGTGACAACTTGTGTTGATATGGCTTTGTTTGATGACTAGATTTTAGACTTGCATATCTTTATCTAGTTATGTCTTTATGAGCATTCATATAGACATTGATATCTACGATTGCTTTTATTGCCATCCGATAATCTCTATATAAGCATTTAGTATTGCCTAGCATTACTTGCATGTTTGCATATTGTTACATATTCACATAGGTTTTTTATCTCTTCTATGAGTTAAGTCTAGTGACTATAGGGTGTAGTGCACAAGCAAGTGAAATCTTGCAACCGTGGTGTGGTTTGCAAGCAAAGTGATCATGAATTCACTATAAAGGCCTGTTGGGTAGTAGTGGTGGGTTAGTGACGGAGAATGGTGTGACTAGTGGTCAACCTAGGTTTTAAACATCATTACAATAGTGGATTTGAGGATCGGAGTGGCTAAGTGGTTAGCCTGTGGTTTTTCTATTGTTGAAGGGTTTCCACGTAAAAATCAAGTGTTATTTAATTTTCGCATTTTATACTTGATTTTGTATGTTTGTTTTTGTGGTAAATTTTTTAATATTGATTAATCAAGAAAATTTGGTAATTAACTTGATTAAAACCTATTCACCCCCTATAGGTTATTAAACATACGATTGAGTTTGTATTTTCAATTGGTATCATAACGGGTTCCTAGACATACTGAGGTGATTCTAGCTCTTGTTTGTGTGTCTTGCATTTGTGTGCATTTTTTTGATTGCATTCATTTGCATTCATCTCATTCTTTAAACACTATGAGTGGCATTGAGATGTTAGAGGGTGATTTGACCTCCAAAGTTGAGAGGGAGGAAAGTGACTCCGATGATGAGGGTTTTGATCGCTATAAAAGTATACATGTTTTGAGTGCCTAATCCTTTGCCTTTGTACCATTTTTGGAATGTTTTAAAGTGTTTATTTGCTTGTAAAAGTGTTTTCAAGCATAAGTACTCTTCCAAGGGCGTTTTTGTCCCAAGTTGGAGTTTTCACGTAAAAGAAGGCATTTTTGGAAGAAAAGATGGAACCTGCGAGTTCAACCTCGCAGTTCCAAGTCGCAGCTGTCCTCTAGAAGAGACTGATACATCACACTGTGAGTTCCATCTTGCAGGTTCAACTCACAGAACCACTCCAGAAGCAACTGCCATATCATTCAGTGACCTCAAACCTAGCAGATCAAGACTACGATTTCACGCTGCGAGTTCCATCTCGCAGGTTCAGTTTGCAAAACAATCCTAGGAGATACTGCCATATGAAACTACGAGTTCAATCCCGTAGAAACTAAGCTGCTACCAGACACTGTGAGTCCCATCTCGCGGATTTACCTATCATAAGTTGCCCAGAATTCTACCGCCTTCAAATCTACGAGTTATAACTAGCAGAAGCATCACTGCAACTTCACACTACGAGTTCCATCTCACAGGTTCAGCTCGCAGTCACTTTCCACGTCAGCAATCCACTTGATAAATCAATGATTTTCCTACCCACTACTTTCACATAAATATCTTTGTTACCCTAGTATATATATATATATATGTATTGTTATCATAAGAAACTATAGCTATATAGGCAATAGAAATACAACAGTTTTTCATAGTTTAGAATATAGATTTAAACACTTAGAGATTAAAGTAGTTCTTAGTTTTAACTAGATCTTGAAGCAACTTTGAGAAGATTGAAGGAAGAATTTGTAATCAAAGTCAAGGATCATCATCCATGACAATCGGTCTTTTTATCTTTTGTAATTGAGAACATGATGTGTAGCTAAATTTATTGAGATGTAAGGGATAAATGTTCATTTGTTGTTAACTATGATATAAGTCAATATGATATGTTTATCCATTATATCTTGTTTATATATATGTAATTAATGTATGACCTATAGATGTAATGTAATTCACTTTGCATTGGTAGCATTTAAGATGCTCTTAAGTGGTTGGATCATCAATAAATGTGTTTGAACAAACACAACCAATATCTTCACTTTCCTTTGGAATGGTTGTTAATGATGCATGACCATGCTTGTTAATGTCATTAGCCCTTCTAGATTTAAGATTTCTCTATACAACATCCTTTGACCTATTGTGATGTGAAATTGATGAATGTCTTTCTCAAAGACCCTTTTGTTAACGGAAATTTTGCTCAAGACAAGAAATCTCAGTTAGCACCCTCAAGACCACTACCACGTAGGTGGTGGCCAAAGATGAATGTGTGTGTAACAATGCCTAATAAAATGACAAGGAGCAATGATACTATTCACCACCCACAAGAAGTAAAAAGAAAAATACTCTCTTTATTGATAATGTATGATATACAAATCTCTCTCAAATTGCTCTCAATTTTCTCTAGGGTGTAGTCGGGTATTAGTCGTATGCCTGTCGAAAAGTAGTCCTCTCTTTCAGAAGGTTCAAGTCCTTCTTTTATACCTTGTCTTCATAGGTCAAACTAATTGATTCCCCCCTTGATTTTCTCCATCTCTTCCCTCCTTATCGGACGAGATTTTACATTTAAAATGTTATTGACTTTGAGTTAATTGCTGAATCGAGGATATCTTAGTGGAGATCAATTTGTTTCCTACTTAGACTCTATTACTTGTTCTGTACGTATGTAACGTCTTAAGATATGATCCTGTGTGTCTTCAGGTCTAGCATGTTCTCCCATATGGGTCGTCGAATATGGTATGTAATGTGGTGAGGTACATCAGATAGTGAGGTCGATCAGTGTTCTATCCCCGATATAAAGGAATTTTGTCTAGCCAGAAGCTAGGTCTAGCCTCCCTTGACCTTTTAAAGCTAGATGCGGCCTCCTACGGACACCTCACTATGTCAGCGAGGTATAGGCGAGCTTCTGGAGAAATTGTGAGGTAATCCCGACTTCGGGGGGATTTCCTGGTTTCAGGTTCGGTGATGCGGGATCGATCTGACCGTGCCGGGCTCTACTCCGGGTGCTTCTGGAGCCCGTCCTTATTCCTGTGGGGTGGTACCGTAGCTCGGCTTCGGGTAACATGGTTTCCTAGTGGATGACCTTGGGCATGGAGCCAGGTTTATAGGGTGGAAAATTTCCCTTTGGTCCTTAGCCAAATTTGGTTATTAACACATTTAAAAAATGGCCTCATATTAGATATATGGATGTTGTTTTACAGATATTGTTTTAAGATCTTGGTTAATAATTATGCTCCATCCTATTTCGCTTGTATCTCATTTAGTCCACTTTTTTTTTTAAATCATTTTAAAGATCATTCATTAGTTAATCCTTGCTAAGCAAGTTTAAATTGTCTTAATTGATTTTCACTATCTAGAGAGAGTTCTTAGTGGGAACAATTCCTGTACTTGTGTCCGCTATACTCATCAGCGATTCGTATATTTGCGAAGGGTTATTTAGACTCGCGCTTTCCATTTTCATTCCATTTAGTTTTAAGAGCACCAGTAGATTAGAGGTACGCTTGAAGTACGTCAAAAATCTTGGCGCCACTGCCGGGGAATTCTACTTCTCAGAATAGCGGTAATCCATTGTAGTTTATTTAACCTAGTTGAAAATTTTATTTCCCATTTCAAGATTGAACATTTGTTTCCAAGTAGTGAGGACATTAACCGAATTGCCAGGGTACGAGGAAGAATAGATTCTCCACCAGTGGTTATCGAAATCGAAAGCGATTTATCTCCTTCCAACAACAGAACCATGGATGGACAAAACCCACCCGTAGCACAACGGTTCATGAAGGATTATGCACTATCGAAAGTTGGTTCACAACCATCGGCAATCTTGCTTGAAACAGCTCAAAGGAATTATGAGCTCAAGAATATGCACTACAACACTCTTTCGGCATTTTATTGTCAACAAAGAGAGGATGCACTTTAGTTTATGAAGGAGTTCTACAATGTGATGACAATCATTCCTTTGGGAGGAATTACAGAAGATCAGTTACGGATGAGGTGTTTCTCATACTGTTTAAAGGATCAAGCCAAGCAGTGGCTTATAGCGTTAGCACCCGGATCTCTTACAAGTTAGGTGGAAGTTGAGAGGAAATTCTTTGATAAGTATTTTCCATCGAGTAGAACAAAGGAAATACGGGGGGACATCACCACCTTCCAAGATTAAGAAGGAGAGCTTTTCACGAAACATGGGATCGTTTCAAGATGCTTCTAGCTCAATGTACACACCATGAGTTCACATTGGTTGGCAAAGTACAATTGTTTTATGACGGACTTATCGAGCTTATTCAATCCATTGTGGACAATGCATGCAGAGGTACAATGAGGGAATTGATAGCAAAAGAAGTTTTTGACAAGTATGAGATGTTGGGGCAAAATTCCCAACAAAGAAGCTGAAGAGGGGAACACAAGAGGGGTTTGAATAGAGAGATGGTCAATAATGTGGCTAGTCTCACTAGGGACATGCAACATCTTGTGATGAATCTTGGATGCAAGCCCTCTTTGAACACCCAAGTGCAACAAGCTCCAACTACAAGTAGAGTGGATGAAGTTAAAAGGGTATGGAGACGACCAAGGGATGACCCCTTCTCTAATCCTTACAATCCAAGATGGATGAGGCATCCAAATTTTTCATGGTCAAATATCGAGAATTGCTTAAACCAGTAAGATAGCCAAGCTTACCAAGGGCAAGGTTGTCAAGGGCAAGGTTACGAATCACATCCCTAACAATGGAGAAACAACAACAACAATCAACAATTGTGAAATGCAAGTTATGAGAGGCAATATCAAGACACTCTAACCGGTCCAAACAATTACAAGATCAACCAAATGGAAGAAATGCTTAGGATGATGGAGAAAGAGGTGGGATCACTTACAGAATCTCAACAAAAGCAAGAACCGGGAAGACTTCCAAGCCACACCGGGCAAGCCAATGCAATGGCTATATTAAGAACTGGTAAGGTTCTTGTAGATAATACTCCTGAACGTTCTAATATTTCTATTAATATTTCAGGAGACAATCCCGAAGAAGAGGGTAAAGAAAAACCCTAAGACGAGGAGAAGCCGGAGGTCATATTGAAAGGGACGAAAAAAAGGTTTGAGTCTTCTAATCAATATGTTCCTCAAATACCTTTTTCGGGGAGGTTAGAAAAGACGAAGATTAACCAAGCTTTCAAAGAAATCTATGACATCTTCTCAAAGGTTTCCGTGAGCTTGCCACTCCTTGAAGTGATAGAGAAGATGTCGGCTTACGTCAAATTCTTCAAAGAGCTCAACTCTAGGAAGAGGAACAAGGAATTCAAGGAGAGGATTATCATACCAAAAGAGGTTAGTGCAGCCATTCAATGCACATTGCCTGAAAAAACGGAAGACCCGGGAATTTTCATAATAAATATCTCTATTGGGGAAACCAAGAAGGAGAAGGCAATGTTAGACCTTGGTGTGTCGATCAACTTTATGCCACACGCGGTCTACCTACAAATGGGATTAGAGGGGCTCAAGCCAACAAAGATGGAGCTCATTCTAGCAGACAAGTCCATTAGACACCCATGCGGTATAGTAGAAGATGTCTTGGTGCAAGTTGGGAAATTAATCATTTCGGCGGACTTTGTGGTACTTGATATGGAGGACGATCCCTTCAAAGGAAGAGAGATACCGATGTTGCTTGGAAGACCTTTCATGGTGTTAACGGAAAATTTGCTCAGGATGAGAAATCTCAGTTAGCACCCTCGAGACCACTACCACGTAGGTGGTGGCCAATGTTGAACATATGTGTAACAGTGCCTAATAAAATGACAAGGAACGATGATACTATTAACCACCCAAAAGAATCAAAAAATACTTTCTTTATCGATAGTGTGTGATATACAAATCTCTCTTAAATTGCTCACAATTTTCTCTAGGGTGTAGTCGGGTACTTGTCGTATGCCTGTCGAAAAGTAGTCTCCTCTTTCAGAAGGCTCAAGTCCTTCTTTTATACATTGACATGATGTTTTTTCTAGTGTCGTTTTAAAGATCAGTCCGTCAACAATAATGTAAAAACCTCACTAAGCCTAAAATGATTTAAAAACACAAATATGGTGGCAAGTAGGGGATCGTCCACAAGGATTGGAGTTAGCTAAAATTAGTTGTTAACATAAAATTTGCTCGAGATGAGAAATCTCAGTTAACACCCTCGAGACCATTACCACGTAGGTGGTGGCCAAGATTGATCGTATGTGTAACAATGTTTTATTAAATGACAAGGAATAATGATACAATTCACCACCCAAAAGAAAGCAAAAATATTTTCTTATTGAACGTGTATGGTATATAAATTTCTCTCAAATTGCTCTGAATTCTCTCTAGGGTATGGTCGAGTACTTGTCGTATGCCTGTCGAATAGTAGTCTCTCTTTCCGAAGGAGGAAGTCCCTTCTTTATACAATGTCTTCATAGGTGTCAACTCATTGATTTCCTCTTGATTTTCTCATCCCCCTCTTATCGGACGTAATTTTTTCCTTTAAATGTAGTTGACTTTGAGTTAATTGCTTCGTTGAGGGTATCTTGGAAATCAATTTGTTTCCCATTCAAACTCTATTAATTGTTCTACACGTGTATAATATCTGTGGGTGTGATGCTATGTATCTCTGGGTCTGGCATGATTCCCATGGGGATCGCTGAATGTATCATTGTGTGGTGCATCAACTAGTGAGGTCGATTAGTGTTTCGACCTCGATATCTGAGAAGTTTCATCCATCTAGGAGCCAGATCTGGCTTCCCTTGACCTTTTCGAAGCTAGGTGCGGTTTCCCTTGACCTTTCAAAGCTAGGTGCGGCTTCTAGGGACATTCTCCTGTGTCAGCGAGGTATAGGTGAGTCTCTAGAGCAATTGCGAGGTGACCTCGACTTCGGGGAATTTCTAGTTTTGGTGATGCGGGCTAGATCTGATCATTCCGGGCTCTATCTCGGATGTTTCCGGAGCCCGTCCTTGTTCCTGCGGGGTGGTATCGTAGCTCGGCTTTGGATAGAATGGTCTCCTGGTGGAAACTCTCGGGTATGGAGCCAGGTCTGGGAGGTGAAAAATTTTCCTTTGGTCCTTAGCCAATTTTGGCTATTAACAGAAGTCCCCTCTGACTTGAACACCAGACGTCGAGCTTGGGGTTGGGGTCAGATTTTTACTTTATTTGGGAAATCTTCCCCTTTTTACCGTTACCGAAATATTGGGGAAATCTCCTCATTAGAGTGACTTGATGCGAACCGACCAATTTATCTCCGAATTAATCTGATTGTGTTACGGCAGTCCCCGAGATTTTTTACCGTTACTAGAATCTTGGGGAGATCTCCATCTTAACTGCGTAAGTAATGTGGCGTGAGATGATTAGCCTGCTTCTGAGTTAATCCGGTTACGTTACGGTAGTCCCCGAGATTCTTTACCGTTACCAAACGAGGATCTCGATAGCTCGTGATGTTGCCCTCCTGCCTATATATATCTATTTTTCTCCTCGTCTTCCTCACATCTCTCGAACTAAAATTTTTGCTAAGAAATATTTTCTCTCATAGCCTTTCCTCCAAGCTTGCCTTTTTCTTCATTCTTCATCCTTATTGGCTTTTACTATGTCGAAAACCAGTCGCGATTCAGTTGACTCCATAGTTGACGGCGAGGAGGCCGTCAGTCTTACTCTGGGGAAACGGGCTAGGAGGAGTTCTGACGGCGACGATTCCCCGCCCACCCCGCAACGTCGGCGGTCAAGTAGGAATATATCCATTGGGACTGGGTTCTCCAACCATCCTGACCATCCTTTGGATATCGTCGATGAAGATTCCGACAAAGAAGCGGGCGGTGACGCCGCGGGAGAACATCGGGTTTCGGCTCTTGGTTCCCTTTTGGAGAGGTTCCCTCCTTATGATTTCCGGGTTGTCCCAGATTCCATCATCGACCCGGTCTCGATTGACCGCTTGAGGTCGAAGTTTGGCATCCCCGACAGCGTATCCGTCTCGGTGCCTCCCAAAAATTACGAGTTCTTCAACCCCCCTAAAGGCGTGCTTCCGATTCATGTGGCAGCTCTTGAGAACGGGGTCAGGCTTCCCCTTCATCCGACTCTTCGGCGGGCTCTTAACACCATCCAGCTTGCTCCCCTCCAGTTGACACCTGGCTTCTGGAGGCATCTGATTGGTTTCCTTGTACTATGGAGGGAACAATGTCAGTTGAGTAAGGAGACGAGGGAGCTGGGTGCAGAGGAGCTGGCCTATCTCTTCCAGATTGGGAGCCTGTCTGGCGCTCCTCGAGGCCAGTTCTATGCCAAGGCCAATAACAAGCTCAACTTCATTATTCCTAGTGCTTCGAAGAAGGACCCCGCTCGGAAAGAAGAATGGATCCTTGCGGGGGATGACTAGGGGAGCTCGATTTTCATTGGAGGGCATGAATTCGAGGTTCCCACGGCTTTCAGTGACAAACCCTCATGGTACCGGGACTCCCTGCCTTCTGAGTCCGAAGCCATCTTGAAGGCTATTTTAGCTCGAAATTTTTTGAACCTGAAGTTCCCTACTGCTGAAGCCTTTGATCCTCGTAGGGTGAACAAATACTTGCGGATCTCAGACGCTACTCCTCGTAAGTGTCATTGAGTTGCTTTACCTTATTACTCAGCTTGGTTCTAACATTTTCCTTTTTAATCTGCTTATTCACATTTTTTGTTGTTGAACCGGCCACCCGCCACGTCTCACGCTCTCCTCAAGGTAGAGTTCCTCTTCCCTCCACTGAGGTCGAACCTGCTCTTCCTTTATCTATCTCTCCGGCTGGGTCCAAGATGGCCACTCTTGCTTCGCGGGCTTTCCGGGCTTTGGGTAAAGCTCCCCAGGTGGTTGGTCCGGCTACTTCTGTCCCTTCGGCTATGGTCTCTAAAGTTGCTACCCCCTCGACTCAATCTCCTGATTCCGCTACGCTTCCAACAACCAAAGCTTAGGAGGTTTCTGGGAAAGGTGTCACGAGGGTTCCTTCCTGCCGCTCCCGGCCTCAGTCGAGCTCGGCAGGGCGGGATGAAGTCCTGGAACAATTCATAGCGTCTTGTTCGGGCAGTGGGATCTCCAAGATGGCTTCTATGCCTGTGGACGTCCTTATTACTAAGGGGTCTGCTATTTTAGCTGAGGTAATTGTATTTCCTTTGTGCTACTCTTGTTGTTAATTCGTTCAGTTTCTAACTCTAGTTCTGTATTTTGTAGGCCTTCAAGTTTAATGTTGCGATGAGCCAGCAGGTAGCCCTCCTCGGCGACCAGGCTGCAAAAGCCGAAGCTGAAGCCGAGAAAGCCAGGGAATTGCTCAAGCAGGCTCAGTCTTTAGTGGAGGAGAGGACTTCCAACCAGGGAAAGGTCGAGGTCGAGATGGTTGAGCTTCGCTGCGATCATGAGAGGATGAAGCAATCTTATGATCAGGAGTGTCTTCAATCTCTCCGGCGGGCTAGACAGCAGGATTCCTAGAGATCTGAGGCTAAAAAGTTGGACCTCGAGAATCAGTCTCTGATTACTCAGGTGACAGAGCAGCAAGCTGACGCGGAGACCTCCTTCAGTGACATATATTTCTATGCTTCCTTTCAGGCTGCGGAAGCTCTTCCTCCTCCCTTTGATTTGTCATCTATTGCCGGCTGGGATAGACAGGAAATAATGCTCAAGTCTTCCGAGCTATCTCACCCTGAAGGCGACGAGGTGGTTCCTTCGAGCCAAGCAGGAGCTGGGAAACAGCCCGCCCAGATAGATTCTCCACTCCCTCTTCCTACCTTTACTACCTCAGGTCCCGGGGAGTCTTCCAGTAAAGTGTTGTCCTCTCGATCCGAGGAGGACCAGTCGGGAGCTGGTGAAGAGGTTAGGAGCCCATCTGAGGACCCTCTTTTAACAGAGATGGAGGTCGACAGGAGCCAGACGGGGTCCATGGCTGCCCTTCTTGATGCAGCTATCCCGCCTAAGGTTATGGACGTGATTAATGAGGTCTTGGAGGAAGATCCTACTGATCAACCAATGGAGCCTCTAAATGGAGGAGCGGTTGGCGAGGATAACTAAGATGGATAACTATCTGTAGAGGGGGTTGATGGCGAAGATCAGTAAGAAGGAGGAAGGCCAGCGAAGGAGAGCCAAGAGAGTCCCAAAGCTTGAAGCAGTTCATCATGACTTGTTTTTGATTGCCCGGAAAAAGGGGGTGGGCACCCCGTTCTGCCCTTATTAGCTTTTTTTTTTATAGCCCAAGCTCGGGGGTTGGGCTCCCCGTTTGGTGGATGTAGCCTTATCGGGGGATAGGCTCCCCTTATCCTTAATGAGAAATCGAATCGCTTTTGAGAACTCTTGTTTCATTTCTGGTCTTGAATAGGAACCAGAGTGGCATCTGTAGTAACAATTAAGACTCCTGTAGGGAATTATGATGATTTTGATCCTTCACACGAAAACAAACATTTTATCTATTTGTTTATTTATTTTTTTATTTTTTTAGGGGCGATAGCCCGACCAAGGCATCAGGAGGGCTACTTAGCTATTTCCTGGTCTTCGAGATCTGGAGGGCAACTATGCTCTTACACTCAGACCCTTCTTGGGGTGGTAGCCCGACCAAGGCATCAGAAAGGCTACTGAGCTATTTCCTGGTCTCGAGATCTGGAGGGCAACTATGCTCTTACACTCAGACCCTTCTTGGGGGTGGTAGCCCGACCAAGGCATCAGGAGGGCTATTTAGCTATTTCCTGGTCTCGAAATCTAGAGGGCAACTATGCTCTTACACTCAGACCTTGGGGGTGGTAGCCCGACCTAGGCATCAGGAGGGCTATTTAGCTATTTCCTGGTCTCGAGATCGTGAGGGCAACTATGCTCTTACACTCAGAACCTTCTTGGGGGTGGTAGCCCGACCAAGACATCAGGAGGGCTATTTAGCTATTTCCTGGTCTCGAGATCTGGAGGGCAACTATGCTCTTACACTCAGACCCTTCTTGGGGGTGGTAGCCGGACCAAGGCATCAGGAGGGCTATTTAGCTATTTCCTGGTCTCGAGATCTAGAGGGCAACTATGATCTTACACTCAGACCCTTCTTGAGGGTGGTAGCCCGACCAAGGCATCAGGAGGGCTATTGAGCTATTTCCTGGCCTCAAAGTGTTTATGTTGAGTTTCCCACGCAAGGGTATAGTCACTAATGTTGAACATAGTTGGAGACAAAGATGGAAGAGAAAAGGAAAATGACTTTATTGATGATCGAGATGTAGTACATCTTTATTAGGGTCTGTAATGAAAACTAAATGGGGGTAGTCTGCTTGAGAATTCCCTTCAAGGGTAGAATTTTCTCAAATGATCTGCATTCTAAGTGTGGTCGATGGATCGTCCGTCCATGTTTTCGAGTTTATATGCTCCATTGCGAACAACTAGCTTTATCAAATATGGTCCTTCCCAATTGGGACTTAAGACTCCATCCGACCTTTTCCGAGTGTTCAGGGTCACTTTCCTAAGTACCAGATCCCCTTCTTTGAATTCCCGGGCTCTGACCTTTTGGTTGAAGTATCTAGCGATCTTGTTCTGGTAGATCGCTACTTTCTCTACTACCCGGTCTTATTTTTCTTCTAAGAGGTCTAGATTAGCCCGGAGCTTGACTTCGTTACTTTTGGGCTCAAAGTGCTGTACCCTGAACGAGGTAAATTTATGCTCGATGGGGAGGACTGCTTCAACCCCGAAAGCCAGAGAGTAAGGTGTCTCCTCGGTAGCTGTTCTCTTTGTAGTCCGGTATGCCTAGAGGACTTCTGGCAGCTCTTCGGCCCATTTACCTTTCTTCTGCTGTAGCATCTTCTTCAGAAGTTTCTTGATAGTCTTGTTGGTGGATTCTACCAGCCCATTAGTCTGGGGATGAGCCACTGAAGCGAGCCTGAGGTCGATCCCTAATCCCTTGCAGAAGTCTTTGAACCGTTCGTTGTCGAATTGCTTCCCTAGGTCAGCTATAATGATGAGAGTGGTCTTAAATCTATATACCACGTTAGTCTTGATGAACTTGATTGTATTCTTTTCTGATATTCAAGAAACAGGCCCTGCCTCGACCTATCTTGTGATGTAGTCGATAGCCTCGATAGCATGTTTCATCTGTCCGGGAGCGGTAGGGAGTGGCCCAAATAGGTCGATTCCCTATATGGCAAAGGGGTAAGGTGAACTGAGGGACGACAGTCGCTCGGGTGGCTGGTGGTTCAAGTTTGAAGTTCTTTGACTAGGCTTGCAAGATTGCACAAAACTCTTTACGTCTTGGTGGATGGTCGGCCAATAGTACCCCATACGAAGCACCTGATAGGCTAGAGCTTCCCCACCTATGTGGTTCCCACAGTCCCTAGAGTGGACCTCTCTCAATGCCCACTTAGCATCATCGGGATGCAAGCACCTAAGTAAGGGGAGGGATCTGCCCCTCCTGTAGAGGTACCCATCCACCATACAGTATCGGACTGAGAGTCTCTTAATTCTTCGGGCTTGGTCGGGCCCTTCGGAAAGCTCTTCTTCAAAGAGGTAGGCGACAATTGGGTCCATCCAGCAAGGCAGGCGATCCAGGGAGCAAATTTCTCCATTTGTGGCTATGCTTGGTTGGGTGATCACTTGGAGGGGAACTACCCGTGGTAAGGATTGGCCTCCTTTCGCCGCTATTTTAGCCAGAATATCTGCGTGATGGTTTTGGTGTCGAGGCACCTGATCGATCTTGAGCCCCTTAAATTTACTTTTTAGCAGCTGAGCTAGCTTTTGGTAGGCAGCCATATTATCTCCCTTTGCCTGGTAGACCCCAGTCACTTGGTTTACAACAAGCAATGAATCGCTTTTGATTTGTAGGTAATCGGCCTTTAGTTCAATGGCTACCTTCATCCTGGCTAGGAGGGCTTCATACTCCGCTTCATTATTGCTAGCTTTAAACTCGAATTTGAAACAGTGACAGAATTCAGTCCCTTCCTGATCTATTAAAACTATGCCAGCTCCTCCATCGGCTTGCCCGGACGCTCCATCTGTAAAGAGGGTCCATGGCTTGTAGCCTTCCGGCCAATTGTCCACCTCAGATATGTTCTCAGGGATCTCATTTGATACTGAGGGATCATCTTGATCTGGGATCGCTGAAAATTCTGCCACGAAGTCGGCCAAAGCCTGTGCCTTAATCGTAGTACAGGGCTTATACTTTAGGTCGAACTGAGTGAGCTCTAGGGCCCATAAGACTAGCCTTCCAGACACGTCTGGTCTTTGCAAGAATTGGCGGAGGGGTTGGTCTGTCACCACTGCTATTGTGTGAGCTTGAAAATAGGGACGGAGCTTCCTCGCTGAGATCACCAGAGCATAAGCGAGCTTTTCCAGGAGAATGTAATTCCTTTCTGATTTGGTCAAAGCATGACTCACATAGTATATGGGTCTTTGGAAACCGTTGCTACACTCCTTGGCCAAAGCCCCGCTTACTGCAGTTTCTGATACGGCCAGGTAGATCTGCAACTCATCTCCGAGAATTGGCTTGACTAACAATGGGGGGCTTGTTAGGTATTCTTTCAAAGCTTGAAAAGCCCGTTCACTCTCCTGGCTCCACTTCATGTTTTTCCCTTGTTTGATGGCTCTGAAGAAAGGGAGACATTTATCGGTGGAGCGAGAAATAAACCTGTTGAGTGCCGCCACCCGTCAAGTCAGAATCTGTACTTGCTTGAGTGAGGTTGGGGATTCCAGGTCCAAGATAGCTTTGATTTTTTCTAGGTTGGCTTCTATGCCTCTCTCATGAACTATGAAGCCCAGAAACTTCCCTGCTGTTACCCCAAAGGCACATTTGGAGGGGTTCAAACGCATCTAGTTTTCCCTCAGTATGAGGAAGGTTTTGAGAAGGTCTTCCTGATGTCCTTTTACGGTTGGGGATTTCATGATCATGTCGTCGATATATACTTCCATCGTCCTTCCTATCTCGGGCTTGAATAGTTTGTTAACCAGCTGCTGGTTTGTGGCCCCCGCATTCTTCAAACCAAACTGCATCACCTTGTAGCAGTATAAGCCCTGCCCAGTAATGAAACTGGTTTTATCTTGGTCAGCCGGGTGCATTTTAATTTTGTTGTATCCTGAGAATGCATCCATAAAACTCAAAAGTTTATTTCTGGACGTGGAGTCAACCAGCTGGTCGATCTTTGGTAAAGGAAAACTGTCTTTCGGAAAAGCCCGGTTGAGGTCAGTGTAATCGACACACATACGCCACTTCCCATTCTCCTTCGTAACCATGACCACGTTGGCGATCCATTCGGGGTAACGTACTTCTCTGATGAACCCTGCTTTGATCAATTTATCAATCTCTTCCTGCACCGCAGTGTTCCTATCGGTGTTGAAGTGACGCCTCTTCTGCTTGACGGGCTTGACTGTTGGATCTACTGCTAGTCGGTGGGCGGCCAATGATGCCGGGATTCCAGGCATTTCATCATGGTTCCAAGCGAAGATGTCGCTGAACTCCCTGAGAAGGTCAATTAGTCCTCTTTTTACTTCTGGATCGAGGGTGGCCCTGACCTTGACGACCTTGGATGGATCGTCATTTCTGATGGCTATCTCTTCTAGTTTATCTACGGGCTGCCCGCTGGCCCATTCCTTACTCCGTTCTTTCTCATAAGGCATAATAGGTTCGCTCTCCGGATGCCAGGATGTTCCGCGGGCTCCTTCTCCTACTGGATTATCCGGGATGTATCCATGTCTTCCTGGATTAATGTCACCTGTACACACTGTTTCGCTAGGGCTGTAGGATTGGTAGATATTGCGTAGCATTTCCTGGCTGCCTGCTGGTCCCCACTTACCTCTCCTACTTTTGTTCCAACCGGGAATTTCAGGACGTTGTGGTATATGGACAAGACTCCCTTCAAGGAGGACAGGAAAGGTCTCCCTAGGATGGCGTTGTAGGCCGATGGGGTGTCCACCACAACAAAGTTGGTCATAACATTCTGTTGGAGAGGGGTAATTCTGATGATTACTGGGAGGATCATGAACCCCACTGGTATGATCAAATCTCCAGTGAACCCGTATAGCGGAGTGGTACAGCTGTTGTAACAATGTTGCTTCAGGTTTAATATTTCCAGGGTATCTTTGAAAAGGATATCTACACTGCTACCTGTATCCACGAGCACGCGATGGACCAGACAGTTGGCCATCTGTATCGTGATTACCATGGGATCATCGTGAGGTTGCACAGTGTTGAAGACATCTGCTTCGGTGAAAATGATCTGCGCTGACTGGGAGGGCACTGTCGGGCTCTGGCTGACTTCAAAGATCCCCCGGCTTTCTCCGATGCTGGGAATCTTTCTTGCGTGATTTTTTTGGGAGTTATTGGAAACGCCAGCCAGTGTAGGACCTCCGCTGATAGTGTGTATCACCTAGATCTGTTGCATTAAGTCAGCCTTTTCCCCTTTCCTCTTTTCGGCGTCTTCACGGATTTCAGCTTGTACCTCCCTTCCAATCCTAATTTTATCTCTGACCTGTTGTAAGAACTCAATCAAGCATCCTCCCCTTATCAAGGCTTCAATCTGGTTGCGCAAATTATAGCACTCTGAGGTGTTGTGGCCTATGTCTTCGTGGAAGTCGCAGTACTTGTACCGGTTTCTCCTGTCAGCCGGGGCCTTCATGGGAGCGGGCTTTTGGAGCAACCCTTTATCTCGTATAGCAAGGTAGACTGTTTCCCAGGAAGCATTCAAAGGGGTGTAGTAGTCATACCCTTTTTCCCCTTGCATTACTGGAGCCACGGTCCTAGGAGGCGGCGAAGCCCAGGGAGGGGTTCATTTTGCTGGATATCTTTCTTGCCTATGCAGAGGAGCAGGGATGCGATAGGTCGACCTGTTGGAAGGTTTATTCTGAGTTTTCTGTACTGGCTCAAATTTGGGGGCTTCTTTGTTCAGACGCTTTGCCGTTCTCATGTCGTCGAGTTCCATCTTGACCTTGAGTTGTTCATCGATCTCGACCTGCTCAAGAGCCCAGTGGTAGGCCTCCTGGTATGTCTCGGGAGGTCTCATGGCGAAGGAACGGAAAAGCTTTCCTGCCCATATGTTCCGCCTGAAGTTGGCGAGGGTTTCTTTTTCGGTGAAAACTCCCATTTGTATGACCTCCTTGTGAAATCGTTCCACGTACGACCGAAGAGTCTCACTCCGTTCCTGAATCACATATTGGAGGTGTATGGGATCTTTCGGATGAGGTTTAACCTCTTGGAATTGCGAACAAAAATCTGTTGATAATTTCGTGAAAGAATCCACGCTGCAAACAGGCAGTTTCCTGAACCAGGTTTTCGCGTAATCGGTTAGGGTCGTTGGAAACATTCTGCACATAGCTGCTCTGGTAATGTTCTGGACCTCCATCTATTGAACGAAACTCTCTAGGTGGCTTAGAGGATCTTCCGTTCTGGAGAACTTATCTGCTGGCATTTCTAATTTTGGGGGGAGCTCCGCTTCCCGGATCCTCCTAGTGAAGGGAGCGTTCATCTCGCTCAGGGGATCCTTTTTGTCCTCCTTATTCTTTCCCTTTCTTATCTGCTGGAGCTCTTTTTGTAGCTTTGCCAGCTGATCCCTCAGTCGCTTGTTCCCAGGTCTCTTCGAGTTAACCTCAGATTCTTCACTGTCGAGTCTTTCCAATGAACTGGCAATTTCTATCCGGTCCTCCTCCTGGATAGGATCCACTCGGGGAGTTTGTCTACTTTCCTCCTCTAGGGCCCGGGCGGTCCTCCTAGATGTAGTTGGATGAGATAGCTCTCGTGGCTTCTGAGTAAAAGCATCTGCGGTAGACTTAACTCGCCTGGGTTGATATTGTGAAGGTCTTTTCGGAACTGGGGGCATGGGTCCCAGCCTATCCCGGATCGAACATTTGGCCCTGGCCTATCTCGAGCTGGCTCTGGAAGAGGAGGTCCTAGGGGATTGAAAGCAGGTGGCCTAGCTCCGAACCTACTCGGTTCTCCCTGATAATTCAGGTTGGTTGGCTGGATTGTGATGCCTTCAGCGAGCAAGCGGACGTGGATGGATTCTACGAAGGCCGCCGCTTGTTGGTCGAGCGCGGCCTGGCTCACTATAGGGTGGCCAGAAGCCCGCGCATTGGTTGTTTGGACCGGAGCTTGACTACCATATCCAGACTTTCTTCCCTTTCTTGGGGCCTTTCGTGTTAGCCTCGCCGGAGGTTGCTCCAAAACTCTATGTTGGCCTTGGGAGGAGCGGAGCCTCATAGTCCCTGTAAAACAACGAAAATGTAAATGCAAATAATTGGTTAATTGGGTGTAAGGTTTTTTCCCACAGACGGCGCCAGAAAGTGTTAACGAAAATTTTGCTCGAGACGAGAAATCTCAATTAACACCCTCGAGACCATTACCACGTAGGTGGTGGCCAAGATTGATCGTATGTGTAACAATGTTTTATTAAATGACAAGGAATAATGATACAATTCACCACCCAAAAGAAAGCAAAAATATTTTCTTATTGAACGTGTATGGTATATAAATTTCTCTCAAATTGCTCTGAATTCTCTCTAGGGTATGGTCGAGTACTTGTCGTATGCCTGTCGAATAGTAGTCTCTCTTTCTGAAGGAGGAAGTCCCTTCTTTATACAATGTCTTCATAGGTGTCAACTCATTGATTTCCCCTTGATTTTCTCATCCCCCTCTTATCGGACGGAATTTTTCCCTTTAAATGTAGTTGACTTTGAGTTAATTGCTTCGTTGAGGGTATCTTGGAAATCAATTTGTTTCCCATTCAAACTCTATTAATTGTTCTGCATGTGTATAATATATGTGGGTGTGATACTGTGTATCTCTGGGTCTGGCATGATTCCCATGGGGATCGCTGAATGTATCATTGTGTGGTGCATCAACTAGTGAGGTCGATCAATGTTCCGACCTCGATATCTGAGAAGTTTCATCCATCTAGGAGCCAGATCTGGCTTCCCTTGACCTTTTCGAAGCTAGGTGCGGCTTCCCCTGACCTTTCGAAGCTAGGTGCGGCTTCCCCTGACCTTTCAAAGCTAGGTGCGGCTTCCTAGGGACATTCTCCTGTGTCAGCGAGGTATAGGTGAGTCTCTGGAGCAATTGCGAGGTGACCTCCACTTCTGGGAATTTCTAGTTTTGGTGATGCGGGCTAGATCTGATCGTTCCGGGCTCTATCTCGGATGTTTCCGGAGCCCGTCCTTGTTCCTGCGGGGTGGTATCGTAGCTCGGCTCTGGATAGAATAGTCTCCTGGTGGAAACTCTCGGGTATGGAGCCAGGTCTGGGAGGTGGAAAATTTTCCTTTGGTCCTTAGCCAATTTTGTTATTAACATTAGTTATTGCTAAAGTAATGTTAGTGTATATATATAATAAACGAAACATAAATGATGAATATCTAGATGGTGAAATGTCCTATTATAACACTAAACTAAATATGTAAACTAAATGAAGGGGGAAATGGGATGAAGGATATATATAGATGATGGAAACTAAGGAGTTAATGGATACGAAAGTAAATACTGGGCAATGCAACAAACTTGTCAATAGCACGACTATTCAAGGTAACCGACCTAGGATGAATAGAGTAAGTTATTTATCCTTAGACGGTGGCCAACCTAGGATGTATAGTGCGGACCACCTATTAGGGATTAATCCGTCGTAAACTACCAACCTAGGATGTATAGTGTTGGTTATTTATCGGATTCTGGAAATGAAGCTCGTCTACCTAACAATGACTCAACCGATTAAACGCAGTCACCCTATGATGTATAGTGATGACTTCTAACTCTCTCACGGGCTCTGACCTAGGATGTATAGTGCCAGAAACTCGATCGAGGTTAAATTAAGATTGCGGTTTAAGAGTCGGAATTCATGACGTTCCGTCTATTCTTTAGAGCATTAAACAACTAAATAGGATGTATATCTAGATGCAATACTCATACATAAAACAAAGACATCTTGCAAAGAGGATGTATCTACACAAGAAATCAATGGTAAACATTCACAACAAGAATAGATCAATGAAAGATAGACATGAATATCAATATAATATCAAGTTTATGTACAAGCCCAATATTCAACTAACTACTCCATCAACCCCTTAGAGGGGATTTAGCTACTTATTACAACTAGGAAAATAAGGGAAAGGAAAGAGAAAGAACCCTTGGAGAACATCTCCTTCCTTGAAGTGGCTTCAATCTCCTAACTTCCTTGAAGTTGAGTAGAGAATGTAAGGATGAGAGAGAGAGAGAGAGATTCTAGATCTAAGTGTGTAAAACCTTTGAAAAACGGAGTCAAAAGCTCCCTAAAACATTTCCATACTATTTTATTTATACTACATACAAAAATAGGTCACTTAAGCTTCAAATATCAATCTGGCGCGCGCGGAGTGCGGGTGGAGTGCGGGTGAATTACCCGCACTGTATGATCTTCAGCTCTCGGATCTGGAACTAGTGCGGGTGGAGTGCGGTTGGATTACCCACACTTGACCCGCACTTGGAACCGCACTGTGCTCACACTGTGATCGCACTACACTGTCAGGTGCAAAATCTACCTTCTGTCTTGAGCAATAGTGCGGGCGTAATGCGGTTGGATGACCCGCACTTTACCCGCACTCTATTGTCAGGTGCAAATCTGCTCTTCTGGTCTTGGTAACAGTGCGGGTGGAGTGCGGTTGGATGACCCACACAGTACCCGCACTCTAATGTCAGGTGCGTCTTCAACTTCTCTGGTTTGGCATTAGTGCGGGTAGAGTGCGGTTGGATGACCCGTACAGTACCCGCACTTTAACGTCAGGTGCAACTTCAGCTTCTCTGGTTTGGCAACAGTGTGGGTAGAGTGCGGTTGGATGACCCGCACTATACCCGTACTTTAACTCTTCACTTTGCATCAAGTCCCGGTTATGAGCATAAGTGCAGCTGGAGTGCGGTTGCAACCCGCACTTGACCCGCACGAGACCCGCACTCTGAGCTGTTTGTGGTCCTTTGTCTTTCCTTTTGCCCTTTTTCTACCGGAACCACTGTAACATGCTTCCAAACCCCTCATTGCACCATTTCCTACAATTACGCACAAAACAACCCAAAAGAGATACAAAAATGCACGAATACAGAACACAAGGTAAGGATATGAGGGCCTAAATATACATATTTGGCCCGATCATACATTATCTTCATAGGTTAAACTAATTGATTCTCTTCTTGATTTTCTCCATCCCTTCCCTCCTTATCGGATGGGATTTTACATTTAAATGTCATGGACTTTGAGTTAATTGCTGAGTTGAGGATATCTTGGTGGAGATCAATTTGTTTCCTACTTGGACTCTATTACTTGTTCTGTACGTATGTAACATCTTAATATGTGTTCCTATGTGTCTTCAGGTCTAGCAAGATCTCTATAGGGGTCGTTGAATATGGTATGTATTATGGTGAGGTACATCAGATAGTGAGGTCGATTAGTCTCCTAGCCCCGATATTAAGGAGTTTCGTCTAACCAGGAGCTAGGTCTAGCCTCCCTTGACCTTTTGGAGCTAGGTGCAGCCTCCTACTGACACCCCAATATGTCAGCGAGGTATAGGCGAGCTTCTGGAGAAATTGTGAGGTAATCCCGACTATGGGGGGCTCGATTTGACTGAGCCGGGCTCTACTCCGGGTGTTTCTGGAGCCTGTCCTTATTCCTGTGGGGCAGTATCGTAGCTCGGCTTCGGGTAACATGGTCTCCTGGTGGATGGCCTCGGGCAAGGAGCCAGGTTTAAAGGGTGAAAAATTTCCCTTTGGTCCTTAGCCAAATTCTGCTATTAACAGAAGTCCCTTCTGACTTGAACACCGGTTGTCGAGCTTAGGGTTAGGGTCCGATTTTTATTTTATTTTATTTGGGAAATTTTTCCTTCTTTACCGTTAGCAGAATATTAAGGAAATCTTCTCATTAACTGCGCAAGTTACTTGGTGTGAACTGACTGACTTATTTCCGAGTTAATCCGGCTGCGTTACGGCAGTCCCCGAGATTCTTTACCATTACCAGAATCTTGGGGAAATCTCCTCATTAACTGCGCAAGTGACGTGGCATGAGCTGACTGACTTGTTTTCGAGTAAATCCGGTTACGTTACAGCAGTCCCCGAGATTCTTTGTGATCTTAACCGAAGATCTCGATAGCTCGTGCTGCTGCCATCTTGCCTATATATACTTGTTTATCTCAACGTCTTCCTCATATCTCTCAAATTTCAAATTTTCCCAAGATAAACTTTCTCTCATAGACTTTCTCTCAAGCCTATCCTTTTCTTCATCCCTCATCCTCACCGACTTCATCATGTCGAAAACCAGTCACGATTCCGTTGATTCCATGGTTGACGGCGAAGAAGTCTTTAGCCTTGCCCCTAGAAAATGGGCAAGCAGGAGCTTAGACAGCGATGATTCTCCGCCCACTCCGCAATGTCAGCGGTCGAACATGAATGTGTCCATTGGGACCGGGTTTTCTAATCATTCTGATTATCCTTTGGATATAGCCGATGAAGACTCCGATAAAGAGGTTGGTGGCGACACCGCGAGGGAGCATCGAGTCCCGGCTTCCTGTCCCCCTTTGGAGAGGCTTCCTCCCTATGACTTCAGGGTTGTCTCTGATTCCACCGTTGATCCGAACGTGATTGATCATTTGAAGTCGAAGTACGACATTCCTGACAGCGTTTCTATCTTAGTACCTCCCAAGGGTTATGAGTTCTTCAACCCCCCTAAAGGCGTGCTTCCAATTTATGTGGCGGCTCTAGAGAATGGAGTTAGGCTTCCCCTTCATCCTACTCTTTGGCGAGCTCTCAAGGCCATCCAGCTTGCTCCCCTCCAGTTAACGCCCGGCTTCTGGAGGCATTTGATTGGTTTCCTTGTGCTATGGAGGGAACAACTCCACCTGAGCAAGGTGACGAGAGAGCCCGGAGCAGAGGAGCTAGCCTATCTTTTCCAAATTAGGAGCCTATCTGGTGCTCCTCGAGGTCAGTTTTATGCTAAGGCCAAGAACAAGCTCAACTTTGTTATTCCCGGCGCTTCGAAGAAGGATCCCGCCTGGAAGGAAGAATGGATCCTTGTGGGGGATGATTGGGGGAGCTCGATTTTCATTGGGGTGCATGAGTTCGAGGTTCCCACAGCTTTTAGTGACAAACCATCGTGGGACCGGGACTCCCTGCCTTCTGAATCTGAAACTATTTTGAAGGTTATTCTAGCTAGGAACTACTTGAACCTAAAGTTCCCAACCGCTGAAGCCTTCGATCCTCGTAGGGTGAATCAATACCTGCGGATCTCAGATGCTACTCCTCGTAAGTGTCACTGAATTGCCTTGCCTTGTCTTGTTGACTAGCTTGGTTCTGACGTTGTCCTTTTGATTTGTTTACTCACAGTTTTTGTCATTGAGCCAGCTTCCCGTGATGTCCAACATTCTCCTCAGGCTCGAACTCCTTTTCCCTTTGCTGGGGTTGCACCGGCTCTTGCTCAATCTACCTCCCCAGCTGGGTCTAAGATGGCTAACCTTACGTCTCGAGCTTTTCGGGCTCTGGGTAAAGCTCCCCAGGCTGTTGGTCCGACTGCTTCTGCCCCTTCTGTTGTAGTTGCTAAAGTTGCTACTCCCTCGATTCGCCCTCCTGATTCCGCTGCGCTTCCAACCCCTCGAGCTTCAGAGGACTTTGAAAGGGGTGTCGCAAGGATTCCTCCTAGCCATTCCCACCCTTAGTCGAGCTCGATGGGGTAGGACGAAGTCCTGGAACAATTCATCGCATCCTGTCCGGGCGGTGGGATCTCCAGGATGGCCTCAATGCCCGTGGATGTCTTGCTCACCAAGGGGTCTGCTGTCTTAGCTGAGGTAATTGTATTTTCTTCATACTGCTTCTACTAACTTGTTCAATTTCTAACCCTGGCTTTGTATTTTATAAGCCTTCAAGTTTAATGTTGCTATGGGCCACCATGTAACCCTCCTTCACGACCGGGCTGCTAAGGCCGAAGCCGAAGCCGAAGCTGAGAAAGCCATGGGATTGCTCAAGCACGCTCAGACCTTAATTGAAGAGATGACCTCCAACCAAGGAAAAATCAAGACCGAGCTGGCCGAGCTTCGTTGTGATCATGAAAGGACGAAGCAGTTTTATGATCAAGAACGTCTCCAATCTACCCGGCGGGCCAGGCAGAAGGATTCTTGGAAAGCTGAGGCTAAGAAGTTGGACCTCGAGAATCAGGCTTTGATTGCTCAGGTGACCAAGCTGCAAGCTGATGCGAAGACCTCCTTTAGCGATGGATACTTCTACGCTTCCTTTCAGGTCGTAGAGGCTCTCCCTCTTCCCTTTGATCTGTCATCCATTACCGGTTGGGATAGAAAGGAGATAATGATCAAGGCTGCTGAGTTGTCTTGCCCTAATGATGACGAGGTGGTTCCTTCGAGCCAGGCAGGGGCTGGAAAACAGCCCGTCTAGGCAGATCCCCAATTTCCTCTTTCTATCTTTACTGCTTCAGGTCCCGGGGAGTCTTCAAGTAAGGTTCTATCTTCTCGATCTGAGGGAGACCAGCCAGAAGCTGGGGAAGGAGCTAGGAGCCCGTCTGAGGAACCCCTATAATGGAGATAGAGGTCGACATGAGCCAGACGGGTTCTATGGCTGCCCTTCTCGATGCGGCTATCCCGCCTGAGTTTATGGCAGTGATTAATGAAGTCCTGGAGGAAGATTCTGCTGATCAACAGGAGGAGCCTCTGAATGGAGGGATTGTTGGCGAGGATAACCAAGATGGGCAACTACCTGAAGGGGGTTGATGGCGAGGATCAGTGTGACGGAGGAGGATCAACAGAGGAAAACCAAGAGAGTTCCAAAGCTTGGAACGGTCTGTTTATGATTTGTCTTGATTGACCGGAAAAGGGGGTGGGCACCCCGTTTTGCTCTTGATTAGTTTAGCTGTTTTTTTATAGCCCGTGCTCAGTGGTACCCCGCTGGATATATGTAGCTTTACCGGGGGATAGGCTCCTCTTGTCTTTAATGAGAAAGCGATTCGCTTTGAGAAACTCTTGTTTTATTCCTGGTCCTGACTAGGAACCAGAACTGCATCCGTAATGATAATTTGTTCAAACTTTGGTAGGGAATTCTTATTATGATGATCTTAATCCTTGATCAGACTATTTTATACATATTTTAGGTCCCCAATTTCCTATCGTTTGTTCTCGTTTTCGAGCGTATTTTAGTATATTATGTGATTGTTGAGCCATGTGTAGGTACATATTCCCTATTTCATGGGTTTGAACGTAAAGATTAGATTGGGAGGCAAAAGGAGCCAGAAACGAGAATAAATGGAGGTATTAAGAGTGCCGTGCCTCACCGTTGATACAGACCTCGACGTGATCGAAGCTCAATCGTGGCCAAGAAAATCTAGATGTTTCCACGGTTGATCAGTCGTCAAGCAAGAATGCAACACCGAGACCGCGTGCATGAACCTCTCTGATTTTACGACAGCTTATGGGTTGAAATTGTATGGGCCTGTGCAGAACGTCCAACTTGTGGGTACCATAACCCCCTCCTCTGATCGATTCACGTTTATATCCTTATATATTCGGAAAGGTACGGAAGTCTTGTTTTCAGAACATTTTACAGATTGCGAGTCCGACCTTTTTGGAGGAAGTTATGCCTGTTTGAGTAACTAGTGCGCAGAGCATAAATGGAATTCGGCGGGCAAAACGGCGGGCAACCAAACCGCCGTTCTGACCGCAGAATTAGGACAGTAGGTTTCTTCACCAATTCGGCTGGCAAAATGGCTGGCACCATGGCCGCTGTTTTGATCGCCGAACGGCACCTGGAGGTCGCATTTTTACCCGAAATTGAGGGGCATTTTCGTCCCTTCACTACCATTTCATACCCTAACTTCCCAACACTATATAAACACCTTTTGCTCTCCTCTCTTGAGAATTTTCAGACTTCTTCTTCCCCAAACTTCTTCTTCTTCATTTTCTTCATTTCAAAAGAGAGAGAGAAGCTTCCAAGAGCATCCATGTGATGGAACCTAGGGTTACAGATTGCGCAGCGGAAGGTTTTTAAAAATTTTATGCAATCATTAAACTAACCCATTTGTATAGTAATAATCAAATGCAATAATAATCAAGTGAAGAAACTTTTTCATACATACGTAGGAGGCTCCTTCACTTTAATACGAACTGCTCCTGATTTGAACCACGTGATCTTCCTCGCTATCTCTCGGAACTGGTAACTGCGTGTGGGCGCGTCACGATATTCAGGACCTGTATGGAGGAAAAAGAGAAGAACACACACAAATAGAAGTGCAGCACTTGTGGTCTCACCACACACTAACTTTTTCTTTTCTATTTGTGTTGTTTGCTGTTCACGAAGACTTTTCTCTTCTTTTCTTTTTGCTGTGTGTTTTTGCTTATACATTCGGTTGTTCTTAATTTTTTTTTATTAAATATATATCTCATAGATATTCAAAAATTAAACAAACCAAAATCTTATTTGATTTTTAAAACTTTTCAAAAGATATCTCATATCTTTCAATAAAAATAATTAAATATTTAATATTTGAATTCAAACATTTTAAATTCAATTTCAAATATTTAATTTAATAAAATAAAATAATCATATTATCTTATTTTATTCAAAATCAAATATCAACTAACACCCTCCATTTAGTGATTAACAACATAATTAAATAATCTTATTATTTAATTTATTTAATCACCATTATTCATTAATTAAATAATCTCATTATTCAATTAATTCCCGAATAAATACGTGTCACTTTCGTAACACAATTAATTGGATAATCCAATTAATTAACCGTGACCCTTGTTACCTAAATCGATCGGGCTAGCAAGGGGACCTAATGGACCCACAGTATTTTGAGCTCCAATAATCCTTAGAAATTATTAATTAAACTCTTTAATTAATATTTCATGATTATTAACTTCGGTGTTATTCCACTAAAAACCCGAAGCTGCACTCTCTCAACTGTAGACGTTTTTACACAAACCAATAACTCTCGGTGTCCATCGATATAGCTATTACATATGGTATAATCCTCCACAAGTAGTTCATAATTAGAGCTGGGTCATACTGTCCGTTATACCCCTCTAATCATATCTTTCCATTAAGTACCATTGATTCTCTAATGAACAATAAATCCTACATTCCTTACGGAATTAGGAGAGCGCTCATATTGTTCAAGCCCCGAATCAACCCTTAAGGGAACTACCATCTACTTCTCACAAGAAGGAGTGGATTCCGCTATTGTGTACAAACCTTCCCAGCCACAAGCCAAACCGCGATCCCAACATACAGAGTATATTGATCGGGAATGCAACTCCGACCTCACCCATGGTATATCAAAGACCACGATATAACCTGAAGGAGTCGATAAGACACTCAGGATTAAGATCACCCACATATAGCCATCATAAGTTGATATATATGAATCTCATCGTTAAACGGATCTTAGTGAGAGATTCATATAGATCATGGCCCAGTCCTATATGATCACATCATACAAGGTGCCTCCATTCTCATATCTACATATGAATGATCCAGGATAGGATCACCGTACACTACGAAATGGACCGCAGCTGTAGATTAACCACAAATAAAGTACCCAGCTTTATTTGCTATCTACGGACTCTTTAAATTGCTCGTTTCAAACTGAATCCATCTATATATGACACTCATATACTCAGTTCGAAATTGCATCCGGCAATTTTGGATGTTAAGTGCACATGTTATATAAAGTATGACACAAAATGAATGAATATACTACTTCTTTTATTTATGTTCAAATTACATTTACATATTACAAGCTTTAGGGCAAAAACCCCAACACCATGGAGGTTTTCGTCCATGGATGTCTCTCCCACACCATTTCTACCCATCATCCACCACATTTGAGAGTAGATTACATAGAGATAGGAGTGGTCTATGACCAATTTCGAGCTAGGCAAGGGAAATGAGCTCTTGGAGGGATTTCTTCAAGGGTTGTATTTCTATTAACTCATCTCTTTGTATTTCTTGTTTTCTTAATTGTGTAATCCCCACTTGGGAATATTTGTAAGCCTTATTTGTGCTCAATATAATGTGTGGTTTTTGTATCTAATTTGTGTTTTGATTCATTCTTATTATTATTGAATATATCTCTTGTCTTGAAATGCTTGTGTATGGAGATTGGAAACTAATGTGTTCATGAATGGGATTAGGAGTAGATTAATGTAATTGTAGGAGTAGTTGTAATCAAATGTCCCATTTGTGTATGTATGTTGATGGAAGGTCGAAATTGCATGTGTATGGATGGGTTTGAGTGAATTAGAGTTAGGATTGTGCTTTAGGAGGGCCATCCGGGCATAGACTTGACTAAGTAGCTAGGAAGAATGAATGAACTTGTTAATTGCCATATTTAAAGAGGTTTGGTTCGTTGTTTTTGTTATATATTGGACTTTGGCTACTTCTCACGCTAGGGGCTCTAGGTGAGTTGTGGTTGGAGTTACAATAATTGGGAATCCGGCTATTTCTTGCGCTAGGGGCTCTAGGTAAATTATGGTTGGAGGAACAATTACTCTTTCCACATTCTTTACACCTAAAGTTGCCATTTTACAATTACCATGATAGTATTGGGGCTCAATCTAGCATTGGTTTGTAGAATTGGTTCACAAATGTCGGTTGCGGTTTCGTGTTTGAGAGGCTCTCAACACACTCTTCAACCATTAGCTCTATGAATGGGTATAAATTGGATTGAGGCAAGAACGAACCCTTAACCTAAATTGGATGAACTTAATGTCAAACAACCCTCTTGTGTGCACTTATGTATGGTGAACTTGTAAACCCTTGTGTGACCACTTTCATGCATCTCTTCAATCCACCATTTTATTATTTCTCACTTAATCACCATTCTCACCCTTCCACATTCTCTTTGTTTGCATTATTTTCCTTTACATTTTCTACACACACACACAACACCACTTCACACACCATTCTCACCTCTCCACATTCTATTTACATGCTTTCCCTAAACTCTAAAACTTGAAACGGTTAACAACACATCCTTGCGGAACGATACCCTTGCTTGCATGCTGTACTAGTTTTATTTCTATATATGTCTTTTGACTCATGCCTTATAGCAAGGTTGATTTTATTATAAATGTTTGACGATGCTTTCAACGACGCAAAAATCAATTCGTCAATCCTGCGCACAAAAACAAATATTTATATTTAAATCCGTCTTAGGAGAGGTAGCCCGATCGAGGCATCAGGAGGGCTGTTTACCTATTTCCTGGTATCGAGGTCCGGATGGCAACCCTTCTTGGGGGTGTTAGCCAGACCAAGGCATTAGGAGGGTTGTTTAGCTATTTCCTGGTCTGGAGATCTAGATGGCAACTATGCTCTTACACTCAGACCCTTCTTGGGGGTGGTAGCCCGACCAAGGCATCAGGAGGGCTATTTTGCTATTTCCTGGTCTCGAGATCTGGATGGCAACTATGCTCTTACACTCAGACCCTTCTTGGAGGTGGTAGCCTGACTAAGGCATCAGGAGGGCTTTCTAGCTATTTCCTGGTCTCGAGATCTGGATGGCAGCTATGCTCTTACACTCAAACCCTTCTTGGGGGTAGTAGCCTGACCAAGGCATCATGAGGGCTGTTTAGCTATTTCCTGGTTTCAAGATCTGGATGGCAACTATGCTCTTACACCCAGACCTTTCTTGGGGGTGGTAGCCTGACCAAGGCATCAGGAGGTAGCGAGAGGGCTTCCCCAGCTAATCACTGGTGTTGAGGTGTCTATGTTGAATTTCCCAATCGAGGATGTAGATACTAATGTTGAACATAGTTTGAGATAAAGAGGAAAAAGAAAAAATGAATTTATTGATGATCGAGATGTAGTACATCTTTATTAGGGATTCTAAGGAAACCTAAATGGGAGTAATATGCTTGAAAACTCCCTGCTCAAGGGTAGAATTTCCTCAAGTGATCTGCGTTCCAAGTGTGGTCGATGGGTCATCCATCCATGTCTTCGAGTTTGTAGGCTCCATTGCAAGCAACTAACTTTATCAAATATGGTCCTTCCCAATTAGGGCTTAGGACTCCATCCGACCTTTTCCGAGTATTCAGGGTCACTTTCCTAAGCACCAGATCCCCTTCTTTGAAATTCTAGGCTTTGACCTTTCGGTTGGAATATCTAGCGATCTTGCTCTGGTAGATTGCCACTTTCTCCGCTACCTGGTCTTTTTTCTCTTCTAGGACGTCTAGATTAGCCCGGAGCTTGACCTCGTTACTTTCGGGTTCGAAGTGTTGCACCCTGAATGAGGTTAATTTATGCTCGATGGGGAGGACCGCTTCAACTCCGAAAGCCAGGGAGTAAGGTGTCTCTCTGGCAGCTGTTCTCTTTGTAGTCCGGTATGCTCAGAGGACTTCTGGCAGCTCTTCGACCCATTTTCCTTTTTTTTGCTGTAGCTTCTTCTTTAGAAGTTTCTTGATAGTCTTGTTGGTGGATTCCACCAGCCCGTTAGTCTGGGGATAGGCTACTGAAGCGAGCCTGAGGTGGATCCCCAATCCTCTGCAGAAATCTTTGAATTGGGCGTTGTCGAACTGCTTACCCAAGTCGGCTATAATGATGAGAGGGGTCCCGAATCTACATACCATGTTGGTTTTGATGAACTTGGTCATATTCTTTTCTGATATCCGAGAAAGAGGCGAAGCCTCGACCCATCTTGTGAAATAGTCGATAGCCACGATAGCATATTTCACCTGTCCGGGAGCGGTAGGAAGCGGTCTAATTAGGTCGATTCCCCACATGGCAAAGGGGTAGGGTGAACTGAGAGACGACAGTCGCTCAGGTGGCTTGTGGTTCAATTTTGAAGTCCTTTGACATGGCTCGCAAGATTGTACAAAACTCCTTGCGTCTTGGTGGATGGTCGGCTAGTAGTACCCCATATGAAGCACTTGATATGCTAGAGCTTCCCCACCTATGTGGTTCCCACAGTCCCTAGAGTGAACCTCTCTTAGTGCCCATTTAACATCGTCAGGATGCAAACATCTAAGTAAGGGAAGGGATCTACCCCTTCTGTAGAGGTACCCGTCTATCAAGCAATATCGGACCGAGAGTCTTTTAATTCTTCGGGCTTGATTGGGCTCATCGGGGAGCCCTCCCTCTAGAAGGTAGGCAACGATCGAGTGTATCCATCAAGGCTGACGATCTAGCGAGCAGATTTCTTTATTTGCGGCTATGCTCGGTTGGGAGATCACTTGGAGGGGAATTCCCCGGGGTAAGGATTGGCCTCCATTTGTAGCTATCTTAGCCAGAACATCCGTGCGGTGGTTTTGGTGTCGAGGCACCTGATCGATCTTGTACCCCTTAAACTTATTTATTAGCAACTGAGCTAGCTTTAGGTAGGCAGCCATATTGTCTCTCTTTGCCAGGTACACCCCAGTCAGCTGACTGACAACAAGCAATGAGTCGCTCTTGATTTGTAAGTAATGGCCTCTAGTTCTATGGCTGCCTTCATCCTAGCTAGGAGGGCTTCATACTCTGCATCATTATTTGTGGCTTTAAACTCGAATCTCAAACAGTGACAGAATTCAGTGCCCTCTGGGTCTATTAAAACTACACTAGCTCCTCCCCCAGCTTGCCTGTGTTAGGATTATGCTCAATGGCAAGAGTGTAATATTGTAATTGACAATCTTCTCATATTAATAAAGTGAATTCTGATTCTTACAATTACTTATAGCATTTATTATTATAATTGTCAAGGTAAATAATCATAAGGTCAAAAGACTGAGACATGAAGAATTGTTCATACATCCGGATATGTATGAGGTAGACACAATTCTTTAGTTAGTCTTGAATAACGTTCACAACTTAAGTTAATGGTTGGGCACCTCTATCTTGTTAAAGTTGTAGAATTCTTTTACTAGCATTTGAGTGGGATCAAATGAATATGATGAGTCTAAAATCATCGAAAGGTTTTCGAGTAAAAGAATCTAGTGCACTAGGTGCATTGAACCGGATCACAATGAAATACTTTATCTAGAACCGTCACTAGATATAAGTCTTTTCATTAAAGAGGATAATCAGAGAGTCTATCTTAATCCTAAGATAAATGATGGACTTATGGTTGCAAGTGTTATCATTAGAGCTATCAATAAGTACGATTATATAGCATAGTCTATCCTCGATAGTTTGGTGGTATACATTTGTTAATCGATAGAGGACTTCATTTATAGATATGGACATCGTGGCTCCATTTATTAAATGAGAGTATAATATCATCATATGGATGTTTTGAGGTATTGGAAATTAAATCTCAACGTTGAGTTTTCAATAATGATTATTGAAAACATGGCTTCTGGACAAGTCAAAGTATCTAAGTTCGAAATGTGGTCATATGAGGAAATATGGTAACTTGGAGAGCTATAAGCGGTCTATGAGCTCTTGGCGATTACTGATATTATTCACGAGGATACACCATCTCCTATAAGATTGTCTAGGGTATGAATGAGAAACATCTCCTTATTCTATCTTTATTTAAGAGTTCAATTTTAGCTCTTTAGTGGAATGAGTTAAAATTAATAGATTGGACCTAAGTGAATCATTTGTTGATTGTGATTAGGTTGTGTCTATAGAAGCTTAAATTTAGATAGCCCGCCAAGACCCCCAATCCACACGTATTTGCATGGATCACTTGATATATTCTACCGGGCCGATTTAAGGGTCCATCTAGAATTGTTTTTAATATATCAAGAATATAATATGTCTATTATTTAATTAATGGGCTGCACTATTATATTAATATATTAAAAGGAGACATGTGGGCTTGTTTCTTTTAGTAAGAATGGGTCTGGTTCACATGTGGGCTTTTATTTAAAGTCCAATGGATTAAATGAAATAAGAAAATAATATATGGCCCGTTTATATAAGTGGGGTGGCAAGGTGTATATATTAACCTAATATATTATTTTGTTTCATTGTTTTAATTAAATAAGAATTAGTTAATTGTTTAATTAAGAAACAAATCTTTTTCTGATCAGGAAATATATTTCCTAAAGTTATACTATTGGTAGTAGTATATTAAAAGTAAAAGACTTGTTTGATAAGAAAATAAATAATTAATTTTATTTATTTAATCAAATAATAAGTCTTTTTATTTAGTCAATAAAAGAATAAAAATATCTATGAGTTGGATTAGGTTTTGAAGTCTAAAGGTTGATGGAAATTAGGGTGCAACACAAACTCTTTTTGGTATGTGATTTGCGGCAACCCTAGTCCATTTAGAGGAAGATTTCGGCAATCCTAAATAGAAGAGGAAGCAAAATTTCGGCCACCTATATAATACCACATATAGAATTCGGCCACAATAGTTGATTGAATGATTTAATTTTTCTTCTTCTTCTCAATTCATAGAAAAGGATAATTTTTATTCTACTAAACATAAAAGAGAGAAGATATTATTCTTTGATAGTACACTGATTGCTTTTTCATCAATAAGTTTGTGTGTACAACATCGAATTAGGTTCACGCGAGTTTCGATCATTAGATTGAGAACTCAAAACTGACCGGAATAATCTTTGTCTTCTTTTGATTGTTTTGTGACTAACAAAAGTAAAAGAAAATTTTGTTCATCCATTCTCAGGTTTGCAATTCAAAGAAAAAGGGAGACCATGCTCCTAGGTGATTCACGTACGTGTTCGGATTGGAAGATTTCGCGGTACTGTTCACGATCACTGTTCACGGGGGTACTGTTCACGATCATTGTTCACGCGGTACTGTTCACGCGGTACTGTTCACGATCACTGTTCACGCGGGTACTGATCGGGCCAAATATGTGGTATATTTAGGCCCTCAGATCCTTACCTTATGTTCTGTTTTCGTGCGTTTTTGTATCTCTTATGGGTGGTTTTGTGCTTATTTGTAGGAAATGATGCAGAGACAGGCTTGGAGGCATATTGTGGTGATTCCAGCAGAAAAGGGGCGAAAGCGAAGGCAAAGGAGCACAAACTGCTCTATAGTACGGGTCAAGTGCGGGTCCAGTGCGGGTCACAACCGCACTCCAGCCGCACTCCAGCCGCACTCATGTGCATAGCCGGGGCAGAATGCAAGTACAGAGATAGAGTGCGGGTACAGTGCGGGTCAGCTAGCCGCACTCCACCCGCACTAATGCCAAACCAGAAAGCTGATGTTGCACTTGAAGATAAAGAGCGGGTACTGTGCGGGTAATCCAACCGCACTCTACCCGTACTAATGCCAATCCAGAGAAGCTGATCATACATCTGACATCGGAGTGTGAGTACTGTGCGGGTCAGCAAACCGCACTCCACCCGCACTTGCACCAAGAACACAAGAGCAGAATCGCATCTGACATTAGAGTGCAGGTACTGTGCGGGTCATCAAACTGCACTCCACCCGCACTTGCACCAAGAATAGAAGAGCAGAATTGCACCTGACATTAGAGTACGGGTACTATGCGGGTCATCCAACCGCACTCTACCCGCACTGTTGCTCAAGACAGAGGGTAGATTTTGCACCTGACAGGGAAGTGCGATTTAAGTGCGATCACAGTGTGATGCCAAGTGCGGGTCAAGTGCGGGTAATTCAACCGCACTCCACCCGCACTAATGCCCTGATCCGAGAACTGAAGTTGCAGACAACCTATACAGTGCGGGTAAATCACCCGCACTCCACCCTCACTCCGAGCGCGCCAGTCTGATTTTCAAAGCTTAAGTGACCTATTTTTGTATTTAGTATAAATAGAAAAGTATATAAACGTTTTAAGGAGCTTTTGACTCCGTTTAGCATAGATTAAGCACTCTTAGATCTTTTTTTTTTTCTCTCTCTCTCTCTCTCATCCTTACATTCTCTACTCAACTTCAAGGAAGTTTGGAGATTGGAGCCACTACAAGGAAAGAGATGTTCTCCAAGGGTTATTTCTATTTCCTCTCTCTTGGTTTCCTAGTTGTAATGAGTAGCTAAATCCCCTCTAAGGGGTTGATGGAGTAGTTAGTGGAATATTGGGCTTCTACATTAACTTGATATTATATTGATATTCATGTCTATCTTCCATTGATCTATTCTTGTTGTGAATGTTTATCATTGATTTCTTGTGTAGATACATCCTCTTTGCAAGATATCTTTGTATTATGTATGAGTATTGCATCTAGATATACATCCTATTTAGTTGTATAATGCTCTAAAGAATAGACGGAAAGTCATGAATTCCGACTCTTGAACCGCGGTTTTAATCTAACCTCGATCGTGTTTTTCGGCACTATACATCCTAGGTCGGAATCCGTGAGAGAGTTAGAAGTCATCACTATACATCCTAGGGTGACTATTTGTAATCGGTTGAGTCATTGTTAGGTAGACGAGCTTCATTTCCAGAATCCGATAAACCACCAACTCTATACATCCTAGGTTGGTAGTTTACAAGGATTAATCCCTAATAGGTGGTCCGCACTATACATCCTAGGTTGGCCACCTTCTAGGGATAAATAACCGATTCTATACATCCTAGGTCGGTTACCTTGAATAGCCGTGCTATTGACAAGTTTATTACATTACCCAGTATTTACTTTCGTATCCATTAACTCCTTAGTTTCCATCGTCTATATATCCTTCATTCCATTTCCCCCTTCATTTTATTTACATATTTAATTTAGTGTTATTTGGAGTTGGTTCACAATCTACATTTTCACCAATTCATGTTTGGCTATTATATGTATATATATATACATAACATTGCTTTAGCATTAACTAATTTAGCTAACTCCGCTCCCTGTGGACGACACCCCACTTGCCACTGTATTTATTTTTTCAAACTGATTTAGGCTTTGTGAGGTTTTATTAAATATTATTGACGAACTGATCTTTTAAAACGACTAGAGGAAAAATGTGTCCTGTCAGGTACTGTTCACGGGCATCAGAAAAGATTTTACGGATTACCAATGGACGTAAGTCAATCGGATCAAGCGTCAAGAGGTATTTAACTCTAACCGTAGAGTTTAATTAATTAAAAGGTTAAGGTTCAACTTTGAGAAAAATTTTAAAACCATACGAAATCTATTTTTCGTTTCTTCCGCTGCGTTTTATATCGATTTTTCCCTACAATTGGGATCAGAGCCTTGGTTGTACCTTTTAATTAATTAACGTATATATACGTGAATCTATTTCTTTTTTATTGTGATTATACATGTTTTAGAAAGAGATGGCACTCTAGGTATTCGCATATATAATTACATGTTGAATGTATGGATTTATATATGTTTTATAAAGTGAATTGTTATTGCTCGATTTTGGTCCTAGAATTTCAATGTAATTTTTGTCTCGGATTTGTAACAAGAAGGGTGGTCTATTATCGCCATAATTCCTTCTTGGTAGTTGCTAGGGTTTTATTTTTTTTTGTATGTAAAATAAGTGCAGTATTTTTTTTTGTAAATCTTACTGCAGTGAAATAAAAAAAAATAAAAAATTTGTTGCAGTAATTTATTCGTAATATGATGTAATGTATTCGGGTATTGAAAATTCGAAAACACGAAGAAAAACGAAGCAACCGGAACCGAGAACGAGCACCGTGCGCACCCTAGGACTGGATTGGGCTGCGCATGGCAAGCCCAATCCTTGGTGGGCTACGCACGACAGCCTTGTGTGGCCTTATGGGCTGTGCAAGGCAGCCCCTTTGTGGGGTTGTGGGCTGTGCACGTCCATGGGAGGAGGCCGAGGGATGAGCGTATGGTTGATGGCCACCTGAAGATCTTGTATTCCTAACAATTGTAATTTACTTGCTTTTCTAGGATGGGCCAAAATTGTTACTATTTAATTTTTGCTTAAATATTACAATATTTGTTGTTGTATGATAACATGACATTTTAGAATAGGAGTGCCACTCATATATCTCTTTTGGTATGAACATGCATTGAATGATTTGGGTATCTAATTGGCATCTAGATAACTTGGTAAAAATCATTCTTTGGGATTTAATCACACGCCTTAAATAATTGAGTGGGAGAAGGTGTGCAAGAACGCCTATGGCCTCCAAGATTAGTTGAGTTCTATTACTTTTGGTAATCCCCCCAAGGGGCGTCCATAAATGGAATTTAACAATATACTTCCTTACAAGGATATACTAGACAATTGACTTAAACGAAATCTACTCCCCAAGGAGGGATTTTCGTGAGAGAAAATTGAGGGTCGATATCTTGGTAACACACTCAATGTAATTTTATTAATATCCTCCCAAGAGTTCTTGTTAATAAAAATTACAAGGCTAAAATTAACAATTAGGTGGGACCTAGTCTAACTAGTAAATAGTGCGAACTCCCAAAGGAGGCGTAATATTTATGGGTGTTGGATCACCGTTGAATTTTTTTGATTGAATTATTTATTTTAATTCAAGATAAATTTTTAAAAGTGCTATTATCATGATTATTTACTTATATATGTTTTTGTTTTAATCAGAAATCATGACCCCATCACTTATGAACATCCTGAAAGATAACACCTTAACTGGAGATAACTACGTAACATGGAAAAGGAAAATTGGGTTGTTGCTGCAAAGTGAAAAACATAAGTTTTTCTGACCACTCCTAAAACACCCCTTCCTAATAATGAATCTAATGTGATACAAAGAGATGAGTATGAGCAGTGGAAGACTTCTGATGATATGGCAAAATGTTACATTATGGACACTAACTCCGACGTGTTGCAACAACAACATGAAGGAATGGAGTCCGCTGCTGATATAATGATGTCTCTAGAGGAAATGTTTGCTATAAGGTCTAGGACGACTAAGAGAGAGGCAGTGACTGCTTTTATGAATCTTAGGATGAAACCTGGACAATCTGTGAAAGATCACATGATGAAAGTCATAGCACATCTCAATATTGCTGAACTAAATGGTGCTGAGATTGATGGTGAGACCAAAATTGATATGGTAGTTAACTCACTGTCAGATTCCTTTGATCAGTTCAAGTTGGACTACACCTTGAACAAAAAGGAATACACCTTGCAGGGCCTGATGCAAGATGTTCAAAGCGCTGAAAAGATCCTTGTGAAAAACAAAGGTCAAGAGATTCATTTGGTTGGTAAAGTTGCTACTGTTAAGACCCGTAAGAAGGTCAAGAAACAATAGAAGAAAAAGCAATTTGGGCCTACCCAGAAGGAAACCAAGAAAGTAACCAAGATTAAAGGGAAATGCTTCCTTTGTGGTGAAAAGAGACATTGGAAAAGAGATTGCCCAAAGTCCCAGAAAAAGAAGGAAGAAGGTAATGTTAATTATCTAGAAACATGTTTTCTGGCAGATTCTACTGATTCTTGGATCATAGATTCTGGAGCCACTAATCATGTTTGTTATTCCTTGTAGGGGTTTCAGGAAAAGAGAAGGTTGAATGAAGATGAAGTCAATTTGCGCTTGGGCAACGGAACGTTAGTGTCTGCAAGTGCAGTGGGAGATATTAGAGTTATTTTAGATTCTAGTAGGCATTTAGATTTAATAGACGTTTATTATGTACCTCAATTCAAGAGGAATTTAATTTCAGTTTCTTGTTTAAATAAGTTTGGATATTCAGTTACTTTTAATAAAACTTTTATTATTAGTAAGAATGACAAAGTTGTTTGCAAAGGTACATTGGAAAACGGTTTATTCTTTTTGTATAGAAATATCTCTCACTCGTTAGATACAGAAATAACGGAACCTAATCATAAAAGAGTAAAATTATCAAAAGATGAAACCTATCTTTGGCATTTACGCCTAGGTCACATTAACCTTAATAGGATTAAAAGATTGGTATGTGACGGACCTTTAAGTGACTTAAAGGTTGATGATCTACCAACTTGTGAATCTTGTTTGGAAGGTAAAATGACCAAAAGGCCGTTCAATACCAAAGGTGCAAGAGCCACTGAATGTTTAGGACTAGTACACACTGATGTATGTGGTCCTATGAGCATTCAAGCTAGAGGTGGATATGAGTACTTCATCACCTTCACAGATGATTACTCAAGATTTGGTTACGTGTATCTCATGAGACATAAGTCGGATGCATTTGATATGTTCAAAGCATTCAAAGCTGAAGTAGAAAATCAGCTTGAGAAACATATAAAAATCTTGAGATCTAATCCTGGTGGAGAATATCTATCTGGAGAGTTTCAGCAATATCTTATTGATAATGGGATAGTTTCTCAGCTTTCTGCACCAGGTACACCTCAACAAAATGGGGTAGCAGAAAGGAGAAATAGGACTCTTTTAGAGATGGTTAGATCAATGTTGAGTTATTCAACACTTCCTATTTCTTTTTGGGGATATGCTCTACAAACAGCAATATATATTCTAAACGATGTACCATCTAAATCTGTCCATAAAACCCCACATGAATTGTGGACTGGGCGAAAGCCTAGTTTACAACACATGAGGATATTTGGTTGTCCTGCACATGTGTTGAACGGAAAGACAGAAAAGATGGAGTTCCGTTCGGAAACATGTATATTTGTGGGGTATCCAAAAAGAACTAAAGGATATTATTTCTATAGTCCTTCTGATCTAAAAGTATTTGTTTCAACAAATGCTTCATTTCTAGAAAAGGATTATATGAATAATTTTGTGCCCAAAAGTAGAATTGTCCTGAATGAGATGTCAGGAGATACAATTCCATAAGAGGTTTCACAACTCAGCCCAATTGTAAGTTCCACTCAAACACAAGATCAACAACCTACCATTCCTCGTCGTAGTAGGAGGGTTAGAACACAACCCGAAAGATATATCGGTCTAGGAGAATCTGTTGAGAATCTCCCGGACGACGATGATCCCTACACGTACAAGGAAGCTATGGAGGATGTTGATTGTCGTCATTGGCAAAAGGCAATGCGATCCGAGATTGAATCGATGTTCAATAACAAAGTCTGGTCCCTTGTAGACTTGCCTAAATGGATAAAACCCATTGGGTGCAAGTGGGTATACAAGAGGAAAAGAGGTATGGATGGTAATGTGGAAACCTTTAAAGCTAGACTAGTAGCTAAAGGTTATACACAGAAAGAAGGTATCGATTACGAGGAAACCTTCTCACCTGTGGCCATGCTTAAATCCATTAGGATACTCTTATCCATTGCAGCATCTCTAGACCTAGAGATTTGGCAAATGGACGTCAAGACAGCTTTCCTTAATGGAAGTCTTGACGAGAGCATCTATATGATGCAACTAGAGGGATTCATTGAAAAAGGCCAAGAAGAAAGAGTATGCAAGTTGCAAAAGTCCATATATGGACTAAAGCAAGCATCCAGATCCTGGAACATAAGGTTCGATCAAACTGTAAAGGGTTTTGGATTTATTCAAAACCCTGACAAACCTTGTGTATACAAGAGGATCAAAGGTGACAAGTTGGTTTTCCTCATTCTTTATGTTGATGATATACTATTCATTAGAAATGATGTAGGTGTATTGACATCAGTGAAAGAATGGTTAGCAAAACAATTTGATATGAAGGACTTAGGAGAAGCAAGTTATATTCTTGGTATCCAAGTAATAAGGGATAGAAAGAATAGAACGATTGCATTATCCCAAGCTTCATACATTGATAAAATCTTGTCTAGATTCACCATGCAAGAATCCAAGAAAGGTATGTTACCTTTTAGACATGGAATCAAACTTTCTAAGGGTCAAGCACCTAAGAATGTGCATGAAGAGCAATTCATGAGTAGAGTTCCATATGCCTCGGCAGTTGGAAGTCTCATGTATGCAATGCTCTGTACTAGACCAGATATTTGTTTTCCTGTTGGCATAGTTAGCAGGTTTTCAATCGAAACCTGGTCCTGATCATTGGACGGCAGTCAAGCATATTTTCAAGTATCTCAAGAGAACTAGAGATTATATGCTTGTATACTCTGGAGGGGATTTAATTCCCGTTGGGTATACAGATTCTGATTTCCAGTCGGATTCTGACTCTAGAAAATCTACATCAGGATCTGTGTTTACCATTGGAGGAGGAGCAGTCATATGGAGGAGTATCAAGCAATCTTGTATTGCTGATTCCATCATGTAAGTTGAGTATGTTGCTGCATGCGAAGCTGCCAAAGAGGCTGTTTGGCTCCGCCAATTCTTGATTGACTTAGAAGTGGTTCCTAGTGCGAATAAGCAGATTACTATACATTGTGACAACAGTGGTGCAGTGGCTAATTCGAAAGAACCAAGAAGTCATAAGAGAGGTAAACACATTGAAAGTAAATATCACCTTTTGAGGGAAATTGTTCATAGGGGAGACGTGACGATCACCAAAATCGCGTCAGCAGAAAATCTAGCCGATCCTTTCACAAAGGCTCTACCTCAGAAGAGCTTTGATGGACATCTAGAGAACATGGGAATGAGAGATATGACACACTTGCTATAGAGCAAGTGGGAGATTGTTAGGATTATGCTCAATGGCAAGAGTGTAATATTGTAATTGACAATCTTCTCATATTAATAAAGTGAATTCTGATTCTTACAATTACTTATAGAATTTATTATTATAATTGTCAAGGTAAATAATCATAAGGTCAAAAGACTATGAGACATGAAGAATTGTTCATACATCCGGATATGTATGAGGTAGACACAATTCTTAGTTAGTCTTGAATAACGTTAACAACTTAAGTTAAAGGTTGGGCACCTCTATCTTGTTAAAGTTGTAGAATTCTTTTACTAGCATTTGAGTGGGATCAAATGAATATGATGAGTCTAAAATCATCGAAAGGTTTTCGAGTAAAAGAATCTAGTGCACTAGGTGCATTGAACCGGATCACAATGAAATACTTTATCTAGAACCGTCACTAGATATAAGTATTTTCATTAAAGAGGACAATCGAAGAGTCTATCTCAATCCTGAGATAAATGATGGACTTATGGTTGCAAGTGTTATCATTAGAGCTATCAATGAGTACGATTATATAGCATAGTCTATCCTTGATAGTTTGGTGGTATACATTTGTTAATCGATAGAGGACTTCATTTATAGATATGGACATCGTGGCTCCATTTATTAAATGAGAGTATAATATCATCATATGGATGTTTTGAGGTATTGGATATTAAATCTCAACGTTGAGTTTTCAATAATGATTATTGAAAACATGGCTTCTGGACAAGTCAAAGTATCTAAGTTCAAAATGTGGTCATATGAGGAAATATGGTAACTTGGAGAGCTATAGGCGGTCTATGAGCTCTTGGCGATTACTGATATTATTCATGAGGATACACCATCTCCTATAAGATTGTCTAGGGTATGAATGAGAAACATCTCCTTATTCTATCTTTATTTAAGAGTTCAATTTTAGCTCTTTAGTGGAATGAGTTAAAATTAATAGATTGGACCTAAGTGAATCATTTGTTGATTGTGATTAGGTTGTGTCTATTGAAGCTTAAATTTAGATAGCCCGCCAAGATCCCCAATCCACACGTATTTGCATGGATCACTTGATATATTCTACCGGGCCGATTTAAGGGTCCATCTAGAATTGTTTTTAATATATCAAGAATATAATATGTCTATTATTTAATTAATGGGCTGCACTATTATATTAATATATTAAAAGGAGACATGTGGGCTTGTTTCTTTTAGTAAGAATGGGTCTGATTCACATGTGGGCTTTTATTTATAGTCCAATGGATTAAATGAAATAAGAAAATAATATATGGCCCATTTATATAAGTGGGGCGGCAAGGTGTATATATTAACCTAATATATTATTTTGTTTCATTGTTTTAATTAAATAAGAATTAGTTAATTTATTAATTAATTGTTTAATTAAGAAACAAATCTTTTTCTGATCAGGAAATATATTTCCTAAAGTTATACTATTGGTAGTAGTATATTAAAAGTAAAAGACTTGTTTGATAAGAAAATAAATAATTAATTTTATTTATTTAATCAAATAAGAAGTCTTTTTATTTAGTCAATAAAAAAATAAAAATATCTATGAGTTGGATTAGGTTTTGAAGTCTAAAGGTTGATGGAAATTAGGGTGCAACACAAACTATTTTTGGTATGTGATTTGCGGCAACCCTAGTCCATTTAGAGGAAGATTTCGGCAATCCTAAATAGAAGAGGAAGCAAAATTTCGGCCACCTATATAATACCACATATAGAATTCGGCCACAATAGTTGATTGAATGATTTAATTTTTCTTCTTCTTCTCAATTCATAGAAAAGGATAATTTTTATTCTACTAAACATAAAAGAGAGAAGATATTATTCTTTGATAGTACACTGATTGCTTTTTCATCAATAAGCTTGTGTGTACAACATCGAATTAGGTTCACGCGAGTTTCGATCATTAGATTGAGAACTCAAAACTGACCGGAATAATCTTTGTCTTCTTTTGATTGTTTTGTGACTAACAAAAGAAAAAGAAAATTTTGTTCATCCATTCTCAGGTTTGCAATTCAAAGAAAAAGGGAGACCATGCTCCTAGGTGATTCACGTACGTGTTCGGATTGGAAGATCTCGCGGTACTGTTCACGATCACTGTTCACGCGGGTACTGTTCACGGGCATCGAAAAAGATTTTGCTGATTACCAATCGACGTAAGTCAATCGGATCACGCGTCAAGAGGTATTTAACTCTAACCGTATATATTTGAGTTTAATTAATTAAAAGGTTAAGGTTCAACTTTGAGAAAATTTTTAAAACCATACGAAATCTATTTTTCGTTTCTTCCGCTGCGTTTTATATCGATTTTTCCCTACAGCCCGGATGCTCCATCTGTATAGAGGGTCCAGGACTTGCATCCTTCCGGCCAATTGTCGATCTCAGATGTCTTTTCAGGGATCTCATTTGGTGTTGCGGGATTCTCTTGGCCTGGGAGCGCTGAAAATTCTGCCAAAGCCTGTGCCTTAATCGTGGTCTGGGGTTTATACTTTAAATCGAACTGAGTGAGCTCTAGGGCCCATAAGACTAGCCTTCCGGACACGTCTGGTCTTTGTAAGAATTGGCGGAGAGGTTGGTCCATCACCACTGCTATTGAATGAGCTTGAAAATAGGGACAGAGCTTCCTCGCCGAGATCACTAGAGCATAAGCCAGCTTTTCCAGGAGAATGTAATTTTTCTCTGACTTAGTTAAAACATGACTCACATAGTATATGGGTCTTTGAATCCAGTCGCCACACTCCTTTGCCAAAGATCCGCTTACTGCAGTTTCTAAGACTGCCAGGTAGATCTGCAGCTCTTCTCAGGGAACAGGCTTGACTAACAACGGTAGGCTTGTTAGGTATTCTTTCAAGGCTTGGAAGGTTTGCTTGCTCTCCTGGCTCCATTTCATGTTTTCCCTTGTTTTATGGCTTTGAAGAAAATGAGACATTTATCGGTGGAGCGAGAGATAAACCTGTTGAGCGCTGCTACACGTCCAGTCAGAATTTGTACCTGTTTGAGTGATTTTGGGGATTCCAGGTCCAAGATAGCTTTGATTTTTCTGGGTTGACCTCTATGACTCTCTCATGAACCATGAAACCTAGAAACTTCCCCACTGTTACCCCGAAGGCACACTTGGAGGGGTTCAACCGCATCTGGTTTTCTCTAAATCTGAGAAAGGTCTTGCGAAGGTCTTCCTGATGTTCTTCTGTGGGTTGTGATTTTGTGATCCTGTCATCAATGTATACCTCAATCGTCCTTCCTATCTCAGGCTTGAACAGCCTGTTAACCAGCCGCTGGTATGTAGCCCCTGCATTCTTCAAACCAAATGGCATCACCTTGTAGCAGTTCAAGCCCTGCCCAGTAATGAAACTGGTTTTATCTTGGTCAGCTGGGTGCATCTTAATTTGGTTGTATCCTGAGAACGCGTCCATAAAACTCAGGAGTTTACTTCTGGACGTGGAGTCAACCAGCTGGTCGATCTTTTGTAAAGGAAAATTATCTTTTGGACAGGCCCGGTTAAGGTCGGTGTAATCGACACACATACGCCACTTCCCATTCACCTTCGTAACCATGACCACCTTGGCGATCCATTCAGGATAGCGCACTTCTCTGATAAACCCTGCCTTGATCAATTTATCTACCTCTTCCTGTACCGCAGCGTTCCTCTCAGCGTATAAGTGACGCCTTTTCTATTTGACGGACTTGACTGTTGGATCTACCGCTAGCCGATGGGCGGCCAATGATACCGGGATCCCATGCATTTCATTGTGATTCCAAGCGAAGATGTCACTGAATTCTCTGAGAAGATTAATCAAACCTTCTTTCACTTCTGGCTCGAGGGTTGCCCTGCCCTTGACAACTTTGGAGGGATCTTCATTTCTGATGGGTATCTCCTCTAGTCTATCTACGGCTGCCCGCTGGCTCACTCCTTGCTTCGTTCCTCCTCATAAGGCATAATAGGTTAGCTCTCTAGATGCTCAGGATGCTCTGTGGGCTCCATCTCTTCCTGGATTATCCGGGATGTTTCCATGTCTTCCTGGACTAGTGCAACATGTACGCACTGTTTTGCTAAAGCTGTAGGATTGGCAGACACTGCATAGCGCTTCCTAGCTGCTTGCTGGTCTCCTCATACCTCCCCCACCTTGGTTCCCACCAGGAACTTCAGGACATTGTGGTATACGGATAAGACTCCCTTCAAGGAGGATATGAATAGTCTCCCTAGGATGGCGTTGTAGGCCGATGGGGTGTCAACCACAACAAAGTCGGTAATAACATTCTGTTGGAGAGGGGTGGTTCCGACGATTACTGGGAGAATCATCAACCCCACCGGTATGATCGAATCCCCAGTGAACCCATAAAGTGGAGTTGTACAGCTATTGTAACACCATTGCTTCAGATTTCATTTTTCCAAAGTATCTTTGAAGAGGATATCTACACTGCTGCCCATATCTACGAGCACGCGATGGACCAAACAATTGGCAATTTGTATTGTGATGACCATGGGATCATCATGAGGTTGCACGGTGTTGAAGACATCTGCTTCAGTGAAAACTATCTGTGCTGACTGGGAGGGCTCCATCGGGCTTTGGCTGACCTTGAAGACTCCCTAGCTTTCTTCTATACGGGGAATCTTCCTTGCGTAGTTTTCAGGAATTATTGGAAGTGCCAGCCAGTGTGGGCCCTCCGCCGATGGTGTGTATCACCTGGATTTGTTACATTAAATCAGTCTGTTCCCCCTTTCTCTTTTCTGCATCCTTACAGATCTCGGCTTGTACCTCCCTTCCAGTCAGAATGTTATCTCTGATCTGCTGTAAGAATTCAATCAAGCATCCCCCCTTATCAGAGCTTCAATCTGGTTGCGTAAATTATAACACTCTTAAGTGTTGTGGCCCACGTCTTCACGGAAGTCGCAGTACTTGTACCGGTTCCTCCTATCAACTGGGGCTTTCATGGGAGCAAGCTTTTGGAGTAGCCCATTGTCTCGTATAGCAAGGTAGATCGTTTCCCTGGAAGCGTTCAAGGGAGTGTAGTTGTCATACCCTTTCTCTCCTCGCATTACGGGGGCTACGATCCTGAGAGGTGGTGACGCCCTAGGAGGGGTTCGTCTTACTGGATATTTTTCTTGCCTATGCTGAGGAGCAGGGATGCGATAGGTTGACCTATTGGGAGGTTTATTCTGAGTTCTCTAAGCTGGCTCAGATTTGGGGGCTTCTTTTTTCTGACGCTTCGCAGTTCTCATATCGTCGTGTTCCATCTTGACTTTGAGTTGCTCGTCGATCTTGACCTGCTCAAGAGCCCGATCATAGGCTTCCTGGTAAGTCTCAGGAGGTCTCTTGGCGAAGGAACGGAAAAGCTTTCCCGCCCACAGGTTCTGCCTGAAATTGGCGAGAGTCTCTTTCTCGTTGAAAACTCTCATTTCAATGAACTCTCTGTGAAAACGTTCCACGTACTGTCGAAGTGTCTCACTTCATTCCTGAACCACATATTGGAGATGTATGAGATCCTTCGGACTAGGTTTGACCCCTTGGAACTACGAGCAAAAATTTGTTGATAATTTCATGAAAGAATCCACGCTACCAGCAGGCAGCTTCCTGAACCAAGTTTTCGCGTAGTCGGTTAGGGTCGTTAGAAACATCCTACACATAACTGTTCTAGTAGTGTTCTGGACCTCCATCTGCTGGACCTCATTCTGTAGCTTTTCCAGATGATCCCTTAATCGCTTGTTCTCAGGTTTTTTGAATTGACCTCAGATTATTCACTGTCGAGTCCCTCGGATGAACTGGTGATCTCTATCCGGTCCCCTTCATGGACAGGATCCACTCGGGAAGTTTGTCGATTCTCTTCTTCTTGGGCCCGGGCGTTCCTCCTTGATGCCGTTGGGTGAGGTACCTCTTGTTGCTCCTAGGTTAAGGCATCTGCGGCAGATTTAACTCGCCTGGGTTGATATTGTGAAGGTCTTTTCAGAACTGGGGGCATGAGTCCCAGCCTATCCCGGATCGAAAGTTGGGGTCAGTCCTGTCTCGAGCTGGCTCTAGAGGAGGAGGTCCCAGGCGGTCGAAGGTAGGCTGCCTAGCCCCGAACCTGTTCGGTTCTCCCTGACCATTCGGGTTTGTTGGTTGGATTGTGATGCCATCGGCGAGCAGGCGGTTGTGGACGGTTTCCACGAAGGCGGCCGCTTGTTGGTCAAGCGCGGCCTGGCTTATGATAGGGTTGCCAGAAGCCCATACATTAGTTGTTTGGACTGGAGCTTGATTGTTATGCCTAGACTTCCTCCCCTTTCTTTGGGCCTTTCGCGTAGGCCTCGCCGAGGGTTGTTCCGAAACTCCATGTTGGCCTTGGGAAGAGCGGAGCCTCATGGTTCCTGTAAAACAACGAAAATGCAGATGCAAATAGTTGACTTGATTAACTGGGTGTAGGATTTTCCCACAGATGGTGCCAGAAAGTGTTAACGGAAAATTTTCTCCGGATGAGAAATCTCAGTTAGCACCCTCGAGACCACTACCACGTAGGTGGTGACCAAGGTTGAACATATGTGTAACAGTGCCTAATAAAATGACAAGGAACGATGATACTATTAACCACCCAAAAGAATCAAAAAATACTTTCTTTATCGATAGTGTGTGATATAAAAATCTCTCTCAAATTGCTCTCAATTTTCTCTAGGGTGTAGTCGGGTACTTGTCGTATGCCTGTCGAAAAGTAGTCTCTTCTTTCAGAAGGCTCAAGTCCTTCTTTTATACATTGTCTTCATAGGTTTAACTAATTGATTCTCCCCTTGATTTTCTCCATCCCTTCCCTCCTTATCGGACGGGATTTTACATTTAAATGTCATTGACTTTGAGTTAATTGCTGAGTTGAGGATATCTTGGTGGGGATCAATGTGTTTCCTACTTGGACTCTATTACTTGTTCTGTACATATGTAACGTCTGAAGATGTGTTCCTATGTGTCTTCAGGTCTAGCAAGATCTCCACAGGGGTCGTTGAATATGGTATGTATTATGGTGAGGTACATCAGATAGTGAGGTCGATCAGTGTCCTAGCCCCGATATTAAGGAGTTTCGTCTAGCCAAGAGCTAGGTCTAGCCTCCCTTGACCTTTTGGAGCTAGGTGCGGCCTCTTACGGACACCCCAATATGTCAGCGAGGTATAGTCGAGCTTCTGGAGAAATTGCGAGGTAATCCCGACTTCGGGGGGATTTCCTGGTTTTATGTTCGGTGATTTGGGCTTGATCTGACCAAGCCGGGCTCTACTCCGGGTGTTTCTGGAGCCCGTCCTTATTCTTGTGGGGCGGTATCGTAGCTCGGCTTCTGGTAACATGGTCTCCTGGTGGATGGCCTCGGGCATGGAGCCAGGTTTAGAAGGTCAAAAATTTCGCTTTGGTCCTTAGCCAAATTTGGCTATTAACACATGGCTACGGCAAAGGCAATCATCGGCATCCATAACAGGAAATTATCCATGACTGTGCTAGGAGAAACAATGGAGTTTGAAGTTTTTGAATCAATAAACCACCATATGGGTGCACTTGATTGTTGCAGTATTTAAGTAGAGAAAGCAGAAACTGGTTCTAAACTAGAGTTAGGTGATTATTTAGGAATGTCCAATTTTCCACCAGATGAAAGGAAAACACTCCTCCTCAAGTACGAGGCACCCGACTATGAACAGATTATTGCTCAACTCAAGGAGGAGAATAGAATGATGAGGGCAATAAATTTCGAGCTATCAACTAAACTAGAGGAAGTCTTGAAGAAGAAAGAGGATAATGTAGTTGAGTGTTCAATGGATTTGATTGAAGTTAAAGAAACGATTTCGGGAAGAAACCAAGTAAGAAAAGATAAGGTAAGAAGAGGCAAGCAAAAGGAAATTATGTCTTTCCCTGAGAAACAATTGGATAATGAGGGTAAAAGAGATTCAGATACCTCTACAAATTAACCCACTCCTATATCAAGAAAACAAAAGCTGAAGGATACGAAGAAGATACCACCTTATCCACCAAAGAAGGAGCAACTGAAAGGTAAAAATCCTAGCTTACTTCCTAATTGTTGTTATTGTCATAAGAAAGGCCACACTAAGCCTTCTTGTGCAAAATTGAATAGGAAGAACACTCGTAACAAGGTAGACCAAACTAAGGTTAATACAACCAATGTTAAGTCTATATGGGTGGAAAAGAATAAGCTTAGGGAAATCAGAACTAAAGGCCCTCTTTGGGTGAATAAAGAAGGAACGGGTTATGTTGTACTAAAACCACCTATTTTTGGTGATGTTTGAATGTGTGAACGTTGTGATGATCTTTGTTTGAATGTGTAGGGTGCTACGCTTCTGGAGAAAGTAAGGTTTTTTGTTGAATTGCATATTGTACATAGTATATTAGTTTAGATTAACCTTAAATGTCCAAAAGATTGGAGCGTCTTATTTATCTCGATATAGGCCTTAGTAGTTGATATCTTTGGTCAAGTGCCTTGAATGAGATAGGTTTGGGGGTTCAACTTTTTAGGGTTTTCTAAATAGAAAAAAAAATTGCATGTTTTAGGGAATTACTTGCTAAAAATTTTGTTCAAATCATTGTGTTGTAGCAAGGGAGTTTAATTTTAAAGTTCTAGCAATTTTCAAAGAAAATTTATTCTACTAGCTTATTATGCGAGTTTGACCTCGCAGTTAGTGCAAATTTCAAGTCGCAGTACACACTGGAGTATTTTTGCGACCTAGGTCTGCGAGTTTTTACTCGTAATGTTCTTTTGTTTCATGTCACAGTCACAACTAGGACAACTCTGCAACTTGTAACTACGAGTTATAATTCGCAGCATTTTTGTGCATCAAGTCACAATCTCTTATGGAGAGATTTTTATGATTTCTTTCTGCGAGGTTTAACTAGCAGTATTTTCAAGCTCAAGTCGCAGGACCTTCCGGAATACATCTGGGGCTAAAACTGCTAGGTACACCTCGCAGATATCATCTCGCAGTGTTACCCTGGGTATGAACCCTAATTTTTACGACCAAAATCTGTGACATAGACCCTACATATGTGAGTTCCAACTTGAAGATTTCATGAAATTTTGCCAGTATAAAGTCGCAACGTCACTTTCCAGAAACCCTAACACTTTCCCCTTTTTGCTCTCTGTTCACTTTTTCAATTCTACTTCAAATTAAGCTCTAAATTGAATTTTTTTCATGTCAACAACGCATCAATCACGTAAGAATCATCATTCTAACCTCTAATTTCTCTTCAATTTGTTAAAATTCTGTAGAATATCCTTGATCGAACTATTTTATACATATTTTAGGTTCCCAATTTCCTATCGTTTGTTCTCATTTTTGAGCGTATTTTTGTATATTATGTGTTTGTTGATCCATGTGTAGGTACATATTCCTTATTTTATGATTTTGAGAGTAAAGATTAGATTGGGAGGCAAAAAGAGCCAAAAACGAGAATAAATGGAAGTATACAGAGTGCCGTGCCTCACCATTGATACAGACCGCGACGAGATCTAAGCCCAATCGTGGCCAAGAAAATCTAGATGTTTCCACCTTTGATCCGTCGTCAAGCAAGAACGCAACACTGAGACCGGGTGCATGAACCCCTCTGATTTTCCGACAGCTTATGGGCTGAAATTGTATGGGCCTGTGCCGAAAGTCTGACTTGTGGGTACCATAACTCCCTCCTCCAATCGATTCATGTTGAGATCTTTATATATTCGGAAAGCTCCGGAAGTCTAGTTTCCAGAACATTTCACTGATTGTGATTCGAAGCTTTCTGCAGGAAGTTATGCCCATATATGCAACGGCACGCGATGCTGAAATGCTGAATTGCTGTGAGGTCCAAACTGCTACTTCGCACGGCGGCTAGGCCACATAACCAAACCGCCAATTACCTCCAGTAGGTCGTTTTTTTCCCGAAAATTGAAGGGCAATCTTGACCTTTCACCTAGCCTTCAGCCCTAACCTCCCCACACTATTTAAACACCTTCTTCTCTTCTCTCCCAACAGACTTCTTCTTCCCCAAACTTCTTCTTCTTTATCCTCTTCAATTCAAAAGAGAGAGAGAAGCTTTCAAAGCTTCCATAGAGGTTTTCCTCCATGGAAGGCTTACCACTACCATTTCTACCCATCCTTCCCCATATTTGAGAGTTGATTGCAGAGATTAGGAGTGGTCTTTAGACCAATTTCGTGCTAGGCAAAGGATGGAGCTCTTGGAGGGTTCTTCAAGGGTTGTATCTACTTACTCTTCTCTTGTATTTTATATTTTCTCTTATGTGTAATCCCCCATTTGGGAATATTTGTAATCCTACATTTTGGTTATTTATATATGATGATTTTATATTTATTTGGGTCTTGTTTCATTCTTGTTATTATTATTATGAATTAATCTCTTATTGTGAATTACATGTGTATGGATGATTTGAAATTAATATGTATTCAAGATTGGGATTAGGAGTAGATTAGTGTAATTTAGGAGTAAATTAATTAAATATCTCATGATTGTGTGTATGTTGATGGATAATTAGAAATGCTATGTCAGGATCAATTTGAGTGTATGAGAATTAGTTGGGGTTATGCTTTTGGAAGGGCCTTTCCGGGTATGATCTTGATTAAAAGCTCACAAGAGTGGAAATAACTTGTTTTATGCATGGCTTACTAGAATAGGTTTTGGTTATTTGTTTTGTGCTAAAATGGGTCATTGGCTATGTCTCACGCTAGGGGCTCTAGGTGAGTTATGGTTGGGGACGAATTTAGTATATCCACTTTTGGGATTTTTATCCAAGTCAATGGACCTAACGTTGCCATTTTACATTACCTAGTTAATATTGGGGATCAATCTAGCTTTGGTTTGTAGAATTGATTCACAAATGTCGGTTGCGGTTTCGTGCTTGAGAGGATCTCGACACACTCTTCAACCTTTAGCTCAAATGAATGGATACCCTAAGTTGGATTTAGGCTTGAACAAACCCTTGACTTGAGTGAATGTGCTTAAGTGTTCAACCATCTAATAGATATGCCTTTGTGTTTGGTGAACTTATTGCCCCTTGTGTGACCACTTTCATGCATCTCTCCAATCCACCATTTTATTATTTCTCACTTAATCACCGTTCTCACCCTTCCACATTCTCTTTGTTTGCATTATTTTCCTTTACATTTTCTACACACACACACAACACCACTTCACACACCATTCTCACCTCTCCACATTCTATTTACATGCTTTCCCTAAACTTTAAAACTTGAAACGGTTAACAAACACATCCCTGCGGAACGATACCCTTACTTGCACGCTGTACTAGTTTTATTTCTATATATGTCTTTTGACTCATGCCTTATTAGCAAGGTTGATTTTATAAATACTTGACGATGTTTCCAATGACACATAAAAACCGAGACATCAATCCTCTTTATGATCGATTTTGTTCGGGCCAGGGTTAGGGTTTCTTTTGCTAATTACTGGATAGGTGTTTTGTGTATTGATTATAGGGATTGCTAATTGATGATAATTGATGAGCATTCATGTATTTTACCCTATGATTTGATGAAAAGTTTTTGAAATTTCGAATTTGAAAATTGGGGATTTTGATGCTATGGGAGAAATTTTTGCATGCATGTTATGTTTAGTGAATGATTTATGTTATTTGCAATCAAATGAGGTTGGGTTAGCATTGAATTCAGATTTGAAGAAAGAGAATCTTCAAATATTGAAGTTTGTGGAAAATTTGTTGAAAGTGAAAGTATGTTAAAGAATGTGATGATGATATGAACAATTGCATGATTTATGATTCATTTTTATAACAATTTATGCCATGTTTGAGTTTACTTAAGTGAAAATACTTAATAAACATGTAGGTATTTTATTTGAATGACTAAATTATGGTGTTCTTGGTAGTGAGGTTGTGAGAAATGAAGTTAGGCTTATAAGGTCTTTATGTGTGTTAGTCATAATTCTATGTGACATAGCTATGCCATGCTTGAGATTGTTTGACTAATATTGCAAAATATGATTAAGCTTGGACTAGAGTTGTTTATGAAATTGTCGTGTATGAATGTTTGCATAAGTTAGAAAGACTTGAACATTGTTTTAGGTTAGTGACTCTGAGTATGAAAATTCACATTGTATGCACTGCCATTTTGACATTCTTTTTCAGGCATTAAGTTGTGTAATAATGGCAATGTGCTTTGATAAATATGAGGATTTGCTTGTGCTAGTTTTGCTTTAGTGTAAAAGTTTGTACAATCTAACTTGTTTTAAGGTTTATACAATTTCAGGATGATTAGGAGAAGAAGACCACCACCTCCCCCTGCTGAAGATCCAGCCGATGCAAGGCGTAGGAAAGGAAAAGAACCTATGGAAAGACCAATTCAACGCAATCCGAAATTCACACGCAGGCTGAAGAGCAACCAAAGACGGAGCATGGTAGTAGAGAAAGGGCTGAACTTCAAGGATTTAGAGGGTACAAGCTTTTTAATAGACGTAGATCGTCTCAGGTGGAGGACATACTGCACCATCCACACTAATGCAACAAGACATTGGTGCAAGAGTTTTATGCTGCCATGTCTTAGCAGCACTTTCTAGAATGAGGGTCGGTGAGAGTTAGAGGGAAGAATGTAAGCTTCAATGCCAAAGACATAAATGAATGGTGGGAAACTCAGAGCTATCCTCAGTGGACAGAAGGGTATGAGTCCAAGGGAATTTATCAGCTCTACAACCAACCATATGAATCTCTTGACCGTTGCTTTTCACAAGGATCTTTTCAATACTTTGAACATCTTGCATCAGGCCCTGCAAGGTGTATTCCTTTTTGTTCAAGGTGTAGTCCAACTTGAACTGATCAACGGAATCTGATAGTGAGTTGACAACCATGTCAATTTTGGTCTCACCATCTATCTCAGCGCCATTTAATTCTGCAATATTTAGATGTGCTATGACTTTCATCATGTGATCTTTCACGGCCTATCCAGGTTTCATCCTAAGATTCATAAAAGCAGTCACTGTCTCTCTCTTAGTCGTCCTAGACCTCATAGCAAACATCTCTTCCAGAGACATCATAATATCAGCAGCAGACCCTATTCCTTCATGCTGCTGTTGCAACACGTCGGAGATAGTAGCCATAATGTAACATTTGGCCATATCATCTGAGGTCTTCCACTGCTCATACTCATCTCTTTGCAAAATACTTGATTCATTATTAGGAGCAGGTGGTTTAGGAGTAGTTAGAACAAACTTATGTTTTTCACTTTGCAGCAACAACCCAATTTTCGTTTTCCATGTGACATAATTATCTCCAGTTAAAGTGTTATCTTTCAGGATGTTCATAAGTGATGGGGTCATGATTTCTGAATAAAACAAAAAGCATATATAAGTAAATAATCATGATAAAGCACTTTCGAATATTTATCTTGAATTAATTAAATAACTCAATCGTGAAAAATTCAACGGTGATCCAACACCCATAAATGTTACCCCTCCTTTGGGAGTTCGCACCATTTACTAGTTGGACTAGGTCCCACCTAATTGTTAACATAACAACCAGCGTTTTCAATTTTAGCCTTGCAATTTTATTAACAAGAACTCTCGGGAGGATATTAATAAAATTACATTGAGTGTGTTACCAAGATATCGACCCTCAATTTTCTCTCACGAAAATCCCTCCTCTGGGAGTAGATCTCGTTTGAGTCAATTGTCTAGTCTATCCTTGTAAGGAAGTATTTTGCTAAATTCCATTTATAGACGCCCCTCGGGGGGATTACCAATAAATAATAAAGCTCAACTAACCTTGGAGGCCATAGGTGTTCTAACACACCTTCTCCCACTCAATTATTTAAGGCGTGTGATTAAATTCCAAAGAATGATTTTACCAAGTTATCTAGATGCCAATTAGATACCTAAATCATTCAATGCATGTTCATACCAAAAGAGATATATGAGTGGCACTCCTATTCTATATGACATGTTATCATACAATAACAAATATTGTAATATTTATACATAAAAATAAATAGCCACAATTTTGGTCCGTCCTAGAAAAGAATGTAAATTACAATTGTACGGAATACAAAAAACTCCTTTCTTGGCGAACAAGACTTCAAGCGACCATCTCACGCACGTAATTCGCGCGCCCGAAGATCACCAATCAGCCCATGCGCATGCCTAGCCCATGCAAGGGCATGAGCTGCCGCATGGCCAGCCCATGCATGGGTCGCGCGCGCTGCTGCACCGCAACAAGTGCAGCTGCACGCTTGGTTGCGTGCACGCTTGTTGTCTCGATGCGCGCGGGTGCCAAGCTCGGTTCCGGATGCTCCAATTTCTTCAAATCTTCGAGTCTTCGAATCATGAATATATTACAACTTATTTTATACAATAAAATACTGCAGAAATATATATATATTTTTTTATTTACAAATAAAAAACTGCACTAAAAAAACTGCAGTATTTTTAATCCATTAAAAAAAACTGCACTATTTTATATAACAAAAAAAATTAAGTAACTATCAAACAGGAACTTGTGACGATAATAGGCCACCCTTCTTGTTACAATTCCGAAACAAAAATTACATGGAAAATCTAGGACCAAAATTGAGCAATAACAATTCACTTTATAACAACATATATAAATCCATACATTCGACATGTAATTATATATGCAAATATCTAGAGTGCCATCTCTTTCTAAAACATGCATAATCACAATAAAAAGAAATAGATTCACGTATATATACGTTAATTAATTAAAGGGTACAACCAAGGCTCCGATACCAATTGAAGGGAAAAATTGCTTAAAACCGCAGTGGAAGGCGAAAAAATAATTTTCGTATAGTTTAAAATTTTTCTAAAGATTTGAACCTTAACCCTTTAATTAATTAAACTCAAATATACGGTTAGAGTTAAATACCTCTTGTCGCGTGATCCGATTGACTTACGTCGATGGTAATCCGCAAGATCTTCAATCCTAGCACGTACGTGAATCACCTAGGAGCGTGGTCTCCCTTTTTCTTTGAATTGCTTACCTTAGAATGGATGTATGGAATTTCTGATCTTGATCTTCAATAGTAAAACACCAAGAGCCTAAAAAAATAGTTCCGGTCACTTTTGAATTCACAATCAATATGATTGAAACTCGCGTAACCCTAAATCGAAAGTGTGCACAAAACCTTTTGATGTTAAAGGCTTGTAAGTGCACTATCGAATGAGAACTTATTTTCTTTTTCTCTCTTGGTCGAAAATCTATGTGTATAGAGTATGATTTTTTATTTTCAAAACAAACAAAAATCTCTCTCTATTTTACTTCTTAGTGGCCGAAAATTCATAACCTTATATTTATAGGTTGGCCGAATTTTCTCCTTCACTAAGTAGGGTTGGCCGAATTAATTGAATAGGAAATATAGGGTTGGTTAATTTCCTTACTTGAAAAGGAATTATACTTTTCCCTAATTCCTATCAATTCAAGAATCCTAACCCTTGTAGGACTAGTGGTGGCCGAATTCTTTGTATAATAAGGAGTGTATGTGGACTTAATCTTTACCACATTAGGACTCCTATCACTTAAAAGAATTCCAACCCTAATCCAACACATAGTATTTAATTTACTGATCAGGAAAAGATTTTGATTTAAACTATTAATTAATTAAATAATTAATTAATTCCCATTTAATCAAAACAATAAAATAAAATAATATCTTGGGCTATTTTATTTAGCCTTGCCGCCCACACCATGTATATATGGGCCTAATATTATTTTTCTTATTTTATTTAATCCATTAGACTTTAAATAAAAGCCCACATGTGAACCAGACTTATTCTTACTAAAAGAAACAAGCCTACATGTCTCCTTTTAATATATTAATATAGTAGTGCAGCCCATTAAATAAATAATAGACATATTATATTCTTAATATATTAAATGCAATTCTAGATGGACCCATAAATTGGTCCGGTAGAATATATCAAGTGATCCATGCAAGTAGGTGTGGATTGTGGATCTTGGCGGGCTATCTAAATTTAAGCTTCAATAGACATAACCTAATCACAATCAACAAATGATTCACTTAGGTCCGATCTATTAATTTTAACTCATTCCACTAAAGAGCTAAAATTGAACTCTTAAATAAAGATAGAATAAGGATATGCTTCTCATTCATACCCTAGACAATCTTATGGGAGATGGTGTATCCTCGTGAATAATATCAGTAATCGCCAAGAGCTCATAGACCGCCTATAGCTCTCCAAGTTACCATATTTCCTCATATGACCACATTTTGAACTTGGATATTTTGACTTGTCCAGAAGCCATGTCTTCAATAATCATTATTGAAAACTCAACGTTGAGATTTAATATCCAATACCTCAAAACATCCATATGATGATATTATACTCTCATTTAATAAATGGAGCCACAATGTCCATATCTATAAATGAAGTCCTCTATCGATTAACAAATGAATACCACCAAACTATCGAGGATAGACTATGCTATATAATCATACTCATTGATAGCTCAAATGATAACACTTGCAACCATAAGTCCATCATTTATCTCAGGATTTAGATAGACTCTCCGATTGTCCTGATAATGAAAAGACTTATATCTAGTGACGGTTCTAGATAAAGTATTTCATTGTGATCCAGTTCAATGCACCCAGTGCACTAGATTCTTTTACTCGAAAACCTTTCGATGATTTTAGACTCATCATAACTCATTTGATCCCACTCAAATGCTAGTAAAAGAATTCTACAACTTTATCAAGATAGAGGTGCCCAACCTTTAACTTAAGTTGTGAACGTTATTCAAGACTAACTAAAGAATTGTGTCTACCTCATACATATCCGGATGTACATACAATTCTTCATATCTCATAGTCTTTTGACCTTATGATTATTTACCTTGACAATTATAATTATAAATGCTATAAGATTTTGCAGAATCAGAAATCACTTTATTTATATGAAAAGATTGTCAATTACAATATTACACTCTTGCTATTGAGCATAATCCTAATAACTACGTCCATTGGACTTGGTAGGTCTATAGGGGCTTTTGCCTCTCATTTACTTGGTTGGAATTGACCCCATTTGGGGAGCTCAAGCAAAGAGAGCGAACTTGCATTCTGAAATGTGTAAAAAAATTGATCTACTTTATGCCTCTTTATTAATTACTTGAGATACTAGGTTGCACATATATGATTATATGATATATTTTGTTCAATAAGTGTGTAATCTTGCTTTTCTTGTAATCCATATCACGTTTATGTTCGAACATGCATTTTTAGACTAGGAGATTTGATTGGGAAGTACCTTTGAATGACCTATAATTTATCTCCATGACATGCGAACTTGATTATGACATGCTTTAAATGATATGCATGAAATGTTTTTGATTGCTTATATGCAAAATATATGTGAAAGCAAATGAGAAGACTAAAATCAATAACGATCTAGTATCCATTCAATCAATAAGGATTTAATATTCAAATTAGTCTTCTCTCTCTTCTTGATGGTTTGAACAAGAAAACAACCAATAAGGATTCTATATCCATGTCTTGTTTGGCCTTTAAGGATTGATATAGTTGTTTGTGTGTTGATTTTTTTTTTGAAAAACTATATCATGTTTGCTTATGACAAAAGGGTAAAAATTGGTTTGAATTCTTATGGAAACCCTTTTGATGTTTGCTTTGCCAAATACCATTGCTTGAACTTTGATTTTATATGTCTTGCATGCAAAACAACACCTTCACATATTCTCTTTAAAATAAAACTCTTTGAATCTCTCTCAATTAATTAAGTTGCATAAAGTTTATGTATATGATTATGCAATCATCTTTTATGCGAATATCTCTCTTTGCTAAAGCAACCCGATAGGGGGAGCTCCTTTGCCTATCTCATGACAAAAAGGGGGAGAAGTCTTGAGTGATATAGGGGGAGCATTTCATTTCTTTTATGCTTTAGGGAGAAGTCTTGAGAGAGAGTAACCTGTTAGGGGGAGCATTGAATTGCACTATATTATATTGATTGTACTAACTTTGTTAATGCAAATGCTTGTTTTGGTTCACCTCATATGCACTTGTTCTTGGAAAGTGCTTTCCTGTTTTTGTGTGTAGGTACGATAATCTACGAAGAGATTGATGACCTTGAAGACTTAGATCTTAGGTTTACCTTATTGTAACATAGAATATACTTTGTTAACCAATAGCTTTATTATTTGTTTTGTGAGGATTATTTTGTGACTGATTGTTTTGTCATGAAATAGCCAAAGGGGTAGATTGTAAGGACCTTTATTTTTTATTGGCTTATTTCATGACAAACCACTTTGGGATTATTTGTAATGGGTAGCTTAGGTCTTATTGTGTTTCTTCATCAACAAGCTTCCAAGATCCCGAAGAGCTTCAAGAGAGGTAGTTCACTTGTTCTTAACTCTTGAAGAGATTTAGTTGCACACACACACATACATGCATTTGTATTGACATGCATTTGTTGTTGCACACACACACATCTTCATGCATCTATGTTGTTATGCATTTATTCCTTACTGCTCTTGTGTGCATTCATTTCACAATCACACTTGCACTTCATTCTTAGTCTTAGGTGTGGGTTTTGTATGGGGTTATTAGTTTCCCCATACTTGATCGGAAACTTCGGTGCATTCACGATGGAGTGTTTTTGTTAGCGTGATGAGTGACCTCCTTAAAGGTCTCTAGTGTACGGGGTTGTGCGCGAGTCCCTTACCCGTGCAGTACCCGTGCACTGACCTTGGTTGTCCTCTGGTCTATTTTTGCATGGGTTGTGCACAGGTACCCTACACGTGCAGTACCTCTGCACTGAGGATGTGCTTCTCAGGTTCTGCTTTTGTATGGGTAGTGCACGGGTCCCCTACCCGTGCACTGGACCTGCGCAGTGCCCTGTTTTGTGCCTAATTTTTCAAAACTATGTAGTTTAATTTAGGGCTTCTTTATATATGTTCTCTTCTCTCCCACTTCGTTTTTCAGAGCTTCAGAATTGATTTTAGTGTGAGAAAATATTTCCCTTAGTGATAGAAGCTCCAAGAGTGTTTCATTAACTCTCAAAACCCAAAACCCATCATCCTTCATGCATCATTAAGCATCTTTAGGCATGAGTCTTCATCATTAAATTGAATTGGTAAGTTAAACAAAAGTCTTATATTTGTTATTTGTTTATACTTTCCAAGATGATGTTTTTATTGCATTTATTAGTTGTTTAAATGCTAGGACTCTATTTATTGCATCTATTTATGAGTTCCTTTGTATGATTGGGTTTGTATAGTGATAACTAGTATTTAGGACTATTTTGCCCTCTAGCTAAGTCTCTATGCTTTGCATTTAGTCATTGTTGTTTGGGACTTATTGCTTGCATTTATTGTCCTTGCCATTTTGTGTGACAACTTGTGTTGATATGGCTTTGTTTGATGACTAGATTTTAGACTTGCATATCTTTATCTAGTTATGTCTTTATGAGCATTCATATAGACATTGATATCTACGATTGCTTTTATTGCCATCCTATAATCTCTATATAAGCATTTAGTATTGCCTAGCATTACTTGCATGTTTGCATATTGTTACATATTCACATAGGTTTTTTTATCTCTTCTATGAGTTAAGTCTTGTGACTATAGGGTGTAGTGCACAAGCAAGTGAAATCTTGCAACCGTGGTGTGGTTTGCAAGCAAAGTGATCAGGAATTCACTATAAAGGCCCGTTGGGTAGTAGTGGTGGGTTAGTGATGGAGAATGGTGTGACTTGTGGTCAACCTAGGTTTTAAACATCATTACAATAGTGGATTTGAGGATCGGAGTGGCTAAGTGGTTAGCTCGTGGTTTTTCCCTTGTTGAAGGGTTTCCACGTATAAATCAAGTGTTATTTAATTTCCGCATTTTATACTTGATTTTATATGTTTGGTTTTGGGGTAAATTTTTTAATATTGGTCAGTCAAGAAAAGTTGGTAATTAACTTGATTAAAACCTATTCACCCCCCCCCCCCCCCCCCCCCCCCCAAGGTTCTTAGACATGCGCTTTAGTTGTATTTTCAAGTTCTATTCACTAAGTAAAAGAGAAAGGAACTATCACACAATGTGCAATGTTATCTCGGAATGCCATTAGGATAACGACAATTTAGCAATTAACGTAAGTACGACATTCCTTAACGACATATACACTTAAGCATCACATTAAATGACATGTTCAGTATTGGCTCAATCGAAAATTTTGAAATTTTTTATGACAAACACATAATTAAAACATAACACACTATACAAAAAAATTATACAAACAAATATGTACAATCGGCAAAGTATTAACGTGCCCACACCCCCAAACCTAAACTAGACATTGTCCACAATGTTTTCACACCAAAGACAACGACTAAGAGTTCCTTGGTTTGGTAGTTTGGCAACAAACAACCTTGCAATTCGAAACAACCAAGATAAAGGAAACCTTACCTTGGCGTTAACAGGGCCAAAGGGATAACGGGTACCAAGCCACCGAAGGGTACCACAGCAATGACCTGAACCACAAAAAGATCACCTCTTTGGAAATGGTGATAAAGGGTTGGAAGTGAAAGTGGGGCAGCTTCTAGAAAGTTACCAAAAGAAAGAGCTGGGAAACCTCCCAAGTCAAGCCGAGCAAGCTAATGCCGCCACGGTACTCAGAAGTGGTAAGGTACTTTCTAACCAAACTCACCTGAACTATCTGATATTCATGTTAATGTTTTAGGAAAGGGGTTAGAATCAAGAGAAAATGATAGAAATGCCCAAGTAGGGGTAGAACTAGTAAGGGACCAGAGGTTGGTCGAAAGGACACATCGATGGTACATAAGTCTCCGGATCCCTATATGCCTTCGATTCCATTTCCTGAGAGACTTCAGAAGACAAAGCTCAATCAAGCCTTTAAGGAGATATACGACATCTTGTTGAAGGTGAATGTTAACCTTCCGCCCCTTAAGGTCACTGAGAAGATGTCGGTATATGCCAAGTTCTTCAAGGAGCTGGATTCCAAGCTCGGAAGAAGGAATTGAAGGAGCTGATAGTGATCTCTAAGGAAGTGAGCGTAACTCTAGAAACGACATTGCCTTCGAAGATGACGGATCTAGGAAGTTTCATCATTACCATCTCGGTTGGTTAAACTCATAAGGAGAAGACAATGTTAGATTTGGGCACCTCAATCAAACTAATGCCTTATGCATTGTTTAAGAATCTAGGATTAGAGGGATTGAAGCCCACTACCACGGAATTGCTACTTTTCGACCACTCAGTAAGACACCCCAAGGGAGAGGTCGAAGATGTCCTAGTGAAGGTGTGAGAGTTGATCATCCCAGCAGATTTAGGGATACTATAGATGAAGAGTGATCCCTCCAAGGCTAGAGAGATGCCTATATTTCTTGGGTGACCATTCATGTAGACCGCCAAGACAATCATAGACGTCCACAAGGGAAGACTCTCTATGACTATGTTAGACCAAACAGCAGAATTCAAATTCAAAGTATTTCAGAGCATGAAGTACCCCACTAGGGGTCTTGAGACCTTCAACATTAGAATTACTAAAGACGAGGCAGAGCCCCACTATTCTCTAGGAGATTATGTAACACTTTCTCATTACAAGATGAATGACAAATGGACTCCGTTACTGAAGCATGACTCCTCAAGTTATGAAGACACCATCTCCCAACTCATGGAAGATAACCGAGTGTTATCGAAATAATTTTAAGCTAACTACCAAGCTAGATGAAGCATTGAAGAAGAAGGATGACTTCCAATATGCCTTTTCCAATGACTTATCACTTAACGAGGAGGAATATGTACAAAGGAATGAATCCTTGTGTAAGGATTTTGAACGAAGAATGGAGATCATGGTCTAGGAGATCAAGTCTAGGGAAAAGACACTAGAAATACTGAGAGCTAAAGGAAAGGAGAGTCAAGTGAAGCTTGTCGTACCAAAGATAGGTACCAAAGCCAAGTCCAAGAAAGTGGTCCAACTTCTCAAAATGAAGGAGGTCCAACCACCTCCAAGGAAGAATGAGCAAGCTTTGCAAGAGGAGCCTAAGCCTTTTGCCCCTAAACCAAAACCAAGAAGAAAGAACAACAACATCAACCTTTCTTCAAATTGAGGTACATTTCATACTTTTGTTCCTACATGTCACCAATGCCATGCCAGAGGCCACATTAGACCTAATTACCCAAAGATAAGATGGAAAATTGTGTAAAAGGTGAATCCCACAACTTCCAAATCTATTGTCAAGTCCATTTGGATTGTTAAATACAAATTTGAAAGATTTGGAGGGAAGAGACCTCTTTGGGTTAAAAAGAAGGACAAAGGGTATGATGTTATTAAGCCACGTATCCTAGGAAAGGCTAGGATTGGTTGAACTTTTTAATGTGCAGTTTAAGTGTGAAAGTTGATGAAAATCAGTAACACACTTAGGTGGACATTTGGAATTGCACTCAAGTCTTGAGTTGCAATTTTTATGTATATTGTACATATATGAACAATTGAGTTTTAGTTTATTTTTAGAAAGCAAATGTGGTATGATTTAAGCAGGTAGTAGGTTTACGGAGTTGGGAGAAGTAGCTGGTGTTAACAGAAATTTTGCTCAAGACGAGAAATCTCAGTTAGCAGCCTCGAGACCACTACCACGTAGGTGGTGACCAAGATTGAACGTATGTGTAACAGTGCCTAATAAAATGACAAGGAACAATGATACTATTCACCACCCAAAGAATTAAAAAGAAAAATACTCTCTTTATTGATAATGTATGATATACAAATCTCTCTCAAATTGCTCTCTATTTTCTCTAGGGTGTAGTCGGGTACTTGTCGTTTGCCTATCAAAAAGCAGTCTCGTTTTCAGAAGGTTCAAGTCCTCCTTTAATACCTTGTCTTCATAGGTCAAACTAATTGATTTACCCCCTTGATTTTCTCCATCTCTTCCCTCCTTATCGGACGGGATTTTACATTTAAAATGTTATTGACTTTGAGTTAATTGCTGAATCGAGGATATCTTGGTGGAGATCAATTTGTTTCCTACTTGGACTCTATTACTTGTTCTGTACGTATGTAACGTCTTAAGATATGATCCTGTATGTCTTCAGGTCTAGCATGTTCTCCCATAGGGGTCGTCGAATATGGTATGTAATGTGGCGAGATACATCAGGTAGTGAGGTCGATTAATGTTCTAGCCCTGATATAAATGAATTTCGTCTAATCATAAGCTAGGTCTAGCCTCCCTAGACCTTTTGAAGCTAGGTGCGGCCTCCTACGGACACCTCACTATGTCAGTAAGGTATAGGCGAGCTTCTGGAGAAATTGTGAGGTAATCCCGACTTCGGGGGGATTTCCTAGTTTCAGGTTCGGTGACGCGGGCTTGATCTGACCGTGTCGGGCTCTACTCTGGGTGTTTCTGGAGCCCGTCCTTGTTTCTGTGGGGCGGTACCGTAGCTCGGCTTCGGGTAACATGGTCTCCTGGTGGATGACCTCAGGCATGGAGCCAGGTTTAGAGGGTGGAAAATTTCCCTTTGGTCCTTAGCCAAATTTGGCTATTAACAACATTGATCTTCCAGGAGACCAGACAGAGCAAGTGGGTGACAAATGTCTCTTATCCGAAATTGGGCAACAGGAAATTGGTCCAAGAGTTTTTTGTGGCTTTAGACCCAAATGAGTTCTATAAGGAAGCTCCGGTTATTTTTCGGAAAAACCAGGTCTTCATCACAGTCGTCGATATCAACGTCTACCTGAGGACCTGATCTTACACTTAGTGGCCAGATGGGTATGAGAAGATGAAAATCTTTCAGGAGTACAACCAGGCTTTTGGCATCGCACTCACGAGCATTCCAGATTTTCCATAGGGAAGGAATTGGAAGATCCATCGGAGAGAGCTGGAATTTTCATAGCACTTCTGAAACATCTTCTTCAGCTACTAGCTAGTGCCCATGACACACCGAACAGATATCAACCTAGAGTCAGCCGTCATCCTGTACCTTATGAAGAACTCATTTAAGTCCAATGTTGGAAGGATTATAGTAAAGAGGATTGCAGAGGTAGGGAGGTAGATTGGCACATGCCTCATCTTCCCACTTTTGCTTATACATTTCATGCAGTAAGCCAGGCTTCTAGTAGACAGGATATAATACGGGATTCTGACTCCCGTAGAAGAGGTAAGCAGAACCGCCTACAACAAGGTTGTAGACGGTAAGAGAGTAGAAAGGTTGCTCATAGAGACTGAGAAAAAGAGGCTGAGAAGTGAAAGGCGTCAGTCCATTTCTAGGGAAGTTCTGGAAAAGGTCGAGGCTGAGGCTGAGACCATGGATGCCATGGAGACAGATGAGAAGTAGACAGATGAGGTGGAGTTAGACGAGCTCGTGCCATCTTAGGCACAACAGAGGATTGAGTCCAATGCCAACGTGACCAAAGCTAATAGTCAACTCACATAAGAGGTCAAAGGCCTCAATGAGGCGATAACTCGAATGATCGGCTACTAGATTGGCAGGTCCAATGAGTATGGGAGCGTGCAAGAGTGCTAAAAGAAACGCATGAATGACTTTGCATCATTCTTAGCGGTCGCACCATACACAGAGCATCAGGAGCCGTATCTCAATCCAGAGGCCTAGCTACATCAAGAGGATGACATTTTCTTGTCGATGGACTCTATGCCTTCTAAGCAGTAGCAGAAGCCGCTGATTGAGCCGCCTACAGAGCCTCAGCAGGAGCTACCTACTAAGCTAATTTTTGAGACACCTTCTAAGCCACAGCATGATCCTCCTAGTAGACCACTTCTAAAGTCACCTATTCAGCCACCTAACGAGCAGCAGCAAGAGCAGCTGAGAGAGATGCCAGGCATGACATCCACAACCATTGTACCTTACTTCTTGGCACCAAATCTGACTAGCGCTGCAGGACCCAGACTAGACCAGCCACCACCTCTTCGCACCAGAGTTTACAATAGTGATGATCGCACTAATGGCAACAGTGATATCTCTGAATAGTCGGACTCGTAATCCATACTTTTTGTTCTCCATCTTTTTACCATTTACATATTTGTACATACTTTGTAGGATGTTGTTTTTACTTATCATATATTTTGGATTTTAGTCATATAACTTAGTTTATAATTTTGCTAATACTTATATTAGTTACCTATTTTGCTTTAGATATAAGTGTGGTTTCTTGTTATATGAATGTCAGTGCCTAAGATATTATTGACATGAATGGACTAGGACATTTTGGCATGTAAGAGAAGCATGAATGAATGAGATACCCTTTGATTGTATATATTCCATAGTTGAGTACTCTGTTATGGTTCATGTTGGTATCCTTGAGGTAGATTCCAATTGTTGTTGTTGTGAGGTGGTAGTGGAGCATTCAAGCAATGGTCGTTTGGCCATGAGAAATTTGGATGCCTCCTCGACCCTGGATTGTAAGTGTTGGAAAAAGGATCGTCCTGTTATCTAAAATGATTTGGAGGATATACTGCTTAGGCTTCCTCCTCCCTAGATGGCATAAGTTTTGCCATGGGTTACATGACCATCCCATGGTCCTCTTGCTCATATACTTGGTCAGCCACTACTGGTTGCTTCCCAAAACTTCTCATGAAAGACTTCATGTCCCTCGACATGATTGCCATTTGGTTCGTGAGCTCAACACTCACTCCTCCTTGATTCCCACAAGTGTTCCTTTGTTGGGAGTTCTGCTTAAGCATCTTGTATTTGTCAAATACGTACTATGCCATTCTCTCTCGCATCGCTCCTCCACAAGCAATATAAACAATTGCTTGTGCCTATCGTAGAATGACTCGACTTGCGAGACTAGACTGTACTCATGGTGAGGGTACTGTGCTAGTAGGAGCTTGAATCTCCCCATGACTCGTGGAATGCATCCTCGTCCTCCTCTTGTAAATAAGCAATATTGCTCCGTATTTCCGTAGTCTTTCAAGAAGGGACGTACTTTGCAAATAAATTTTGCCCAACACTACCCATGTGGTGAGCGAACCCCCCGGTAAGGCCATGAGCCACTGCTTGGCTTTACTCCTCATGCAATACAAGAAGTATCTCATGTGAAAACAGTCTTTCATGAGATTCCCAAGTGGAATTGTTGTTACCATGTTGTAATACTCCTTCATGGTTTGGAAGGAGTCTTCACTTAGGTCATCGTTAAAATGTGGAATAGTATTGTAGTGCAAGTTCTTTAGTTTGTAATTCCTTTGGACACCATCCAATAATATGGCTGATGGTTGTGATCAACGTTAGGCAATGAGAATTCCTTCATGCACCGTTGTACCTCTACTTGTTCCGGCTCATCCATTGTACTGCAGGACGAAGTGGATTCACTATCACGGTTGGAGACTACTCCTGGATTATCCGCCATAGTTGGTAGTCTAGCTACACGGTCAATATCTTCAATATATGGCACTAACAAACTTCCCAAGGATCTTCTTTTGTTCATGAACAACACTTAAATACCTGAAATCACACTCAAGAAAACAACTACCCAAAAAAGGTTAAGTGTTCCAGTTAAATGACAATACAAAACGTAAATAGGCAAGTAAAGTAAACAAAGATTTAGACTAAGTAATGTTCTAAAAGGGCAATTAACTGCTAATCCCCGGCAACGGCGCCATAAGTTTTGACACACCCTTACCAGTTCTACTAAAATTTCACTATTGTTATACACTAAAACGGCTATCTAAAGGGGCGTGTGAGTCTTTCACCCATCACAAGTGCACGGGTTGTTCAACTCATATATGGTGCATAAGTACAGGTTATCGTTCCCACGAGGACTAGATTAACAACCGGATTAAAAAGAAAACAAATAACTCATTGGTACTTAAACTAGCATGTTCACTAAATTTGCATTAATTGATTATCGAAACTAATTATGCTATGATGTTTAATAGATTAAGCTATCACTAATGTAAATCTTGAATAAAACTATATTAATGAATTGTTAGGGAATGGATGCATTCAAGTATCAACCATAGTATCAAATCAATCATTCATAAAGCTCATTCATAATGATCTTAAGCATGCATCTATTAATAGCTATTACAAGCACTAATCCCGCACCTTACAATCTAAGTCTAGAGAATTGATTTAAGAGAGGATTCAAAATGTGTGTTGGTGAGATTCATCACTCAATCATTGATAATGAGTTAAGATAGAGAATCTCTTACAACATGGATATAGTAAGTTCAATAAGCATAAATGATCACTTATTACAATCAAACCTACCATTTCCATTGTGTGCATTTATTGAAGGATAAGTAGTTGTATCAACCACCATTCATAAATAGTCATAAATACACACATGCAAGCTTAGCTAGTGAATAACATGTATTGATTCTAACAAAATGGTTTATTTACAAGAATCACATCTATCCCTAACAAAGAGGGATTTAGCTACACATAGAAGACAATATACAAGAAAGTACAAGAGAGAACGACATCACCAAATAGTGATCTTCTTGAACATGAATGTTCCCCTTTGCAATCCAAGCATGAAGTTCATTTAGAGCAACTTCAAGTGAGCTAATCTAATGGACTAAATATATTGTTTGGTTACAAAGGAAATGCTAAGAAACTAGTGAAAGGTTTGAAGAACTCTCTCCTAATTAATACTGGATCAAAAAATGTAAGTACGAGAGTCTACTTTGTGGTCTCCCGTGTCTCTACCTTCAATGAAGATGGGTGAAGGTATTATATAGGCAAGGAGAACTAATTGAGAAGTGATGTGCATTTAGGAGGCCATTCAAAGGGCAAGCAAACCAACTAGGTCGATTTGATGGCTGGCTCATGCTATTGGATCAAGAATGGAAGGTTTTGATTGGCTGGGAGTGGTTTGAGACCACTTGCAAACTTTCAGGTGTCACTGACGAACGATTTTCGTGTCGTTTTAAAAAGATCAATTCATCAACAATATTTGTAAAAACCTCACGAAGCCTAAATTGGTTTGGAAAACACACGTATGGTGGCAAGTGTGGTGTCGTCCATAGGGAGCGGAATTAGCTAAGATTAGTTATTGCTAAAGTAATGTTAATGTATATATATATTAAACGAAACATAAAATGATGAAGATGTAGATGGTGAATTATCCTATTAGTAACACTAAATTAACAACGCAAACTAGAGGAAAGGGAAATGGGATGAAGGATATATAGATGATGGGAACTAAGGAGTTAATGGATACGAAAGTAAATACTGGGCAATGCAACAAACTTGTAAATAGGCACGTCTATTCAAAGGTAACAGACAGTTAACTAAAATTTTACACAGGGTGAGAAATCTCAATTAACACCCTCAAAACCACTACCACGGAGGTGGTGGTCAAGGTAGAATGTATTCTAGTCAGTGCTAGTTAAAAATGACAAAAAATACTATTATCAGTACCATCAAAAGAGAATGAACAAAAGAGAACGAAAATGTTTTCTATGTTCTTATCAATGGTGTATCGTTTTACAAAGATCTCTCAATCGCTCTCAATCTCTCTAGGGTGTAGTCGGGTTATTCTCGTATGCCTGTCGAAAAGTAGTCTCCATTTATAAGTAGTTTTGTAGGTTAAATCAACTGATTCTCCCCTTGATTTTCTCCGTCTCTCCCCTCCTTATTGGGCGGGATTCCTCATTTAAATGTCATTGACTTTAAGTTAATAGCTGAATGGAGGATATCTTGGGGGAGATCAGTTTGTTTCCTCTTTGGACTCTAATACTTGTTTTGCACGTACGTAATGTTTCCAGATATGATCCAGTGTATTTTTATACCTTCATAGCATGATCCTTCATAGAGGTCATCGAATATGGTATGTATGGCAAGGTAGATCAGATAGCGAGGTAGATTAGTGTCTTGGTTCCGATATTCAGGTGCTTAATCTCGCCAGGAGCTCAATCTGACCTCCCTTGATTTCTCGGAGCTTGATGCATCCCCCATGTGGATACTCCTCTATGATAGTGGGGTTTTGGCGAGCTTCTGGAGAGGTTGCGAGGTAAACTCGACCTCGGGGGAGCTTCATGATTTCAGGTTTGGTGAAGCGAACTCGATCTGGTCGCGTCGGGCTCTACTCCGGGTGTTTCTGGAGCTCACCTTTATTTCTTTGGGGTGGCCTGTAGCTCGATTTTGGGAAGCGTGGTCTCCTGATAGATGACCTCAAGCCTAGTGTCAGACTAGAAGGGTGAAAAATTTCCCTTTGGTCCCTAGCTAAATTTGGCTATTAACTGAAGTCTCCTCTGACTTGAATGCCGGTGATTGAGTTTGGGGTTGGAGTCAGATTTCCTGGTTTTTTGGGGGAATTTTTCCTTCCTTACCGTTACAAGAACCTTGGGGGAAATCTTCCCCATTAATTGCACAAGTGACGTGGCGAGAGCTAACCGGTTTATTCCCAAATTAATCCGGCTGCGTTACGGCAGTTCCCGCGATTCAAGGCGATCTTAATCAAAGATTTCGACGGCCCATGCTGCTGCTATATTGCCTATTTATTCTGGGTTACTCCAACGCCTTCCTCATACCTTTTAAATTTCAAATTTTCTTAAGAAAAAACCTTCTTTTGAGCATTTTTCTTTTCTTGTTCTTCATCCTTCCAGACTTCATTCCATTATGTCTAAAGCCTGTCACGACTCCATTGACTCCACTGTCGATGACGAGGAGGTCATCAGCCTTGCCCATGAAAAGAGGGCACGAAGTAGCCTAGATAGCGATGATTCTCTGCCAAATCCACAACGTCGGCTTTCGAACAGGAACGTGTCCATTAAGACCGGGTTTTCTAATCATCCCGATCAACCTCTGGAGTTAGTTGACGAAGATTCTGATAAAGAATTCAGTGGCGACGCCACGGGGGAACGTCGAGTCCCGGCTGCTGGTCCCCCTTTGGAGAGGCTTCCTACCTATGACTTCAGGGTTGTCCCTGACTCTACCGTTGATCCGAACTCGATTGATCGTTTGAGGTTTAAGTACGGTATTCCTGACAGTGTTTCTATCTCGGTTCCTCCCAAAGGCTATGAGTTTTTCCATCCCTCCAACGGTGAGCTTCCGATTCATATGGAGGCTCTCAAGAACGGGGTCAGACTTCCTCTTCATCCTACCCTTCGACAAGCTCTCAACGCCATCCAGCTCGCCCCTCTCCAGTTGACACCTGACTTCTGGAGGCATTTGATTGGCTTCCTCGTGCTGTGGAGGGAACAATGCCAGCTGAGCAATGTGACGAGGGAGCCCGGATCAGAGGAGCTGGCCTACCTTTTTCAAATCGGGAGCCTCTACAGGGCTCTTCGAGGTCAGTTTTATGCGAGAGCCAAGAACAAGCTTAACTTTATCATTCCCGGGGCTTCAAAGAAAGATCCTGCCTGGAAAGAAGAGTGAATCTTGGTATGGGGTGACTGGGGGAGCTCGATTTTTATTGGGGGCCATGAGTTCGAGGTCCCCACAGTTTTCAGCGACAAACCATTGTGGGACCGGGATTCTCTCCCATCTGAGTCTGAAGCTGTTTTGAAGGCTATTCTGTCCAGGAACTACTTGAACCTGAAGTACCCAACCGCAGAGGCCTTCGATCCCCGCAGGGTGAATCAATACCTGTGGATCTCCGATGCTATTCCTCGTAAGTAACACTGAATCGTCTTATTTTGTCTTGTTGACCAGCTCAATTCCGATGTTCCTCTTTTGTTTCGTTTACTTATAGTTTTTGTTGTTAGGCTAGCTTCTCACGATGCTCAGCAGCTTCGGCAAGCTCGCAATCCTCCTTCATCCATCAAACTAACGTAGGGGGCTTCTTCTGCCACCTCGGAGAAGAAATGCCTGATTGTTTCGGCTGGGATTACACATGCTCCTACTCCATCGCCCTCCCAGGCGAAATCCAAGATGGATACCTTTGCATCGTAGGCTTCCAAAGCTATAAACAGAGGGGCTTCCTTTTCTCGGGCAGCTGGTGTTACTACTCATGCTTCTTCCGCTCCCTCTACTGCTACTGTTGCCCCATCTGCTCATCTTGCTGATGCCGATGTGATCCCAACCCCCCGAGCTTCGGAGGACTTTGAAGCGTGTGTCGCAAGGATTCCCCCTAGTCGCTCTCGCTCTCAGTCGAGCTCAACGGGGCAGGACGAGGTCTTGGAACAATTCATCACATCCTGCCCGGGTGGCGGGCTCTCTAAGAAGGCCTCGATGCCCGTTAATGTCTTGCTCACTAAGGGATCTGTTGTCTTAGCCAAGGTAATTGTTCTTTCTCTGTACTACTTCTGAGACTGCCAACTTAATCGGTTTCTAACCTTGGCTTTGTATCTCATAGGCCTTCAAGTTTAACGTGGCTATGGGCCACCAGGTAGCCCTCCTTCATTATCGGGCTGCCAAAGCTGAAGCTGAAGCCTAGAGAGCCATGGGTTTACTCAAGCGGGCTCAAACATTAGTGGAAGAGATGACCTCCAGCCAAGGAAAGATAGAGACCGAGCTGGCAGAGCTTTGATGTGATTATAAGTGGACGAAGCTGTCCTTTGATCAAGAAATTCTCCAGTCTACCCGGAGGGCCAAGTAGAGGGACTCTTGGAAAACCGAAGCTAAAGGTTGGACTTCAAGAATCAGGATTTGATTGCTCAGGTGGCCAAGCTGCAGGCTGATGCGGGGACCTCCTTTAGTGATGGAATTTCTATGCTTCCTTTCTGGTTGCAGAGGCTCTCCCTCTTCCCTTAGATCTATCCTTCATCGCCAGTTGGGATAGAGAGGAGATAATGACCAAAGCTGCTGAACTATCTCGCCCTGAAGATGGCAAAACGGTTCCTCCTAGCCAGGCAAGTACTGGAAAGCAGCCCGTCCAGGCAGACCCTCATCTCCCTTCTCTAGTCTTTATTACTTTAGGTCCTGAGGAGTCTTCAAATAAGGTTCCGTTCATGCAGTCCAAAGGAGATCACCCAAAAGCAGAGGAAGGAACAAGAAGCATGCCTGAAGGATCCTCTGGAACGGAATAGGAGGTTGACAGGAGCCAGATGGGGTCCATGGCTGCTCTTCTTGATGCGGCTATCCCTCTGAGGTCATAGCAGTGATTAACAAAGTCTAGGAGGAGGATCCAGCTGATCAGCGGGAGGAACCTCTGGAGGGAGTGACAACTGGTGAGGGTAACCAAGACGGGTAACCACCTGAAGGAGGAGTCGATGGAGGGATCAGTATGAGGGAGGAGGAGTAGCAAGGGGAAATCAAGAGGGCTCCGAAGCTACCGGTTCATGATTTGCCTTGATTGCCCAGAAAGAGGGATAAGCACCCCGCTTTACTCATGATTAGTTTAGTCGATCTTTTTTTTCTTTTTCATGTAGCTCGGAATTGGGGTTTGGGCTCCTTGTTTGATGACATGTAGCCTTTACCAATGGATAGGCTCCTTTATGGTTAATGACGTATTAATTTTTGTGTCGTTGAAAGCATCGTCAAAATATTTATAATAAAACCAACCTTGCTATAAGGCATGAGTACAGCGTGGAAGCAAGGGTATCGTTTCGCAGGGATGTGTTGTTAACCGTTTCAGGTTTTAGAGTTTAGGAAAAGCATGTAAATAGAATGTGGAGTGGTGATAATGGTGTGTGAAGTGGTGTTATGTGTGTGTGTAGAAAATGTAAAGAAAAATAATATAAAAATAAACAAGAGAATATGGAGGGGTGAGAATGCTGATTAAATGAGAAATAATAAAAGGGTGGATAGGAGAGATGCATGAAAGTGGTCACACAAGGGTTTACAAGTTTACCAAACATAAGTGCACACAAGTGGGTTGTTAGACATTAAGCACATCCAATTCATGTTAAGGGTTCGTTCTTGCCTCAATCCGATTTATACCCATTCATAGAGCTAACGGTTGAAGAATGTGTCGAGAGTCTCTCAAACACGAAACCGCAACCAACATATGCGAACCAATCCTACAAACCAATGCTAGATTGAGCTTCAATACTAACATGGTAATGTAAAACGACAACGTTAAGTCTAATGAATGTGGAAATAGTAATTGTTCCTCCAACCATAACTTGCCTAGAGCCCCTAGCGCAAGAAATAGCCGAATTCCCAATTATTGTATCTCTAATCATAACTCACCTATAGCCCCTAGCGTGAGGAATAACTAAAGACCAATATATAACAAAAACAATGAACCAAACCTCTTTAAATATGGCAATTAAAAAGTTCATTCATTCTTCCTAGCTAATTAGTCAAGTCTATGCCCGGAATGGCCTTTCCAATGGCACAATCCTAACTATAATTCACTCAAATCCATTGTGCAAATTCGACTTTCCATCAGCATACACACACAAATGGGACATTTGATTACAACTACTCCTACAATTACATTAATCTACTCCTAATCTCATTCATGAACACATATTAATTTCCGATATCCATACACAAGCATTTCAAGATAGAGATATCTTCAATAAAAGCAAGAATGAATCAAAACACAAATTAGATATAAAAACAACCACACATTATATTGAGCACAAATTAGGTTTACAAATACTCCCAAGTGGGGGTTACACATTTAAGAAAACAAGAAATACAAAGAGATGAGAAAATAGAGATACAACCCTTGAAGAAAACCTCCTCCAAGAGCTCCTCATTGCTTGGTCCGAAATTGGTAAAAATACCCTCCTTTCTCCTTGCAATCTACTTCTAAATGGGTGGATGATGGGTAGAAGGTGAAATGGGGAGCATCCATGGAGGAAAAACCTCCATGGATGCTCTTGGAAGCTCCTCTCTCTCTCTTTCGAAATGAAGAAAATGAAGAAGGGAAGAAGCAGTGTGGGCTGTAAAAAATTCTGAAGAGAGGAGAGGAAAAGGTGTTTATATAGTGTTGGGAGGTTAGGGTATGAATTGGTAGTGAAGGGACGAAAATGCCCCTTAATTTCGGGTAAAAATGCGACCTCCAGGTGCCGTTCGGCTGTCAAAATGGCAGCCATGGTGCTAGCCGTTTTGCCCGCCGAATTGGTGAAGAAACCTACTATCCTAATTCGGCGGTCAGAACGGCGGTTTGGTTGCCCGCCGTTTTTCCCGCCGAATGGCATTTCTGCTATGCGCACTAGTTACTCAAACAAGCATAACTTCCTCCAGAAAAGTCAGAATTGCAATCCGTAAAAGGTTCTGAAAACTAGACTTACGTAAATTTCCAAATATATAAAGATCTCAACGTGAATCGATCAGAGAAGGGAGTTATGGCACCCACAAGTCGGACATTCTGCACAGGCCCATATAATTTCAGCCCATAAGCTGTCGGAAAATCAGAGGGGTTCATGCTCGCGGGCTCGGTGTTCCATTCTTGCTTGATGACAGATCAACCATGGAAACATCTAGATTTGCTTGGCCACGATTGGGCTTAGATCACGTCGCGGTCTGTATCAACGGTGAGGCGCGGCACTCTGAATACTTCCATTTATTCTAGTTTTTGGCTCTTTTTGCCTCCCAATCTAAACTTTAAGCTCAAAACCGTGAAATAGGGAATATGTACCTACACATGGCTCAACAAACACATTATATACAAAATACGCTCGAAACTAGAACAAACGATAGGGAAATTGGGGACCTAAAATAGGTATAAAATAGTCCGATCAGTTAATAAAAGTTTAGTTATGATTTCCTTCGCATTTGTTTTGACTACTCCCGATAACGAGCTTCCATCTTGATGTAAAACTCCTTGTTTTATTTCTGATCCTGACCACGAGTCAAACCTGTATCTTTGATGATGATTCGTTCATACTTCAATCTGTCTTCGTAGGGAACTCTTATCGAGATGATATTAATCCTGCAAACGAAACAAGTATTTATATTTAAATTTGTTTCAGGAGAGGTAGCCCGGTCGAGGCATCAGGGGGGTTGTCTAGCTATTTCTGATCTCGAAGTCTGGATGGCAACTATGCTCTTACACTCAGACCCTTTTTGGGGGTGGTAGCCCGACCAAGGCATCAGGAGGGTTGTCTAGCTATTTCCTAGTCTCGAGGTCTGGATGGCAACTATGCTCTTACACTCAGACCCTTCTTGGGGGTGGTAGCCCGACCAAGGCATTAGTAGGGCTGTTTGGTTATTTCTCGGTCCTGAGGTCTGGATGAAAACTATGCTCTTACATACAGACTCTTCTTAGGGGTGGTAGCCCGACCAAGGCATCAGGGGTAGCGAGGGGGCTTCCTCGGCTAGTCCCTGGTCTCAAGGTCCTGCTGTCAACTATGCTCTTACGCTTGGACCCTTATTGGCAGAGGGTGGTGCCCGGCCAAGGCATCAGAGGCAACGAGGGGGTTTCCCCGGCTCACCTCTAGTCTTGAGGTGATGATGTCGAATTTTCCAGTCGAATATGTAGATACTAAGGTTGAACATAATCAGAGATAAAGAAAAAATTCAGACTTTATTGATGATCGAGGTGTAGTACATCGTTATTAGGGATTTTATTGAAGCCTAAATGGGGGTAATCTGCTTGACAGCTCTATGCTCAGGGGTAGAACTTCCTCAAATGATCTGCGTTCTAGGTGTGGTTGATGGGTCGTCCATCCATGTCTTCGAGCTTGTAGGCTCCATTGCGAGCAACTACCTTCATCAAGTATGGCCCTTCCCAGTTGGGGCCTAGGACTCCATCTGACCTTTTCCGAGTATTCGAGGTCACTTTCCTTAGCACTAGATCCCCTTCTTTGGAATTTCGGGCTCTGACCTTTCTGTTGAAATACCTAGCGATCTGGCTCTGGTAGATCGCTACTTTCTTAGCTACCCTATCTTGTTTCTCTTCTAGGAGGTCTAGGTTAGCTCGGAGCTTGACTTCGTTGCTTTCAGGTTCAAAATAGTGCACCCTGAATGAGGTCAATTTATGCTCAATGGGGAGGACCGCTTCAAATGTCATTGACTTTGAGTTAATAGTTGAATGAAGGATATCTTGGGGGAGATCAATTTGTTTCCTCTTTAGACTCTAATACTTGTTTTGCACGTACGTAATGTTTCCAGATATGATCCAGTGTATTTTTCTATCTTCATAGCATGATCCTTCATAGAGGTCGTCGAATATGGCATGTATGGCAAGGTAGATCAGATAGCCAGGTAGATCAGTGTCTTGGTTCTGATATTCAGGTGCTTAATCTAGCCAGGAGCTCGATCTGACCTCCCTTGATTTCCTGGAGCTTGATGCGTCCCCGCTGCGGATACTCCTCTATGATAGCAAGGTTTTAGCGAGCTCCTGGAGAGGTTACGAGGTAATCTCTACCTCGGGGGAGCTTCCTGATTTCAGGTTTGGTGACACGGGCTCGATCTGGTCATGTCGGGCTCTACTCCGGGTGTTTCTGGAGCTTGCCTTTATTTATGTAGGGTGGCCCATAGCTCAATTTTGGAAAGCGTGGTCTCTTGGTGGATGACCTCGGGCCTGGAGTCAGACTAGGAAGGTGAAAAATTTCCCTTTGGTCCCTAGCCAAATTTGGCTATTAACACTGACCTAAGATGTATAGAGTCGGTTATTTATCCCTAGAAAGTGGTCAACCTAGGATGTATAGTGAGGACCACCTATTAGGGATTAATCCGTCGTAAACCACCAACCTAGGATGTATAGCATTGGTTGTTTGTCGGATTCTGAAAATGTAACCCGTTTACCTATCAATGACTTAACCGATTGTAAATGTAGTCAACCTAGGATGTATAGTGATGACTTCTAATCCTCTCACGGGACCCGGCCTAGGATTTATAGTGCCTGAAACTCGATCGAGGTTAGATTAAGACCGCGATTTAAGAGTCGGAATTCATGACGTTCCGTCCATTCATTTGAGCAAGAAACAACTAAATAGGATGTATATCTAGATGCAATACTCATACATAATCCAAAGAGATCTTGCTAAGAGGATATATCTAAACAAGAAATCAATGATAACCATTCATAACAAGAATAGAACAATGAAAGATAGACATGAATATAAATATAGAACCAAGTTAATGTACAAGCCCAATATCAAACTAACTACTCCATCAACCCCTTAGATGGGATTTAGCTACTCATTACAGCTAGGAAAATAAGAGAAAGGAAAGAGAAAAAACCCTTGGAGAATATCTCCTTCCTTGAAGTTGCTTCAATCTCCTACCTTCTTTGAAGTTGAGTAAAGAATGTAAGTGTGAGAGAGAGAGAGAGATTCTAGATCTAAGTTGTGTAAAACCTCTGAAAATCCCGGTCAAAGGCACTCTAAAAACGTTCTCATACTATTCTATTTATAAAATATACAGAAATAGGTCACTTAAACTTCAAAAAAAGCAAACTGGCGCACGCGGAGCGCAGGTGGAGTGCGGTTGGATTACTCGCACTTGACCCGCACTTTAATGTCAAGTGCAAATCCACTCCTCTGTCTTGAGCAACAATACGGGTGGAGTGCCGTTGGATTACCCGCACTTGACCCGCACTTTATCTATCAGGTACAAATCAGCTTCTCTGACTTTGGCAACAGTACGGGTGGAGTGCTGTTGGATGACCCGCACTGTACCCGCACTTTATGTCAGGTGCAAATCAACTTCTCTGGCTTTGGCAATAGTGTGGGTGGAGTGCGGTTGGTTGATCTGCACTGTACCCGCACTTTAATTCTTCTTCCAGTATCAGGTCCCGGCTATGATTATGAGTGCGGTTGTAGTGCGGTTGTAGTGCGGTTTTGACCCGCACTTCACCCGCACTTCACCTTCACTGTAGAGCTGCTTATGATCCTTTATCTTTCCTTTTTACCCCTTTTCTACCGGAACCACCGCAACATGCTTCCAAACCCATCATTGCACCATTTCCTACAATTACACACATAACAACCTATTAGAGATACCAAAACGCACGAAAACAGAACACAATATACAGATTTGAGGGCCTAAATATACTACATATTTGGCACGATCAGTCACCGCGACCTCAGGCGCAAGTTATTTACCATGCATAGAAGTCACGACATATATTTTTCCTGCTTTAAGCGTCTTCGTTCTTATGGAGCAGAGTGTCTGAACTTGCCTGATATGCTCCGTGGGTTTGGTTCGCAGGTTTATTCTCATGGTGAGAAGTCACCGGATCTTTGATGTTTTGGTGCAACCTTTTTCTGCAGCTTCATTCCCACGAAACAGGGCATGTGAACATGCAGGACCCTCTCTGCGGCTTCCTTTTGCGGCTTTATTCCAGGGAGATAGAAGGACTGAACTCACAGGAGTTTTGGGCATTTCTCCACGGCTTTGCTTTGCCTGATATTTCTCGCGGGGCATAGAGGTGGAACTAGCAGCTCTGACGAAAATTCTAGGTGGCTTCGTTCTATGGGTTCATTCCTACAAGACAGAGTGTCTAAACTCACAGAGTGTGTTTGAACACTCTAATTTTCCCTCTTTTATCTTTTTTTTGCCACTTTGGATTAAAATGACCTTGCTATACTGAGAATAACTGAAAACACTTATTTACAACATTAAAACACCTAAAAATGCTCAGAAAACGGTGACAAAAATCAAGTAAAGGTGGTGAAAAATGTGAACAATTATAGCGCGATGAATCAACCTCACCCTCATCAACCTGAGACTCCCAAGAAGAATCAACAATAAGTCAAAGCTCAACCTGAGAGTCAAACAAAAGAGACTTAGAGTCTGAAACTGAATCTATTGACGGACCAGAACCAACAATGGTCGACTCAAAACAGAAAAATCTAGAGTAACCTGGTCAACCTTAACATTCCATCGAGCCATAACACCCAAAAGAGAAAACATGATCGATAAAATTGAAGAAACAATCAGACGAGCAGTACGACCCCTAACACCTCTCAAATCATGCGCATCCCTTAAAGATTAAACAACAGAACCCACTGAAGAAGGGACCACCGAAATAGACAGAACACTAGAAGAATTGGGAACCCAAGCAGAGTGAGATTCCAAGGAGGGGAAATCAGCACAGCCTCTGGACCTGAAACCATATCCACAACAAGGCTAGTAGACTGCTGATCACGAGAAACAACCTTAGAAGTGGAATCAGAAAACACTGTCAAAACAACAGATATGCTGAAGAAACCATGATTGGGCCATAGCTGTCTCCGAAATCGGCATAGAAACTATATAGATCGAAACCACCACATCTTTCAAAGAAGTCAAATTCAAGCTGTTAACTGAAAAATCACTCGGGGAGCGAAATCTCGGTTAGCACCCTCACCCACTACCGGTAGCCAGTAGCGGGATAGGTACCACGATCCTTCCTTATAATGTAAATGGATGTAAATAAGGAGCAGGATAAGAAGGATCGATGAGATATGAAATAACACTGTTCTATTCAAAAAAAAAGGATATCAGTAGTATCGTTACAATTTGGACTCTTCTCACACTAAACTCTCTATTTCCTCTTATACAGGATGAAGGTTGAGCCTTCGTTTATGTCGATAAGTAGATATTTCCTTCCAATGATTGTCAATGGACTCTCACTGGCTTCAGAGAATTTAAAAGAGTATTCCTCTGAAAATTAAACTCTCTTTTCTAGAGATAAAAAATGATGTCCCCCCCCCCCCCCCCCCCCTCTTTACCCTTCAAAGCTGTATATATAATTCTCCCAAGATCCCTTGAATATCCGGTCTCCTTTATGAGGATTATTGAGAGTCCTATTTTAAGCGTTTAAAAGCATTGAGTGGGGCTGAAGGCGCGGGATTTGATCCCGTTAATTATTATCGAATTCAAATTCTGATTATGTTGACTATTTGGTCTCATTAATGGTGCTTTATTTTGGCGATGGAGTCAACTTTCCTTTTTCCTGGAGCTTTGGAGGGAAATTCTAGTCTTTGGCAGATTGAGGTGCCAGTATATCAGATTGATGGAGCTTGTTTCGTGTCTTGCTGGAATAGTGCTTGTCTCTTTATGTTCATTCTCGTATTGCTTGGCAGGTGTGGTGATTGTCTTGGAGGGGTTTCGAGTAGGCGTGCTAGGTATCAGGTGGGAGTCGAGACAACGCCCTGGAGGATATTGAGGTACCAGGTACTTTGATTAAAGTCGAGGTACTTTGTGGAGTACTAGGCATACGAGCTACCATTGTACTAATCTGGGGTTGACATCAGGAGTGACAAGGACCTTTTTCCCTTATGTCGTTTTAAAAGATCAATCCGTCAAATAATATTTAAAGAAACCACACAAGCCTAAATCAGTTTACAAACATAAATATAGTGGCAAGTGGGTGTCGTCCACAGGGAGCGGAGTTAGCCAAATTAGTTAAAACTAAAGCAATGGTATGTATATATAAATAGCAAAACATGAATTGATGAAAATGTAGATTGTGAACCAATTCTAAATAACACCAAATTAAATAAGTAAATAAAATGAAAGGGGAAAATGGAGTGAAGGATATATAGATAATGGAAACTAAGGAGTTAATGGATTCGAAAGCAAATACTGGGCAATGTAACAAACTTGTCAATAGCACGGCTCTTCAAGGTAACCAACCTAGGATGTATAGAGTCGGTTATTTATCCCCAGAAGGTGGCCAACCTAGGATGTATAGTGCGGACCACCTATTAAGGATTAATCCTTGTAAACTACCAACCTAGGATGTATAGAGTTGATTGTTTACCGGATTCTAGAAATGAAGCTCGTCTACCTAACATTGACTCAACCGATTACAAATAGTCACCCTAGGATGTATAGTGATGACTTCTAACTCTTTCACGGATTCCGACCTAGGATGTATAGTGCCGGAAATACGATCGATGTTAGATTAAAACCGCGGTTCAAGAGTCGGAATTCATGACTTTCCGTCTATTCTTTAGAGCATTAAACAACTAAATAGGATGTATATCTAGATGCAATACCCATTCATAATATAAAGACATCTTGCAAAGATCATGTATCTACACAAGAAATCAATGATAAACACTCACAACAAGAATAGATCAATGGAAGATAGACATGAATATCAATATAATATCAAGTTTATGTACAAGCCCAATATTAAACTAACTACTCCATCAACCCCTTAGAGGAGATTTAGCTACTCATTACAACTAGGAAATCAGTAGAGAGGAGAAAGAAATAACCCTTGGAGAACATCTCCTTCCTTGAAGTGGCTCCAATCTCCTAACTTCCTTGAAGTTGAGTAGAGAATGTGTGGATGAGAGGTAGAGAGAGAAACTAGATCTAAGAATGTCTAATCTGCCTAAAACGGAGTTAAAAGCTCCTTAAATTGTTTCTATACTTTTATATTTATACTAAATACAAAAATAGGTCACTTAAGCTTTGAAAATCAGACTGGCGCGCTCGGAGTGCGGGTGGAGTGCGGTTGAATTACCCGCACTTGACCCGCACTTAGCCCGCACTTGGCATCGCACTGTGACCGCACTTCATTCTCAGGTGCAAAACCTACCTACTGTCTTGAGCAATAGTGCGGGTAGAGTGCGGTTGGATGACCCACACAATACCCGCACTCTAATGTCAGGTGCAATTCTGCTCTTCTGTTCTTGATGCAAGTGTGGTTAGAGTGCGGTTCGATGACCCGCACAGTACCCGCACTCTAGTGTCAGGTGCGATTCTGTTCTTCTGTTCTTGATGCAAGTGCGGGTAGAGTGCGGTTCGATGACCCACACAGTACCCGCACTCTAGTGTCAGGTGACTGCGCAGCTTCTCTGGTTTGGCAATAGTGCGGGTGGAGTGCGGTTAGCTGACCCGCACTGTACCCGTACTTTATCTCTGTACTTACATTCTGCCCCGGCTATGCACATAAGTGCGGCTGGAGTGCGGCTGAAGTGTGGTTGCGACCCGCACTGGACCCGCACTATAGACCTGTTTGTGCTCCTTTTCTGCTGGAATCATCACAATGTGCTTCCAAGCCTGTCTCTGCATCATTTCCTTCAAATAAGCACAAAACAACCCATAAGAGACACAAAAATGCACGAAAACAGAACATAAGGTAAGGATCTGAGGGCCTAAATATAGTACATATTTGGCCCGATCAAGGAGCTACAGTTGAAGCAAGGTACATGCCTTCTTTAGCTTGCGGAGCTGATATCCCATCCAGATAGATAGATAGGTAGTCGAGGTTTCAAACTTGTCAAATATTGGCTCCTTCTAGGTTGTGGTACCGATCTTGCTGGCTTACTGAAGTATCTGGATGAATCTTCCTAGGAAGGTCCCTATTGGAAAATTCTCCTTTGGTCCCTTGTCAGAAAACCCTGTTAACAGAAGTCCCCCCCGACTTGAACACTGGTATGAGGTTGGGGTTGGAGTCAGGATAAATAATACTTGGAGAATTTTTCACAATCGTCTCGTGGGAGGGAATTTTCTCTTTGCACGCTGATTTAAATGAGTCTTCCACGTGGCTAACCAGGATAGACCAAATTCAAATAAGGAAATTTTCTGGGGGCACACGTTTCCCGAAATCGTTCCCTCCACGTCGCCGATATTCCAGCGGCATTGATTACCTTCTTTGCCCGTTACAAGTAGCTATTTCTATATAAACCCCACTTCCTCAAGGTGTATTCACTTAAGCAATTCTTTCCGAACAAGAATCTTTGAAAGAAAAAATGTAATTTTCTCTTCGTTGATCTTTAAGCTTTTCCTTTTCTGAGAAACGAAACCTCGACTCTGTGAATATGTCTTCTTCTGATGGCGATAGTATCGAGCAGTTGTTTGGCGGCGATGTGGTGGCCAGTGGAAACCTTACCCCTTGAAAAAAGGCACGAGCCGATAGTGATAGTGGGGACGATGTTCCCTTTCAACGCTGGCGTTCCAACCGGAATGTGGCAATTGGGATGGGTTTTTCGAACAATCCTGATACTCCGGTTGATATCGATCGGGAGTCGAGTGGAGAAACTAGAGCTGCTGTCAGGGTAGTTGAAGACCGGGCTGGTGAGGTTACAGACACCGTGGGGAGGATACTCGCCCTTCCTTACGAGTATAGGTGTATCCCTGATACTACCAGCACTTCGGACACTGTGAAGCGCTTGCGGAGTGATTTTAAGATCCCTAAGGATATCTTGGTTACCATACCCTCGCTCAGGTATGATATGTACTCTCATACTCTTGGCTAGCTTCCAATTCATACCGAGGCCTTCGACAGTGGGTCAGGTTACCTCTTCACCCTACCTTGCGTAGGGCGCTGTACGCCTTGCAGCTCGCCCCTCTTCAACTGACACCAGGGTTTTGGAGGCACCTGGTGGGGTTCCTGGTTCTATGGAGGGACCTGGTGGGGTTCCTGGTTCTATGGAGGGAACAGTGTGCCAGGGACAACATCGATCGGGAACCGGGACTTGACGAGCTAGGGTATGTGTTTCAGATTGTCGTCAATGCCCTGGGTACGAATGGGCAGTTCTATGCTTGGGCGAAGAACAACTTAAAATTTGTGGTACCATGGGCCACAAAGAAGGATACCTCCTGGACGGAGGAATGGGTCGTTATCAAGGGCGAATGGGGCAGCTCGGTTCACATTGTAGGAACTAAGTTCAAGGTTCCTACATGCTTTAGCGGGAAACCTCCGTTGGAGAAGGGTAAGCTCTCTACTGAGTTAGAAAAGATCTTGAAGGCCATCATTTCCCGGAATTATATCAACCGGTAGTATCCTTCCTCAGATGCTTTCAATGCAGGGAGGGTGGAATATTCCCTCCGAATTTTTGATGCACTTCCTGGTAAACACCTTTCTGATTCTACTTTCACTGTACTGGTTTATTAATTCTGCTAGTTTAACTTGTGCTGTCTTGGTAGTTTCAGCAGTACCTCCACCGGTCCCTAAAGTGGAACTCAACCAAGCTGGGGGCATCATTGATTCTCCTCCAACCTCCTCTGTCAGGCTTCCTGTTAGCTCTGGTCTCAATACAAGAGTTGGCATATCTGTTGGATCTGGTAGGGTTTAGGTTTGGGTATCTGGATCACCGGCTCCCCCTCCCCCTGTCTCGACTAGATCACTCGAGGCCTTTACAGCTAGAGTGGGGAGGTATCGAGGTGCTTCTGGAATGGTGCAGGATACGTCACCCATCGGACAAGTCAATATTACCAGTGCTACTGATGCTGGTGCTTTAGCTCCTTCTAGTTCTCCCGTTATGGCAATTGGTCAATCTAAACCGGTCAAGAAAAGTTATAACCCTGCTATGGCGAGGCGGGTGGTACCTCGGGATAAGGCGCGATCGAGGTCGAAGAACAGCAGCCAGAATGAAGTTTTGGCCCACTTCGTTGCCTCCTGCCCAGGTGGGAGCTTGGGTGTCATGACGGCCATGCCCACCGAGCTACTATTTAGAAGGGAATCTGCTCTTCTGGCTGAGGTAAGTTGTCTCGTTTTAGTCTTCTATCCCGCTTAAGCTTGGAGATATCCTGATTAGTGCTTTGTTCTTGTCAGGCTTTTAAGTTCAATGCGGCTATGAGCCAGCAGGTCGGCTCCCTCTTGGAGCAAGTTAGAGGTGCTACTGCCGAGCTGGAGAAGTCTAAAGAGGAGCTTGCTAAGGCTGCTAGAGGCGTGGAAGCTTTGAACCAGTCTTTGGATAATGATAAGAATGAGGCGGATGAGGCGTAGGTTGACAGGGAGAGGATGCAGCATGCTTTGGATATTGAGAGGCTCAGGTCCCTTGGCCGTAAGGAGGAGAGGGATATTGCTACGGGACGAGTAACGGAGCTGGAGAAAGATGTTCAATCCCTTCGTGGTAGCGTGGCCGACCTGGATGCTTAAGTAGACACCGCCTTCGGGGATGGTTACTTTTTTACTGGCTACCATGTGGCTCTAGCTCTCCCTCGTCCATTTGATCTGAGTGCCATCGTTGGGCAGAACCGGGAGGAGATTATGGCAAAGGCTGCTGAATTGGCAGGAGCAGCACCTTCTAATGTGGATGGACCCTCCCAGGTTGCTGGAGCCAGTGGAGTGGTAGGAGGTGCAGACCAGAGTTCTATCTCCCTTCTTCCACCAAGAAATGCTGGAGCAGCTCCCAGTTTGAAGGTTCCTGAGGCTGGTATGGCTCAGGCTGAGGGAGGGGTTCATGCCCCTTCTGCCCCTTTATCGGAGTCCGACAAGGAGGTACGGGATCATCCTGCTATTGATGATGGAGAATCTGGCCCGCCTATCTCATCTTCTGAACCTTAACTTGTAAAGGAAGGTCAGGCTACTTTGATCAATGAAATTAGAGGAGATAAGCAGCAGCATCAGGAGAACTTCGGGGCGATCTATCCGAGGTGGAGCTTCTGGTTATGGGGGGTACCCAAGAAGCAAGCGAGGTTCTGTCTAGTGCTGAAGGAAGAGAAGACGGCCAATCAGGAGCAGGAGGATGCATGATCCAGCTTGATCCCCTACCCAGTAGTACCTAGTCGATTTTATCTTCTTGTACCCTGTGATCGGGGGTTGGGCTCCCCAGTTTTAGTAATGAGAACTTTTGTTTTTCCTTAACTTCATGCATGTGTAGTTTATTTCACTCTAGGTTGAACTCGCCTTAATCTGAAGTAGGGTCTTCGATGTAATTTCGATTCCATAAATGCTTGCTTTTGGAGGAATCCTTGTGCCTAGGTGGAGGTTCTGCGACCCACCCTCTATTGCACCCGATTTAGTGTAGGATATATCGTGATTGGTCTGAGGGGGGGGGGGGGGGGGTACCAAAACATCAAATAGATATAGATCGTGGTCCATATTTTTTATGAATTCCGGCGTAGGAATTATTGGTTCGAATTCTGTATTCAACTGCTCTTCCAAGTGTCAGTCCAGGACATGTTCGATTGTCTCAAGCATTAAGCTTCAGGGGGGCACACTTTGCGAAGCTACCATTTCCCATATATCGAGTGTTGTGTCCATAAATGATCTTAAAAGCATTAGACACTAGTTCCGGAGAATTATGAACCGGAACCAGGACCGGGATTTTCAATTTCGGTTTGAGCGGAACTGTAGTAACCCCTACATCTACCCCACTCATTCTATCTTTTATTTTTATTTTTTTCTCTTCAGCTCTCCCTACTGCTTTTTTAAACTTATTTTCTTAAATTTTTAATTATTTTATTAGGGTTTACTTGTTATATTAAATTGATTTAGAATTAGTTTGATTTAGTTCAATTTATTTGTGATTTTGTTTATTGCTAAATTGATAGGGTATATAGATACAATAATTTTTGTTTACGTTTGTTGGATATTTTTGTTTACTATTTAGTGATTAAAATAATTTTAAACAAAATATATACTTTTCATTTTCATTTTATAATTGACACATAAACTACTATTTGAGATTGAGATTGAAGAGCTGAATGATTAATAAAATTAATTATGTTTCATATGTCTTTCTGATATTGCCTAAATTGGTGTATATTTCGGCCCTCATTCCTATTCTTTTGTCTCGTTCTCGTGTGTATTTTCTATATATTTTATGTCTTTTATGTCTAATAGGCTCATTAGTGCTAATTGCAGGCAATAGATGTAATTCGGGGTTTGGAAGCATGTCGCAGTGATTCTGGCAGAAAAGGGGCAAAAGGAAAGACAAAGGATCATAAGCAGCTCTACAGTGCGGGTCAAGTGCGGGTCAATTGCGGGTCGCAACCGCACTCCAACCGCGCTCCAACCACACTCATGATCATAGCCGGGACTTGATACAGGAGAAGAGTTACAGTGCGGGTCCAGTGCGGGTCATCCAACCGTACTCCACCCGCACTGTTGCCAAAGCCAGAGAAGCTGAGTTGCACCAGACGTTAAAGTGCGGGTACAGTGCAGGTCATCCAACCGCACTCCAACCGCACTGTTGCCAAACCAGAGAAGTTGAAGTTGCACCTGACATTAGAGTGCGGGTACAGTGCGGGTCATCCACCAGCACTCCACCTGCACTAGTGCTCAAAACAGAGGAGGGATTTTGCACCTGACAGTACAGTGCGACTCAAGTGCGACTACAGTGCGGGTCAAGAGCGAGTCAAGTGCTCGTAATCCAACCGCACTCCACCCGCACTATTGCCCAGATCAGAGACCTGAAGATGAAGAAAACTCTTATAGTGCGGGTACAGTGCGGGTAATTCATCCGCACTCCACCCGCACTATTCGCGCGACAGTTTCTGGTTTCAAGCTTAAGTGACTTATTTTTCCATCCTCTATAAATAGAAAAGGATGGGAACGAACCAAAAGAGCACCATACCTCCCAGCACTTGTATTCTAAGCTAGTAACACATCTCCCTCTCATCCAAACCATCTCTACTCAATCAAAGGCAACTAGGAGACTTGGATTCAAGCTTCAAAGAAGGAGATCAATCTTCAAGGGTTATCTCTACTCTCTCTCTCTTAGTTATTAGTTTGTAATAGAACATGAGTAGCTAAAATACCCCACTATAGGGTTGATGTTATTTGTTTGATGGATATTTTGGGCTTTGTAAATAAACTCTATGTGTTATATTTATTCTATCTCTATATTTCATTCCATTACTTGTATTGATTGCCATTATTGACTTGCTTGGATACACCCTCTTTGCATGTTGATTTGGATTACTTGAGTAGGCAATTAGGTTGTCTAATGCTCCATTGAATGGAAGGATTTTTGGAAATCCAGCTCTATAACCACGCTCTTAATCTTATCTCTAATTAGTGGCTTTCACTATACATCCTAGGTTAGCCACTTGTGAGAGAATTAGAAGCCTCCACTATACACCCTAGGTTGGCTACTTTAGTGATTTTACGAGAACTAACCTTCGAGTAGAATTCGGTTGATAACCTCGAGCCTCATCCAATCCCAACCGGGTGGCCTTCACTATACATCCTAGGTCTGCCACTTGTGAGGGAATTGGAAGCCATCACTATACATCCTAGGATGGCTACATTAGTAATAGGTTGAGCCATAGCTAGATAGATGAGCATTCATGGAACAAGTCCCAATTGAGTAACTAGCCACTGTTGGTTGCTTAAGAAGGATTAATCGCTAGTAGGAGGTCTTCGTTATACATCCTAGGTTGACCTCTTGCTAGAGATATATACCAACACTATACACCCTAGGTTGGTTACATTTGTCAAAACGTGCTTAATTGAGAGTCTGTTGCAATTGCCCCAATATTCACTTATGAGTACATCAACTCCGTAGTTCCATCATCATTCATTCATCACTCCATTATCATCCTATTTCATTTGCTTTCATAGTTTAGTTTATATTGTATTTCCATTCACCATCATTTTACTTTTATGCATACTAGTTATATTAATCCTAATCTTATCACCGCTACCCCAATCTCAGTGGACGACACCCGTGCTTGCCGCTTTGCTTGTATTTATACTTGTGAACGCATCGCATAGGTTTTATAAATTGTTTTGACGGACGGTTTTCTGACGGCAATAACCTTCTCATCAAATGGCGCCGCTGCCGAGGATCGGTGTGCGTAGTAGTGATTAGATTAGTTTTAATACTATTAGTTTATTAGTTGTTTTTAGTTTTGTTAGTTTCTTTTTATTGCTTTGGTAGTTTTGTTTTTGTTTATTTCAGGACTCTATGGATTCCTTTTGGCAAAATTCAGGGTCAAGCTACGTGCCTAACGAGAATGCCTACAGCTCGTCATTCCAGTCAAATTCCGTTGAAGATCAACTACGAAATTTCATGAAGAATCATGTGCGGGAGTCTGAGCAAATGATAGCTTCCCAACAAGAGACTCAAGCCTACTCCTCCAATTTCTCAAAAGAAGACATGTATAAGCTCCGAATAGAATTTGAAGTGGAGCGAAGCAAGAGAATGGACGATATGGACAGGATGATCAAGATGAACCAGCAGCTTATGAGCGTGAGCACAGAGCTAGTGTTGGAAATGGGTGTGTTGAAGGAAGAGAATGAAGCACTTCAAGAGAGAGAAGCCTTGGGAATGGAAAAGGCGAGTAATCTCCAAGAGTTGAACAAGAAACTATTATCTGAAGTGAAGATGCTCAGGGTTGAGAATGGTACTCTCAAGAAGACAAATGGTGAAGTCTCCGACAAGAACAAAGAATTGGAGGAACGACTTGAGAGATTTGAAGCCGAGAAGAGTACCACATCGAAGGCTTTGGAGAACTTAGTGAGTCTATCAAAAGATTTTGAAGATGAGATAGCTCACAAGTCCATGAAGATGCAAATGGAGGTTGACCAAAAAACCAATGCCTTAGAGGAAGCAAAGGTAGCACTAAGCAAAAAGGAGGCGGAGGTCAAGGCGTTACAAGTAAAACAAATCAAACGTCCTCAAGACCACACATCAAAGGGGAGTTTCTCTAACTCTCATATCTTTTGCTATGCATGTTCTAAGATAGATCACTTTAAGGCTAAAAATTACAAGCCAAATCAACATAGGAAAACTAGAGGTCCTAGGAATAGATGGAGTCCACCTAGGGTCAAGCAAATATGGGTAAGGAAAGACCAAGTACACTTATATAGAAACATGTTAAAGGACAAGATAATGAAGTCACCTAAATTTATTTGGGTAGTGAAAAAATAGGGAATTTCCTAACTTGGTCAAACCACCCTTAGAGGACCCTAGCCTCTCCATGAATGCATCCCATTGAGTAATTTTGATGCATGTAGTTAGTTTATGTTTTATGTTGTTTAAATTCAATAAATTGTGTTGTTGGGATAGTTTTGTTCGTATGTTATATTTTGTGGATATTTGCACATTGAATTTATTGATTATATTTGTGAATGAAAGAGCCGGAGGCTCTTGTGCAAGTATGAATGCATGTGCTTTATATTGTTTAATTCGGTTTGGGGGTTGTTCATGCCCCATTCCGTCAATTTTGATAAAATGCATGATGTTAAGCTTGACTTGTTCTTCAATGATATATTGCATGAATTGCCTTTCTTTTGTGAGCCTTGTTTGAGTCATTTTTATTTTGTTGGGGCATTGATTGTGTTTGATTAGTGCCTAGGTTTGTTTGAGTCATGTTAGGTGCATGCCGCTAGGCCGGATTCTCTTGTCTTCAACATTGAGGACAATGTTGGGTTTTGGTTTGGGGGTGTTGACGCCTTTTTGAGTCGTCTTTTGTGTCTTGAGTCATTTTTGTGTCTTATTTTCGAAAAAAGTTGATGCTTAGCTAGAATTTTGAGCTTATTTAGCTTGGTGAGATACCTGGAGCATAGTGTTTGTGGCGAATGTGTATATGCTTTGTGTGCTTATTCAATAGCTCTTAGTCACTTTAGGGGTCTCACTTGCACTTCATGGGCTAGTCTCATCTTCTAGTGTCCAAGTTTAGGGAACTCGGTGCTCAAGCGCCTTGTTCTAATAGTGGAGATTTCCCTTGTGAGATCACAAACACAAGCTAAAAGCGTGTATTTTTGAGGGAAAATGTTTTTCAAATCTGTAAACACTATTCAAACACCATGCATAGTCTCACTACATCAAAAATCATCATTTGTCATTGAACATGCATCATATATGTGGACTGCTTGACAGAAACTTTTATTCCCTTGGTAGATTGATCATTTGAAGTGATATTAGGCAATGTGTGTTTTAGCCACTCAAAAAGAACGCCTAAATACTTCCCATTCCCATAATATGTGTGCTCCCAAGCCAATTTTGAAGCCAAACACATATAGACTTTTCCTTTCTACACCCACGTTATCCATAACCCAAGCAACCTAAACACTTAGCCAACCCTCTCTTAATTGATCTTGTTGAGGCTTAGGAATGTAGAGTTGTGCTTTAATTTGATAAATGGCGTGTACCTAGGCAAGAGTAATGAGTTGTGAAATGTGCATAGTAAAAAGGCATGAAAAGAAAAGAAAAGAAAAGAAGCAAAAAGTAACAAAAGAAAAATATGCTTCAAATGCCTTGTGTCAATTGTAAATGATACTCAAATGGGTAACATGAGTAGTTAAAGATTGCACGTAGAGTCTAATTGTATGCCTGGACGCCATATTGTATTTGGAAGTGGAGTTGCACGAGAAATTAAATGCTTAAGTGTAGAATGTATTGCCTTAACTTGGTTGATTAGTGCTTGTGCCTAAATTCTCATTCTTCTAATCACCATTCACCGTGGCCACGTTAAAACCAAATGGAAAGACCTAATTGATCTTAGGGGACGTCTAGATTGGGAATATTAGTTGATGAATGCTCTTTCCACGTTCATGACACGTGATTCTTTCATGAGACTCACTCACTGAAAATAGAGTTTATTCTACACTAAATGTATGCAACTAAGTTGATTCAGTTACATAAATTCATTGGCATACATGTTGCATGAGTGTGAACCTAGGTTCTGAGAGGAAAGATACGAGAAAATCCGTGTGAGAACTTAGTGTCGAAGCGAATTATATCGAGGTGTGAGAGTGAGTAGTTTCTGAGGCGCGGGCATTTTAAGTGTGGGATTCATGTTGTGCCAGTTTCCCTTGAGGTTCCTTCGAGTTATTTAGAACATTTTGCATATGCTCATTCCTCACTCCCATATTGCTTTTGCGTATCTCTCTACTATTTGGTTCTGCAGCAAGTTTTTCTTTGTGTCTCGAAAGTTCTTAGTTTGAGTCATTTTTAGTTTGTGTCTTATTTTGTTTTAGATTATGTTTGCTCGAGGACGAGCAAAGGTTTGATTTGGGGGTGTTTGATCATGCCTAAATTGTTGTATATTTCGGCCCTCATTCCTATTCTTTTGTCTCGTTCTCGTGTGTATTTTCTATATATTTTATGTCTTTCATGTCTAATAGGCTCATTAATGCTAATTGCAGGCAATAGATGTAATTCGGGGTTTGGAAGCATGTTGCAGTGATTCTGGCAGAAAAGGGGCAAAAGGAAAGACAAAGGATCATAAGCAGCTCTACAGTGCGGGTCAAGTGCGGGTCACAACCGCACTCCAACCGCGCTCCAACCACACTCATGATCATATCCGGGACTTGATACAGGAGAAGAGTTACAGTGCGGGTCCAGTGCGGGTCATCCAACCGCACTCCACCTGCACTGTTACCAAAGCCAGAGAAGCTAAGTTGCACCTGACGTTAAAGTGCGGGTACAGTGCGGGTCATCCAACTGCACTCCATCTGCACTGTTGCCAAACCAGAGAAGTTGAAGTTGCACCTGACATTAGAGTGCGGGTACAGTGCGGGTCATCCACCAGCACTCCACCCGCACTATTGCTCAAAACAGATGAGGGATTTTGCACCTGACAGTACAGTGCGACTCAAGTGCGGGTCAAGAGCGAGTCAAGTGAGGGTAATCTAACCGCACTCCACCCGCACTATTGCCTAGATCAGAGACCTGAAGATGAAGAAAACTCTTACAGTGCGGGTACAGTGCGGGTAATTCACCCGCACTCCACCCGCACTATTCGCGCGACAGTTTCTGGTTTCAAGCTTAAGTGACCTATTTTTCCATCCTCTATAAATAGAAAAGGATGGGAACGAACCAAAAGAGCACCATACCTCCCAACACTTGTATTCTAAGCTAGTAACACATCTCCCTCTCATCCAAACCATCTCTACTCAATCAAAGGCAACTAGGAGACTTGGATTCAAGCTTCAAGGAAGGAGATCAATCTTCAAGGGTTATCTCTACTCTCTCTCTTAGTTATTAGTTTGTAATAGAACATGAGTAGCTAAAATACCCCACTATGGGGTTGATGTTATTTGTTTGATGGATATTTTGGGCTTTGTAAATAAACTCTATGTGTTATATTTATTCTATCTCTATATTTCATTCCATTACTTGTACTGATTGCCATTATTGACTTGCTTGGATACACCCTCTTTGCATGTTGATTTGGATTACTTGAGTAGGCAATTAGGTTGTCTAATGCTCCATTGAATGGAAGGATTTCCGAAAATCCAGGTCTATAACCACGCTCTTAATCTAATCTCGAATTAGTGGCTTTCACTATATATCCTAGGTTAGCCACTTGTGAGAGAATTAGAAGCCTCCACTATACACCCTAGGTTGGCTACTTTAGTGATTTTACGAGAACTAACCTTCGAGTAGAATTCGGTTGATAACCTCAAGCCTCATCCAATCCCAACCGGGTGGCCTTCACTATACATCCTAGGTCGGCCACTTGTGAGGGAATTGGAAGCCATCACTATACATCCTAGGATGGCTACATTAGTAATAGGTTGAGCCATAGCTAGATAGATGAGCATTCATGGAACAAGTCCCAATTGAGTAACTAGCCACTGTTGGTTGCTTAAGAAGGATTAATCGCTAGTAGGAGGTCTTCGCTATACATCCTAGGTTGACCTCTTGCTAGAGATATATACCAACACTATACACCCTAGGTTGGTTACATTTGTCAAAACGTGCTTAATTGAGAGTCTGTTGCAATTGCCCCAATATTCACTTACGAGTACATCAACTCCGTAGTTCCATCATCATTCATTCATCACTCCATTATCATCCTATTTCATTTTCTTTCATAGTTTAGTTTATATTGTATTTCCATTCACCATCATTTTACTTTTATGCATACTAGTTATATTAATCCTAATCTTATCACCGCTACCCCGATCTCAGTGGACGACACCCGTGCTTGCCGCTTTGCTTGTATTTATACTTGTGAACGCATCGCATAGGTTTTATAAATTGTTTTGACGGACGGTTTTCTGACGGCAATAACCTTCTCATCACTTTCTAAGGCAGGGTTCCAATTAGCTTCCCCTTGCAGTATTTGCAGTAACAGTAGTGAGTTGGCTAACCACTTTTTTCTCCAATGCCCTTTGGCGGTAACTCTCTAGGTGGCTATTTTTTCGGCTTTCCAGCATCATGTTTTAGGGAAGGTAATCAGGTTATAGATGCTCTTTTTAAGCACGCTTTGGTGTTGGAGTCTAATTGTTGGAGGTCTTCCTCTCTAGATTTTTGTTCCTTGCTAGTGGGTAATGATGGTATGGGCTAGGAATCTTTTCTTTTTTGCTGATGTTTTTTGTTTTGTTTTGTTGCCTATGTGCATCTCCGTTTTGTTAGGGTTGTTTTCCTCTTGTGTTTGTTGTTGGTTTTTCCTTATTACTCTTATTTATCTTTTCTTTTCTTACTTATATATTTTTGGATACTGCCTAGGTTTTTATCATATGATCGCTCATGATGTTTTTTCCCCTTATTTTAGTCCATTTTATATATTAAAAATATATGTCCTTTTCAAAAAATAATGGTTTGATAAGCTTTTCATTAATTAGATTGTGAGTGAGAACTATTGGGTAGTGCTTAAAATAATAGTATGATCTCTATCTTTTATTTGACCACATATTTAAATATGTTTGTTAGATAAAAAACCTAGGTATATAATTTTGATATAAAAGGTGTGGACTGAACACCTATGTGTAGTGTTTATTATGAAAGAAAATTTAATAATTTTTAAATTAAAGTCATTTATTTTTGAATTTTTATAATAATATTTAATTTATTTTATAATTAAAAATTAATATAGTTTATAACTAATATTTAGCTCAACCTCACCTATTACAAAATTATGGGTATTCTGGGTTTGTACTTGGCGGGAGCAGGAATGAAATTCTGATTTGTCTATGGGATCACGTAAGTTTATTCATAAAATTTACCCCAAACCTTTTAGTAAATATAGCAATAAAAAATCAATAATTAAGTTTATTTTTGAGTACTTTTGATCCTCTTAAAATTTCCTATCAATAAACGTGAGCTAAAAGTAATTCAACCAAGCAATTGGTTTGCAAAAACTCTTAATACTTTTTCTTTAGAAAGAGAGATTGTATTAGATAACAAATTAATTGTTACTTGAAATTCTTTAAAAAAAAATTGTTACTTGAAATAATATTGTTAGGCATACTAACCTGTAACCCAACTTAATAAGGTGATACTTTATTTTAATGACACCTTAGTGTGCACATAAATTTGATTGTCACAAGTTAGTTGGGATGAAAAGTGAGATAAATATCTAACACTACTATGCTCTAAGGGCTTGTTTGGCAGATAGGATTGGACTGGGATTGGACTAATCTCAATCCAATCTCATGTTTGGAAGCACACCGGATTGGACAAACCAATCTGATGGAGCCCTTGAAAATAATACAAAGTGTGTGTCTAACAACCTAGAGGGGGGGTTGAACATATTTTAACCAAGTTAATCTCAATCCAATCTCATGTTTGGAAGCACACCGGATTGGACAAACCAATCTGATGGAGCCCTTGAAAATAATACAAAGTGTGTGTCTAACAACCTAGAGGGGGGGTTGAACATATTTTAACCAAGTTAATCTCAATCCAATCTCATGTTTGGAAGCACACCGGATTGGACAAACCAATCTGATGGGGCCCTTGAATAATACAAAGTGTGGGCCCTTGAAAATAATACAAAGTGTGTGTCTAGTAACCTAGAAGGGGGGGGGGGGGGGGGGGGGGGGGGGGGAGGGGGGTTTGAACCGACTTTAACCAAGTTAATTACCAACTTTTCTTGATTAGTCAATATTGAAAAATTACCCCATAATAGCAATCAATAAATAAACACAAGTTAAGCGGAAAACACTAAAAACATACGATTTGTTTTACGTGAGAAACCCTCTAACTAGGCAAAACTCACGGGGTTATCCATCTAGCCACACACGGTCCTCAAATCCAATATTTGAATGAAAGTTTACAACCTTGGTTGACTTGAAGTCACACCTTACTTAGTCACTAACCCTTTCATTCTACCCAACGGAAACTTTAATAGTGATCCTATACCAACAAGCTTGTGCATTAATTCACTTAGTCACAAAGCTTAACAATCAATGAAGAGATTACGCAACATATGTGAATATATAACAATATTCTATCATGCAATTAATTCTAGGCTACACTAAATGCTTATCTAGGAATTAAAGACGACACTAAGTACAAATCCTAGATATCACTATCTAAATGCAAAACAAATAGATTTAGCTAGAGGGCAAAATGGTCCTATATGCTAGCTATCAATGAACATATATTCTCAACCAATAAACAACAACTCAAGCATGTTATAAATACCATTAAACACAAAGACATGCATTAAATCAACATATAATACTAAACCTAGGCAAATAAGAACATAAAAAGATGCAAACAGATGCAATGGAGATTTAGGGCATGTTCAAATTACCTAGTCAACAAAAGCAAGAAGAATCCATGATGAGATAATGCTTGGAAGATGTTACATGCACATGGATTGGTGTTTGGTTGAGTAAAATGAGTTCTTGGAACTCTCTCTCTCTTTAGGAATCACTTTCTATCACTAAAAAGGTTTTTAAGCTCTGAAAAATGAAGTGAGGGAGAAGAAGATATATATATATATAACAGCCCTATACGAAATGATGTGGTTTTAAAAAAATAGGCTCAGTGCACGGGTAACTACACGGGTAAGGGACCCGTGCACAACCCGTGCAGTGGACAAACCCGAGAGCATCCTTCCTTAGTGCACGGGCAACTGCACTGGTAAGGTACCCATGCACAACCCGTGCAGTCATACAGACCTGAAGGCACTCATCCTCAGTGCACGGGTACTGCACGTGTATTGCACGGGTAAGCAACCCGTGCACAGTCCGTGCAATAAAGAGGCTAGAAGATACACATCCTCACTGCACGGGCACTGCACGGGTAGGGAACCCGTGCACTAGAAAGACCTGAGGATACCCATCCTTAGTGCACGGGTACTGCACGGGTAGAGAACCCATGCACTACCCGTGCAAAAGAGACCTACAAGGGGGGGGGGGGGGGGGGGGGGGGGGTCAACAACGGGCTAAAAGAAAAAACAAACACTTCATCTCAATCGCGGACAATTCCAATCAACAAACAAAAAAAAAAGAAATACATAGAACACAAGTACACTTAGAACTAATCACTAAGGAGCATGTGTGAGAAGTGTAAAGAAGAACGCACACATAAAAGCTTGAAACACAAATGCAAGATGTGTACAGCATGCATGATAGTGTGTGTATGCTACTAGTCTGTTCAAAGAGAGTTAAGCAAGTGATAAACCTTTGAAGTGCTCTTGAGCTTGAGAATGTAATCGAAGCTTGATCACTAACAATGAGGACTAATCTACCCTTAATAGCAAATCCTAATATGCTTTGTCATTGAAATGAGCCAATCAAAATATAAGGAACTTACAACCCTTTTTTTTATCGATTTAGTCCTACAAAACGCATGACTTTTTCAGTCTTGTGATCGACAGAACTATTTTTTTTTTAAATATTTTGGAAGATATCTCCCAATCCTTCTTTCTCAAGAGAAAAAGATAAAGCAAAAACTATTACAATGTTCCACCACCACCCAATTGTAGATCTCCCATATCTCCCAATTCTGCTCAATTGCAGCCACCACCACTCCATTGTTCCACCGCCAACACCAAGCTACAGCCACCACTACTCCATTGTTCCATCGCCAACAGCAAGCTGCAGCCACCAGCACTCCATCTCTGCCACCTGGAAGCTACCTCTACATCCACCACCGCTCTAAACAAGTTCCGGTTCCTCAGCAGCTGCAACATAATCCACTCCTATCAACAAACAGAACCCACTCCAAAGAAATGGGTTGTCATCAAAATCTAAATTTTTTTGATTGAATTTGCACTTCACTTTCAAGATCGACGGAGTAGACAAAGGAGATGGTGGGGGAGAAGGAGGTTGGAGGTAGCAAATCGTTGGCTGGATCCTGCATTTTTTTTATGAATTGAATTTGCAAATGTGATTTTTGAGAGAGATTTTGAGGTTTTTATTGGTGAGATTGTTTTTAATCTATTTTTCTGTTATGAATTCTAATCCATTGACTATGGGTGGCAAGTTATATGGGCATCTGTTGAGGGCTCCCCAAGCTTCTGTTCAATCCTTCCCTATGAATTCTCCTCTTTGAAAAAGGGAGGATTTGTGTCTATTTAGATTGATCCAATTGCTTATCAATCCATACTTGAGTTATGCAAAAATACTCTTATCGGGTGTGTGGTTCATGCTAGTGGTGGGCGTCCTTGGAAGCTTGCTGACCTTAAGGCGAAGCTTAGTAAACATTGGATGATTTCAGTGGATTGGAGACTTATATCTTTAGGGAAAGGCTATTTCCAGATCATTTTGAAGCCTTCTGGGGACAAGAACAAGGTTTGGGGTTTGGGGTTTGGGTTAGGTTAATCTGAAGCCTGGAGTTCCCCATCTTCGCCTTGGATTCCAGATTTTAATCCCTCTCTGTAAAAGTCCATCAATGCGCATGTTTGGTTAGGTTCTATGATTTGTCTTGGGAATATTGGCATCTGACGATCATTTTTTATTTGGCCAGAGGTATTGGGGTCCCATTGAGATTGGATAAGGCTATTATTGATGGTGATTTTAGGCACGATGCTAGGGTTTTAGTAGATATTGACATGTCCGCTTTGCTTCCATCCTCGATGCTTTTAGAGAGGGACGAGTTTCATAGCTCTTTCATTTTGATGAAGTATGAAAACTTGCCGTCATTTTGCTCCATCTGCTCCTCCATCAGCCATTTACCTGGTTCTTGTCATTGGAGCAAATCTAAAGTTCCTGCTGCTAATGAGGGGAAGTCCTCTCAGCCAATGGCTGAGGTTTCAGTTGAGGGGATGGCTTTCCAACCAGTTCACCCTCGGTCTTCTAAGATTGTTTATCGTCTGATAGATAAGACAGTTAATGAGGTCCCGATTTCCAATGCTTTTGTTGTTAATTATCAAGATTTGGGGCCTATAGGTTCAGTGGTGGTTCATTAGTCGACTTCTTTGGATCCTTCTTTTATTCCATCCTTGGAATCTTGTTTGATTATTTCTTTAGGTTATCCTCATTCAGGACCTTCATCCACTGTTGTTGGCTCGATCCCAATTCTTTTATTAGGCGCTCATTATGTTTTGCAGGTTTGTAGCTTTTTACCTCGTAAGGCTCCTCTCCCTTCCTTTGTTTTTGTTTCTTCTGGCTCTCCTGTTATGGAAGCTATCTCTTTGGGTGTTCCTAGTTAGTCAATAGGAGTTAGAGTTTCGGTTGCTTCTTATGGTCCAACTATTCAAGATGATCGGCATATTGTGAGGGATGGGATCAATTCATCTCGGGAAATGAGATCGGAGTCCTCTTTGTCAAATTCTCAGGCTGAGCTTCATTTTATTGCTGGCTCTTCTTGGGTTAAACAGGTGGAAGTTGAGGATTTTGATTATAATGGTTTGGCTTAGAGTATCATGATGGCCAAACGTAGATTGGAGGCATATAAGTCCGAGTTTCAGACTCTTTCCAATAGATCCCATGATTAGTATCCTTTATTGGAACTGCTGTGGTATTGGGAACAACTCGTCAAAACGAGTTCTTAGTGATTTATATTGTTCCCATTGGCCTTGGTTTGCATTTCGAGCCCATGTTGGCTTTTGATTCGATTTCTGCTAGGTTTTAGTCTTCTCTAGGTCTTCGTTTGGTGGGTATGAACGATAGGGGTGGATTGATTCTGTCGATTTGGGGTATTTTCTTCTGACTCTATTTTGAATCCTCAAATAGTTTTGTGTCATTAGCATCATTTGACTGTCTCCATTTTTTTCGGGTTTCTGATGCATTGGTTTACTTTTGTTTATGCTAGTAACTTTACCTCGGTTCGTCGTGTGTTTTGGCTTTCTTGTCGGGAGTTGGCTGGTTCTTTCTCTTCTTCTTGGTTAGTGGTTGGTGGTTGGTGATTTCAATCCAGTTTTGGGTGCTCATGAGTGTTTGGGTTCTCGATCTCCTGCTAGGGGTTCTTGTGAGGACTTTAAGTCGATGATTGAGGATTGCAATCTTATTGGTGTTCGGTCTCAAGGTGCTCGTTGTTAAGATTATGCTCAATAGCAAGAGTGTAATAATGTATTTGATAATCTTTTTATATTAATAAAGTGATTTCTAGTTTAACAAATCTTATAGCATTTATAGTTTAATTATTATAATTGTCAAAAGTAAATAATCATAAGGTCAAAAGACTAGGAGAAAAGAAGAATTGTTCATACATCTGGATATGTATGAGGTAGACACAATTCTTTAGTTAGTCTTGAATAATATTCACAACTGAAGATAAAGGTTGAGCGCCTTTATCTTGTTAAAGTTGTAGATTCTTTTGCTAGCACTTGAGTGGGATCAAATGTGTTACAATGAGTCTAAAATCATCAAAGTATGGTGTCTTTGGGCAAAAGAATCTAGTGCACTGGGTGCATTGAATATGATCATAGTGAAATACTTTATCCAGAAACGTCAATGGATAAAAGTTTTCACTTGAAGACAATCGGAAAGTCTATCTCAATCCTGAGGTAATTGATGGACTTATGGTTGCAAGTGTTATCATTTGAGCTATCAATGAGTACGAGTATATAGCATAGTCTATCCTCGATAGTTTGGTGGTATTTATTTGTTAATCGATAGAGGACTTCATTTATAGATATGAACATCGTGGCTCCATTTATTAAATGAGAGTAGAATATCATCATATGGATGTTTTGAGGTATTGGACATTAAATCTTGTTAACGGAAATTTTGCTCAAGACGAGAAATCTCAGTTAGCACCCTCGAGACCACTACCACGTAGGTGGTGGCCAAGGTTAAACGTATGCGTAAATACTGCCTAATAAAATGACAAGGAACGATGATACTATTCACCACCCTAAAGAATTAAAAAGAAAAATACTCTCTTTATTGATAATGTATGATATACAAATCTCTCTCAAATTGCTCTCAATTTTCTCTAAGGTGTCGTCGGGTATTTGTCGTATGCCTGTCGAAAAGTAGTATCCTCTTTCAGAAGGTTCAAGTCCTCCTTTAATACCTTGTCTTCATAGGTCAAACTAATTGATTTCCCCCCTTGATTTTCTCCATCTCTTCCGTCCATATCGGACAGGATTTTACATTTAAAATGTTATTGACTTTGAGTTAATTGCTAAATCGAGGATATCTTGGTGGAGATCAATTTGTTTCCTACTTGGACTTAATTACTTGTTCTGTACGTACGTAACGTCTTAAGTTATGATCATGTGTGTCTTCAGGTCTAGCATGTTCTCCCATAGGGGTCGTCGAATATGGTATGTAATGTGGCGAGGTACATCAGATAGTGAGGTCGATCAGTGTTCTAGCCCTGATATAAAGGAATTTCGTCTAATCAAAAGCTAGGTCTAGCCTCTCTTGACCTTTTGAAGCTAGGTGCGGCCTCCTACGGACACCTCACTATGTTAGCGAGGTATAGGCGAGCTTCTGGAGTGAGGTAATCCAGACTTCAGCAGGATTTCCTGGTCTCAGATTCGGTGAAGCGGGCTTGATCTGACCGCGTCGGGCTCTACTCCGGGTGTTTCTGGAGCCCGTCCTTGTTCCTGTGGGGCGGTACCATAGCTCGGTTTCGGGTAACATGGTCTCCTGGTGGATGACCTCGGGCATGGAGCCAGGTTTAAAGGGTGGAAAATTTCCCTTTGGTCCTTAGCCAAATTTGGCTATTAACAGAAGTCCCATCTGACTTGAACACCGGTTGTCGAGCTTGGGGTTAGGGTCAGATTTTTTTATTTTATTTGGGAAATCTTTCCTTCTTTACCCTTACCAGAATATTGGGGAAATCTTCTCGTTAACTGCGTAAGTGACGTGGCGTTGCGTGAACAGACTGACTTATTTCTGAATTAATCTGGCTGCGTTACAGCAGTCCCTGAGATTCTTTACTGTTACCAGAATCTTGGGGAAATCTCCTTATTAACTGCGCAAGTGACATGGCGTGAGCTGACTGACTTGTTTCCGAGTCAATCCAGTTACGTTACGGCAGCCCCCGAGATTCTTTGTGATCTTAACCGAAGATCTCGACAGCTCGTGCTGCTGCCCTCTTGCCTATTTATACTTGTTTATCTCAACGTTTTCCTCACATCTCTCAAATTTCAAATCTTCCCCAAGATAAACTTTCTCTCATAGATTTCTCTCAAGCCTATCTTTTTCTTCATTTCTCATCCTCACCGACTTCATCATGTCAAAAACCAGTCACGATTCCGTTGATTCCATGGTTGACGGTGAGGAGGTCCTTAGCCTTGCTTCTAGGAAACGGGCAAGGAGGAGCTTAGACAGCGATGATTCTCCGCCCAATATGTAACGTCGGCGGTCGAACAGGAATGTGTCCATTGGGACCGGGTTGTCTAACCATCCTTTGGATATAGCCGATGAAGACTCCGATAAAGAGGTGGGCGGTGACACCGCGGGGGAGCATCGAGTCCCGGCTTCCGGCCCCCCTTTGTAGAGGTTCCCTCCCTATGACTTCAGGGTTATCCCTGATTCCATCGTTGATCCGGTCGTGATTGATCCTTTGAGGTTGAAGTACGGCATTCCCGACAGCGTTTCCATTTCGGTGCCCCCCAAGGGTTATGAGTTCTTCAACCCCCCTAAGGGCGTGCTTCCAATTCATGTGGAGGCTCTCGAGAATGGGGTTAGGCTTCCCCTTCATCTGACTCCTCGGCAAGTTCTCAACACCATTCAGCTTGCTCCCCTCCAGTTGACGCCCGGCTTCTAGAGGCATTTGATTGGCTTCCTCGTGCTATGGACGGAACAATGTCAGCTGAGCAAGGTGACGAGAGAGCCCGTAGCAGAGGAGCTGGCCTATCTTTTCCAGATCGGGAGCCTATCTGGCGCTCCTCGAGGTCAGTTTTATGCCAAGGCCAAGAACAAGCTCAACTTTGTTATTCCTGGCGCTTCGAAGAAAGACCCCGCCAGGAAGGAAGAATGGATCCTTACGGGGGATGATTGGGGGAGCTCGATTTTCATTTGGGGGCATGAGTTCGAGGTTCCCACAGCTTTCAGTGACAAACCCTCGTGGGACCGGGACTCCCTGCCTTCTGAATCTGAAACTATTTTGAAGGCTATTCTAGCCAGGAACTACTTGAACCTGAAGTTCCCAACCGCTGAAGCCTTCGATCCTCGTAGGGTGAATCAATACCTACGAATCTCAGACGTTACTCCTCGTAAGTGTCATTGAATTGCCTTGCCTTGTCTTATTGATTAGCTTGGTTCTGGCATTTTCCTTTTTGATTTGTTTACTCACAGTTTTTGTCATTGAACCAGCTTCCTGCGACGTCCAACGTTCTCCTCAAGCTAGAACTCCTCTTCCCTTTGATGGGGTCGCACCGGCTCTTGATCAATCTACCTCCCCAGCTGGGTCTAAGATGGCCAACCTTGCATCGCGGGCTTTCCGGGCTTTGGGTAAAGCTCCCCAGGTTGTTGGTCCGACTGTTTCTGCCCCTTCTATTGTAGTAGCTAAAATTGCTACTCCCTCGATTCGCCATTCTGATTCCGCTGCGCTTCCAACCCCCCGAGCTTCAGAGGACTTTGAAATGGGTGTCGCAAGGATTCCTCCTAGCCGTTCCCGCCCTCGGTCGAGCTCAACGGGGCAGGATAAAGTCCTGGAACAATTTATCGCGTCCTGTCCGGGCGATGGGATTTCTAGGATGGCTTCAATGCCCGTGGATGTCTTGCTCACCAAGGGGTCTGTTGTCTTAGCTGAAGTAATTGTATTTCCTTCGTACTGCTTCTGCCAACTTGTTCAATTTCTAACCTTGGCTTTGTATTTTATAAGCCTTCAAGTTTAATGTTGCCATGGGCCACCAGGTAACCCTCCTTCGTGGCCGGGCTGCTAAGGCTGAAGTCGAAGCTGAGAAAGCCATGGGATTGCTCAAGCTAGCTCAGACCTTAGTTGAAGAGATGACCTCAAACCAAGGAAAAATCAAGAACGAGCTGGCCGAGCTTCGTTTTGATCATGAAAGGACGAAGTAGTCTTATGATCATGAGCATCTCCAATCTACCCGGCGGGCCAGGCAGAGGGATTCTTGGAAAGCTGAGGCTAAGAAGCTGGACCTCAAGAATCAGGCTTTGATTGCTCAAGTGACCAAGCTGCAAGCTAACGTGGAGACCTCTTTTAGCGGTGGATACTTATACGCTTCCTTTCAGGTCGTAGAGGCTCCCCCTCTTCCCTTTGACATGTCATACATTGCCGGTTGGGATAGACAGGAGATAATGATCAAGGCTGTTGAGTTATCTCGCCCTGATGATGATGAGGCGGTTCCTTCGAGCCATGCAGGAGCTGGTAAACAGCCCGTTCAGGCAGATCTTCCAATTCCTCCTCCTATCTTTACCGCTTCAGGTCCCGGGGAGTCTTCAAGTAAGGTTATGTCTTCTCGATCCGAGGGAGACCAGCCAGGAGCGGGGGAAAGAGCTAGGAACCCATCTGAGGAACCCCTATAATGGAGATAGAGGTCGACCGAAGCCAGACGGGGTCCATGGCTGCAGTTCTCGATACGGCTATCCCGCCTGAGGTTATGGCAGTGATTAATGAAGTCTTGGAGGAAGATCCTGCTGATCAACAGGAGTAGCCTCTGAATGGAGGGATGGTTGGCGAGAATAACCAAGGTGGGAAACTACCTGAGGGGGGGGGGGGGGGATTTGATGGCGAGGATCAGCGTGAGGGAGGAAGACCAGCAGAGGAAAACCAAGAGAGTTCCCAAACTTGAAGCGGTCTTGTTTATGATTTGTCTTGATCGCCCGGAAAAAGGGGTGGGCACCCCATTTTGCTCTTGATTAGTTTAGCTTCTTTTTTTTTTATAGCCCGTGGTCGAGGGTACCCCACTGGATAGATGTAGCCTTACCAGGGGATAGGCTCCTCTTGTCTTTAATGAGAAACCGATTCGCTTTGAGAAACTCTTGTTTTACTCCTGGTCTTGACTGGGAACTAGAACTGCATCCGTAATGATAATTTGTTCATACTTCATTCAAACTTTGGTAGGGAATTCTTATTATGATGATCTTGATCCTGCATACAAAAACAAATATTTATATTCAAATCCGTCTTAGGAGAGGTAGCCCGATCTAGGCGTTAGGAGGGCTGTTTAGCTATTTCCTGGTCTCGAGGTCCGGATGGCAACCCTTTGTGAGGGTGGTAGCCTGACCAAGGCATCAGGAGGGTTGTTTAGCTATTACCTGGTCTCAAGATCTGGATGGTAACTATGCTCTTACATTCAGACCCTTCTTGGGGGTGGTAGTCCAACCAAGGCATCAGGAGGGCTGTTAAGCTATTTCCTGGTCTCAGATCTGGATGGCAACTATACTCTTACACTCAGACCCTTCTTGGGGGTGGTAGCCCGACCAAGGCATCATGAGGGCTGTTTAGCTATTTCCTAGTCTCAAGGTCCGGATGGCAACCCTTTGTGGGGGTGGTAGCCTGACCAAGGCAGCAGGAGGGCAGTTTAGCTATTACCTGGTCTCAAGATCTGGATGGTAACTATGCTCTTACATTCAGACCCTTCTTGGGGGTGGTAGTCCAACCAAGGCATCAGGAGGGCTGTTAAGCTATTTCCTGGTCTCGAGATCTGGATGGCAACTATGCTCTTACACTTAGACCCTTCTTGGGGGTTGTAGCCCGACCAAGGCATCATGAGGGCTGTTTAGCTATTTCCTGGTCTCGAGGTCCAGATGGCAACCCTTTGTGGGGGTGGTAGCCTGACCAAGGCATCAAGAGGGCTGTTTAGCTATTATCTGGTCTCAAGATCTTGATGGCAACTATGCTCTTACATTCAGACCCTTCTTGGGGGTGGTAGTCCAACCAAGGTATCAGGAGGGCTGTTAAGCTATTTCCTGGTCTCGAGATTTGGATGGCAACTATACTCTTACACTCAGACCCTTCTTGGGGGTGGTAGCCCGACCAAGGCATCATGAGGGCTGTTAAGCTATTTCCTGGTCTCGAGATCTGGATGGCAACTATGCTCTTACACTCAGACCCTTCTTGGGGGTGGTAGCCCGACCAAGGCATCAGGAGGTAGCGAGGGGCTTCCCCAGCTAATCACTGGTCTTAAGGTGTCTACGTTAAATTTCTCAATCGAGGATGTAAGAAAGTGTTAACACAGTTAGAGATAAAGAGGAAAAAGAAAAAAGGACTTTACTGATGATCGAGATGTAGTACGTCTTTATTAAGGATTCTAATGAAACCTAAACTGGGGTAATCTGCTTGAAAACTCCCCACTCAAGGGTAGAATTTCCTCAAGTGATCTGCGTTCCAAGTGTGGTTGATGGGTCGTCCATCCATGTCTTCGAGTTTGTAGGCTTCATTACGAGCAACTAGCTTTATCAAATATGGCCCTTCCCAATTGAGGCTTAAGACTCCATCCGACCTTTTTCGAGTATTCAGGGTCACTTTCGTAAGCACCAGATCCCCTTCTTTGAAATTTTGGGCTCTGACCTTTCGGTTAAAATATCTAGCGATCTTGCGTTGGTAGATTGCCACTTTCTCTACTACCCGGTCTTGTTTTTCTTCTAGGAGGTCCAGATTAGCCCGGAGCTTAACCTTGTTACTTTCAGGTTCAAAGTGTTGCACCTTGAACGAGGTTAATTTATGCTCGATGGGGAGGACCGCTTCAACTCCGAAAGCCAGGGAGTAAGGTGTCTCCCAGTAGTTGTTCTTTTTGTTGTCCGGTATGCCCAGAGGAATTCTGGCAGCTCTTCGGCCCATTTGCCTTTTTTATGTTGTAACTTCTTCTTTAGAAGTTTCTTGATAGTATTGTTGGTGGATTCCACCAGCTATTTAGTCTAGGGATGGGCTACTGAGGTGAGCCTCAGGTCGATCCCCAATCCTTTGCAGAAGTCCTTGAAACGGGTGTTATCGAACTGCTTACCCAGGTCGGCTATAATGATGAGAGGGGTCTCGAATCTGCATACCACGTTGGTTTTGATGAACTTGATTGTATTATTTTCTGATATCCGAGAAAGAGGCCCTGCCTCGACCCATCTTGTGAAATAGTCGATAGCTACGATAGCATATTTCATCTGTCCGGGAGCAGTAGGAAGCGGTCCAACTAGGTCAATTCCCCAAATGGCAAAGGGGTAGGATGAACTGAGAGATGACAGTCACTCAGGTGGTTGGTGGTTCAAGTTTGAAGTCCTTTGACATGGCTCGCAAGAATGTACAAAACTCCTTGCGTCTTGGTGGATGGTCGGCCAGTAGTACCCCATACGAAGAACTTGATATGCTAGAGCTTCCCCACCGATGTGGTTCCCACAGTCCCTAGAGTGGACCTCTCTTAGTGCCCATTTGGCATTATCAGGATGCAAACATCTAAGCAAGGGGAGGGATCTACCCCTTCTGTAGAGGTACCCGTCTACCAAGCAATATCGGACCGAGAGTCTTTTAATTCTTTGGGCTTGATCGGGCTCCTCGGGGAGCTCTCCCTCTAGGAGGTAGGCAACGATCGGGTCCATCCAGCAAGGCTGACGATCTAGGGAGCAGATTTCTTTATTTGTGGCTATGCTTGGTTGGGAGATCACTTCGAGGGGAATTCCCCGTGGTCAGGATTGGCCTCCATTTGCAGCTATCTTAGCCAGAACATCCGTGCGGTGGTTTTGGTGTCGAGGCACCTGATCGATCTTGAACCCTTTAAACTTATTTTTTAGCAACTGAGCTAGCTTTAGGTAGGCAGCCATATTATCTCCCTTTGCCTGGTACACCCCAGTCACCTGATTGACAACAAGCAATTAGTCGTTCTTGATTTGTAGGTAATCGGCCTCTAGTTCGATGGCTGCCTTCATCCTGGCTAGGAGGGCTTCATACTCTGCTTCATTATTGGTGGCTTTAAACTCGAATCTGAAACAGTGATAGAATTCAGTCCCCTCGGGGTCTATTAAAACTATGCCAGCTCCTCCCCCAGCTTGCCTGGATGCTCCATCTGTAAAGAGGGTCCAGGACTTACAGTCTTCCCTAGCCAATTGTCGATCTAGGATGTCTTTTCAGGGATCTCATTTGGTGCTACGGGATTCTCTTGATCTGGGAGCGCTGAAAATTCTGCCACGAAGTTAGCCAAAGCCTGTGCCTTAATAGTGGTATGGGGCTTATACTTTAAATCGAACTGAGTGAGCTCTATGGCCCATAAGACTAGCCTTCCGGACACATCTGGTCTTTGTAAGAATTGGTGAAGAGGTTGGTCCGTCACCACTGCTATTGAATGAGCTTGAAAATAGGGACGGAGCTTCCTCGTTGAGATCACCAGATCATAAGCGAGCTTTTCCAGGAGAATGTAATTCCGCTTTAACTTGGTTAAAGCATGACTCATATAGTATATGGGTCTTTGAATCCCATCGCCACACTCTTTGGCCAAAGCTCCACTTACTATTGTTTCTGAGACGGCCAGGTAAATCTGCAGCTCTTCTCCAGGAACTGGCTTGACTAATAATGGGGGGCTTGTTAGGTATTCTTTCAAGGCTTGGAAGGCTTGCTCGCTCTCCTGGCTGCACTTCATGTTTTTCCCTTGTTTGATGGCTTTAAAGAAAGAGAGACATTTATCGGTGGAGCGAGAGATAAACTTGTTGAGCGCCGCTACACGTCCAATCAGAATTTGTACCAGTTTGAGTGATGTTTGGGATTCCAGGTCAAAGATAGCTTTGATTTTTTCTGGGTTGGCCTCTATGCCTCTCTCATGAACCATGAAGCCTAGAAACTTCCCCACTGTTACCCCGAAGGCACACTTGGAGGGGTTCAACCGTATCTGGTTTTCTCTTAGTATAAGAAAGGTTCTGCGAAGGTCTTCCCGATGTCCTTCTACGGTTGGTGATTTTGTGATCATGTCGTCGATGTATACCTCCATCGTCCTTCCTATCTCGGGCTTGAACAGCTTGTTGACCAGCCGCTGGTATGTAGCCTCTGCATTCTTCAAACCAAACGGCATCACCTTGTAGCAGTACAAGCCATGCCCAGTAATGAAACTGGTTCTATCTTGGTCAACTGAGTGCATCTTAATTTGGTTGTATCCTGAGAACACGTCCATAAAACTCAAGAGTTTATTTTCGGACGTGGAGTCAACCAGGTGGTTGATCTTTGGTAAAGGAAAACTGTCTTTTGGACAGGCTCGGTTGAGGTCGGTGTAATCGACACACATACGCCATTTGCCATTCGCCTTCGTAACCATGACCACGTTGGCGATCCATTCGGGATAGCGCACTTCTCTGATAAACCCTGCCTTGATCAATTTATCTACCTCTTCCTGCACTGCAACGTTCCTCTTAGCGTTGAAGTGACAACTCTTCTGTTTGACGGGCATGACTGTTTGATCTACCGCTAGTCGATAAGCGGCCAATGATACCGAGATCCCAGGCATTTCATCATGGCTCAAAGCGAAGATGTCGCTGAATTCTTTAAGAAGATTAATTAAACCTTCTTTCACTTCTGGCTCAAGGGTGGCCCCGACCTTGACAACCTTGGAGGGATCGTCATTTATGATGGGTATCTCCTCTAGTCTATCTACCGGCTGCCCGCTGGCCCACTCCTTGCTCCGTTCCTCCTCACAAGGCATAATAGGTTCGCTCTCTGGATGCTCAGGATGCTCCGCGGGCTCCATCTCTTCCTGGATTATCCGGGATGTTTCCATGTCTTCCTGGATTAATGCAACATGTACGCACTGTTTTGCTAAAGCTGTAGGATTGGCAGACACTGCGTAGCATTTCCTAGCTGCTTGTTGGTCTCCGTGTACCTCCCTCACCTTGGTTCCAACCGAGAACTTTAGGACATTGTGGTATACGGACAAGACTCCCTTCAAGGAGGGCATGAATGGTCTCCCTAGGATGGCATTGTAGGCCGGTGGGGTGTCAACCACAACAAAGTCGCTCATAATATTCTGTTGGAGAGGGGTGGTTCCAACGATTACTGGGGGGATCATCGACCCCACTAGTATGATCGAATCCCTAGTGAACCCATAAAGTGGAGTTGTACAGCTATTGTAACACCATTGCTTCAGATTTAATTTTTTCAAAGTATCCTTGAAGAGGATATCTACACTGCTGCCTGTATCTACGAGCACGTGATGGACCAGATAGTTGGCAATCTATATTGTGATTACCATGGGATCATCATGAGGTTGCACCGTGTTGAAGACATCTGTTTCAGTGAAAACGATCTGTGCCGACTGGGAGGGCTCTATCGGGCTTTGGCTGACCTTAAAGACTCCCTGGCTTTCTTCTATACGGGGAATCTTCCTTGCATGGTTTTTTCAGGAATTATTGGAAGTGCCAGCCAGTGTGGGCCATCCGCTGATGGTGTGTATCACCTGGATATGTTGCATTAAATCAGTCTATTCCCTTTTCTCTTCTCTGCATCCTCACGGATCTCGGCTTGTACCTCCCTTCCAGTCCGAATGTTATCTCTGATCTGCTGTAAGAATTCAATCGAGCATCCCCCCCTTATCAGGGCTTCAATCTGGTTGTGCAAATTGTAGCACTCTGACGTGTTGTGGCCCACGTCTTCATGGAAGTCTTAGTACTAGTACCGCTTCCTCCTATCAACTGGGGCTTTCATGGGAGCAGGCTTTTGGAGTGGCCCCTTGTCTCGTATATCAAGGTAGACCGTTTCCCTAGAAGCTTTCAAGGGAGTATAGTAGTCATACCCTTTCTCCCTTTGCATTACGGGGGCCACGGTCCTGGGAGGTGGTGAAGCCCGAGGAGGGGTTCATCTTGCTGGATATTTTTCTTGACTGTGCTGAGGAGTGGGGATGCGATAGGTCAACCTATTGGGAGGTCTATTCTGAGTTTTCTGGGCTGGCTCAAATTCGGGGGCTTCTTTTGTAGGGAAAAATCGATATAAAACGCAGCGGAAGAAACGAAAAATAGATTTCATATGGTTTTAAAATTTTTCTCAAAGTTGAACCTTAACCTTTTAATTAATTAAACTCAAATATATACGGTTAGAGTTAAATACCTCTTGACGCGTGATCCGATTGACTTACGTCGATTGGTAATCCGCAAACTCTTTTCCGATACCCGTGAACAGTACCCGCGTGAACAGTGATCGTGAACAGTACCGCGAGATCTTCCAATCCGAACACTTACGTGAATCACCTAGGAGCGTGGTCTCCCTTTTTCTTTGAATTGCAAACCTGAGAATGGATGAACAAAGTTTTCTTTTTCTTTTGTTAGTCACAAAACAATCAAAAGAAGACAAAAATTATTACGGTCACTTTTGAGTTCTCAATCTAATGATCGAAACTCGCGTGAACCTAATTCGATGTTGTACAGACAAGCTTATTGATGAACAAACAATCAGTGTACTATCAAAGAATAATCTCTTCTCTCTTTTATGTTTAGTAGAATAAAAATTATCCTTTTCTATGAATTGAGAAGAAGAAGAAAAATTGAATCATTCAATCAACTATGGTGGCCGAATTCTATATGTGGTATTATATAGGTGGCCGAAATTTTGCTTCCTCTTCTATTTAGGATTGCCGAAATCTTCCTCTAAATGGACTAGGGTTGCCGCAAATCACATACCAAAAAGAGTTTGTGTTGCACCCTAATTTCTATCAACCTTTAGACTTCAAAACCTAATCCTACTCATAGATATTTTTATTCTTTTATTGACTAAATAAAAAGACTTCTTATTTGATTAAATAAATAAAATTAATTATTTATTTTCTTATCGAACAAGTCTTTTACTTTTAATATACTACTACCAATAGTATAACTTAAGGAAATATATTTCCTGATCAGAAAAAAATTTGTTTCTTAATTAAACAATTAATTAATAAATTAACTAATTCTTATTTAATTAAAACAATGAAACAAAATAATATATTAGGTTAATATATACACCTTGCCGCCCCACTTATATAAATGGGGCATATATTATTTTCTTATTTCATTTAATCCATTGGACTTTAAATAAAAGCCCACATGTGAACCAGACCCATTCTTACTAAAAGAAACAAGCCCACATGTCTCCTTTTAATATATTAATATAACAGTGCAGCTCATTAATTAAATAATAGACATATTATATTCTTGATATATTAAAAACAATTCTAGATGGACCCTTAAATCGGTCCGGTAGAATATATCAAGTGATCCATGCAAATACGTGTGGATTGGGGATCTTGGCGAGCTATCTAAATTTAAGCTTCAATAGACACAACCTAATCACAATCAACAAATGATTCACTTAGGTCCAATCTATTAATTTTAACTCATTCCACTAAAGAGCTAACAACATTTCCTCATATAACAACATTTCGAACTTAGATACTTTGACTTGTCCAGAAACCATGTTTTCAATAATCATTATTGAAAACTCAACGTTGAGATTTAATATCCAATACCTCAAAACATCCATATGATGATATTATACTCTCATTTAATAAATGGAGCCACGATGTCCATATCTATAAATGAAGTCCTCTATCGATTAACAAATGTATACCACCAAACTATCGAGGATAATCGTACTCATTGATAGCTCTAATGATAACACTTGCAACCATAAGTCCATCATTTATCTCAGGATTAAGATAGACTCTCTGATTGTCCTCTTTAATGAAAAGACTTATATCTAGTGACGGTTCTAGATAAAGTATTTCATTGTGATCCAGTTCAATGCACCTAGTGCACTAGATTCTTTTACTCGAAAACCTTTCGATGATTTTAGACTCGTCATATTCATTTGATCCCACTCAAATGCTAGTAAAAGAATTCTACAACTTTAACAAGATAGAGGTGCCCAACCTTTAACTTAAGTTGTGAACGTTATTCAAGACTAATTAAAGAATTGTGTCTACCTCATACATATCCGGATGTATGAACAATTCTTCATGTCTCATAGTCTTTTGACCTTATGATTATTTACCTTGACAATTATAATAATAAATTCTATAAGTAATTGTAAGAATCAGAATTCACTTTATTAATATGAGAAGATTGTCAATTACAATATTACACTCTTGCCATTGAGCATAATCCTAACAATCTCCCACTTGCTCTATAGCAAGTGTGTCATATCTCTCATTCCCATGTTCTCTAGATGTCCATCAAAGCTCTTCTGAGGTAGAGCCTTTGTGAAAGGATCCGCTAGATTTTCTGCTGACGCGATTTTGGTGATTGTCATGTCTCCCCTATGAACAATTTCCCTCAAAAGGTGATACTTCCTTTCAATGTGTTTACCTCTCTTATGACTTCTTGGTTCTTTCGAATTAGCCACTGCACCACTGTTGTCACAGTGTATAGTGATCTGCTTATTCGCACTAGGAACCACTTCTAAGTCAATCAAGAATTGGCGGAGCCAAACAGCCTCTTTGGAAGCTTCGCATGCAGCAACATACTCAGCTTCCATGGTGGAATCAGCAATACAAGATTGCTTGATACTCCTCCATATGACTGCTCCTCCTCCAATGGTAAACACAGATCCTGATGTGGATTTTCTAGAGTCAGAATCTGACTGGAAATCAGAATCTGTATACCTAACGGGAATTAAATCCCCTCCAGAGTATACAAGCATATAATCTCTAGTTCTCTTGAGATACTTGAAAATATTCTTGACTGCCGTCCAATGATCAGGACCAGGTTTCGATTGAAACATGCTAACTATGCCAACAGCAAAACAAATATCTGGTCTAGTACAGAGCATTGCATACATGAGACTTCCAACTGCCGAGGCATATGGAACTCTACTCATGAATTGCTCTTCATGCACATTCTTAGGTGCTTGACCCTTAGAAAGTTTGATTCCATGTCTAAAAGGTAACATACCTTTCTTGGAATCTTGCATGGTGAATCTAGACAAGATTTTATCAATGTATGTAGCTTGGGATAATGCAATCGTTCTATTCTTTCTATCCCTTATTACTTGGATACCAAGAATATAACTTGCTTCTCCTAAGTCCTTCATATCAAATTGTTTTGCTAACCATTCTTTCACTAATGTCAATACACCTACATCGTTTCCAATGAGTAGTATATCATCAACATAAAGAATGAGGAAAACCAACTTGTCGCCTTTGATCCTTTTTTATACACAAGGTTCGTCAGGGTTTTGAATAAATCCAAAACCCTTTACAGCTTGATCGAACCTTATGTTACAGGATCTGGATGCTTGCTTTAGTCCATATATGGACTTTGCAACTTGCATACTCTTTCTTCTTGGCCTTTTTAATGAATCCCTCTGGTTGCATCATTTAGATGCTCTCGTCAAGACTTCCATTAAGGAAAGCTGTCTTGACGTCCATTTGCCAAATCTCTAGGTCTAGAGATGCTGCAATGGATAAGAGTATCCTAATGGATTTAAGCATGGCCACAGGTGAGAAGGTTTCCTCGTAATCGATACCTTCTTTCTGTGTATAACCTTTAGCTACTAGTCTAGCTTTGAAGGTTTCCACCTTACCATCCATACCTCTTTTCCTCTTATATACCCACTTGCACCTAATGGGTTTATCCCTTTAGGCAAGTCTACAAGGGACCAGACTTTGTTATTGAACATCGATTCACTCTCGGATTGCATTGCCTTTTGCCAATGACGACAATCAATATCCTCCATAGCTTCCTTGTACGTGTAGGGATCATCGTCGTCCGGGAGATTCTCAATAGATTCTCCTAGACCGATGTATCTTTCGGGTTGTGTTCTAACCCTCCCACTACGACGAGGAATGGTAGGTTGTTGATCTTGTGTTGGAGTGGAACTTACAATTGGGCTGGGTTGTGAAACCTCTTATGGAATTGTATCTCCTGACATCTCATTCAGGACAATTATACTTTTGGGCACAAAATTATTCATATAGTCCTTTTCTAGAAATGAAGCATTTGTTGAAACAAATACTTTTAGATCAGAAGGACTATAGAAATAATATCCTTTAGTTCATTTTGGATACCCCACAAATATACATGTTTCCGAACGGGACTCCATCTTTTCTATCTTTCCTTTCAACACATGTGCAGGACAACCAAATATCCTCATGTGTTGTAAACTAGGCTTTCGCCCAGTCCACAATTCATGTGGGGTTTTAGGGACAGATTTAGATTGTACATCGTTTAGAATATATATTGCTGTTTGTAGAGCATATCCCCAAAAAGAAATAGGAAGTGTTGAATAACTCAACATTGATCTAACCATCTCTAAAAGAGTCCTCTTTCTCCTTTCTGCTACCCCATTTTGTTGAGGTGTACCTGGTGCAGAAAGTTGAGAAACTATCCCATTATCAATAAGATATTGCTAAAACTCTCCAGATAGATATTCTCCACCACGATCAGATCTCAAGATTTTTATATGTTTCTCAAGCTGATTTTCTACTTCAGCTTTGAATGCTTTGAACATATCAAATGCATCCGACTTATGTCTCATGAGATACACGTAACCAAATCTTGTGTAATCATCTGTGAAGGTGATGAAGTTCTCATATCCACCTCTAGCTTGAATGCTCATAGGACCACATACATCAGTGTGTACTAGTCCTAAACATTCAGTGGCTCTTGCACATTTGGTATTGAACGGCCTTTTGGTCATTTTACCTTCCAAACAAGATTCACAAGTTGGTAGATCATCAACCTTTAAGTCACTTAAAGGTTCCATCACATACCAATCTTTTAATCCTATTAAGGTTAATGTGACCTAGGCGTAAATGCCAAAGATAAGTTTCATCTTTTGATAATTTTACTCTTTTATGATTAGGTTCCGTTATTTCTGTGTCTAACGAGTGAGAGATATTTCTATGCAAAAAGAATAAACCATTTTCCAATGTACCTTTGCAAACAACTTTGTCATTCTTACTAATAATAAAAGTTTTATTAAAAGTAACCGAATATCCAAACTTATTTAAACAAGAAACTGAAATTAAATTCCTCTTGAATTGAGGTACATAATAAACGTCTATTAAATCTAAATGCCTACTAGAATCTAAAATAACTCTAATATCTCCCACTGCACTTGCAGACACTAACGTTCCGTTGCCAAAGCGCAAATTGACTTCATCTTCATTCAACCTTCTCTTTTCCTGAAACCCCTGCAAGGAATAACAAACATGATTAGTGGCTCCAGAGTCTATGATCCAAGAATCAGTAGAATCTGCCAAAAACATGTTTCTAGATAATTAACATTACCTTCTTCCTTCTTTTTCTGGGACTTTGGGCAATCTCTTTTCCAATGTCCTTTTCACCACAAAGGAAGCATTTCCCTTTGATCTTGGTTACTTTCTTGGTTTCCTTCTTTGTAGGCCCAAGTTGCTTTTTCTTCTGTTGTTTCTTGACCTTCTTACGGGTCTTAACAGTAGCAACTTTACCAACCAAATGAATCTCTTGACCTTTGTTTTTCACAAGGATCTTTTCAGCGCTTTGAACATCTTGCATCAGGCTCTGCAAGGTGTATTCCTTTTTTTTCAAGGTGTAGTCCAACTTGAACTGATCAAAGGAATCTGACAGTGAGTTAACTACCATATCAATTTTGGTCTCACCATCAATCTCAGCACCATTTAGTTCAGCAATATTGAGATGTGCTATGACTTTCATCATGTGATCTTTCACAGATTGTCCAGGTTTCATCCTAAGATTCATAAAAGCAGTCACTGCCTCTCTCTTAGTCGTCCTAGACCTCATAGCAAACATTTCCTCTAGAGGCATCATTATATCACCAGCGGACTCCATTCCTTCATGTTGCTGTTGCAACACGTCGGAGATAGTGGCCATAATGTAACATTTTGCCATATCATCAGAAGTCTTCCACTGCTCATACTCATCTCTTTGCATCACATTAGATTCATTATTAGGAAGGGGTGGTTTAGGAGTGGTCAGAACAAACTTATGTTTTTCACTTTGCAGCAACAACCCAATTTTCCTTTTCCATGTTACGTAGTTATCTCCGGTTAAGGTGTTATCTTTCAGGATGTTCATAAGTGATGGGGTCTTTATTTCTGATTAAAACAAAAACATATATAAGTAAATAATCATGATAATAGCACTTTTAAAAATTTATCTTGAATTAAAATAAATAATTCAATCATAAAAATTCAACGGTGATCCAACACCTATAAATATTACGCCTCCTTTGGGAGTTCGCACTATTTACTAGTTAGACTAGGTCCCACCTAATTGTTTACATAACAACCAGCGTTTTTAATTTTAGCCTTGTAATTTTTATTAACAAGAACTCTTGGGAGGATATTAATAAAATTACATTGAGTGTGTTACCACGATATCGACCCTCAATTTTCTCTCACGAAAATCCCTCCTTGGGGAGTAGATTTCGTTTAAGTCAATTGTCTAGTCTATCCTTGTAAGGAAGTATATTGTTAAATTCCATTTATGGACGCCCCTTGGGGGGATTACCAAAAATAATAAAACTCAACTAATCTTGGAGGCCATAGGCGTTCTTGCACATCTTCTCCCACTCAATTATTTAAGGCGTGTGATTAAATCCCAAAAAATGATTTTTACCAAGTTATCTAGATGCCAATTAGATACCTAAATCATTCAATACATGTTTATACCAAAAGAGATGTATGAGTGGCACTCCTATTCTAAAATGTCATGTTATCATACAACAACAAATATTGTAATATTTAAGCAAAAATTAAATAGCAAAAATTTTGGCCCATCCTAGAAAAGCAAGTAAATTACAATTGTTAGGAATACAAGATCTTCAGGTGGCCATCAACCATACACTCATCCCTCGGCCTCCTCCCATGGACGTGCACAGCCCACAACCCCACAAAGGGGCTGCCTTGTGCAGCCCATAAGGCCACACAAGGATGCCGTGCGCAGCCCACCAAGGATTGGGCTCGCCATATGCAGCCCAATCCAGTCCTAGGGTGCGCACGGTGCTCGTTCTCGGTTCCGGTTGCTTCGTTTTTCTTTGTGTCTTCGAATTTTCAATACCCGAATACATTACATCATATTACGAATAAATTACTGCAGCAAATTTTTTTTTATTTTACTGCAGTAAGATTTACAAAAAAAATACTGCACCTGATTACAAAAAAAAAAAAATTACTGCATTTATTTTACATACAAAAAAAAATAAAACCCTAGCAACTACCAAGAAGGAATTACGGTGATAATAGACCACCCTTCTTGTTACAAATCCGAAACAAAAATTACATTGAAATTCTAGGACCAAAATCGAGTAATAACAATTCACTTTATAAAACATATATAAGTACATACAGTCAACACGTAATTATATATGCGAATACCTAGAGTGTCATCTCTTTCTAAAACATGTATAATCACAATAAAAAAGAAATAGATTCACGTATATATACGTTAATTAATTAAAAGGTACAACCAGGGCTCTGATACCAATTGTAGGGAAAAATCGATATAAAACGCAGCGGAAGACACGAAAAATAGATTTCGTATGGTTTTAAATTTTTTCTCAAAGTTGAACCTTAACCTTTTAATTAATTAAACTCAAAAATATACGGTTAGAGTTAAATACCTCTTGACGCGTGATCCGATTAACTTACGTCGATTGGTAATCCACAAAATCTTTTCCGATGCCCGTGAACAGTACCCGCGTGAACAGTGATTGTGAACAGTACCCGCGTGAACAGTGATCGTGAACAGTACCGCGAGATCTTCCAATCCGAACACGTACGTGAATCACCTAGGAGCGTGGTCTCCCTTTTTCTTTGAATTGCAAACCTGAAAATGGATAAACAAAGTTTTCTTTTTCTTTTGTTAGTCACAAAACAATCAAAAGAAGACAAAAATTATTCCGGTCACTTTTGAGTTCTCAATCTAATGATCGAAACTCGCGTGAACCTAATTCGATGTTGTACACACAAGCTTATTGATGAATAAGCAATCAGTGTACTATCAAAGAATAATCTCTTCTCTCTTTTATGTTTAGTAGAATAAAAATTATCCTTTTCTATGAATTGAGAAGAAGAAGAAAGATTGAATCATTCAATCAACTATGGTGGCCAAATTCTATATGTGGTATTATATAGGTGGCCAAAATTTTGCTTCCTCTTCTATTTAGGATTGCCGAAATCTTCCTCTAAATGGACTAGGGTTGCCGCAAATCACATACCAAAAAGAGTTTGTGTTGCACCCTAATTTCCATCAACCTTTAGACTTCAAAACCTAATCCAACTCATAGATATTTTTATTCTTTTATTGACTAAATAAAAAGACTTCTTATTTGATTAAATAAATAAAATTAATTATTTATTTTCTTATCAAACAAGTCTTTTACTTTTAATATACTACTACCAATAGTATAACTTTAGGAAATATATTTCCTAATCAGAAAAAGATTTGTTTCTTAATTAAACAATTAATTAATAAATTAACTAATTCTTATTTAATTAAAACAATGAAACAAAATAATATATTAGGTTAATATATACACCTTGCCGCCCCACTTATATAAATGGGGCATATATTATTTTCTTATTTCATTTAATCCATTGGACTTTAAATAAAAGCCCACATGTGAACCAGACCCATTCTTACTAAAAGAAACAAGCCCACATGTCTCCTTTTAATATATTAATATAATAGTGCAGCCCATTAATATAATAATAGACATATTATATTCTTGATATATTAAAAACAATTCTAGATGGACCCTTAAATCGGCCCAGTAGAATATATCAAGTGATCTATGCAAATACGTGTGGATTGGGGATCTTGGCGGGCTATCTAAATTTAAGCTTCAATAGACACAACCTAATCACAATCAACAAATGATTCACTTAGGTCCAATCTATTAATTTTAACTCATTCCACTAAAGAGCTAAGATTGAACTCTTAAATAAAGATAGAATAAGGAGATGTTTCTCATTCATACCCTAGACAATCTTATAGGAGATGGTGTATTCTCGTGAATAATATCAGTAATCGCCAAGAGCTCATAGACCGCCTATAGCTCTCCAAGTTACCATATTTCCTCATATAACAACATTTCGAACTTGGATACTTTGACTTGTCCAGAAGCCATGTTTTCAATAATCATTATTGAAAACTCAACGTTGAGATTTAATATTCAATACCTCAAAACATCCATATGATGATATTATACTCTCATTTAATAAATGGAGCCACGATGTCCATATCTATAAATGAAGTCCTCTATCGATTAACAAATGTATACCACCAAACTATCGAGGATAGACTATGCTATATAATCGTACTCATTGATAGCTCTAATGATAACACTTGCAACCATAAGTCCATCATTTATCTCAGGATTAAGATAGACTCTCTGATTGTCCTCTTTAATGAAAAGACTTATATCTAGTGACGGTTCCAGATAAAGTATTTCATTGTGATCCAGTTCAATGCACCTAGTGCACTAGATTCTTTTACTTGAAAACCTTTCGATGATTTTAGACTCATCATATTCATTTGATCTCACTCAAATGCTAGTAAAAGAATTCTACAACTTTAACAAGATAGAGGTGCCCAACCTTTAACTTAAGTGTTGAACGTTATTCAAGACTAACTAAAGAATTGTGTCTACCTCATACATATCCGGATGTATGAACAATTCTTCATGTCTCACAGTATTTTGACCTTATGATTATTTACCTTGACAATTATAATAATAAATGCTATAAGTAATTGTAAGAATCAGAATTCACTTTATTAATATGAGAAGATTGTCAATTACAATATTACACTCTTGCCATTGAGCATAATCCTAACATCTTTTTTCTGACGCTTTGTTGTTCTCATATCGTCGTGTTCCATCTTGACTTTGAGTTGCTCGTCAATCTCGACCTGTTCAAGAGCCTGATCATAGGCCTCCTGATAAGTCTCGGGCGGTCTCTTGGCAAAGGAGCGGAAAATCTTTCCCGCCCATAGGTTCCGCCCGAAATTGGCGAGAGTCTCTTTCTCGGTGAAAACTTTCATTTGTATGACCTCTTTGTGAAAACGTTCCACGTACGATCGAAGTGTCTCACTTCGTTCCTGAATCACATATTGGAGGTGTATGGGATCCTTCGGACGAGGTTTGACCCCTTGGAACTGCGAGCAAAAATCTGTTGATAACTTTGTGAAAGAATCCACACTGCCAGCATGCAGCTTCCTGAACCAAGTTTTGACGTAGTCGGTTAGGGTTGTTGGAAACATCCTTCACATAGCTGCTCTGGTAGTGTTCTGGACCTCCATCTGTTAGACGAAACTCTCCAGGTGGCTTAGAGGATCTTCCGTTCCGGAGAACTTATCTGCTGGCATTTTAAATTTTAGTGGGAGCTCCACTTCCCGGATCCTCCTATTGAAGGGAGCTTTCATCTCTCTCAATGGATCCTTTTTATCCTCTTTATTCTTTCATTTTCTTATCTGCTGGACCTCCTTCTGTAGCTTTGCCAGCTGATCTCTCAGTCGCTTGTTCCTAGGTTTCTTTGAGTTGACCTCGGATTCTTCACTGTCGAGTCCCTCGGTTGAACTGGCGACCTCTATACGGTTCCCTTCATGGACAGGATCCACTCTGGAAGTTTGTCGACTCTCTTCCTCTTGGGCCTGGGCGTTCCTCTTTGATGCCGTTGGGCGAGGTACCTCTCGTTGCTCCCGAGTCAAGGCATCTGCGGCAGACTTAACTCGCATGGGTTGATATTGTGAAGGTCTTTTCGGAACTGGGGGCATGGGTCCCAGCCTATCCCGGATCAAAAGTTGGGGCCCAGTCCTGTCTCGAGCTGGCTTTGGAAGAGGAGGTCCCAGGCGGTCGAAGGCAGGCTGCCTAGCTCCGAACCTGCTCGATTCTCCCTGATCATTCAGGTTTGTTGGCTGGACTATGATGCCTTCGGCGAGCAAGCGGATGAGGACGGTTTCTACAAAGGCTACAGCTTGTTGGTCAAGTGCGGCCTGGCTCACTATTGGGTGGCTAGAAGCCCGCGCATTAGTTGTTTGGACCGGAGCTTGATTGCCATATCCAGACTTCCTCCCCTTTCTTGGGGCCTTTCGCGTAGGCCTCGCCGAGGGTTGTTCCGAGACTCCATGTTGGCATGGGAAGAGCGGAGCCTCATGGTTCCTGCGAAACAACGAAAATGCAAATGCAAATAGTTGACTTGATTAACTTGGTGTAAGGTTATTCCGACAAGCGGCGCCAGAAAGTGTTAACGAAAATTTTGCTCAAGATGAGAAATCTCAGTTAGCACCCTCGAGACCACTACCACATAGGTGGTGGCCAAGGTTAAACGTATGTGTAAATAGTACCTAATAAAATGACAAGGAACGATGATACTATTCACCACCCTAAAGAATTAAAAAGAAAAATACTCTCTTTATTGATAATGTATGATATACAAATCTCTCTCAAATTGCTCTCAATTTTCTCTAAGGTGTCGTCGGGTATTTGTCGTATGCCTGTCGAAAAGTAGTATCCTCTTTCAGAAGGTTCAAGTCCTCCTTTAATACCTTGTCTTCATAGGTCAAACTTATTGATTTCCCCCCTTGATTTTCTCCATCTCTTCCCTCCTTATCGGACGGGATTTTACATTTAAAATGTTATTGACTTTGAGTTAATTGCTAAATCGAGGATATCTTGGTGGAGATCAATTTGTTTCCTACTTAGACTCTATTACTTGTTCTGTACGTACATAACGTCTTAAGATATGATCCTATGTGTCTTCAGGTCTAGCATGTTCTCCCATAGGGGTCGATGAATATGGTATGTAATGTGGCGAGGTACATCAGATAGTGAGGTCGATCAGTGTTCTAGCCCTGATATAAAGGAATTTCGTCTAATCGGAAGCTAGGTCTAGCCTCCCTTGACTTTTTGAAACTAGGTACGGCCTCCTACGGACACCTCACTATGTCACCGAGGTATAGGCGAGCTTCTGGAGTGAGGTAATCCTGACTTCGGGGGGATTTCTTGGTCTCAGGTTCGGTGACACGGGCTTGATAGGACCGTGACGGGCTCTACTCCTGGTGTTTCTGGAGCCCGTCCTTGTTCCTGTGGGGCGGTACCATAGCTCGGTTTCGGGTAACATGGTCTTCTGGTGGATGACCTCGGGCATGGAGCTAGGTTTAGAGGGTGGAAAATTTCCCTTTGGTCCTTAGCCAAATTTGGCTATTAACTTAACATTAAGTTTTCAATAGTATCTATTGAAATGTGGCTTCTGGACAAGTCAAAATATCCAAGTTCAAAATATGGTCATATGGGTAAATATGGTAGCTTCGAGAGCTATAGGCGGTCTATAAGCTCTTGGCGATTACTGGTATTCTTCACGAGGATACACTATCTACATTAAGATTGTCTAGGGTATGAATGAGCAATATTAACTTATTCTTTCTTTATTTAAGAGTTCAATTTTAGTTCTTTAGTTGAATGAACTAAAATTAATAGATTGAACCTAAGTGAATCATTTGTTGATTATGATTAGGTTATGTCTATTGGAGTTTAAATTTAGATAGCCCGCCAAGATCCCCAATTCACACGAACTTGCATGGATCACTTGATATATTCTACCGGACCAATTATGGGTCCATCTAGAATTGTTTTTGGATTTCGGAATCCAAAACTTTTTGAGAGGTGCAGTCTTATGTGATCCAGACATGCAGTAACTCTTCAAAAAGGCCTGGAACGGGTGGCCAAGGATGTAGGAATCTTAGGTTGGCCTTAATGGGGTGCGTTCAGCATTCCATTACTACATTAAGAATATAATTTGCATATTTTAAATAAATGGGCTGCTAAATTATATTGATGTCTTAATTTAAGGCATGTGGACTTGTTTATTTTATAGTAAGAATGAGCATAGTTCACATGTGGACATTTTATTAAAGTCCAATGGATTTAATAAAATGGAAAAATAATATATTGTACAAGTATATACTTGGGCGGCAAGGCTAATTAATTAGTCTAATATATTGTTTTATTTTATTAATTAATCAAATGGAAATTAATTGGTTAATTAATTAATTGTTTGATTAAAAGTTAAAATCTTTTTCTAACTAGGAGTAGGACTCTTAGTGTCATACTATTGTTGGTAGTATGGTAAATATCAAAGACTATATTTGATAAGTAGATAAATAAAAGTATTTTATTTATCTAGTCAAATTAGGAAGTTTTTAATATTGTTACAATTTTAATATTCAATAATTTATTATTGGATAATACACTCATGAGTTGGAATAGAACTAAAAATTGATAGGAGACTTGGAGAAGTAGAAAATCTACTTGTGTGAGGATTTGACTACAAGGTAGAAATCCTACTTGAGTGAAAATTTTGGCCACCATATATATATATATATATATATATTATTAAATTCGGAATTAATAAGGTGAGTTAAAAAAAAAAGTTTTCTTTTTTTTTGAAAGAAAGAATTTTTATTCTCTTGCTTTTGAATAAATAAAAAAAAACTTCCAACTCAAGAAAGGGGTGTAGAATTCGGCCATAGAGAAGAAGAATAAGGAGCGTTTTATTTTCGATAGTACATTAGAAGCTTTTACATCAAAAGGCTTAATGTACAAGATTGAATTAGGGTTCACGCGAGTTTTCGATTAAAAGATTCAGAATTCACAAGTGACCAAACGTTCTTTATTTTCTCTACGAGGATTATTGTGACTAACAAAAAGAAAAAGATTTTTGTTTCCATCATCAGGTTTACAATTCAAAGAAAGAGAGCCCACACTCCTAGGTGATTCACGTTCGTGATTGGATTGGAAGATCTTGCGGATTCAATTCGAAGTAAGCGGATTCAAATCGACGCAATATCAATCGTCAAGTGAAAAAGGTACGATACTTTTATTAGATGTCAATTAATCTAGGGTTAAGGTAATTTCTTTTAAAGGAAATGTTTTGAAATATACCAACCAAGTTTTTCGCTTCCGCCGCGTGTTTTTCCCAACAATTGGTATCAGAGCGTGGTTGTACCCTTGATTAATTGATGTATATATATATATATATATATATATATACGTGAATCTATTTATTTTTTATTGTAAATATGCATGTTTTAGAAAGAGATGACACTCTAGGTATTCGCATATATAATTACATGAGAATGTATGGATATATATGTTTTATAATATGGTTTGTTATTGCTCGATTTTGGTCATAGAATTTCAATGTAATTTTTGTTTGGAGTTGTAACAAGAAGGGTAGTCTATCATCGGCATAATTTCCTTCTTGATAGTTGTTAAGTTTTTTTTTATTTTATCGTTGTAATAAAAAAAAACTGTTGTAATATATTCAAGTTTCGAAAATTTGAAGAATTGAAGAATTGGAAGCAGAAAAAGAAGCAACGGAGGAAGGCCGCAGTAGCCCGTGGGCGCAAGGTAGTCGTGCAATCCTTCGGGTGCGCGCTTGGTACTGCGCATGGGGCAGCTGTGTATGGATTTTGGCGCGTAAGAGTTTTGATGGACCGCCGCTTGATGACTTGATCGCCAAGTTAGGGATTCTTGTATTTCAAACAAATGTAATTTACTTGCTTTTCTAGGATGGACCAAAGTTGTGGCTATTTATTTTTCGTAAATATTACAATGTTTATCATTGTTTGATAAAATGTCATATAGAATAGGAGTACCACTCATATATCTCTCTTGGTATGAACATGCATTGAATGGTTTAGGTATCTAATTGGCATCTAGATAACTTGGTAAATCATTCTATGGAATTCTCTATCACACACCTTAAACAATTGAGTGGGAGAAGCTGTTTTGAACACCTTATGGCCTCCAAGATAAGTTGAGCTTTATGTTTTGTGTGATAACCCCCCAAGGAGTATCCATGAATGGAATTTAGCAAGATACTTCCTTACAAGGATAGACTAGACAATTGACTCAAACGATATCTACTCTCAAAGGAGGGATTTTCGTGAAGGAATATATTGAAGGTCGATATCTTGGTAACACACTCAATGTGGTTTTATTGATCTCCTCCTAAGATGTCTTGTCAATATGAATCACAAGGCTAAATTGAAAACGCTGGTTGTTATGTTAACAATTAGGTGGGACCTAGTCCAACTAGTAAATGGTGCGAACTCCCAGTGGATGTTGGATCACCGTTGAATTTTACGATTGAATTATTTTATTTAATTCAAGATAAATATTCAAAAGTGCTTTATCATGATTGTTTACTTATATAATTTTTGTTTTATTAAGAAATCATGATCCCATCCCTAATCAACATCCTAAAAGATAATACTTTAATTGGAGAAAATTATGTCACATGGAAAAGGAAAATTGGGCTATTGTTACAATCTGAAAAGCATAAGTTCGTTTGTCTACTCTTAAACTACCTGCTCCCACTAATGAATCTACTGAGCAGCAAAGAGATGAGTATAAGCAGTGGGAGACCTCAGATGAGATGGCCAAATGTTACATTATGGCCACCATCTCCGACGTGTTGCAACAGCAACATGAAGGAATGAGTTCTACTGCCGATATAATGATGTCTCTAGAAGAGATGTTTGCTATAAGGTCCAGGATGACTAAGAGAGTGGCAATGACTACTTTTATGAATCTTAGGATGAAACCAGGACAAGCTATGAAAGATCAGATGATGAAGGTCATAGCACATCTCAACATTGCTGAACTCAATGGTGCTGAGATAGATTGTGAGACGAAAATTGACATGATTGTCAACTCACTGTCAGATTCCTTTGATCAGTTCAAGTTGGACTACACCTTGAACAATAAGGAATACACCTTGCAAGGCCTGATGTAAGATGTTTAAAGCACTGAGAAGATCTTTGTGAAAGGCAAGGGTCATGAGATTCATACGGTTGGTAAAGTTGCTACTTTTAAGACCCTTAAGAAGGTCAAGAAACAACAGAAGAAAAGCAACTTGGACCTACCAAGAAGGGGTTTGAGAAAAGGAAAAGACTGAATGAAAATGAATTCAAATTGCGTTTAGGCAACAGAGCGTTGGTGTTTGCCTATGCAGTGGGAGATATTAGAATTAATTTAGAATCTAGTAGGCATTTGGATCTGATAGAAATTTATTATGTACCTCAATTTAAGAGGAATTTAATTTCAGTTTCTTGTTCAAAATAAATTTGGATATTCGGTTACTTTTAATAAAAGTTTTATTGTTATTAAGAATGATAAATTTGTTTGCAAAGGTACATTGGAAAATGGCTTATTCTATTTGCATACAAATATATCTCACTTGTTAGACACGGAATCAATGGAATCTAATCATAAAAGAATAAAATTATCAAAAGATGAAACTTACTTGTGGCATTTTTGCCTAGGTCATATTAACCTTGATAGGATTAAAAGATTGGTTAGTGATGGACCTTTAAGTGACTTAAAGACTTAAAGGTTGATGATCTACCAACATGTGAATCTTGTCTGGAAGGTAAGATGACCAAAAGGCCGTTCACGACCAAAGGCATAAGAGCCACTGAATGTTTAGGATTAATACACACTGATGTGTGTGGTCCTATGAACATTCAAGCTAAAGGTGGATATGAATACTTCATCACTTTCACGGGTGATTACTCGAGATTTGGCTATGTGTATCTCATGAGACATAATTCAGATGCTTTTGACATATTCAAAGCAATTAAAGATGAAATAGAAAATTAGCTTGAGAAACACATTAAAATCTTGAGATATGATCGTGGTGGAGAATATCTATCTGGTGAGTTTCAGCAATATCTTATTGATAATGGGATTATTTCTCAGCTTTCTGCGCCAGGTACACCTCAACAAAATGGGGTGGCAGAAAGGAGAAATATGACTCTTTTGGAAATGGTTAGGTCTATGTTGAATTATTCAACGCTTCCTAATTCCTTTTGGGGATATGGTTTACAAACTGTTATGTACATTCTAAACGATGTACCATCCAAGTCGGTTCCGCAAACATCGCATGAGTTGTGGACTAGGCGAAAGCCTAGTATATAACACTTAAGGATATTTGGATGTCCTGCACACATGTTAAATGGAAAGACAGAAAAGATGGAGTCCAGTTCAGAAACATGCATATTTGTGGGGTATCCAAAAAGAACGAAAGGATATTATTTCTATAGTCATTCAGATATTAAAGTATTTGTTTCGACAAATGCTAAATTTCTAGAAAATGACCATATGAATAATTTTGTGCCTAAGAGTATAATTGTCCTAAATGAGCTTTCAGGAGTTACAATTCCACAAGAGGTTTCACAACCTAGCCCAATTGTAAATTCCGCACCATCACAAAATCAACAACCTACAATTCCTCGTCGTAATGAGAGGGTTAGTATGTAGGGAAAAATTGCTTAAAACCGCAGCGGAAGGCGAAAAAATAATTTTCGTATAGTTTAAAATTTTTCTAAAGATTTGAACCTTAACCCTCTAATTAATTAAACTCAAATATACGGTTAGAGTTAAATACCTCTTGTCGCGTGATCCGATTGACTTACGTCGATGGTAATCCGCAAGATCTTCAATCCTAGCACGTACGTGAATCACCTAGGAGCGTGGTCTCCCTTTTTCTTTGAATTGCTTACCTTAGAATGGATGTATGGAATTTCTGATCTTGATCTTCAATAGTAAAACACCAAGAGCCTAAAAAATAGTTCCGGTCACTTTTGAATTCACAATCAATATTATTGAAACTCGTGTAACCCTAAATCGAAAGTGTGCACAAAACCTTTTGATGTTAAAGGCTTGTAAATGCACTATCGAATGAGAACTTATTTTATTTTTCTCTCTTGGCCGAAAATCTATGTGTATAGGGTAGGATTTTTTTATTTTCAAAACAAACAAAAATCTCTCTCTATTTTGCTTCAAGGTGGCCGAAAATTCATAACCTTATATTTATAGGTTGGCCGAATTTTCTCCTTCACCAAGTAGGGTTGGCCGAATTAATTGAATAGGAAATCTGGGGTTGGTTAATTTCCTTACTTGAAAAGGAATTGTCATTTTCCCTAATTCCTATCAATTCAAGAATCCTAACCCTTGTAGGACTAGTGGTGGCCAAATTCTTTGTATAATAAGGAGTGCATGTGGACTTAATCCTTACCACATTAGGACTCTTATCACTTAAAAGAATTCCAACCCTAATCCAACACATAGTATTTAATTTACTGATCAGGAAAAGATTTTGATTTAAACTATTAATTAAGTAAATAATTAATTAATTCCCATTTAATCAAAACAATAAAATAAAATAATATCTTGGGCTATTTTATTTAGCCTTACCGCCCACACCATGTATATATGGGCCCAATATTATTTTTCTTATTTTATTTAATCCATTAGACTTTAAATAAAAGCCCACATGTGAACCAGACTTATTCTTACTAAAAGAAACAAGCCTACATGTCTCCTTTTAATATATTAATATAATAGTGCAGCCCATTAAATAAATAATAGACATATTATATTCTTAATATATTAAATGCAATTCTAGATGGACCCATAAATTGGTCCGGTAGAATATATCAAATGATCCATGCAAGTACGTGTAGATTGTGGATCTTGGCGGGCTATCTAAATTTAAGCTTCAATAGACATAACCTAATCACAATCAACAAATGATTCACTTAGGTCCGATCTATTAATTTTAACTCATTCCACTAAATAGCTAAAATTGAACTCTTAAATAAAGATAGAATAAGGAGATGTTTCTCATTCATACCCTAGACAATCTTATAGGAGATGGTGTATCCTCGTGAATAATATCAGTAATCGCCAAGAGCTCATAGACCGCCTATAGCTCTCCAAGTTACCATATTTCCTCATATGACCACATTTTGAACTTGGATATTTTGACTTGTCCAGAAGCTATGTCTTCAATAATCATTATTGAAAACTCAACGTTGAGATTTAGTATCCAATACCTCAAAACATCCATATGATGATATTATACTCTCATTTAATAAATGGAGCCACGATGTCCATATCTATAAATGAAGTCCTCTATCGATTAACAAATGAATACCACCAAACTATCGAGGATAGACTGGTAACACTTGTAACCATAAGTCCATCATTTATCTCAGGATTTAGATAGACTCTCCGATTGTCCTGATAATGAAAAGACTTATATCTAGTGACGGTTCTAGATAAAGTATTTCATTGTGATCCAGTTCAATGCACCCAGTGCACTAGATTCTTTTACTCGAAAACCTTTCGATGATTTTAGACTCATCATAACTCATTTGATCCCACTCAAATGCTAGTAAAAGAATTCTACAACTTTATCAAGATAGAGATGCCCAACCTTTAACTTAAGTTGCGAACGTTATTCAAGACTATCTAAAGAATTGTGTCTACCTCATACATATCCGGATGTACAAACAATTCTTCATATCTCATAGTCTTTTGACCTTATGATTATTTACCTTGACAATTATATTTATAAATGCTATAAGATTTTGCAGAATCAGAAATCACTTTATTTATATGAAAAGATTGTCAATTACAATATTACACTATGGCTATTGAGCATAATCCTAACAATCTCCCACTTGCGCTATAGCAAATGTGTCATATCTCTCATCCCCATGTTCTCTAGGTTCCCATCAAAACTCTTATGAGGTAGAGCCTTTGTGAAGGGATCTGCTAGATTTTCTGCCGACACGATTTTGGTAATCGTCACGTCTCCCCTATGAACAATCTCCCTTAAAAGATGATACTTTCTTTCAATGTGTTTTCCTCTCTTATGACTTCTTGGTTCTTTCGAATTAGCCACTGCTCCACTGTTGTCACAGTAGATAGTGATCTGCTTATTCGCACTAGGAACTACTTCTAAGTCAATCAAGAATTGGCGAAGCCAAACAGCCTTTTTGGCAGCTTCGCATGCAGCTACATACTCTGCTTCCATGGTGGAGTTAGCAATACAAGATTGCTTGATACTCCTCCAAATGACTGCTCCTCCTCCAAGAGTAAACAAAGATCCTGATGTGGATTTTCTAGAGTCAGAATCCGATTGGAAATCAGAATCTGTATACCCAACGGGGATTAAATCCCCTCCAGAGTATACAAGCATATTATCTTTCGTTCTCCTAAGATACTTGAAAATATACTTGACTGCCGTCCAGTGATCAGGACCAGGTTTCGATTGAAACCTGCTAACTATGCCAACAGCAAAACAAATATTTGGTCTAGTACAGAGCATTGTATACATGAGACTTCCAACTTGCCGAGGCATATGGAAGTCTACTCATGAATTGCTCTTCATGCTCATTCTTAGGAACTTGTTCCTTAGAAAGTTTGATTCCATGCCTAAAAGGTAACATACCTTTCTTGGAATCTTGCATGGAAAACCTAGACAAGATTTTGTCTATGTATGAAGCTTGAGATAGTGCAATCGTTTTATTCTTTCTATCCCTTATTACTTGGATACCCAGAATAAAACTTGCTTCTCCTAAGTCCTTCATATCAAACTGTTTTGCTAACCATTCTTTTACTGATGTCAATACTCCCACATCGTTTCCAATGAGTAATATATCATCTACGTAAAGAATAAGGAAAACCAACTTGTCACCTTTGATCCTTTTGTATACACAAGGTTCTTCAAGGTTCTGTAAAATCCGAAACCTTTTACAGCTTGGTCGAACCTTATGTTCCAGGATCTGGATGCTTGCTTTAATCCATAAATTGATTTCTGCAACTTGCATACCTATTCCATTTGGCCCTTTTCAATGAATCCTTCTGGTTGCATCATATAGATGCTTTCGTCAAGACTTCCATTAAGGAAAGCTGTCTTGACGTCCATTTGCCAAATCTCTAAATCTAAAGATGCTGCAATGGATAAGAGTATCCTAATGGATTTAAGCATGGCCACAGGAGAGAAGGTTTCCTCGTAATCGATACCTTCTTTCTGTGTGTAACCTTTAGCTACCAATCTAGCTTTAAAAGTTTCCACCTTTCCATCCATACCTCTTTTCCTCTTGTATACCCACTTGCACCCAATGGGTTTTATCCCTTTAGGCAAGTCTACAAGGGACCAGACTTTGTTATCGAACATGGATTCAATCTCAGATTGCATTGCCTTTTGCCAATGGTGACAATCAACATCCTCTATTGCTTCCTTGTACGTGTAGGGATCATCATCGTCAGGGAGATTTTCAACAGATTCTCCTAGACGGATGTATCTTTCAGGCTAAGTTCTAACCCTCCCACTACGACGAGGAATGGTAGGTTGTTGATTTTGTGTTGGAGCGGAAATTACAATTGGGTTAGGTTGTGAAACCTCTTGTGGAATTGTATCTCCTGACATATCATTCAGGACAATTCTACTTTTGGGAACAAAATCATTCATATAGTCCTTTTCCTGAAATGTAGCATTTGTTGAAACAAACACTTTTAGATCTGAAGGACAATAGAAATAATATCCTTTAGTTCATTTTGGATACCCCACAAATATGCACGTTTCCGAACTGGACTCCATCTTTTCTGTCTTTCCTTTTAACACATGTGCAGGACAACCAAATATCCTTATGTGTTGTAAACTAGGCTTTCGCCCAGTCCACAACTCATATGGTGTTCCAGGAACCGAATTCGATGGTACCACGTTTAGAATATATATTGCAGTTTGTAGAGCATATCCCAAAAAGAAATAGGAAGTGTTGAATAACTCAACATAGACCTAACCATGTTCAAAAGAGTTCTATTTCTCCTTTCTGCTACCCCATTTTGTTAAGGTGTACCTGGAGCAGAAAACTGAGAAACTATCCCATTATCAATAAGATATTGCTGAAACTCTCCAGATAGATATTCTCCACCACGATCAGATCTCAAGATTTTTATGCGTTTCTCAAGCTGATTTTCTACTTCAGCTTTGAATGCTTTGAACATGTCAAAAGCATCCGACTTATGTCTCATGAGATTCACATAACCAAATCTTGAGTAATCATCTGTGAAGGTGATGAAGTACTCATATCCACCTTTAGCTTGAATGCTCATAGGACCACATACATCAGTGTGTATTAGTCCTAAACATTCAGTGGCTCTTGCACCTTTGGTATTGGATAGCCTTTTGGTCATTTTACCTTCCAAACAAGATTCACAAGTTGGTAGATCATCAACCTTTAAGTCACTTAAAGGCCCGTCACATACCAATCTTTTAATCCTATTAAGGTTAATGTGACCTAGGCGTAAATGCCAAAGGTAGGTTTCATCTTTTGATAATTTTACTCTTTTATGATTAGGTTCCGTTATTTCTGTGTCTAACGAGTGAGAGATATTTCTATGCAAAAAGAATAGACCGTTTTCCAATGTACCTTTGCAAACAATTTTGTCATTCTTACTAATAATAAATGCTTTATTAAAAGTAACCGAATATCCAAATTTATTTAAACAAGAAACTGAAATTAATTCCTCTTGAATTGAGATACATAATAAATGTCTATTAAATCTAAATGCCTACTAGAATCTATAATAACTCTAATATCTTCCACTGCACTTGCAGACACTAACGATCCGTTGCCCAAGCGTAAATTGATTTCGTTCTTATTCAACCTTCTCCTTTCTTGGAACCCCTGTAAGGAATGACAAACATGATTAGTGGCTCCAGAGTCTATGATCCAAGAATCTGTAGAATCTGCCAGAAAACATGTTTCAAGATAATTAATATTACCTTCTTCCTTCTTGTTCTGGGACTTTGGGCAATTTCTTTTCCAATGTCCCTTTTCACCACAAAGGGAGCATTTCCCTTTGATCTTGGTTACTTTCTTGGTCTCTTTCTTGGTAGGCCCAAGTTGTTTTTTCTTCTGTTGTTTCTTGACCTTCTGACGGGTCTTAACAGTAGCAACTTTACCAACCATATGAATCTCTTGACCTTTGCTTTTCACAAGGATCTTTTCAACGCTTTGAACATCTTGCATCAGGCCCTACAAGGTGTATTCCTTTTTGTTCAAGGTGTAGTCCAACTTGAACTGATCAAAGGAATCTGATAGTGAGTTGACAACCATGTCAATTTTGGTCTCACCATCTATCTCAGCGCCATTTAATTCTGCAATATTTAGATGTGCTATGACTTTCATCATGTGATCTTTCACAGCCTGTCCAGGTTTCATCCTAAGATTCATAAAAGCAGTCACTGCCTCTCTCTTAGTCGTCCTAGACCTCATAGCAAACATCTCTTCTAGAGACATCAAAATATCAGCAGCAGACCCCATTCCTTCATGCTGCTGTTGCAACACGTCGGAGATAGTAGCCATAATGTAACATTTGGCCATATCATCTGAGGTCTTCCACTGCTCATACTCATCTCTTTGCAAAATACTTGATTCATTATTAGGAGCAGGTGGTTTAGGAGTAGTTAGAACAAACTTATGTTTTTCACTTTGCAGCAACAACCCAATTTTCCTTTTCCATGTGACATAATTATCTCCAGTTAAAGTGTTATCTTTCAGGATGTTCATAAGTGATGGGGTCATGATTTCTGAATAAAACAAAAAGCATATATAAGTAAATAATCATGATAAAGCACTTTCGAATATTTATCTTGAATTAATTAAATAACTCAATCGTGAAAAATTCAACGGTGATCCAACACCCATAAATGTTACGCCTCCTTCGGGAGTTCGCACCATTTAATAGTTGGACTAGGTCCCACCTAATTGTTAACATAACAACCAGCGTTTTCAATTTTAGCCTTGCAATTTTATTAACAAGAACTCTCGGGAGGATATTAATAAAATTACATTGAGTGTGTTACCAAGATATCGACCCTCAATTTTCTCTCACGAAAATCCCTCCTCTAGGAGTAGATCTCGTTTGAGTCAATTGTCTAGTCTATCCTTGTAGGGAAGTATTTTGCTAAATTCCATTTATGGACGCCCCTCAGGGGGATTACCAATAAATAATAAAGCTCAACTAACCTTGGAGGCCATAGGTGTTCTAACACACCTTCTCCCACTCAATTATTTAAGGCTATTAAATTCCAAAGAATGATTTTACCAAGTTATCTAGATGCCAATTAGATACCTAAATCATTCAATGCATGTTCATACCAAAAGAGATATATGAGTGGCACTCCTATTCTATATGACATGTTATCATACAATAACAAATATTGTAATATTTATACATAAAAATAAATAGCCACAATTTTGGTCCATCCTAGAAAAGCATGTAAATTACAATTGTACGGAATACAAAAAACTTCTTTCTTGGCGAACAAGACTTCAAGCGACCATCTCGCGTACGTAACTAGCGCGCTCGAAGATCACCAAGCAACCCTTGTGCACGCCTTGCCCATGCAAGGGCATGAGCTGCCGCATGGCCAGCCCATGCATGGGTCGCGCGCGCTGCTGCACCGCAACAAGTGCAGCTGCACGCTTGGTTGCGTGCGCGCTTGTTGTCTCGGTGCGCGTGGGTGCCAAGCTCGGTTCCGGATGCTCCAATTTCTTCAAATCTTCGAGTCTTCGAATCTTGAATATATTACAACTTATTTTATACAATAAAATACTGCAGAAATATATATATATATTTTTTTTATTTAAACTACTGTAGTATTTTTTTTTACAAATAAAAAACTGCACTTATTTTAATACAATAAAAAACTGCACTAAATTTTAATACAATAAAAAACTGCAGTATTTTTATAATAAAATTAATAAGAACTTAGCAACTACCAAGAAAATACATAAAAATAATAGACCACCCTTCTTGTTACAATTCCGAAACAAAAAATACATTGAAATTCTAGGACCAAAATCGAGCAATAACAATTCACTTTATAACAACATATATAAATCCATACATTCCACATGTAATTATGTATGCGAATACCTAGAGTGCCATCTCTTTCTAAAACATGCATAATCACAATAAAAAGAAACAGATTCACGTATATATACGTTAATTAATTAAAGAGTACAACCTGGCTCTGATAGCAATTGTAGGGAAAAATTGCTTAAAACCGCAGCGGAAGGCGAAAAAATAATTTTCGTATAGTTTAAAATATTTCTAAAGATTTGAACCTTAACCCTTTAATTAATTAAACTCAAATATACGGTTAGAGTTAAATACCTCTTGTCGCGTGATCCGATTGACTTACGTCGATGGTAATCCGCAAGATCTTCAATCCTAGCACGTACGTGAATCACCTAGGAGCGTGGTCTCCCTTTTTCTTTGAATTGCTTACCTTAGAATGGATGTATGGAATTTCTGATCTTGATCTTCAATAGTAAAACACCAAGAGCCTAAAAAAATAGTTTCGGTCACTTTTGAATTCACAATCAATATTATTGAAACTCGTGTAACCCTAAATCGAAAGTGTGCACAAAACCTTTTGATGTTAAAGGCTTGTAAGTGCACTATCAAATGAGAACTTATTTTCTTTTTCTCTCTTGGCCGAAAATCTATGTGTATAGAGTAGGATTTTTTTTTTCAAAACAAACAAAAATCTCTCTCTATTTTGCTTCAAGGTGGCCGAAAATTCATAACCTTATATTTATAGGTTGGCCGAATTTTCTCCTTCAGCAAGTAGGGTTGGCCGAATTCATTGAATAGGAAATCTAGGGTTGGTTAATTTCCTTACTTGAAAAGGAATTGTCCTTTTCCCTAATTCCTATCAATTCAAGAATCCTAACCCTTGTAGGACTAGTGGTGGCCGAATTCTTTGTATAATAAAGAGTGTATGTGGACTTAATCCTTACCACATTAGGACTCCTATCACTTAAAAGAATTCCAACTCTAATCCAACACATAGTATTTAATTTACTGATCAGGAAAAGATTTTGATTTAAACTATTAATTAATTAAATAATTAATTAATTCCCATTTAATCAAAACAATAAAATAAAATAATATCTTGGGCTATTTTATTTAGCCTTGCCGCCCACACCATGTATATATGGGCCCAATATTATTTTTCTTATTTTATTTAATCCATTAGACTTTAAATAAAAGCCCACATGTGAACCAGACTTATTCTTACTAAAAGAAACAAGTCTACATGTCTCCTTTTAATATATTAATATAATAGTGCAGCCCATTAAATAAATAATAGACATATTATATTCTTAATATATTAAATGCAATTCTAGATGGACCCATAAATTTGTCCGGTAGAATATATCAAGTGATCCATGCAAGTACGTATGGATTGTGGATCTTGGCGGGCTATCTAAATTTAAGCTTCAATAGACATAACCTAATCACAATCAACAAATGATTCACTTAGGTCCGATCTATTAATTTTAACTCATTCCACTAAAGAGCTAAAATTGAACTCTTAAATAAAGATAGAATAAGGAGATGTTTCTCATTCATACCCTAGACAATCTTATAGGAGATGGTGTATCCTCGTGAATAATATCAGTAATCGCCAAGAGCTCATAGACCGCCTATAGCTCTCCAAGTTACCATATTTCCTCATATGACCACATTTTGAACTTGGATATTTTGACTTGTCCAGAAGCCATGTCTTCAATAATCATTATTGAAAACTCAACGTTGAGATTTAGTATCCAATACCTCAAAACATCCATATGATGATATTATACTCTCATTTAATAAATGGAGCCACGATGTTCATATCTATAAATGAAGTCCTCTATCGATTAACAAATGAATACCACCAAACTATCGAGGATAGACTATGCTATATAATCGTACTCATTGATAGCTCAAATGATAACACTTGCAACCATAAGTCCATCATTTATCCCAGGATTTAGATAGACTCTCCGATTGTCATGATAATGAAAAGACTTATATCTGGTGACAGTTTTAGATAAAGTATTTCATTGTGATCCAGTTCAATGCACCCAGTGCACTAGATTATTTTACTCGAAAACCTTTCGATGATTTTAGACTCATCATAACTCATTTGATCCCACTCAAATGCTAGTAAAAGAATTCTACAACTTTATCAAGATAGAGGTGCCCAACCTTTAACTTAAGTTGTGAACGTTATTCAAGACTAACTAAAGAATTGTGTCTACCTCATATATATCCGAATGTACAAACAATTCTTCATATCTCATAGTCTTTTGACCTTATGATTATTTACCTTGACAATTATATTTATAAATGCTATAAGATTTTGCAGAATCAGAAATCACTTTATTTATATGAAAAGATTGTCAATTACAATATTACACTCTTGCTATTGAGCATAATCCTAACATAGTATACAACCCGAGAGATACATCGATCTTGGAGAATCAGTGGAGAATCTTCCGGACGACGATGATCCCTATACATACAAGGAAGCTATAGAGGATGTTGATTGTCGCCATTGGCAAAAGGCAATACAATCTGAAATTGAGTCTATGTATTTAAACAAAGTCTGGTCTCTTGTAGACTTGCTTAAAGGGATAAAACTCATTGGGTGCAAGTAGGTATACAAGAGGAAAAGAGGAAAGGATGGAAAGGTGGAAATCTTTAAAGCTAGATTGGTAGCTAAAGGTTACACACAAAAGAAAGGTCTCGATTATAAGGTAACCTTCTTTCCTGTGGCCATGCCTAAATCCATTAGGATAATCTTATCCATTGCGGCATCTCTAGACTTAGAGATTTGGAAAATGGACGTCAAGATAACTTTCATTAATGGAAGTCTTGATGAAAGCATCTATATAATGCAACCAGAAGGATTCATTGAAAAGGGCCAAGAGGAAAGGGTATGCAAGTTGCAAAGATCCATATATGGGTTGAAGCAAGCATGTTTAGATTTTCCTTGCAAGATTCCAAGAAAGGCATGTTACCTTTCAGACATGGAATAAAACTTTCTAGGAACAAGTTCCTAAGAATGAGCATGAAGAGCAATTCATGAGTCAAGTTCCATATGCCTCGGCAGTTGGAAGTCTCATGTATGCAATGCTTTGCACTAGACCAGATATTTGTTTTGCCGTTGGCATAGTTAGCAGATTTCAATAGAAACCTAGTCCTGATCACTGGACGGCAGTTAAGCATATTTTCAAGTATCTCAGGAGAACGAGAGATTATATGCTTGTATACTCTGGAGGGGATTTAATTCTCGTTGGGTATACAGATTCTGATTTCCAATCGGATTCTGAATCTAGAAGATCAACATCAGGATCTGTGTTTACACTTGAAATAGGGGTAGTCATATGGAGAAGTATCAAGCAATCTTGTATTGTTGATTCCACCATAGAAGTTGAGTATGTGGCCGCATACGAAGCTGCTAAAGAGGCTGTTTGGCTCCACCAATTCTTGATTGACTTGCAAGCGGTTCCTGATGCGAATAAGCAAATCACTATCTACTGTGACAATAGTGGAGCAGTAGCTAATTTGAGAGAACCAAGAAGTCATAAGAGAGTCAAACACATTGAAAGAAAGTATCATCTTCTGAGGGAAATTGTGCATAGGGATGACGTGACGATTACCAAGATTGCGTCAAAAGAAAATCTAGCGGATCCATTCACAAAGGCTCTTCCACAGAAGAGTTTTGATGGGCATTTAAAGAACATGGGGATGAGAGATATGACACATTTTCTATAGAGCAAGTGGGAGATTGTTAGGATTATGCTCAATGGCAAGAGTGTAATAAGGTATTTGAAAATCTTTTCATATTAATAAAGTGATTTCTAGTTTAACAAATCTTATAGCATTTATAGTTTAATTATTATAATTGTCAAAAGTAAATAATCATAAAGTCAAAAGACTATGAGTAAAGAAGAATTGTTCGTACATCTGGATATGTATGAGGTAGACACAATTCTTTAGTTAGTCTTGAATAATATTCACAACTTAAGATAAAGGTTAGGCGCATTTATCTTGTTAAAGTTGTAGATTCTTTTGCTAGCATTTGAGTGGGATCAAATGTGTTATGATGAGTCTAAAATCATCAAAGGATGGTGTCTTTGGGCAAGAGAATCTAGTGCATTGAATAGGATCATAGTGAAATACTTTATCCAGAACTGTGAATGGATAAAAGTTTTCACTTGAAGACAATCGGAGAGTCTATCTCAATCCTGAGATAAATGATGGACTTATGGTTGCAAGTGTTATCATTTGAGCTATCAACGAGTAGGATTATATAGCATAGTCTATCCTCGATAGTTTAGTGGTATTCATTTGTTAATCGATAAAGGACTTCATTTATAGATATGGACATCGTGGCTCCATTTATTAAATGAGAGTAGAATATCATCATATGGATGTTTTGAGGTATTGGATATTAAATCTTAATGTTAAGTTTTCAATAGTGTCTATTGAAATATGGCTTCTGGACAGGTCAAAATATCCAAGTTCAAAATGTGATCATATGGGTAAATATGGTAACTTGGAGAGCTATAGGCGGTCTATGAGCTCTTGGCGATTACTGATATTCTTCACGAGGACACATTATCTCCATTAAGATTTTCTAGGGTATGAATGAGCAATATTAACGTATTCTATCTTTATTTAAGAGTACAATTTTAGTTCTTTAATAAATCGAACCTAAGTGAATCATTTGTTAATTGTGATTAGGTTATGTCTATTGGAGCATAAATTTAGATTGCCCGCCAAGATCCCCAATTCACACGAACTTGCATGGATCACTTGGTATATTCTACTGGTGTTGGGGTTTATGCCCTAAAGATGTAATTTGTAAATGGATTTATGAAATAAATAAAAAGAAAAGTTCAATTCATTCTTGTTGTGTTGTTTATTTTATAACTTGTGCATATATTAACATCCTAGATTGACGGATGTAATCTCAAACTGTGTATATGAGTGTCATATACGGATGGATATAGTAGGAGACGTGCAATCTAAAGAGTCCATAGATAGCAAATAAAGCTGGGTACTTTATTTATGGTTAATCTACAGGTGCGGTCCATTTCGTAATGTATGATGATTCTATCCTGAATCATTCATATGAGATATGGGAATGGAGGCACCTTGTATGATGTGATCATATAGGACTGGGCTATGATCTATATGAATCTGTCACCAAGATCCGTTTACTGATGAGATTCATATATATCAACTAATGATGGCTATATGTGGGTGATCTTAATCTTGAGTGTCTTATCTAGTTCTCCAGGTTAGATCGTGGTTTTTGATATATCATGGGTGAGGTCGGATGTAGTTCCTGATCAATATACTCCGTATGTTGGGATTACGGTTTGGCTTGTGGCTGGGAAGGTATGTACACAATAGTGGAATCCACTCCTTCTTGTGAGAAGTAGATGGTAGTTCCCTTAAGGGTTGATTCAGGGCTTGGACAATATGAGCGCTCTCCTAATTCCGTGAGAAAATAGGATTTATTGTCCATTAGAGAATTAACGGTACTTAAAGGATATATGTAATTAGAGGGGTATAACAGACATTATGACCCATCTCTAATTATGAACTACTGTGGAGGATCACATCATGTGTAATAGCTATATCGATGGACACAGAGTTGTATCAGTCTGTGTAAAAGCGTCTACAGTTGAAAGAGTGCAGCTTCAGGTTTTTAGTGGTATAACACCGGAGTTCATAATCAAGGAATATTAATTGAAGAGTTTAATTAATGATTCTGAGGATTATCGGAGCTCAAAATACTGTGGGTCTATTAGGTCCCCTTGCTAGCCCGATCGATTTAGGTAACAAGGGCACGGATAATTAATTGGACAGTCCAATTAATTGTTTTACCAAAGTGACACGTATTTATTCGGGAATTAATTGAATAATGAGATTATTTAATTAATGAATAATGGTGATTAAATAAATTAAATAATAAGATTATTTAACTATGTTATTAATCACTAAATAGAGGGTGATAGTTGATATTTGATTTTAAATAAAATAAGATAATATGATTATTTTATTTTAGTAAATTAAATATTTTAAATTGAATTTAAAATGTTTAAATTCAAAATAAATATTTAATTATCTTTTAAAATAAAAGATATGAGATATCATTTTAAAAGATTTAGTTTTAAAATAGAAAAGATATCAAATAAAAAGAGTTTTAGTTATAAGAATATATATATATATATATATATGATATATATTGATAACAAAAAACACAGCACACAAGGATATACACAAGTGTTTGTATAAGATACAAACTTACTGTGCGTGTAACAAAAAAAAGGATAGTATTTTTTTTTCTTTGAAAAACTAGAATTGTTCTAGTTTTTGTTTTCTCTTAGAAGAAATCGTTTCTTCTTATTTTCCTCTACATCCTCTTAAGTTCCTGAGTACATGACGCGCCCACACGCAGTTACCAGTTCCAGAAATAGCTAGGAAGATCGGTGGTACAGACCAGGAGCATATCGTAAAGTGAAGGAGCCTCCAAATGTTGGTAAGGTTCTAAATTTTTTTTATATATTGATTACAATTTCTTGTGTTTACATATTGTATGTATTAGTTCCGGAAAAATAATTACGATCCTAAGTTCACTAGTCCCAGACCGTTTATGATTTATATAAAAATTTCAAAACCTATTTTCGATGCGTTACCAGTGAACTGGGTTCCAACAACCGGACCAATTCTGGGACCATCTAGAACTATTTTTGGATTTCGGAATCCAAAATTTTTTGAGAGGTGCGGTCTTATGTGATCAAGACATGTGGTAACTCTTCAAAAAAGCCTGGAATGGGTAGCCAAGGATGTGGGAATCCTAGGGTGGTCCCAATGGGGTGCGATCAACATTCCATTAATACATTAAGAATATAATTTGCATATTTTAAATAAATGGGCTTCTAAATTATATTAATGTATTAATTTAAGGCATGTGGAGTTGTTTCTCTTATAGTAAGAATGAGTCTAGTTCACATGTGGACTTTTTATTAAAGTCAATGGATTTAATAAAATGGAAAAATAATATATTGCACAAGTATATACTTGGGCTGCAAGGCTAATTAATTAGTTTAATATTTTGTTTTATTTTATTAATTAATCAAATGGAAATTAATTGGTTAATTAATTAATTGTTTGATTAAAAGTTAAAATTTTCTTCTAACTAGGAGTAGGACTCTTAGTGTCATACTATTGTTGGTAGTATGGTAATATCAAAGACTATATTTGATAAGTAGATAAATAAAAGTATTTTATTTATCTAGTCAAATTAGGAAGTTTTTGATATAGTCACAATTTTAATACTCAATAATTTATTATTGGATAATACACTCATGAGTTGGAATATGGTTAAAACTCAAAATTGATTGGAGACTTGGAGAAGTAGAAATCCTACTTGTGTGAGAATTTGAATACAAGGTAGAAATCCTACTTGAGTGAGAAATTTGGCCACCCTATATATTATTAAATTCAGAATTAATAAGGTGAGTTAAAAAAAAAAAAAATTTGTTTTGAAAGAAAGAATTTTTATTCTCTTGCTTTTGAATAAAAAAAACTTTCAACTCAAGAAAGGGGTGTAGAATTCGGTTAGAGAGAAGAAGAATAAGGAGCGTTTTATTTTCGATAGTACATTAGAAGCTTTTACATCAAAAGGCTTAATGTACAAGATCGAATTAGGGTTCACGCGAGTTTTCGATTAAAAGATTTAGAATTCACAAGTGACTAAACATTCTTTATTTTCTCTACGAGGATTATTGTGACTAACAAAAAGGAAAAGATTTTTGTTTCCATCCTCAGGTTTACAATTCAAAGAAAGGGAGCCCACACTCCTAGGTGATTCACGTTCGTGATTGGATTGGAAGATCTTACGAATTCTATTCAAAGTAAGTGGATTCAAATGAACGTAATATCAATCGTCACATGAAAAAGGTACGATACTTTTATTATATGTCAATTAATCTAGGGATGAGGTTCTTTCTTTTAAAGGAAAATATTTGAAATATACCAACCAAGTTTTTTGTTTCCGCCGCGTGTTTTTCCCAACACTCATTTTACTTGGGTTAGGGGTCGTTCTAGTCGCATTAGAGTTGAGCAGAGATTGGACATGACTTTGGTTTCTGAAGGTTGCACTACTTATTGGTGAGATATCTCATGTGTGGCTCTTCCCTGTTGGTTTTCTGATCACTGTCCTCTTTGGATTCGGTTAGTTGAGTCCCAAGTCTCTACATCTAGACCATACTGTTTTCAAAGTATCTTGGTGGATCATCTTGATTTCATGAACTTGGTTCGCACGGTGTGGAGCATTCCTTGTAATGGTCGACCTCCTCAGGTAGTTATCGGTAAGCTAAAGAATCTAAAAAAAGCTCTCAAGACTTGGAATTGAGAGGTTTACGGTGACCTCAATGCCAACATCTCTAGGAAATCTGCTAAGCTTCGCTCCGTCAGAGCCAAATGTTTGATTTGGGTTTTTCTGAGGAGTTTTTTTTCACTGAGTCGCGCATTCATCATGATCTTGACGTGTTTTACGTAGACAGAAGTGTTTTTTTCGTGATAGATCCAGAGTGAAATGGTTGCAAGATGGTGTTGGGGTTTTTGCCATAAAGCTTGTAATTTGTAAATATGAATTGAACATAAATAAAAGAAGTAGTTTATTCATTCAAATTGTTTCATACTTTTATATAATATGTGTATTCAACATCCAAGATTGCCGGATGTAATTTCAAACTAAGTATATGAATGTCACACACAGATGGATTCAGTTTGAAACAAGCAATCCAAAGAGTCCATAGATAGCAAATAAAGATGGGTACTTTATTTGTGGTTAATCAACAGCTATGGTCCATTCTGTAATGTACGATGATCTTATCCTGGATCATTCATATGGTGATATGAGAATGAAGGCACCTTGCATGATGTGATCATATAGGACTGGGCCACAATCTATATGAATCTCTCAATAAGATCCGTTGCATGATGAGATTCATATATATATCGACAAATGATGTCTATATATGGGTGATCTTAATCCTGAGTGTCTTATCGACCCCTTCATGTTAGATCTTGGTTTTTGGTATACCATGGGTGAGATCGGAGTTACATTCCCAGTCAATATGCTTCGTATGTTGGAATTGTGGTTTGACTTGTGGCTGGGAAGGTTTGTACACAATAGTGGAATCCAGGGTTGATTCGGGGCTTGAACAATATGAGCGCTCTCTTAATTCCGTGAGGAATGTAGGATTTATTGTTCATTAGAGAATCAATGGTACTTAATGGAAAATATGTAATTGGAGAGGTATAACATACATTATGACCTAGCTCTAATTATGAACTACATGTGGAGGATTATACCATATGTTATAGCTATATCGATGGACACCAAAAGTTATTGGTTTGTGTAAAAACATCTACAGTTGAGAGAATGCAGCTTCGGGTTTTTAGTGGAATAACACCGAAATTAATAATCATGAAATATTAATTAAAAAGTTTAATTAATTATTTCTAAGGATTATTGGAGCTCGAAATATTGTGGGTCCATTGGGTCCCCTTGCTAGCCCGATTGATTAAGGTAACAAGGGTTACAGTTAATTAATTGGATTGTCTAGTTAATTGTGTTACGAAAGTGATACGTGTCTATTCGGGAATTAATTGAATAATGAGATTAATTAATTAATGAATATTAATGATTATGTTAATTAAATAATTAGATTATTTAATTGTGTAATTAATCATTAGATGGAGGGTATTGATTGATATTTAATTTTGAATGAAGATAAGATAATTTGATTTTTTTTTTGCAATAAATTAAATATTTAAATTTGAATTTAAAAGAGTTTGAATACAAATCAAATCAAATAAATTAATATTAATTAAAGATATTAGATATCTTAAAAGATTTGAATTTGAATTTCAAAGAGTTTTAATTCAAATCAAGTCGAATAAATTAATATCAATAAATATCTTTAAAGATATCAGATATCTTAAAAGATTTGATTAATTAGTTTTACTAAATATATATATATATATATATATATATATATATATATGATATATGTTTTTGGAAACTAAGACAACACAACATACGTTCAGAATTGAGAGTCAATTTTTTGAGCGTATAGAACAAAAGAAAAGATGAAAAATAAACCTAGAAAGTGTGCTAGGTATTTTTCGGCCAAAGAAAAAAAAATGTTTTTCTTCTTTTCTTCATCCTCCTTGTTCCTGAGTACCGTGACGCGCCCACACGCCGTTACCAATCCCGGGAGATAGCTCAGAAAATCTTGTGGTTCAAATCAGGAAGCAGATCGAAAAGAAGAAAGAGCCTACAAACCTTGGTTTGAATTAGTTTCATCTCTTTCTTATTGTTTTCGATTATTACTGTACAATTGGTTTAATTGATGATTGCATTGAAATTTTAAAAACCTCATTCCGCTGCGCAATCCAAAATCTGGAACCTTCAAAATGGTATTAGAGCCAATTTTGTACAGTATAATCGAATTCGATTACTCTTGATTGCATGTATGAATGTGTAGGCACTTTCTAATGATTGTATGATGTTTATTTTATTTTTTTTATAAACATGGTTGATCGTTAATTGTATGGTACAATGGGTTTAGGGTTCTTATTAAAGGTTGTATATTGTTTTCAATGTAATATTGATGCCGGGATGTATTTTATTATTTTTACTTTTTTTTCTGCTGTATTTTCTTTGTTGTATTTTTTCTGCTATGTATTTTATTGTGAAATATGTATGAAGAAATCCGATGAAGAAGACAAATGGTGAAAGAGAGAAATCAGAAACTCGCTCGACGGGCACTGGTCATGTGGTATTGTTCATGGCACTGTTCATGCGGTTTTGTTCTCGCGGTACTGTTCACTCGGTACTGGTACGGGCAGCCTACGTGCACGAATGACAGCTATATGGGAAAGCGTTATGGGTTGAAAATTCGCGACGTTAGGGTTTCCGAATTTGCAGAAAGATGTTGGACTGAATTTTATTTTTTTTCTTACTTTCGACCTCAAGTATAGTGTTAAAGTGACACTTGGGCTTTAGGTTTGATTCATGAGATGAGTCACAATGATAAAATATTTGAGTGGCGATAATGGCAGCCCTGAAAAATTGTATCTGCACCCCTTTCGTAATCACACCCATTAAAATTTTAAAAAAAAATCTCTAATTTATAAATAAACCCCATTTAATGCCAAAAATACCCTTTCTTTAATTATACTGTGTTGTATTTTTATAAATACACACCACCTATAACTATTATTATGTTATTTAATCAACTTTATTATTATTTTAGATTTTGTTGTTAACTTTAATTCTCTTACTATTCTTTCTCTTCTCGTTTTTTCAAAATTAAACTCCATTTTTTGTTAAAAAATCCATTTAAAGATTTTTTTTATTGGAGAACCACTTTCTGTTTGTGTCCAAAAGTAGAATTGTCCTGAATGAGATGTCAGGAGATACAATTCCACAAGAAGTTTTACAACCTAGCCCAATTGTAAGTTCCACTCCAACACAAAATCAACAACCTACCATTCCTCATCTTAGTGGGAGGGTTAGTAAACAACCCGAGAGATACATCGGTCTGGGAGAATCAGTGGAGAATCTCCCGGACGACGATGATCCCTACACTTATAAGGAAGCAATGGAGGATGTTGATTGTCGTCATTGGCAACTAGCAATGCAATCTGAGATTGAATTCATGTTCAATAACAAAGTCTAGTCCCTTGTAGACTTGCCTAAAGGGATAAAACCCATTGGGTGCAAGTGGGTTTACAAGAGGAAAAGAGGTATGGATGGAAAGTTGGAAAATTTTAAAGCTAGATTGGTAGCTAAAGGTTACACACAAAAAGAAGGTATCGATTACGAGGAAACCTTCTCTCTTGTGGCCATGCTTAAATCCATTACGATACTCTTATCCATTGCAGCATCTTTAGATCTAGAAATTTGGCAAATGGACGTCAAGACAACATTCCTTAATAGAAATCTTGACGAAAGCATCTATATGATGCAACCAGAAGGATTCATTGAAAAGGGCCAAATGGAAAAGGTATGCAAGTTGCAGAAATCCATATATGGATTGAAAAAGGCATCCAGATCCTGGAACATAAGGTTCGATCCAGCTGTGAAAGGTTTTGGATTTATTCAGAATCCTAACAAACCTTGTGCATATAAAAGGATAAAGGGCTACAAGTTGGTTTTCCTAATTCGTTATGTTGATGATATACTACTTATTGGAAATGATGTAGGTGTATTGACATCAGTAAAAAAATGGTTAGCAAAACAATTTGATATGAAGGACTTAGGAGAAGCTAGTTTTATTCTAGGTATCCAAGTAATAAGGGATAGAAAGAATAAAACAATTGCATTATCCCAAGCTTTATACATAGACAAAATATTATCTAGGTTTTCCCTGTAGGATTCCAAGAAAGGTATGTTACCTTTCAAACATGGAATCAAACTTTCTAAGGAACAAGTTGAAAATACACTAAGAGTGATAAAACTAACCTAGAGGGGGGTGAATAGGTTTTAGTTAAATTAAATGCCATCTTTTTGATTATTCAAAATTAAACAACACAACCCCTAATCTCTAACACAATCAATCATTGCCATAATAAAAATGCGGAATAAACAAAAAGACACAATGATATGATTTACGTGAGAAACCTTCCAACTTGGTAAAAACTCACAGGCCTAATCGCCAATCGAACTGTCAAATCCACTATTTGTAAAAACGATTACAACCTAGGTTGACCACATCACACCTAATCGGTTACTAATCCGTCCTTGCTACCCGCAGGCCTTTAATAGTGATTTTAAGCTCTTGCTTGTATACTACCAAAGGCAAATACAAGACTTAACTCTTAAATGAAGAGATATGAAACCTAAAGTGAATATGATGATATTCTAAATGAACAAAATGCAAGTTCAACACATTTAATGCTTATCTAGTCATGTATGAATGCTTTAAACAATCCTAGATATCATGTTGCTATATGACACACATATAACCTAGCTATATGAAATCAAAGCATTCCTAGATGCAATAGCTATCACAATACAACAACACAAACATCAACAAAAATCTCTATTTTTAATGAAAAACTATAATCTAGATGCAAAGGAAACATGAAAGAGATTTCTTGTTAAGCAAGAACACAAAGATGGATGAAAGTGGTGTTCTACTTACCAAGTAAGCTATGTTGATGAAGACCCATGATTAGAAACATCCTAGATGAAACTAGATAATGATAGAACCATGAATGAATGATGGGTGATTGGGTTTTGGACAATAAAAATGGTTTCTTGCTACCTTTTCTTGCATGACACTCTTGAGCTCTAAAAGGAATGAAAAAGAATGGATTCTGAAGCTCTAAAGAGGCAAGGAAGAGGAAATGGCATATATATATGAAGCCCTAGATGAAATGACACCGTTTTGAAAAAAAGTAACAAAATCCCGTCATTACCGCTGTGCATACCGCAGCTCAGGCAAGTTGTCCAGACCGCGGTACACGCAGCAGTGTGCCTACTGGACAACATCGAGGTTAGGACCGCTGTGCGTGCAGTGCACAGGCCACGGTCAAGGCAGCAGAGGCCTACTGATGTTTACCGCGTCAGGGACCGTTGGGCGTACATGTGTACAGGACGCGGTCAAGGCAACATAGGCCAACTGATGTTTACCGCTCTGTATACCGCGATGCAAGCAGAACTTGCCAAACGGTTTAGGCCGAGGTAAGAGAAGAAACTCTCTTTTCCAGGCAGACTCAACACAATAAGTAATGTGCAAGTGTGGAGTGTGATAAATGGCATACAATGCATCATCCAATTACATGTAAACAACAATATAATGCATGCAAGTGAGTTTGTGCAACTATATCCCTTCAAGTAAAAGTAGAATCAAGTAATCTACCTTCCTTGAAGCACTTGGAGTCCAATGGAAGATCTTCAATTCCTAATCTACCCTTTTACAATGATTAACCCAAATTGTGATTTTGTCAACGAAATACGCCAATCATAAAGTGAGGCACTTACAGTCTCCCCCTTTGGCTATTTCGTGACAAAACCACCACTCACAAAAACAAAAGATTGATCAACAAAATTTTCTACATTACAATAAAGCCTATAGTCTTGAACATCTTCAAGTCAATCCAAAATTTGTAGAACCATCCAACTAATCGTGCCTAAATTGTTGTATATTTCGGCCCTCATTCCTATTCCTTTGTCTCGTTGTTGTCTGTATTTTCTGTATATTTTATGTCTAAAAGGCTCGTTGGTGCTAATTACAGGAAATAGATGTAATTCTGGTGTTAGAAGCATTTTGCGGTGGTTCCGACAGAAAAGGGGCAAAAGGAAAGACAAAGGATCATAAGCAGCTCTACAGTGCGGGTCAAGTGCAGGTCAAGTGCGGGTCGTAACTGCACTCCAACCGCACTCCAACAGCACTCATGCTTATAGCCGGGACCTGATACAGGAAAAGATGTTAAAGTGCGGGTACAATGCGGGTCATCCAACCGCACTTCACCCGCACTGTTGCCAAACCAGAGAAGCTGATTTGCACCTAACATTAGAGTGCGGGTCATCCAACCGCACTCCACTCGCACTATTGCTCAAGACAGATGAGTGGATTTTGCACCTGACAGTAAAGTGCGAGTGAAGTGCGAATCAAGTGCGGGTCAAGTGCGGGTAATCCAACCACACTATTTCCCAGATTCGAGAACTGAAGGTGAAGATAACCCATACAGTACGGGTAATTCACCCGCACTCCACCCCACTCTGCGCGCGACAGCTTCTATTTTCAAGCTTAAGTGACCTATTGTTCCATCCCCTATAAATAGAAAAGCAAGGGAACGAACCAGAAGACACCTATATCTCCCAACACTTGTAGTCTAAGCTAGAAACACATCTCTCTATCATCCAAACCATCTCTACTCAATCAAAGGCAACTAGGAGACTTGGATTCAAGCTTCAAGGAAGGAGATCAATCTTCAAGGGTTTTTTCTTTACACTCTCTCTTAGTTTATTGGTTTGTAATAGAGCATGAGTAGCTAAAATACCCCACTATGGGGTTGATGTTATTTGTTTGATGGATACTTGGGCTTTGTAAATAAACTCTATGTGTTATATTTATTCTATCTCTATGTTTTATTCCATTGCTTGAATTGATTTCCATTATTGATTTGCTTGGATACACCCTCTTTGCATGTTGATTTGGATTACTTGAGTAGGCAATCAGGTTGTCTAATGCTCCATTGAATGGAAGGATTTCCAGAAATCCGGCTCTACAACCATGCCTTTAATCTAATCTTGAATTAGTGGTTTTCACTATACACCCTAGGTTAGCCACTTGTGAGAGAACTAGAAACCTCCACTATACACCCTAGGTTGGCTACTTTAGTGATTTTACGATAACTAACCTTCGAGTAGAATTCGGTTGATAACCTCGAACCTCATCCAATCTCAAACGGGTGGCCTTCACTATACATCCTAGGTTGGCCACAGGTGAGGGAATTGGAAGCCATCATTATACACCCTAGGATGGCTACATTAGTAATAGGTTTAGCCATAGCTAGATAGATGAGCATTCATGGAATAAGTCCCGATTGAGTAACTAGCCATTGTTGGTTGCTTAGGAGGGATTAATCTCTAGTAGGAGGTCTTCGCTATACCCTAGGTTGACCTCTTGCTAGAGATATATACCAACACTATACACCCTAGGTTGGTTACATTTGTCAATACGTGCTTAATTGAGAGTTTGTTGCAATTGCCCCAATATTCACTTACGAGTCCATCAACTCCGTAGTTCCATCATCATTCATTCATCACTCCATTGTCATCCCATTTTATTTGCTTTCATAGTTTAGTTTATATTGTATTTTCATTCACCATCACTTTACTTTTATGCATAATAGTTATATTAATCCTAATCTTATCACAGCTACCCCGATCTCAGTGGACGACACCTGTGCTTACCGCTTTACTTGTATTTCTACTTGTGAACGCATCGCATAGGTTTTATAAATTGTTTTGACCTACGGTTTTCTAATGGCAAAAACCTTCCCATCACCAACCTACACACAATCAACAAAACAAACAAGGATACCTTCCAAGATCAAGTGTGATTGAGATGTTTTCAATAACCATAAACAACAACAACAAAAAAACATTTGCAATAGCCTTAACAAAATAAACCAATACAATCAAATAATGTAATCATGCTATGCAATGCAATACTCCCCCTACATGATAGCTCTCAACACAACTCTCAACTCCCCCTAAACAAGATACTACTAGTCCACTAAAGCTCACAACTCTTCTCCCCCTTTTTGTCATGAGATAGGCAAAGGGAGTCCCCCTTAATGGGTAAGCTTTTGGCAAGGAGAGAGCTTATAGCACAAAACATATGCAAGTTCATATAAGCAACTTTATGCAACTCAATTAAGTAGGAGAGAATCAAGGAGATTTATTTGATGAAATATGTGACACAATGCTTTGCATGCAAGACATGTTACATTCAAATTCAAAAACAATGGTATTTGGCAAAGCAAACAACAAAGGTTTCCGAAAGAATTCAAACCAATTTTTACCCTTTGTCATGATTTCAAGCAATGATATAGATTTGTATAAGAAATTCAAATTAAAGAGCAACTATATCAAACTTTATAAGTGAAACAAGACATGAGCGACTTTTTGCACCCTATTTGATTTTTTCCTGGTAAGATACCCGTATGATAGTAGCCTTGTTCAACTAATAAAGAGAGAGAGAAGACTAAATTTGGATGAGATATCCTTATTTATTGAATAGACACATGGTCTTTATTTAATTTAGTCTGCTCATTTGCTTATGCATACAGTTTTGCATTCATGTTTAAGCAATAAAAAATACGTCTTCATGCATATTAATTTAAAGCATGTCATTAATAAAAACATCATGTCATGGAGATCAATTATAGATCATTCAAATTGTACTTCCAAAGTAAATCTCCTAGTCCAAAAATGCATGTTTGAACATAAATATACATGGATTGCAAGAAAAGCAATTTTCACACTTATTAAGAAAATAATAACCATATGCACAACCGATCATCTCAAGCAATTAATGAAGGATCATAAAATATATCAATGTAGCACAATGCACTTTCATGCCAACTTGCTTTCTTTGCTTGAGCTCCCCATATGGGGTTAAGACATACCTTTTCAAGCCAAATGACAAATCCCAATAGACTTGCTAAGGTTTCCAAACCTAATGGTGTCTAAAGGTTTTGTAAACAAGTCCGCTAGTTGGTCATTTGTTCCCACATGCTCTAATGCAATAGTTTTGCTCTCAACTAGCTCTCTAATGAAATGATGTCTAATGTCAATGTGCTTTGTCCTAGAATGTTGGACGGGATTCTTTGAAATATTTATGGCACTCATGTTGTCACAAAACAAAGTGAGAGTGCCTTGCTCTAAGCCATAATTGGCTAGCATTTGCTTCATCCACAACAATTGAGTACAAGCACTACCGGTGGCTATATATTCCGCCTTGGCCGTGGATAGGGAAATTGAGTTTTGCTTCTTGCAAAACCAAGACACCAAGTTGTTGCCCAGAAAAAAAATAGCCACCCGTCGTACTCTTCCTATCATCACAATTCCCCGCCCAATCGGCATCAATAAATCCGACAAGACTTGGATTAGTGTCAAAGGAGTACCAAATCCCATGATTGGAGGTACCATTCACAAATCGAATGATCTTCTTCATCGCAACAAGGTGAGATTCTTTGGGATTAGCTTGGTACCTAGCACAAACTCGCACACTAAAGGAGATATCGGGCCTACTTGCGGTCAAGTATAGCAAACTACCTATCATGCCATGATACAAGCTTTGATCAACACTTTTACCACTAGCATCCTTGCTTAGCTTCAAAGTGGTACTCATGGGTGTGTCACAATGTTTGGCATTGTCAAGACAAACTTCTTCACTAGGCTTTTGGCATACTTAGCTTGGGATATGAAAAATCCTATCATGCATTTGCTTAATTTGCTAGCCTAGGAAGTAATTTAGTTCACCAACCATGCTCATTTCAAATTCAAGAGACATGACATCAACAAAGTGTCTCACTTTTGACTTATTGGTGGAACCAAATACAATATCATCAACATAAATGTGAGCTATGAAAAGCTCATCTTTGTTGCACTTGATGAACAAGGTCTTGTCAACACTACCTCTTGAGTAGCCATTGTCAACAAGATAAAGAGTGAGGCGCTCATACCAAGCCATCAGTGCTTGTTTCAACCCATAAAGTGCCTTTTTGAGGCGATAGACATGATTGGGGTGGTGTGGATCCACAAACCCCTTGGGTTATTCAACAAACACTTCCTCATGCAAGAGGCCATTGAGGAAGGCACTCTTAACATCCATTTGGTGTAGTTTGAACTTGTACACACAAGAAATTGACAAGAGAATCCTTATAGACTCAAGACGGGCAACGGGAGCAAAAGTCTCCTCAAAGTCAATACCCTCAATTTGAGAGTATCCTTGTGTCACAAGCCTAGCCTTGTTGCGCACAATATTACCATCCTCATTCGACTTGTTCCTATACACCCATTTGGTGCCTATGACATTAGTATCCTTGGGTCTTGGAACTAGAGTCTAAACCTCATTTCTTTCAAATTGGTTTAGCTCTTCTTGCATGGCAAGAACCCAAAACTCATCATTCAAGGCTTCATCAACCTTTTTAGGTTCAACTTGAGAGGTGTAACAAGTATAGCTAATTTGATTAGCTATTTGACGCCTAGTCCTAACACCCTCATTCACATCTCCAAGAATGTCATTCTTGTTGTGGAGATGTCTAACCCATGGAGCGGGTTCTTTAGAGTCCAAAGAAGGATCTCTATCAAGAGGTTGATCATCCTCTTCACTATGATTTGACTTCACATCACTTGAAGTCTCACCACACTCCTTCAAAGGAAGATCACCATTCTCACAAACATCCTCCTCATGGTCAACATTTTTGGGCGTACAACCATCAATGACAGCATTTGATGATTCCATGACACTTCGAGTTTTTAGATTGTAAACTCTATAGGCCTTGCTATTGAGTGCATATCCAATGAAAATACCCTTGTCACTCTTGGCATCAAACTTGCCAAGTTGATCACGATCATTAAGAATATAGCACTTACTACCAAAGATATGGAAATCGCTAACATTGGGTTTTCTTCCCTTCCTTAACTCATAGGATGTTTGTTTGGTCCCGGGTCTAAGGAGAACTCTATTCCCTACATAACAAGCCGTATTAACGGCTTCGGCCCATAAATTCCTAGGAACCTTGTTGCCAAGCAACATCACCCGAGCCATCTCTTGTAAAACCATATTCTTCCTTTCCACAACTCCATTTTGTTGGGGAGTTCTAAGAGCCGAGAATTCATGGGAAATACCTAGACCATTACAAAAGCTCTCAAAGCTACTATTCTCAAATTCTTTCCCATGATCACTTCTAATTCTCTTAATGCTCCTAATGTGAGAATTTTTCTCATTTTGAATTTTGACACATAGCATTTTGAATTTCTCAAAAGCTTCGGACTTCACTCTAAGGAAGTAGGTCCATGTGAACCTAGAGAAGTCATCAACCACTACAAGGATATACCTTTTACCACATAGACTCTCGGTTTGCATGGGACCCATGAGGTCCATATGAAGGAGTTCCAATGGCTCCTTGGTACAAAGGAATTTTCCCTTCTTATGCACACTTTTGGTTTGCTTCCCTTGTTGACAAGGTCCACAAACTCCATTAAACCTATTCCCAAGCTTGGGAAGGCCTCTCACAACATTCAACCTCTCAATGACTTTCAAGTCACTATAATTCATGTGGCCAAATCTTTGATGCCACAACTCAACTTGCTCACAACTAGACAAGTTACAAGAGATGTTACTAGACTCAAGACAATAACAATTGTCACTTGATCTCTTGCCTTTTAAAAGAACTTGCCCATTTTCCTTAAGAATAAAGCAATCAATGTTGCCAAACATAACCGAAAGCCCTTCATCACTTAAATGTGATATACTTATGAGATTGGCTTGCAAGCCATCTACATAGAGAGCATTGAGCAAGGAGGGCAAACCGGGAATAAAAATATTACCTTTCCCTATGACCTTTTTCCGTGAACCATCATCAAAGGTGACAAATCCACCATCCTCCATCACAAGAGTCTCAAAGAAACTCTTGTTTCCGGTCATGTGCCTAGAACACCCACTATCAAGATACCAAGTGTTTGAGGCCTTGGCTTTCAAAGCCACTTGAGCCACATAGCAAAAATATTCATTCTTTCTAGTCCACCTAGGAACAACATTTTCAATCCTAGGAGCATTTGGTTCATTGGTTCTAAGTTCCCTAGGTGCATGCTTTTTGGCTCTTCTAAGCATAGTTTTCTCAATCATGTTCTCAAATCTACACAATTTGATATACTTAAAGCAATTAGGCCTTATATGGCCTTCAATACCACAATAATGACAAGTATGAGTGAAGTAGGAGTTCATACCATAGCTTTGTACAACCATTTAAGGTTTCCTTCTCCTTTGAGTAGTCCTTTGATGTTGAACAAACTCTCTCCTTTGTGGTTGAGCCAAAGTAGCATGTATTCCTTGTTGAGCATACATGATCCTTGATTTTGGGGGAGGAATCCTTTCATGTGAAAGTCTTGATTGAAATGCTCTAACTTATTGTGGTTGAGCCCTTGTTGGAATCTTGGCTTGAGCATGTTTTGAGGATTCTCCAATTTCAATCCTTCTTGTAATTTGTTGTGGGACTTTGACTTCTTCAACTTCTTGACTCTTAACAAAAGTAGTCTTTTTCAAAGAGGTAGTACTCACATCTTCCTCATATCCCAAACCCCTCTTATCACTAGGGCTCTTTCCAATTGATAGCATCTTGTCAAGCTTCTCGGTTCCAGAGGTCATCTTGGCAATTACTCATTTTGCCTCTTCAAGCTCCTTCCTTAAGCATTATTCACTTTTCTTAACCACAACAAGTTCTAACTTCAAGCTTTCTTCCCTTTCTCATGTTCTTTTCACTTCTTCACTCAAGTGAATCATCTTGGAGGTCAATTCAAGGTTCTTCCTTTTTAACTCTTGAATCTCTTTTTTCTTCTTAGCTCTGGAACTTTTGAAGTATTCCATGAAGTCTTCATAGTCCATATCCTTATCAAATTCATGCTTGGACTCAGATGAAGTACTCCCATTACTTGAGTCATCTTTTTCTTCTTCTAGTTTGTTATTCTCCTCTTCTTGGTTACTCATAACTTCCTTGCTATTGTGAGATGATGAGAAGGCAATGAAGTTTGCAACTTGGTCTTCATCATCCGATGACTTTTCTTCCTCCTCTAAGTCTTCACTATCACTCCAAGTAGCCGCCATCGCCTTTCATTTCTTCTTCTTCTTTAAGTTGGCACATTCGGGGGCAATGTGACCATACCCACTACACTCATAGCATTGAATACTCTTCTTGGAGTCCTTCTCTTCACTTTTCTCCACCTTTTTAAAATGAGTCTTCTTCTTCACAAATTTTCCCTTGGAGCCCATCCCCTTCTTCTCAAACTTCATGAATTGCTTGAACCTCTTCACCATAAGAGCCATTTCTTCATCTGAATCTTCTTCCTCCCTTTCTTCCTTGGAGATCTTCAATGTAATGCTTTTTTGCTTCTTTTGAGGTGTTGTTGAAGTAGGGGCTCTTCTTGACTCAAAAGCCATCAACTTGCCAATTATCTCACTTGGCTTCATCTTCTTATATTCGCTATTCTCCTCAATACCGGTCACTTTTGCATCAAATCTCTCCGCGAGAGACCTTATAATTTTTTGGTTTATCCTTTTATTCGTATATGGATCGCCTAATTGATGACTTTGGTTGACGATATCCATTAGCTTCACTTGGAAGTCATTGAAGCACTCGTGATCTTCCATCTTCAAGGACTCAAATTGAGTTTGAAGGACTTATAGTTTGCAGTCTTTTACTACATCGGTTCCCTCATATGCCATCTCCAATATTGTCCATGCTTCATGTGCATTCCTTGTGGTTTGGACTAGCTTGTGTTGATTCTCATCCACTGCACACAAGATTACATGCATAGCCTTGTTGTTCCATTTGGAGGCTTCAAAGTCTTTAGTATCCCATTCCGATTTAGGCTTGGGCACGATTCTTTCATCTTCGAGAGTCTTGGTAGGTGATGTGTAACCATCCTCAATCACCATCCAAACTCGATCGTCAATTTGACATAGGTAGGATTCCATTTTTCCTTTCCATGATGAGTAATTAACCCCCATCAGAAGTGGAGGTCTTGAACTCGATGCTCCCTTTTGCTCATATGCGTTTCCACTCATGGTGTTTTAGGGTGAATGAGATGAATGCAATCAATCAAACAAAAAGAAAAGGAAAACAAGCAAGACACACTAACCAAAAACCAATCTAATGCAAAACACTCCTAGAGAGGAAAGGATCTCCAAATTATGTTAAGGAACCCGCTCTGATACCAATTGAAAATACACTAAGAGTGATAAAACTAACCTAGAGGGGGGGGGGGGTGTGATAGGTTTTAGTTAAATTAAATGCCATTTTTTTTATTATTCAAAATTAAACAACACAACCCCTAATCTCTAACACAATCAATCATTGCCATAATAAAAATGCGGAATAAACAAAAAGACACAATGATATGATTTACGTGAGAAACCTTCCAACTAGGTAAAAACTCACGGGCCTAATCGTCAATCGAACCCTCAAATCCACTATTTGCAAAAACGATTACAACCTAGGTTGACCACATCACACCTAATCGGTTACTAATCCGTCCTTGCTACCCGCAGGCCTTTAATAGTGATTTTAGGCTCTTACTTGTATACTACCAAAGGCAAATACAAGACTTAACTCTTAAATGAAGAGATATGAAACCTAAAGTGAATATGATGATATTCTAAATGAACAAAATGCAAGGTCAACACATTTAATGCTTATCTAGTCATGTATAAATGCTTCAAACAATCCTAGATATCATGTTGCTATATGACACACATATAACCTAGCTATATGAAATCAAAGCATTCCTAGATGCAATAGCTATCACAATACAACAACACAAACATCAACAAAAATCTCTATTTTTAATGAAAAATTATAATCTGGATGCAAAGGAAACATGAAAGAGATTTCTTGTTAAGCAAGAACACAAAGATGGATGAAAGTGGTGTTCTACTTACCAAGTAAGCTATGTTGATGAAGACCCATGCTTAGAAACATCCTAGATGAAACTAGATGATGATAGAACCATGAATGAATGATGGGTGATTGGGTTTTGGACAATAAAAATGGTTTCTTGCTACCTTTCCTTGCAAGACACTCTTGAGCTCTAAAAGGAAGGAAAGAGAATGGATTCTGAAGCTCTAAAGAGGCAAGGAAGAGGAAAGGGCATATATATATATATGAAGCCCTAGATGAAATGACACCGTTTTGAAAAACAGTAACAAAATCCCGTCATTATCGCTATGCGTACCGCAGCTCAGGCAAGTTGTCCAGACCGCGGTACACGCAGCAGTGTGCCTACTGGACAACATCGCAGTTGGTACCGCTGTACGTGCAGTGTACAGGACGCGGTCAAGGCAACATGGGCCAACTGATGTTTACCGCTCTGTATGCCGCGGTGTAAGCAGAGCTTACCAAGCGGTCTAAGCCGCATTAAGAGAAGAAACTCTCTTTTCCAGGCAGACTCAACACACTAAGTAATGTGCAAGTGTGGAGTATGATAAATGGCATACAATGCATTATCCAATTACATGAAAACAAGAATATAATACATGCAAGTGAGTGTGTGCAACTATATCCCTTCAAGTAAAAGTAGAATCAAGTAATCTACCTTCCTTGAAGCACTTGGAGTCCAATGGAAGATCTTCAATTCCTAATCTACCCTTTTACAATGATTAACCCCAATTGTGATTTTGTCAACGAAATAAGCCAATTATAAAGTGAGGCACTTACAGTTCCTAAGAATCAGCATGAAGAGTAATTCATGAGTAGAGTTCCATATGCCTTGGCAGTTGAAAGTCTCATGTATACAATGTTCTGCACTAGACCAGACATTTGTTTTGCTGTTGGCATAGTTAGCAGGTTTCAAACAAAACCTGGTCCTGATCACTGGACGGCAGTCAAGCATATTTTCAAGTATCTCAAGAGAACAAGAGATTATATGCTTGTATACTCTATAGAGGATTTAATTCCCATTGGGTATACAGATTCTAAATTCCACTCGAATTCTGACTCCAGAAAATCCACATCAGGATCTATGTTTACTATAGGAGGAGGAGCAGTCATATGGAGGAGTATCAAGCAATCATGTATTACTGATTCCACCTTGGAAGCTGAGAATGTTGCTTGCTGCATGCGAAGCTGCCAAAGAGGCTGTTTGGCTCCGCCAATTCTTGATTGACTTGGAAATAGTTCCTGATGTGAATAAGCAGATCACTATTTACTGTGACAACAGTGGAGCAGTGGCTAATTCGAGAGAACCAAGAAGTCATAAGAGAGGTAAACACATTGAAAGGAACTATCATCTTTTAAGGGAGATTATGCATAGGGGTGCCGTGACAATTACAAAAATTGCGTCAGCAGAAAATCTAGCGGATCCTTTCACAAAGGCTCTACCTCAGAAGAGTTTTGATGGGCACCTAGAGAACATGGGAATGAGATATATGGCACACTTGCTATAGCTCAAGTGGGAGATTGTTTGGATTATGCTCAATAGCAAGAGTGTAATATTGTAATTGACAATCTTTTTATATTCATAAAGTGATTTCTGGTGTTACAAAATCCTATAGCATTTATAATGATAATTGTCAAAGTAAATAATCATAAGGTCAAAAGACTATGAGAAAGGAAGAATTGTTCGTACATCTGGATATGTATGAGGTAGACACAATTCTTTAGTTAGTCTTGAATAAACGTTCACAACTTAAGTTAAAGGTAGGGCACATTTATCTTGATAAAGTTGTAGAATTCTTTTGCTGGCATTTGAGTGGGATCAAATGAGTTATGATGAGTCTAAAATCATCAAAAGGGTCTTCGAGTAAAAGAATCTAGTGCACTGGGTGCATTGAATATGATCACAATGAAATATTTTATCTAGAACCGTCACTAGATACAAGTCTTTTCATTATGAGGACAATCAGAGAGTCTATCTTAATCCTGAGATAAATGATGGACTTATGACTGCAAATGTTATCATTTGAGCTATCAATGAGTACGATTATATAGCATAGTCTATCCTCGATAGTTTGGTGGTATTCATTTGTTAATCGATAGAGGACTTCATTTATAGATATGGACATTGTGGCTCAATTTATTGAATGAGAATATAATATTATCATATGGATATTTTAAGGTATTGGATATTAAATCTCATTTATTTAAGAGTTCAATTTTAGCTCTTTAGTGGAATGAGCTAAAATTAATAGATCAGACCTAAGTGAATCATTTGTTGATTGTGATTAGGTTATGTCTATTGAAGCTTAAATTTAGATAGCCCGCCAAGATCCTCAATCCACATAGATTTGCATGGATCACTTGATATATTCTACCGGACTAATTTATGGGTCCATCTAGAATTGTATTTAATATATTAAGAATATAATTTGCACATTATTTATTTAATGGGCTGCTTAAATTATATTAATATATTAATGAGAGGCATGTGGGCTTGTTTCTTTTAGTAAGAATGAGTCTGGTTCACATGTGGGCCTTTATTTAAAGCATGAATGGATTAAATAAAATAAGAAAATAATATTTGGCCCATATTTTTTATGTGTGGGCGGCAAGGCTATAATAATAGCCTAAAATATTATTTTATTTTATTGTTTGATTAAATGGAAATTAATTAATTGATTAATTAATTATTTAATTAAAAATCAAAATCTTTTTCTGATTAGGAATTATGTTTCCTAGTAGTATACTATTATAGTAGTATAATAAATATAAAAGACTTAATTTGGTAAGTAGATAAATAAAGAATTTATTTATCTAATCAAATAAGGAAGTTTTTAATATAATCACAGATACACTTATGAGTTGGATTAGGGTTAGGATTCTCAAGTTGATTGTAATTTGGGTAAAGCACAGATCCTCTTGAAGTGAGGAATTCAGCCAACCCTAGAATTCCTATTAAGAGAATTCGGCAACCCTAATTAAATTAGCAATAGAATTCGGCCACCATATATATACGATGGGATAAAATTCGGCCAAGTGAATGCTTCTTGCTAGAGAGATTTTTCTTTTGTTTAAAAAAAAATCCACCTCTAGAACATAGTGAAATTTCGGCCAAGAGGAAGAGAGAAAGATAATTCTAAATTCGATAGTGCCCTTGCAAGCCTTTACATAATTAGGTTTTGTGCACACTTTCGATTCATGTTCATGCGAGTTTTAATCATAACTATCGTGAATTCAAAAGTGAGCGGAACGATCTTTCTAGGCTCTTGGAGTTTTTGTGATTAACGATCAGGAAAGAAGATTTTGTTTTTCAATTCTCAGGTACACAATTCAAAGAATAGGGAGACCACGCTCTTAGGTGATTCACGTTCGTGATCGGATTGGAAGATCTTGTGGATTACCATTGACGCTAAGTAAATTGGATCACGCGACAAGAGGTATAATATCTTTTGAATATATGTATGTTTAATTAATTAAAGGGTTAAGGTTCAAATATTGGAAAATTTTTAAACTATACTAAATTCGTTTTTAGTCTCGCTTCTGCTGCGTTTTTCGTATTTTTCCCTGCACTAGGACTGTATCTAGGAAATGGCATTCTTGTGTGTTCATGTGTTTGTTTGATTATTTTTTATGGCCTTTGGACTTGAATTTGTTCTTATTTTATTCTTATTGAGTTCCGGTTATTTCAGTTACTCATTCATTAGTTTTCAATTTCAGAGTAAAAAGTTACGAAACTTTCCGGTCACGTACCACGCAATGTATTCGTCTTCATGTATCGAGTTGAATTCTTATTTCGTGGTCAAAGTTTCATTGTCTTCGATGTACATGAGAGAGTCCCAGTTTGTAATCCGAAAACAGATTCAAATTCGGAGTTCGGAGGCCGGAGAACGGGCGAAGACCGTGAAGGAGCGAGAGCGAGGAAGCAAATGGACAAAGGCCATTTGCCACCCATCACCGAGATGGCCATGCACCTCCTCAGGGAACTGATGTGGCACATGGCCATTGGCTGTCAAAAACCACTCTCTTTCCCTCTCTTTTAAATACCTATTTCCCTCTCTCATTTCATGCAAGACGAAAATTTGAAAAACAAGTGTAGAATTTTCTCTCCAACTTTCTCATCTACCAAACACCGTATCTCTCTCATTTCTTATCTGATTTGAGTGATTCAAGTTGGAGAATCTTTGTATTAAAGTCCCCTATCTTCTCCAAGTTAGTTTCCAGCCATTTGTTCAAGTTTTATGGTGGTCTACACTCAAAACCGAAACTGCACGAGATTATAAGGTATTGATCTATTCTTTGTGTTTTGATCTTCAAAGTCTTCAATTACATTGGGTTTTCTATATATATCTGTTACTTGGAAAAATGCCTTTGAGAAGTAGAGCTTCAATTATAGGCTAATCTTGTCTAATTAGAGACTTGAATGTGAACTAGTTTTTCTTGAAATCTAGGTTTTTCACATGTTTGTGAGTTGTATTGTGATTAGCTTATTGTCTAGGGCTATTTGTTCTTTGGTTGACTTTATTTTCATGATTGATAGCCTTATCATGTGCTAGGACTCATTAGTTGAACATATTTAGGATTAACACATTTGATTTCATATTTAGAGCTAATTAAGATTTAATCGACATGTGCATAAATAAATGCTCTAAATATTTGCTAGAATATTCAATGATCATATTGTGTGAATCTAGCATACTTATGTTTGTTACTAAAACCTTGAATGTGTACTTAATGCATATGATTGATTCAAGTTTTAGTTGCATGAATGATTCTAGGAATTAAATGTACGTAGGTGTTTCACATGTTCTAGGATTTGTTCATGTTTAGTAACTAGACAATTTTGATTTATGAATTCACATGCCTATGTCTAGTTCCCATAGAATGTATTGATCTCATATTCTATGTTGAGCACTTGTTTACATTTTACATTCATTGATCACACTATAAAGTCCTTGTAAAAGGCATGATGTCTTGGCTAGGACATGTGGTCTGGATAGCTAAGCAATGAGTCTTGGTTAGGACAAGTGGTCCGGATAACCAAGCAAAAAGTCTTGACTAGGATTGGGGAGATCCGGATAGTTAAGCAAGGGAGACTTTCTAGAGGAAAGAGTGCCTTGGATAGAAAGTAGACTATATTATTGGTAGACCCGGGATATTGAGTTGACATGGAGTCCAATAGAAAGTGTATCATTTGTTGATCACTTTTAAGGAATTTCGAACCTCTCAATGGTGTTGTGCAGAAGTGGACTCTAATAGAGAGTGTGTCATTTTTTGATCACTTTTGAGGAACTTCCAATCTACCAATAGGGATTGGGTAGACATAGAGTCCAATATGAAGTATGTCATTTGTTGGTCACTTTTAAGGAATTTCTTATCTACTTTCCAATAATAAAAGTACCTGATGGTTGTATTCAACCCGTTGATGTTTCCTCTTAGGAGGTTTTACCACGTTAAAAAAAGATTGTGTCAATTCTTCCTATTTCTCTTTATACTTGTATGTGTATGTTTGTATCTTGTTTCACAAACTTCATTTTTAGATATTCTTGTAATCAAAATTGTTGTAATGTGTGAGAGACAAGCACTTCATTTAATCAAAGTTGTAAATATCATTTTATTTGTACTTAGACTTATTTGTTTGTATTTGTATTTGATTAGTACCTGTACATATTGGACATTATTGAGAAAACAAGTATTCTTTGTTTTTTAATTTTATTATAATTCTTTCACTAGCAACTTGTAGACTTTATTGACAATGCTTTGTTTGAGAATACTTATTGATTGTTGACATATGCTTTATTATCCAAAGTGTTGTGATTCAAGCTAGCTAGAGGGACAAACTCTTGTTTGTTTCAAAGGATTGAAAAAGGTATAAAAACCTATCCACCCCCCTCTAGGTTACCTTAAGGCAATTTAACTGCGTTTGTATATTTTCATTTATATGCTAGGCCCAGTTGGGAGGCCTATTGTTGATTGTATAGACTTTACTTTACTACCTGTAAACCATTTTAATCCCTTTTTCTTTTTCCGATGTGGGATTCGCATTACACAGTTTGGCAATAAAACTGTTCCACACTCTACAACAAGTGATATTTACATAATTACGTTGTGATTGTATTAAAATTTTTGCTATCACACAAAATATTTTAAGTTAAAGAACCTTATCGAAGTCAAACAAGCCCAAGCCTTAAAGGCCTCTAGCTTGTCAAGAGACAAGCCCAAGAACCCCAAGACCTAAAACCCATCGTTAATTCAATAGTTTTATATGCTATGCTCAGTTGGGGGGCCTATTGTTCATTCTATAGACATTACTTTACTGCTTATAAACCATTTTAATCCTTTTTCTTTTTCCGATGTAGGATTTGCATTACACAAATTTTCAATAAAATTGTTCCACCCTCCACAACGAGTGATATTTACATAACTACGTTGTAATTGTATTAAAAAATGTATGATTACACAAAATATTTTACTGTAAAAAACCTTATGGAAGTTAGATTGGCCCGTGCCTCAAAGGGCTTTAGCTCATCAAGAGACCAGCCCAAGAACCCTAAGACCCAATGGTTAGGTCCTAAAGTACCGATTACCCAAGTTTTCTGAACGGTTGCCCTCTTCTTAGCCAAATCAAACTCCTACACTCAAACACGATCTTTTAAGTCTAGATTTTTGCTTTCGTAGAACCGATTAAGTCGTTCCAGCCTATGAAATTTCCTCTATAACCTTTGCATTTCTTCATTCAGTGACATATCAGCTGGGTAACTAGTACTTCAGGACACAACCATTTGAAGTTATTGCATCCACCAAATTTTTTCTGTAGTTTTAATATTAAAATGTAAGCTGTATTAATTAGTAAATCAATCTATAACAGTATAACTTTAAATAGTTACTTATAGTTTACTAACCTTTCCTTTGGAACACTCTTCAAATAGTCTGTTATAGTTCCAATGTGTTATGACTAGATATTCTCTCAATGGTAGCCCACATTTGCATTTTCCCTCCCCATAACCTTGATTTATGGGAGATGACATTAACAAAACCTTTTATTGTGCAAGTAAGAAAATATGAATACAACCTTCCCTAACAAAACAAATTATTTGCAACTACTACTAATTGTCAATAAAAATGAAATATAAATATCCAGATTTATCAAATTTATAAAAATAACAGTCTAAAAGTCAGAATAATTACATGCAAACACTTAAGCAAGTATATAATTGCAGAATATTATATATAAAATTTAAACAAGTTCAAACTTAAGCTACAACTATAAACTTTAGACAATTTTTATTTTTATTCTTAAAAAATACAACAGTGATGATGAACTTCAAACTAACTCAAAAATCATGAAAACGTGACTACACCATCTAGGTATGAATGCGATAAACCATCACACCATTGTCAGACTAAGTCAAGTATAATGATTCATCTTTTCGACTTCTAACTACATATGACAACCAATAATCATCACAAAAAATCGAAATATATTGAATCAAAATTATTGAATTACAAAAACAGTAAACATAAGTTACGAAATTACAGAAATAAAAAAGTAAGCAACTTGGCGTGGTGTGGATTGTTCCAAGTTTAATGAATGTACACAGTAAACCGTGTGAGAAACAGAAAGAAAGATAGAGGCAGGGGTTCTGAATGTTATGTATGGTGTTAGAGTGTGTTTTAGGGTTTTTTATTTAGATATCATATCTATAAAATTACTCAAATAACCTTAACACACCATAAAATATTATTTCAAACGATGCAATTATTGCAAAAATTTTAAAATATTTGTTTATTAATTTTTTTTAATATCCCGAATCCATTAAGAATGTAGGTTTTCTTGAAGCAATTAATGTTTCATCTTCCCTTTCCATATTACTATTTTCTATATACTTTTATTAAATTAGATCCATTACATTTATGAAATAAAAAGAAAGGTTTGAATTTTTTTTATTTAGAAATGAAAGGTTTAAACATGTTACCTTTTTTATTTGAACATATTAACTTTTTGAATATTGTTAGGCAACCCAAATTAGTTGGCTATACGATTCCATTGTTTTTCTCTTTATACAATCAATTCAACTAAGGGTATTTGGCCATATGATGTTAGTTTATTGTTCTAACATAAATATAAATTATTGTAGGGTTGCTTTATCATACATGTTTTTTTTTTGAAAAATTATGATGCACGTTATTAGCATATGATTAAGGATCCTTTTCATGTAAAAGTGATCCTTTTATCACATTCATTGATGCATATAAAATTAATTAAGCATTTATAGTGTAATGTTAATGTCTAGGGATGTTAATATATTAATATGCTAAACATGTAACAACACAATTCATGTTCCAACATGCTTTTAAAATTTAAAATTTAGAACTTATAATGTTATTATAAAATGTTTATAACAAAATAATTCATGTCTCCATATGCACATAAAGTGATTTAAGCATTTATAGTATAATGTTGATACCCATCATATCATATGACTATCCAATTCATGTCCTTATATGCACGTAAAGTGATTTAGGCATTCATAGTGTAATATTGGTATCTAGGATATCAATGTTATACCTATATCTTATGATTGCCCAATTCATATTCCCATATGCACAAAATATTTTTCGAATAATTAACAAATAGTATTTATAATGTTGTTACTAAATGTGTACAATTACATAATTCATGTTCCCATAGTCATTTTTATTAATTGAAATTAATTAGTTATAACAATATTACAAAATGTTTTATAACTATACAATTCGTATCCCTATATGCACATAAAGTGATTTAAGCAATCATAGTGTAATGTTGGTATCAAGGGATATCAAAGTTATACCTATATCATATGAATGCCAAATTCATGCATGTTCCCATATGCACATAATATGTTTCGAATAATTAAAGTATAGTAGTTATAATATTATTAATAAATATGTACAATTGCTCAATTCATTTTGTCATAGTCATTTTTATTAATTGAAATTTAGTAGTTATAACAGTACTATAAAATGTCTTATAACTATACAGTTGATATCCCCTTATGCAAATAAAATGATTTAAGCATATAGTGTAATATCGATATCAAGGGATATCAAAGTTATACCTATATCATATGATTACTCAATTCATGTTCCCATATGCATATAATATATTTCGAATAATTAACATATAATAGTTATAATATTATTACCAAAAGTGTATAGTTGCTCAATTCATTTTCCATAGTCATTTTTATTAATTGAAATTTATTAGTTATAACGGTATTATAAATTGTTGTATAACTATAAAATTCATGTTCCCATATGCACATAAAATGATTTAAGCAGTCGTAGTTAAATATTGATATATAGGAAATCAAGGTTATACCTATATCATATGATTGTTCAATTCATGCATGTTCCCATATGCACATCATATAATATAGTATTTATAATTTTATTACTAAATGTGTACAATTGTTCAATTCATGTTCCCGTAGTTATATTTATTAATTGAAATTTATTAGTTATAAAAATATTACAAAATGTTTTATAACTATACAATTCATGTCCCCATATGCACATAAAGTTATTTAAGCATTCATAGTGTAATGTTGATATCAACGAATATCAAAGTTATACCTAAATCATATGGATACCCAATTCATGCATGTTCCCATATGCACATAATATGTTTCGAACAATTGAGATATAGCAGTTATAATGTTATTAATAAATGTGTACAATAGCTCAATTCTTGCATGATCCCATATTAATTTTTAAAGTATGAAGTATAACAGTATAATATTTTTTATTTGCAAAGTAATCAAAGTTTAATAAGATTGAATATGTTGACACACCATTGAACAATTTACTTGACCAATGCGTGAATTTTTTCATAGGGACTTGGTTTCAAATAAATATATTAATGCATGCAGCTACAGTTAATGGTGTTAATAAAGTATTTTTTATGGACTTCTCTTCAGAGATAAGTCTTGTATGTACCATAGGTAGTGTACAAGCAAGAACCTAAAATCACTATTATAGGTCTGTTGGTAGCAAGAATGGATTAGTAACTGATTGGGTGTGATTTGGTCAACCTAGGTTGTAATCATTTGTGCAAATAGTGGATTTGAGGGTTCGATTGGCAATTAGGCCCGTGAGTTATTTTTACCCTATTGGGGTTATCTCATGTAAAACAAATCATTATGTCTTTCCTTTATATTCCCCACTTATCGTTACAATGATTGTTTGCTTTAGAGGTTAGGGTTTTTTTGAGATTAATGTTGACTAACCAAAAAGATAGCGATTAATTTGTTTAAAATCTAATCACACCCCCTAGGTTAGTTTAGACAGACATTTGTGTATATTCAATTGGTATCAGAGCGGGTTCCTTAACATAATTACTAAATCCCTTGCTCTTATAGGAGTGTCTTGCATTTAGTTAATTACATTTAGTTATCTTTCTTGTTTACGTTGTTTGGTTGTTTGTGTTAGGATTTTGAGTCATGTTGGCATTTATTCCATATCAAAATAATGTTTCACTTGTATTGATGAGTTGTATTAGATTGATGATGATTCACACACTTGATATTAAAGGCTCATGTATTAGACTTAAATTGACAATTTTGTAAATTGCATGTTCTAGGACTATATCTAGGAAATGGCTTTCTTGTGTGTTCATATGTTTATTTGTTTATTTTTTATTAAATTCGGACATGAATTTGATCTTATATTATTCCTTATTGAGTTCTTGTCATTTTGGTTACTCATTTATTAGTTTTCAAGTTCCGAGTAAAAAGTTACGAAACTTTCCGGTCACTTACCATGCATTGTCTTCTTATTCATGTATCGAGTAGAATTCTTATTTTCTGGTCAAAGTTTCATAGTCGTCCATGTGCATGAGAGAGTCTTGGTTTGTAATAAAAAAATGGATTTGAATTCAGAGTTCAGAGGCCGGAGAACAGTTAAAGAACGTCAAGGTGCTCGAGGGAGAAGCAAATGGCCAAAAGGCCATTTGCTTTCTCATCCCTGAGGAGAGGCGTGGCCATCTCGGGGAGGATGGCCTCCTGCCCTTGAGATGGCCACATGCCTCCTCTGGGAGCTGAGGTGGTGCATGGCCATTGGCCCCTCCATTTCCCTCTCTCCTTATCTTTTAAATACTACTTTCCCTCTATCATTTCATTTCAAGAAGAAAAAAAAATAGAAAATCAAGTGCAAAATTTTATCTCCAATTTTTCTCATCTTCCAAACACCATATTGTATGGAAAACCGGTTCAAAACGCGGCGGAAGCGAAAAATTGGGTGGTATATTTTAAAAAAAATTCCTTTAAAAGAAAGAACCTTAACCTTAGATTAATTGACATATAACTAAAAGTATCGTACCTTTTTCTCGTGACGATTGAACTAGCGTCGAATTGGATCCGTAAGATCTTCCAATCCAATCATGAACGTGAATCACATAGGAGTGTGGGCTCCCTTTCTTTAATTGTATACCTGAGGATGAAACAAACAAAAACTTCTTCTTTGTTAGTCATAATAATCCTCCAAGAGAAAACCTAAGAATGTCCGGTCACTTGTGAATTATCAATCTATTTGATTGAAACTGGAGTGAACCCGATTCGATTTTGTACACAAAATCCTTCTGATATGAAGGATACTAGTGTACTATCGAAAACAAAAAACATTCCCCTTTTCTCTTCTCTTTGGCCGAATTCAATACACCCCTTTCTTGGGTTGTAAGTTTTTTTTATTCAAAAGCAAGAGAATAAAAATCTTTTCTCTTAAATAAAAACTTTTTTTTAACTACTATTCTAAAACGAATTTAATAATATATAAATAGGTGAAGGCCTAATCCTCACTCAAGTAGGATTTCTACCTTGTAGTCAAATCCTCACACAAGTAGGATTTCTACCTTGTAGTCAAATCCTCACACAAGTAGGAGTACTTCTTCTCCAAGTCTCCTATCAACTTTGAGTTTTAACATTATTCCAACTCATGAGTGTATTATCCAATAATAAATTATTAAATATAAAAATTGTGACTATATCAAAAACTTCCTAATTTGACAAGATAAAAAAAAAATACTTTCATTTACCTACTTATCAAATATAGTCTTGAATCCTTATTATACTACCAACAATAGTATGACACTAAGAATCCTTCTCTTAGGTAGAAAAAGATTTTGACTTTTAATTAAATAAATAATTAATTAATATATTAATTAATTTTCATTTAATTAAATATTAAAATAAAAACAATATATAAGACTAATAAATAGTCCCTTGCCGTCCAAGCCAATATATAAGGGCCAATATTGTTTTTTCTATTTTATTAAATCCATTGGACCTTAATAAAAAGTCCACATGTGAACTAGACCCATTCTTACTAAAAGAAACAAGTCCACACATGCCTTAATACAATTCTAGATGGACCCATAAATTGGTCCGGTAGAATATATCAAGTGATCCATGCAAGTTCGTGTGAATTGGGGATCTTGGCGGGCTATCTAAATTTAAGCTTCAATAGACATAACATAATCACAATTTACAAATGATTCACTTAGATTCGATCTATTAATTTTAGTTCATTCCACTAAAGAACTAAAATTGAACTCTTAAATAAAGATAGAATAAGTTAATATTGCTCATTCTTACCCTAGACAATCTTAATGGAGATAGTGTATTCTCGTCTTGTTTGGAATGTAAAATGACCAAAAGCCCGTTCACAACCAAAGGTGAAAGAGCCACTGAATGTTTAGGATTAATACACACTGATGTATGTGGTCCTATGAGCATTCAGACTAGAGGTGGATATGAGTACTTCATCACCTTCACAGATGATTACTCGAGATTTGGCTATGTGTATCTCATGAGACATAAGTCGGATGCTTTTGACATGTTCAAAGCATTCAAGGCTGAAGTAGAAAATCAACTTGAGAAACACATAAAAATCTTGAGATCTGATTGTGGTGGAGAGTATTTATCTGGTGAGTTTTAGCAATATCTTATTGATAATGGGATAGTTTCTCAGTTTTCTACACTAGGTACACCTCAACAAAATGGGGTGGCAGAAAGGAGAAATAGAACTCTTTTAGACATGGTTAGGTCAATGTTGAGTTATTCAATGCTTCCTATTTCTTTTTGGGGATATGCTCTACAAACTGCAATATACATTCTAAACGTTGTACCATCTAAGTCGGTTCTTGACACACCATATGAGTTATGGACTGGGCGAAAGCCTAGTTTACAACACTTGAGGATATTTGATTGTCCTGCACATGTGTTAAAAGGAAAGACAGAAAAGATGGAGTCCCGTTAGGAAACATGTATATTGTGGGGTATCGAAAAGGAACTAAAAGATATTATTTTTATAGTCTTTCAGATCTAAAAGTATTTGTTTCAACAAATGCTTCATTTCTAGAAAAGGATTATATGAATAATTTTGTGCCCAAAAGTAGAATTGTCCTGAATGAGATGTCAGGAGATACAATTCCACAAGAGGTTTTACAACCTAGCCCAATTGTAAGTTCCACTCCAACACAAAATCAACAATCTACCATTCCTCGTCATAGTGGGAGGGTTAGTAAACAACCCGAGAGATACATCGGTTTGGGAGAATCAGTGGAGAATCTCCCGGACGACGATGATCCCTACACTTATAAGGAAGCAATGGAGGATGTTGATTGTCGTCATTGGCAAAAGGCAATGCAATCTGAGATTGAATCCATGTTCGATAACAAAGTCTGGTCCCTTGTAGACTTGCCTAAAGGGATAAAACCTATTGGGTGCAAGTGGATATACAAGAGGAAAAGAGGTATGGATGGAAAGGTGGAAACTTTTAAAACTAGATTGGCAGCTAAAGGTTACACACAAAAAGAAGGTATCGATTACGAGGAAACCTTCTCTCTTGTGGCCATGCTTGAATCCATTAGGATACTCTTGTCCATTGTAGCATCTTTAGATCTAGAGATTTGGCAAATGAACGTCAAGACAGCTTTCCTTAATGGAAATCTTGACGAAAGCATATATATGATGCAACCAGAAGGATTCATTGAAAAGGGCCAAATGGAAAAGGTATGCAAGGTGTAGAAATCCATATATGGATTAAAACAGGCATCCAGATCCTGGAACATAAGGTTCGATCAAGCTGTGAAAGGTTTTGGATTTATTCAGAATCCTGACGAACCTTGTGTATATAAAAGGATAAAGGGTGACAAGTTGGTTTTCCTAATTCTTTATGTTGATGATATACTACTCATTGGAAACGATGTAGGTGTATTGACATCAGTAAAAGAATGGTTAGCAAAACAATTTGATATGAAGGACTTAGGAGAATCTAGTTTTATTCTAGGTATCCAAGTAATAAGGGATAGAAAGAATAAAACAATTGCATTATCCCAAGCTTCATACATAGACAAAATATTGTCTAGGTTTTCCATGCAGGATTCCAAGAAAGGTATGTTACCTTTCAGACATGGAATCAAATTTTCTAAGAAACAAGTTCCTAAGAATCAGCATGAAGAGCAATACATGAGTAGAGTTCCATATGCCTTGGCAGTTGGAAGTCTCATGTATGCAATGCTCTGCACTAGACCAGACATTTGTTTTGCTGTTGGTACAGTTAGCAGTTTTCAATCGAAACCTGGTCCTGATCACTGGACGGCAGTCAAGCATATTTTCAAGTATCTCAAGAGAACAAGAGATTATATGCTTGTATACTCTGGAAGGGATTTAATTCCCATTGTGTATACAGATTCTGATTTCCAGTCGGATTCTGACTCCAGAAAATCCACATCAGGATCTGTGTTTACTATAGAAGGAGGAGCCGTCATATGGAGGAGTATCAAACAATCATGTTTTGCTGATTCCACCATGGAAGCTGAGTATGTTGCTGCATGAGAAGCTGCCAAAGAGGCTGTTTGGCTCCGCCAATTCTTGATTGACTTGGAAATAGTTCCTAATGCTAATAAGCAGATCACTATTTACTGTGACAACAGCGGAGCAGTGGCTAATTCGAGAGAACCAAGAAGTCATAAGAGAGGTAAACACATTGAAAGGAAGTATCATCTTTTAAGGGAGATTGTGCATAGGGGTGACGTGACAATTACCAAAATCGCGTCAGCAGAAAATCTAGCAGATCCTTTCATAAAGGCTCTACCTCAGAAGAGTTTTGATGAGCACCTAGAGAACATGGGAATGAGAGATATGACATACTTGCTATAGCGCAAGTGGGAGATTGTTAGGATTATGCTCAATAATATGAGTGTAATATTGTAATTAACAATCTTTTCATAATAATAAAGTTATTTCTGGTTTTACAAAATCTTATAGCATTTATAATGATAATTGTTAAAGTAAATAATCATAAGGTTAAAAGACTATGAGAAAGGAAGAATTGTTCATACATCTGGATATGTATAAGGTAGATAGAATTCTTTAGTTAGTCTTGAATAAACGTTCACAACTTAAATTAAAGGTTAGGCACCTTTATCTTGATAAAGTTGTAGAATTCTTTTGCAGGCATTTGAGTGGGATAAAATGAGTTATGATGAGTCTAAAATCATCGAAAAGGTTTTCGAGTAAAAGAATCTAGTGCACTGGGTGCAATGAACAGGATCACAGTGAAATATTTTATCTAGAACTGCTAGTAGATACAAGTCTTTTCATTATGAGGACAATCGGAGAGTCTATCTTAATTCTGAGATAAATGATGGACTTATGATTACAAGTGTTATCATTTGGTGGTATTCATTTGTTAATCGATAGAGGACTTCATTTATAGATATGGACATCGTGGCTCAATTTATTGAATGAGAGTATAATATTATCATATGGATATTTTGAGGTACTGGATATTAAATCTCAACGTTGAGTTTTCGATAATGTCTATTGAAAACATGGCTTCTGGACAAGTCAAAATATCCAAGTTCAAAACGTGGTCATATGAGTAAATATGGTAACTAGAAGAGCTATATGCGGTATATGAGCTCTTGACGATTACTGATATTATATACGAGGAGACACTATCTCCAATAAGATTGTCTAGGGAATGAATGAGAAACATCTTCTTATTCTATCTTTATTTAAGAGTTCAATTTAGCTCTTTAGTGGAATGAGCTAAAATTAATAGATCGGACCTAAGTGAATCATTTGTTGATTGTGATCAGGTTATGTCTATTGAAGCTTAAATTTAGATAGCCGGCCAAGATCCCCAATCCACACGGACTTGCATGGATCACTTGATATATTCTACCGGACTAATTTATGGGTCCATCGAGAATTTTATTTAATATATTAAGAATATAATTTGCACATTATTTATTTAATGGGCTGCTCAAATTATATTAATATATTAATGAGAGGCTTGTGGGCTTGTTTCTTTTAGTAAGAATGAGTGTGGTTCACATGTGGGTTTTTATATAAAGCCTGAATGGATTAAATAAAATAAGAAAATAATATTTGGCCCATATTTTTGTGTGTGGGCGGCGAGGCTATAATAATAGCCTAAAATATTTTTTTATTTTATTGTTTGATTAAATGGAAATTAATTAATTATTTAATTAAAAATCAAAAAAAATTTCTGACTAGGAATTATGTTTCCTAGTAGTATACTATTATAGTAGTATAATAAATATAAAAGACTTAATTTGGTAAGTAGATAAATAAAGAATTTTTTATTTAATCAAATAAGGAAGTCTTTAATATAATCACAAATACACTATTTGAGTTGGATTAGGAGTCTTGGTGTGGAAAAGAAATCTTTTTTTTAAAAAAAAAGGTTTCTTTGTCACCAAGTAAATCCACCTAGATATATGATTCTTTCCCACCAAGTTAATCCTCTTTAGGAATGGATTTGTATACCTATATATATTGTTAATTTCGGAATTAATAGATATAGGAAGAAAAAAAAATTGAGAGAAAGAATTTTTTTTATTCACTTGCTTTTGAATAAAAAAAAATCCAACTCTAGAACATAGTTAAAATTCGACCAAGAGGAAGAGAGAAAGATAGTTCTAAATTCGATAGTGCACTTGCAAGCCTTTACATAAAAAGGTTTTGTGCATAGTTTCGATTTAGGTTCACGTGAGTTTCAATCATAACGGTTGTGAATTCAAAAGTGACCGGAACGATCTTTCTAGGCTCTTGGAGTTTTTGTGATTAACGATCAAGAAAGAAGATTTCATTTTTCCATTCTCAAGTACGCAATTCAAAGAATAGGGAGACCACGCTCCTAGGTGATTCATGTTCGTGATCGGATTGGAAGATCTTACGGATTACCATCGATGCTAAGTCAATCGGATCACGCGACAAGAGGTATGATATCTTTTGAATATATGTATGTTTAATTAATTAAAGTGTTAAGGTTCAAGTATTGGAAAATTTTTAAACTATACTAAATTCTTTTTAGTCTCGCTTCCGCTGCATTTTTCGTATATTTCCCCTACAATTGTTGCATGTAGGAGTGTATGTGATTAACTTTGAATGATAATAGATCACTTTTGCATATAAATTGGAAATTCTAGGGTTTGTTTTATTTGGGTTGATTAAAGCTATGAATACATGAATGAGATGACATTATATGTGTTATTGGATTGTGAATGGTTCCTTGTAAAGCTATTGATTGTTTGTGGATTTTTTGCTTTTGCCAAGAAAAAAAAAATTAGAAGGAAAAACGCAGTTCTGGGTAACTACATGGGTATTGCATAGGTAACCTACCCGTGCTATACTCGTGCACTGGGCAAGTACTTGCAATTCTTGGAGACTGCACGAGTATTGCATTGGTAACCTACCCGTGCTATACCCGTGCACTGGACAGTTAGGCCTGATTTTCGTCTGCTAAATTATTTTTTGCTTAACTTTGGTCTATAAATGCTTACTTCCAGCCATGGTATATCTCTAATTGAGTGCTTTCTTTTGCAGATGTCAAGTAGAATGTTGTCCATGGCTAAGAAACATGGAAAAATGGGGAGTAGGAAGAAGAAGACAACTAAATTGCCTCAATGCACCTTGAACAATGATTTCGAAAGACGGCTGGAATATTTCATGTAAAGGGACATGATGAAATAACGTGGAATATCTCTACCCGAACTCTCGCACACTCATATCCCAAACAAGGTAAATCAGAGGGGGTGGCAGACTTTTGTTAGCTCACCTCCCAGATTTTATAGAAGGATAGTGCATGAGTTTTATATCGGGATGGTTCATCATGACTTCATGAGATGAGTCCCAGTTATGGTGAGAGGGGTAGAGGTCTAGATGAACTCAACCGATATTCAGAGATATCTTAGAACAAAGCTGCATGATGATCCGCAAATACTAAGCAGAATATGAGAATGAGTTACCTAGCATAAGAGTATTGTCAAGAAAAATATGGATCTAGCCAATGATTTGGTCATCAATCCAATGGATTTCTGGGTGACTCCAACATACACGATCAAGCACGCAAATCTGAAGACTGAGTTGGGATTCTTACATGTATTCATATCCCACTCCCTCAGGCCACACGCTTACAGAACAAATGTGTCCAGCACAATCAGCCGATCAATGTTGCTTGGATCGTGAAATCAGAGATCCTGGCAGTGGGAAATAGGAAGATAAACAAGCAGACTATAATTTCCCCTGTTTGATCACTAAGTTTTACAGACAATCTGGAGTGGATCTCAACAATGATGAGTTAGAATGGACACAAGGAGATTTGGACCTCAGGACTTGGCGAAATTTGGAGGTGGAACGAGACTTGATCAGTACTAGGAGGAAAACAAGCAAAAAGAAGATTAACACATGAGCAGGTTTAAGTACTAATCCACAAGAGGACATGGATCTCGAACATGAGCAGATGGACTACAATCAGGGGGCTCTTGCCTCAGCTCTAGAGCCATATATTTTAGTTGGGGGTGACCAGGTCCCTTGGCAGTAATTGATCTCAATGATGACAAGCCTCCAAACTTTAATGAACTTACTGAGATCTAGTTTTACTACAGAGATCAGGGAGGTCAAGGACATCATTGAAGACCTTTGGATAAATGTCACTGACATGAGACAAGATTTGAGCTTGGTTCCCTAATCGAGAAGGAAGAAGCAAGCCACTCAACAACCATTCACTTTAGGAGGCCTACCATTGATCCAGACTTCCAGGAAACCATGGAAATGTCTAGAAGAGAACATGATGAGAGGCTCAGAGCAGAGCAGGACCCAAAGCAAAATGGGCCAATGGTCGAAGAAGATGAGTCTAAGTCAGATGAAGAATGATCTTTTTACTTGCCAAGTCATTTGAACTTTTCTTAGATTTATTTAGCATATTTAGGATTGAACTCATTTATTTCATTGCACTTTTATTTTGCTTTACTTGCTTAAGTTACTTGTAGTGGATAGTTTTGGGGATATTTATGGATGGTATTTGTTTGAGAGATATTTGGTTTGAGATATATTTGTGTGGCTGTTAACCTTTGTGGTTAGAATTTGTGCTTTAAGGATAGGTTCTTTATCTCTTGGAGTAGACACGCCAACAACTTGCGCTTCTCAAAGGGACAAGCAAACCAAGAGTGCTCATAAAATGGGCGAGAACCTAATTAACTTTGAGATTACAAGAAAGCAACCACTTCGGTTTCATCTTTTCATCTCAAGCTCATGAACTTTATTTCTCTAAATTTTTGTTTATAGACATTTTTGGATAATTGGTGAATATTGATATACTTATTGCATATAATTTTGGTTTGAATGTGCGGATAACTGTGAATGAATGGAAACGCATGTGATTGTTGATAAATTTCGGTTTCTAAGTTTTGAATTTATTGATTCATTCAGTTTTGATTTGATGAGCTCGAGGCTCTTGTGGATAATGCAAATGAATTTATAGGTTTTCCTTTCATATAGCCCAACTCAGTTTGGGGGTTTTTTGAATTCATGCTTATACTTGTACTGGAATGAACATATAGTTAAAATCGGTTTGGGAGTCATTGATCCCTTTCCGACAATTTTGTGAATGGATGCTTGATGTGGTCAAACTTTGAACTTAATTGCCATATTTTCTTAGAATGCCTTATTTTAAGATGAGCCTATTTTTAAGTATTTTATTTTGTTGGGCATTGATTGTGCATGATTAGTTCCTAGGTTTTTGTGTTTTGAGTCAAGTTGGGTGCGCGCTGCTAGGCAGGACTCTCTTGTCTTCAACATTGAGGACGATGTTGGGTTTTGGTTTGGGGGTGTAGAAGCCTTCATCGAGTCGTCTTTTTAAGTTGTTTTGAGTCATTTTTAGTTGTTTTGGTCCAAATTTTTAAAATTTTCGCAATGGCCAAAATTTTCGAGCTTTAATTAGCTTGGTTGTGATGCCTTGAGCGTGCGCTTTTGGCGAGTCTATGAATGCATTTTGAGCTTGTGTAACAAATCGTTGTCACTCTTAGGTCTTACTTGCTTGTCATGGGCTAGTCTCATCCTTTGTGTGCTTAACTTGAGGGGACTCGGTGCTCTTGCGCCTTGTTCTAATAGTGGAGACCACCCGTGAGTTCACAAACATAATCCTTTTAAAAAGCGCATTGAGTGTTAAATTGTTCTATTCTTAAACACTTTTCTCGTCATATGTGTCGTATGCCATTGAACATATATTCATCATACATATATTGTGGATTGCTTGTCGGATGCATTCATTCCCTTAATAGACTAATTGTGGAGATGATTTTAGGCAATGTGTGCATTTAACTACTAAATTAGCCTAAACACATTCCTACACCCTAGTTGTGTGTTCCAATGCCAATTTTGCAGCCAGACACTTACCTTTCACTTGGAACCATACTAAACCATATAGCCAAAGACCAAACACAAACCAACCCTTAAATTGCCAATCATGTGGGGTGTGTGTGTGTTATGCATGTGTGTGGTGTATGAAAGTGTAAGCTCTAATATAGAAATATCATGTACTTAGGCAACTATGTAAAATTTGCAATAAATGGCTCAAAATGTAAAAGTTCCAAAAAGTTGCACTTAGGAGCCGAATTGTCAAAAGGTTAAATGAAGTGTGCAAAAGAAAAGCAAAGAAAGAAAATCAATGCAAAAAGAAAGGCAAAGTACAAAAAAAAAGAAAAAAAAAGAGAAAAAAAAGTGAGAAAACAAAAGAGAAAGAGCCTTGTGATATAAAATTAAGTACTCACAATGAGGAGTACAAAATTGTGAAGCACTAATGTGTATGAAAGTAATTCCTAGTCGCTAAAGTGTAATTTATGTTTAATAGAACTTTGTATGGGGTGTGTGAGTATGTTAAGCATGATTGGTGATCTTTGAACTTATATTTTCCTTTTTCTTTGTTTCACCATATCTAAACCCATGGCCCCGTTACAACCTATGGAAAAAGTCCTAGTTGATCCATGATGAGTCTTGATTAGGAATGTTTGTTGATGCTTGATCTTCCACGTTCATGGCATAGTGAATCATTCTTAGGCTAGTTCACAGACATTATCGGTCTTTTAAATATACCGTGATTGCAATGCACTAGAATTCTATGCTTAAATTCCATCTTTGCATACCTTGCATGAGCGTGAACTTATGACTCAAAGCGGAAAATAAGAGTGAATCCAGGTAAGGATTAGAGTTTAAGCAAATTATGCTCAAGGTGTGGGAGTTAGTACTTCCCGATATGAGAGCACTCTTAGGTGTGGGATTCCTGATAGTGCGAGTTTCCCTCTAGTGCCTTCGAGTTGTTCTAGAATATGTTGCATACATCTACTTCTCTCTATCATACATCATTGCATCTCATCATCTGTTGGACATGCGGCTTGTTGAATTATTTATGTTGAGTATAGGAAAATTTTTAGATTGAGTCATTTGTTTTTGTCATTGTGTCGTTTTACGGTTTGCTCGAGGACGAGCAAATGTTTGGTTTATGGGTATTTGATCGAGTCAAAATTGTTATATATTTTAGCCCTCTTACCTTATCCATTGTCTCGTTTTTGGGTGTTTTGTGTGTGTCTTATGGCTCTTTTGTTACAATTGCAGGCATTAGGTGAAAATCAGGAATCAGAATTGCAAAGGGACAAATTGGTGCAAAAAGGGAACTCTTGAAGACCTTAGTGCACGGGTACCTTACCCGTGCACTGAAGGATGGAAATCAGAGAAGACCTCAGTGCACGGGTACCTTACCCTTGCACAACCCGTGCACATTGCCAAATTCAGTTTCCAAAAATTGTCGTCGAGGCTTCTAATCATCATCCGTTTCCAAAAATTTAATTATCATAATTCAGTACTTTACGCAAAATTCTAATTCTAACATTGTACTTAACAATTTAGAATTCCCATTGTTTGGTGATCATACAACAGAACAATACGATGCACAAGTCCCAAAAATATTTTAAGGATGAAACAAATTTTTCCAAAAAATATTTATTAAAGAACGGTTTAAAAACACATTTTCTAAAATATGGGACTTCGTACGTTGTTCTTTCTTCTATCTCATATTCATATGGATCACCACCAAGAAAGACTTTCTCAGTCTTCATAACTCATCTAACTGCCACTTTCTTGAGCCTTGGTCCTCTTTCGCGTGAGCAACAATTCATGTGCCAAGCACTATAAATATTTGAATGCAAATGCTTAATGCAGTAGATCGCCTCATATTCATGAGAATGCGGCGCTCCTCTGTGATTTCAAGTTCACGCGCTAGTTGACCAAAAACATCGACATACTATACTTTAGCTTTTCCAACCTTATAGATCTAGTCATAATTAACTCTTCGGAAAATTTTATTAAAAGACTATCCACTACATATCTCCACTTAAAAAAAACACAACTTCAATTTGACCACAACTATATGTCATTAATAAGATTCTTAATATCTTCTATATTAAGACATATGAGACCATGCTGAATTAATGTCAAAATTTCTAAGTCACTTAGAGATATTGTCTTTAATGACCTCATACATTTACAAGGTACATTGAAACAAAATCTTTTATTCTCGATTGTATAATTGATTAGACTAAGAAACTCTTATTGAAACTAAATTCCATTGAATTCTTAACACTTGATTTAAAAATATATATTTTACAAACTCAAAATAGCTGAAAAAATATTTTTCTTGTTTTTCAAAATTTTCTTTTAAATAAAAGCAGTAAACAAAAATGTGTTTTTATGAAAAATAAAATCACTTTATTTTATTCTTCAAAAATGAAAAACACTTTATTTAATAAAAAAAATTGAATTTGAAAAAATCGGTCAGACGGTGTGTGCAGGTGTGCAACCAAACAACTCAAATGCACTTGGGATACGAATGTAACATGCTCCTCTCATGAACTGCCTTGCGTGTGGTTTCCACCCACAAAACATACACTCGTTGACGTCATGCGCCTCACTTGCACTAGCAAAAGCCTGTGTGCGGCGTTACACTCACAGACCACGAAGTGGTGTGTACGCGCCGTCCTCTGGTCATTCACCGATGACCAAACCACCGTCTTCCGAATCGGTTTTCCATACTGAATTCAGTGGACGGTATTTATACTGTTCATCGTCTTCAACCCTCAAAATTCAAACCCATAAACCTTTTCAAGATTTCGATCTCGACAGAAAAACTCAAAACAGTTTTTATCTCTCTAAACTAATCAGAATTACTCATATGACCTATCGTTGGAAAGCTCTCGATAAATCCTTTCTAATGGTACCACGATCGTAGAAAAAAATTGGCAGTGAGTTATGTCTTGATAAAGTTACGGGTTTTCACAATAAGATTTTCAAAAAAAAACCTTTCATACATGCTTTTGAATCATTATTAAAACTTCCGGAATAAATTAATGCACATATAAAGCATTCGTACATTCCAGAAAATAAATTCAAAACATTTGTGTGTTATGCCAAATTTTTTAGAATCGTGAAAATTTTCATGCATTCAAAAAAAACTTAAACATGGCATATATATAAATACCATAATACAAACCCAAAACCTGTCTATGATAACAATGTTGATTACTATTACGATTAATAATAAATATATAATCAAAAATATAGTATCATGCGGCGGAAACGGGATCGTAAGCGAGTTGTATCACTGGTTGGAGAACGATCATAGATTCCAAAAAGTTCCCTCAACTCACCGTGCAATTTGCTATCATCGGAAAAGACCAGCAAAATAGAAACTTTCTTTATATATCACTCTATTATAGATAAACTCATAAAACACTTTGTTATTTATAAGGTCCAGAATTTTATCCGGATGGATTATGATATTCAAATTTAAATAATATTTAAATTTAATATCGTTTATCCATTTAACTTTTTATCTTATCAGTTTGAATTCAACTCAATTATCACTATTTTTGATAATTGAAATTCAAACTATCATGTGGTTTATTTATCTGGTCAATTAATAATAAATTACCACAGTCATTTTACCACTTGAGCGTAAAGCATTTTTATTTAAGGATTTTTTTTCAGAGATAGAGATTGAGAGTGCGGTAGGATTGAAAAATTTTTAGATATAGAATCGGGAGGAAATATTCTTTTAAAACTCTATATTTGAGATAAAGATTTGCTGGGAGTCTAGGAGATGCTCCTCACTAGGGGTGAGCACGGTTCGGTTCGGTTCAATTTTAGGTAAAACCGAATTGAACCGAAAATATTTCGGTTCACCTAAAATTGAACCGGTTTAAACCGAATATGAAATGGTAACCGAACTGATTTTAATCGGTTCGGTTCGGTTCGGTTCATTTCGGTTTTGGGCCTAATGGGCATTTTCGGCTTGATGGGCTAAATGAATCTTTTTTTTATTATGTTTTTAAATTTGATGGGTTCTTGCCTTGTTGGATTCTAATTTTGGGCCAAAGTTTTATAAATTTTAATTGTCCAAGCAAAAAAAAAAACCCAAATCAATCATAACTAATAATATTTAATTTATAATTCATTATCACAAATTGAATAGACAACAAATTGTAATATATGTCTCCATCTCATGTCTGTATGAATTTGTGATGAGAGAAGTAGAGAAGTTGGCGGTAGGAACTATGAAGAGATGAGAAGGCAAAGAATGAAAGAGAATAAATGGTCGTTTGTTTTTTTCCACTTAAAACTTAATGGGCCTGAATCATAATTATTAAGTTGTTTTGTTTGTTTTTAAAAGTGGTCAAACAACTTAAAAATACCAAAAAACAACTTAAAAATACCAAAAAACAACTTAAAATAAAAAGTAAGAAATCTTGACTTTTCACTTAATTGCAAATCACTGAATTGCATTAAATGCAATCCAAAATCGTTTCTTCCGATACTATCCCTCATATATAATATATTTCTAATTTTATTATAATTATATATGGTAAATAAATCTTTATTTTAATATATTGCTTAATTTAAATGGCTTTAAAAATAAAAATAACCCTAATTACTTCTCATATTAGTGTTTAATGTCAATACTTCATTATAATATTAGGGTGATGTATTTATATATTATTTTTTTAGAGTGTTTTATGTGAGTTTTTTTACTGCCCCTATTATTTTGTGAAAAAAAAACTTTTCTTTTCTAGTAAAAATGAAGTTTATTTGTAATCGAAGAAAAATATCATGATCATATGTGTTCATATAAAATTATTATTTTTTGATTGTTTTTATTCCATATTATATGTATAATTCTTTCACATTGGTATAAATGTAAAATTACTTAGTTTCAGACAATTTTACTTTTAAAAAACAAACGGGTTGACAATACATTCAGATATAAGAGAAAAAAAAAACAAACATGTTATTCAAATTCAGATTTCAGTCACTATTCAGTCTTCAGAAAAATTCAGGACTGTTCAGTCTTCAGACAAAAAAACAAACGGCCCCTTAAGTGTGTTTTAGGTTTTTTTTAGTTGTATATGTGGTTTAATAGGTTCAAACCGGTTTGAGCCGAATATTTTTTGGTTTTTAACTTTTTAAACCGGTTTAAACCGAATTCAACCGAACCGAACACTCTTTTTTCGTTCGATTCGGTTCGGTAAACCGAACTGAGTGTGCCCACCCCTACTCCTCACTCTCGGTCTCTCACAGGTTGCTTCATGAAAAGAAATGGCTTTGAACCTCAAGACTCTCGTCAACCACGCCCCTCTGTCGACGTGTCGTCAACACATTTATGGGGTTTCTCCAAAACCCACCTCCGTCTCTTTTTCACATTCTTCTTCTCTCCAAGGTTTCATTTTATTATTATTATTATATTTCCCTTTCGAGTTCCATGTTTACCATTTTGTGGGGTTTGAATTTTGAGGATTTTGAACTCAGATTGCAACTCAGAGGAAGAATGACTCTTTGCCGTTTCAACCAACGGCAGCTGTCCGCCACTTGACGGGATCTCTTACTAGCAATGAAGGTCTTCGCTTTGCTGTGGTATGTTTTTTTTTTAATTCACTGCACATTCACATTCACACGTGTCAAAATTTGTTATTTTTTGTTTTTCTTTGATTTTTTAAGTTGATTCTCATCTGGGCAATTCGTATTTTTTTGTGCATCATCAAGGTTGTGGCAATGTTCAATGAGATTGTTACCAAGCCATTATTAGAGGGAGCTTTGGAGACTTTCAAGAAATACTCAGTTAAAGAAGAAGACATTGATGTATGTACATACAAGTTTCTTTGGTTTCAATGCTAGACTTAGCTTCTTACAATAACAAGGTACAGTAGTTAATATCAATCCCGGATTGTGTTTGTATCAATTGTGGCTAATACGATTCGGATCGAATTGTGTTTGTATCAACCCGTAAAATGTCATTAGGTGATTTTAGATTTTATTCCAATTCTTAGTGTTTGCGTGGATTAATTTATAAAATCTAATTAAAAATCATCTCTGTTTATGGTAATCGTTTCTTATTCAAATTTATCTCATTTCTCCGAAGGTTTCCTGCTGATTGTACTTCTCTTTTGGTTTTCATCAATTGCTGCATTTCTGCTTGCCATAGGTGTAAATATGCCCGTCAATGCGTCAGTAAGTTAGACTGGAACATTTTCTTTTATGTGTCATAATCCAAATGTATCTAGCCGCTGATGTGAAGCCAAAGTTTGACACATCTTTTGACTGCTACAAAGCAGGAAAAGTAATCAGAATAAGAATTAGAAGAATCTAAAGTTAGATAACACCTGAAAAGAAAAATATCCACTAATCCTTCTATCGCTGAATCACTTGATCTTGGATTATTTGCTGTTATAATCTTTAGTTGGTGGCATGGTTGACTCATTGCAAAGCATGTTTTCATGTCCTGCAATTCTCAAGTCTATGGTCTTAGGTGTATTTTGATCTTAAGATATCAGAGAGAATTCTGACGTGGACTACTTATCCTCTTTACTTTCCTATCACAGGTCGTGTGGGTTCCTGGTAGTTTTGAAATTGGTGTTGTCGCAGAAAGGCTTGGGAAGTCTCGAAAGTATCATGCATTATTATGTATTGGAGCTGTGGTATGATTTCTTTTCGAATCCCCTTTAATAATCTGTTGTTTAACCCTTTTTTTCGGGTCATTAAGAGTTGCTCTTCACTATAATGTTAGTTAGTACAGACTTGCTGGTGATTCCTAATCCATGAAACCCTGTTTGTTGTCAATAGATAAGAGGTGATACTACACACTATGATGCTGTAGCTAATTCTTCTGCTTCAGGAGTACTTTCTGCTGGCTTTGATTCAGGTTGGCTAGTTGGTAGTCGTGCTTTGTTTAGCTTATGAATTGATTTTATTCTCCTTACTAAAGATGACACGTTAAAGATAGATGTGTAGTAAGCAGGTCTTATTATGCTAATGTCTTATCCTAAATGGAATTTAACAATATAAGGATACATATGTAAGCGTATTCAATATAGTACCTTCGATATTCACTTACAACATGCATCTTGTTTGTAAATTATATCATATTTTGTGTTTAATTGCTTTTTGAGTACATTCTTTTTGATTTTTCGTTTAGATGTTTAACTTAAATTTGAGCACAAGTTTTCAGTCAAACCTTTGATGTTATGGGCATATATATATATATATATATATATATATATATATTGAATTTTCATTTATGGATCCACATGGATAAGTTATGATTTATGAAAACATATATCGTTCCTTTGCTTTTGAGTGTTTTTATGCACATATTTTCGAGTGTTCATTCTTAACCTTTTATTACTGTAGAGGGAAAGCAATGCACTGTAGCATATAATTATAGCTCGTCAGTATATTGGTGCTGTGTCTTCTGTTCACTTCAGTTTATATTTGGTTTTACAATGGAAATTGAAGCTGTTTCTTATGTCCCCCTGTAGGTGTTCCATGCATTTTCGATGTCCTGACTTGTGATAACATGGAGCAGGTAGAATCATGATACAAGACGTCAAAAAGCTGCATTGGAACCATCCATGCTGCATCAAAGAAAGTCTTCAGATTTGTCTTCTTGCTGTTAAACATAATCCGTGACTGTTGCATTTTTTAATAATTGCAGGCTTTGAATCGAGCTGGTGATAAATCTGGGAATAAGGGAGCCGAGACTGCTTTGACTGCTGTAAGTGTATGTTGAAGTAATAGGATTGTAATTAAGCAGTTGGTGAATTTATCAAATGACTGTTTTAAGATGGTCAATTTTCACTTTTTTCTGCAGATTGAGATGGCATCTTTGTTTGCGCACCATTTGAAGTAGTGGTTCTACCAAGAAGAAGAGTTGCTGGATTCTCAATCCTTTTCCTTTTCTTTTCCTTGGAAATGGTCTGTTTTGTTGTAGACTACGGAAGAGGATAATATGCGATATGATACACGAATCGATGATTATCAAATGGACAATTCAGGGTAAGATTTTGGGTTGATCGTCACCAGGCCAAACTGTAAGGACCAATGATGAATGTCCTCTATTTTTTTTCCTTATTAATTGTTAATAGCCAAAACTGGCTAAGGACCAAAGGAAAATTTTCCACCTTCCAGACCTGGCTCCATGCCTGAAAGTTCCCGTCAGGAAACCATTCTACCCAAAGCCGAGCTACGATACCACTCCGTAGGAACAAGGACGGGCTCCAGAAACATCCGGGATAGAGCCCGGAACGATCAGATCTAGCCCGCATCACCAAAACTGAAAACACTTTCTTCCCCGAAGCCGAGGTCACCTCACAATTCCTCCAGAAACTCATCTATACCTCGCTGATACAGGGGGATATCCTTAGGAAACCGCACCTAGCTCCGAAAGGTCAGGGGAAGCCGCACCTAGCTTCGAAAGGTCAAGAGAAGCCAGATCTGGCTTATAGCTGGACGAAACTTCTCAGATATCAAGGTCGAAACACTGATCGACCTCACTAGTTGATGGACCACACCATGATACATTCAACGACCCTTATAGAAATCATGCCAGACCCGAAGATACACAGTATCACATCCACAGATATTATACACGTGCAGAACAAGAAATAGAGTTTGAATGGGAAACAAATTGATTTCTAAGATATTCTCAACGGAGCAATTAACTTAAAGTCAACTACCTTTAAAGGTAAATATCCCGACCGATAAAAGGGGGATGAGAAAATGAAGGGGAAATGAATGAGTTCAAACCTATGAAGATATGGTATAAGAGAGGGACTTCCTTCTTCAGAAAGAGGAGACTACTATTCGACAGGCATACGACAAAGACTCGACCATACCCTAGAGAGAATTGAGAGCAATTTGAGAGAAATTTATATACCATACATGTTCAATAAAGAAAATATTTTTTGCTTTCTTTTGGGTGACAAATTGTATCAGTATTACTTGTCATTTTGAAAAGCATTGTTACACATACGATCAATCTTGGCCACCACCTACGTGGTAGTGGTCTCGAGGGTGTTAACTGAGGTTTCCCGTCTCGAGCAAAATTTCCGTTAACACTTTCTGGCGCTGTCTGTGGGAAAGGGCTTACACCCAATTAATCAATTACTTGCATTTACATATTTTGTTTTACAGGAACTATGAGGCTCCGCTCTTACCAAGGCCAACATAGAGTTTCGGAGCAACCTCCGGCGAGGTTAACACGAAAGGCCCCAAGAAAGGGGAGAAAATCTGGATATGGTAGTCAAGTTCCGGTCCAAACAACCAATGCACGGGCTTCTGGCTACCCTATAGTGAGCCAGGCCGTGCTCAACCAACAAGCGGCAGCCTTCGTAGAAACCATCCGCGTCCGCCTACTCACTGAAGGCATCACAATCCAGCCAACCAACCTGAATGATCAGGGAGAGCCGAGCAGGCTCGGAGTTAGGCCACCTGCTTTCGATCGCCTGGGACCTCTTCTTCCAGAGCCGGCTCGAGAGAGGTCAGGGCCCCAACGTTCAATCCGGGATAGGCTGGGACCCATGCCCCCAGTTCCGAAAAGACCTTCACAATATCAACCCAGACGAGTTAAGTCTGCCGCGGATGCTTTTACCCTGAAGCCATGAAAGCTATCTCATCCGACTACATCTAGGAGGACCGCCCGGGCCCTAGAGGAGGAAAGTAGACAAACTTCCCGAATGGATCCTATCCATAAGGAGGACCGTATAGACATTGCCAGTTCATCGGAAAGACTCGACAGTGAAGAATCTGAGGTTAACTCGAAGAGATCTGGGAACAAGCGACTGAGGGATCAGCTGGCAAAGCTACAAAAAGAGGTCCAGCAGATAAGAAAGGGAAAGAATAAGGAGGACAAAAAGGATCCCCTGAGCGAGATGAATGCTCCCTTCACTAAGAGGATTCGGGAAGCGGAGCTCCCCCCAAAATTCAAAATGCCAGCAGATAAGTTCTCCGGAACGGAAGATCCTCTAAGCCATCTAGAGAGTTTCGTTCAACAGATGGAGGTCCAGAACACTACCAGAGCAGCTATGTGCAGAATGTTTCCAACGACCCCAACCGACTATGCGAAAACCTGGTTTAGGAAACTGCCCCTTGGCAGAGTGGATTCTTTTACGAAATTATCAACAGATTTTTGCTCGCAATTCTAAGGGGTCAAACCTCGTTCGAAAGATCCTATACACCTCCAATATGTGATTCAGGAACGGAGTGAGACCCTTCGGTCGTACGTGGAACGTTTTCACAAGGAGGTCATACAAATGGGAGTTTTCACCGAAAAAGAAACCCTCGCCAACTTCAGGTGGAACCTATGGGCGGGAAAGCTTTTCCGTTCCTTCGCCAAGAGACCTCCCGAGACCTACCAGGAGGCCTACGACCGGGCTCTTGAGCAAGTCGAGATCGACGAACAACTCAAGGTCAAGATGGAACACAACGACATGAGAACGGCAAAGTGTCTGAAAAAAGAAGCCCCCAAATTTGAGCCAGTACAGAAAACTCAGAATAAACCTCCCAACAGGTCGACCTATCGCATCCCTGCTCCTCAACATAAGCCAGAAAGATATCTAGCAAAACGAATCCCTCCCCGGGCTTCGCCACCTCATAGGACCGTGGCTCCCGTAATTCAAGGGGAAAAAGGGTATGACTACTACACCCCTTTGAATGCTTCCAGGGAAATGGTCTACCTTGCTATACGAGATAAAGGGTTGCTCCAAAAGCCCACTCCCATGAAGGCCCCATCTGACAGGAGAAACCGGTACAAGTACTGCGAATTCCACGAAGACGTGGGCCACAATACCTTAGAGTGCTATAATTTGCGCAACCAGATTGAAGCCCTGATAAGGGGGGATGCTTGATTGAGTTCTTACAACAGGTCAGAGATAACATTCAGACTAGAAGGGAGGTACAAGCTGAAATCCGTGAAGACGTAGAAAAGAGGAAAAGGGAATATGCTGACTTAATGCAACAGATCCAGGTGATACACACTATCAACGGAGGTCCTACACTGGCTGGCGTTTCCAATAACTCCCGAAAAAACCACGCAAGAAAGATTCCCTGCATCGGAGAAAGCCGGGGGATCTTCGAAGTCAGCCAGAGCCTGATAGAGCTCTCCCAGTCAGCGTAGATCGTTTTCACTGAAGCAGATGTCTTCAACATCGTGCAACCTCATGATGATCCCATGGTAATCACGATACAGATCGCCAACTGTCTGGTCCATCGCGTGCTCGTGGATACAGGTAGCAGTGTAGATATCCTCTTCAAGGATACCCTGGAAAAGTTAAACCTGAAGCAACGTTGTTACAACAGCTGTACCATTCTGCTTTATGGGTTCACTGGGATTCGATCATACCAGTGGGGTCGATGATCCTCCCAGTAATCATCGGAATCACTCATCTCCAACAGAATGTTATGACCGATTTTGTTATGGTTGACACCCCATCGGCCTACAACGCCATCATAGGGAGACCTTTCCTGTCCTCCTTGAAGGGAGTCTTGTCCATATACCACAACGTCCTGAAATTCCCGGTTGGAACCAAAGTAGGAGAGGTATGCGGGGACCAGCAGGCAGCCAGGAAATGCTACGCAATATCTGCCAATCCTATAGCCCTAGCAAAACAGTGTGTACATGTGACATTAATCCAGGAAGACATGGATACATCCCGGATAATCTAGGAGGAGAAGGAGCCCGCAGAACATCCTGGGCATTCGGAGAGCGAACCTTTTATGCCTTACGAGGAAGAACAGAGTAAAGAGTGGGCCAGCGGGCAGCCTGTAGATAAACTAGAAGAGATACCCATCAGAAATGACGATCCATCCAAGGTAGTCAAGGTCGGGGCCACCCTTGATCCAGAAGTGAAAAGAGGACTAATTGACCTTCTTTGGGAGTTCAGCGATATCTTCGCTTGGAACCATGATGAAATACCTGGAATCCCGGCGTCATTGGCCACCCACCGACTAGCGGTAGATCCAACAGTCAAGCCCGTCAAGCAGAAGAGGCGTCACTTCAAAGCTGATAGGAACGCTGCTGTACATGAAGAGGTTGATAAATTGATCAAGGTAGGGTTTGTTAGAGAAGTACGCTACCCCGAATGGATCGCCAACGTGGTCATGGTCACGAAGGCAAATGGGAAGTGGCTTATGTGTGTTGATTACACCGACCTTAACCGGGCTTGTCCAAAAGAAAGTTTTCCTTTACCAAAGATCGACCAGCTGGTTGACTCCACGTCCGGAAATAAACTTTTGAGTTTTATGGACGCATTCTCAGGATACAACCAAATTAAAATGCACCCGGCTGACCAAGATAAAACCAGTTTCATTACTGGGCAGGACTTATACTGCTACAAGGTGATGCCGTTTGGTTTGAAGAATGCGGGGGCTACATACCAGTGGCTGGTTAACAAACTGTTCAAGCCCGAGATAGGAAGGACGATGGAAGTATATATCGACGATATGATCACGAAATCCCCAACCGTAAAAGGACATCAGGAAGACCTTCGCAAAACCTTCCTCATACTGAGGGAAAACCAGATGCGGTTGAACCCCTCCAAATATGCCTTTAGGGTAACATCGGGGAAGTTTCTGGGCTTCATGGTTCATAAGAGAGGCATAGAAGCCAACCCAGAAAAAATCAAGGCTATCTTGGACCTGGAATCTCCAACCTCACTCAAGCAAGTACAGATTCTGACTGGACGCGTGACGGCACTTAACAGGTTTATTTCTCGCTCCACAGATAAATGTCTCCCTTTCTTCAAAGCCATCAAACAAGGGAAAAACATGAAGTGGAGCCAGGAGAGCGAACAGGCTTTCCAAGCTTTGAAAGAGTACCTAACAAGCCCCCCATTGTTAGTTAAGCCGGTTCACGGAGATGAGTTGCAGATCTACCTGGCCGTATCAGAAACTGCAATAAGCGTGGCTTTGGCCAAGGAGTGTAGCGACGGTTTTCAAAGACCCATATACTATGTGAGTCATGCTTTGACCAAATCAGAAAGGAATTACATTCTCCTGGAAAAGCTCGCTTATGCTCTGGTAATCTCAGCAAGGAAGCTCCGTCCTTATTTTCAAGCTCACACAATAGCAGTGGTGACGGACCAACCCCTCCGCCAATTCTTGCAAAGACCAGACGTATCTGGAAGGCTAGTCTTATGGGCCCTAGAGCTCACTCAGTTCGATTTAAAGTATAAGCCCAGGACTACGATTAAGGCATAGGCTTTGGCCGACTTCGTGACAGAATTTTCAGCAATCCCAGATCAAGATGACCCCTCAGTATCAAATGAGGTCCCTGAAAGGATATCTGAGGTCGACAATTGGCCGGATGGCTGCAGGCCATGGACCCTCTTTACAGATGGAGCGTCCGGGCAAGCCGGGGGAGGAGCTGGCATAGTTTTAATAGATCCGGAAGGGATTGAATTCTGTCACTGTTTTAGATTTGAATTTAAAGCTACCAATAATGAAGCAGAATATGAAGCCCTCCTAGCCGGGATGAAGGTAGCCAACGAACTAAATGCCGATTACCTGTAAATCAAGAGCGATTCATTGCTTGTTGTAAATCAGGTGACTGGGGTCTACCAGGCAGAGGGAGATAATATGGCTGCCTACCTAAAGCTAGCTCAGCTGCTAAAAAGTAAATTTATGGGGCTCAAGATCGATCCGGTGCCTCGACACCAAAACCATCGCGCAGATGTTCTGGCTAAAATAGCGGCGAACGGAGGCCAATCCCTACCACGGGGAATTCCCTTCCAACTGATCACCCAACCCAGCACATCCACAAATGGAGAAATCTGCTCCCTGGATCGCCTGCCTTGCTGGATGGACCCAATTGTTGCCTACCTCCTTGAAGGAGAGCTTCCGGAAGGGCCCGACCAAGCCCGAAGAATTAAAAGGCTCTCAGTCCGATACTGTATGGTGGACGGGTACCTCTACAGGAGGGGTAGATCCCTCCCTCACTTAGGTGCTTGCATCCCGATGATGCTAAATGGGCATTGAGAGAGGTCCATTCTGGGGACTGTGGAAACCACATAGGTGGGGAAGCTCTAGCCTATCAGGTGCTTTGTATGGGGTACTATTGGCCGACCATCCACCAAGACGCAAAGAGTTTTGTGCAATCTTGCGAGCCTTGTCAAAAAACTTCAAACTTGAACCACCAGCCACCCGAGCGGCTGTCGTCCCTCAGTTCACCTTACCCTTTTGCCATGTGGGGAATCGACCTAATTGGCCCACTCCCGACCGCTCCCGGACAGATGAAACATACTATCGTGGCTATCGACTACTTCACAAGATGGGTCGAGGCAGGATCTCTTTCTCGGATATCAGAAAAGAAAACGACCAAGTTCATTAAGACCAACGTGATATACAGATTTGGGACCCCTCTCATCTTTATAGCTGACCTAGGGAAGCAGTTTGACAACGCCCGGTTCAAAAACTTCTGTAAGGGATTGGGGATCGACCTCAGGCTCGCTTCAGTGGCTCATCCCCAAACTAACGGGCTGGTAGAATCCACCAACAAGACTATCAAGAAACTCCTAAAGAAAAAGCTACAGCAGAGGAAAGGTAAATGGGCCGAAGAGCTACCGGAAGTCCTCTGGGCATACCGGACTACAAAGAGAACAGCTACCGAGGAGACACCTTACTCCCTGGCTTTCGGGGTTGAAGCAGTCCTCCGCATCGAGCATAAATTGACCTCATTCAGGGTACATCACTTTGAGCCTGAAAGTAACGAAGTCAAGCTCCGGGCTAATCTAGACCTTTTAGAAGAAAAACAAGACCGGGTAGCAGAGAAAGTAGCGATCTACCAGAGCAAGATCGCTAGATACTTCAACCAAAAGGTCAGAGCCCGGAATTTCAAAGAAGGGGATCTGGTACTTAGGAAAGTTACCCTGAACACTCGGAAAAGGTCGGATGGAGTCTTAAGTCCCAATTGGGAAGGGCCATATTTGATAAAGCTAGTTATTCGCAATGGAGCTTATAAACTAGAAGACATGGACGGACGATCCATCGACCACACTTGGAATGCAGATCATTTGAGAAAATTCTACCCTTGAGAAGGAAATTCTCAAGCAAACAACCCCAATTTAGTTTTCATTACTGACCCTAATAAAGATGCACTACATCTCGATCATCAATAAAGCCATTTTCTTTTTTCTCTTCCGTCTTTATCTCCAACATTAGTAACTACACCCTTGTGTGGGAAACTTAACATAAACACTTCAAGGCCAGGAAATAGCTCAATAGCCCTCTTGATGCCTTGGTCGGGCTACCACCCCCAAGAAGAGTCTGAGTGTAAGAGCATAGTTGCCTTCCAGATCTCGAGACCAGGAAATAGCTCAATAGCCCTCCTGATGCCTTGGTCGGGCTACCACCCCCAAGAAGGGTCTGAGTGTAAGAGCATAGTTGCCTTCCAGATCTCGAGACCAGGAAATAGCTCAATAGCCCTCCTGATGCCTTGGTCGGGCTACCACCTCCAAGAAGGGTCTGAGTGTAAGAGCATAGTTGCTTTCCAGATCTCGAGACCAGGAAATAGCTCAATAGCCCTCATGGTGCCTTGGTCAGGCTACCATCCCCAAGAAGGGTCTGAGTGTAAGAGCATAGTTGCCTTCCAGATCTCGAAACCAGGAAATAGCTCAATAGCCCTCCTGATGCCTTGGTCGGGCTACCACCCCCAAGAAGGGTCTGAGTGTAAGAGCATAGTTGCCTTCTAGATCTCGAGACCAGGAAATAGCTCAATAGCCCTCCTGGTACCTTGGTCGGGCTACCACCCCCAAGAAGGGTCTGAGTGTAAAAGCATAGTTGCTTTCCAGATTTAGAGACCAGGAAATAGCTCAATAGCCCTCCTAGTGCCTTGGTCGGGCTACCACCCCCAAGAAGGGTCTGAGTGTAAGAGCATAGTTGCTTTCCAGATCTCGAGACCAGGAAGTAGCTAAATAGCCATCTTGAAGCCTTGGTCGGGCTACCGCCCCCAAGATAAAAGAAAATAAATAAATAAATAAAATGTTTGTTTTCATGTGCAGAATCAAGATCATCATAATTCCCTACCCAAGTTTTAATTGCTACTACGGATGCAATTCTGGTTCCCATTCAAGACTAGAAGTGAAACAAGAATTCTCAAAGCAATTCGATTTCTCATTAAAGATAAAGGGAGCCTATCCCCCGGTAAGGCTACATCCGTCAAACGGGGAGCCCAAACCATGAGCTCGGGCTAAAAAAAAAGGGAAAAAAAGGTGAAGAAAGCTAATAAAGGCAAAACGAGGTGCCCACCCCCTTTTTTCCGGGCAATCAAAAACAAACCATGAACAAACTGCTTCAAGCTTTGGGACTCTCTTGGTTCTCCTTCGTCGGTCCTCCTCCTTCTTGCTGATCTTCGCCATCGCCCCCCTTTTCAGGTAGCTGTCCATTTTGGTTATCCTCGCCGACCGCCCCTCCATTTAGAGGCTCCATATGCTGATCAGCAGGATCTTCCTCCAGGACTTCATTAATCACGTCCATAACCTCAGTGGGATAGCCACATCAAGAAGGGCAGCCATGGACCCCATCTTGCTCCTGCCGACCTCCATCTCTATTAAGGGAGGCTCCTCAGACGGGCTCCTAACCTCTTTACCATCTCCCGACTGGTCCTCCTCGGATCGAGAGGACAAAACTTTACTGGAAGATTCCCCGGGACCTGAGGTAGTAAAGGTAGGAGGAAGGAATGGAGGATCTGTCTGGGCGGGATGTTTTCCAGCTCCTGCTTGGCTCGAAAGAACCATCTCGTCGCCTTCAGGGCGAGATAACTCAGCAGCCTTAAGCATTATTTCCTGTCTATCCCAGTCGGCAATAGATGACAAATCAAAGGGAGGAGGAAGAGCTTCTGCGGCCTGAAAGGAAGCGTAGAAATATCCATCGCTGAAGGAGGTCTCCGCGTCAGCTTGCAGCTTGGTCACCTGAGTAATCAGAGACTGATTCTCGAGGTCCAACTTTTTAGCCTCCGACCTCCAAGAATCCCTCTGTCTAGCCCGCCGGAGAGATTGAAGACGCTCATGATCATAAGATTGCTTTATCCTCTCATGGTCACAGCGAAGCTGAGCCATCTCGACCTCGACCTTTTCCTGGTTAGAAGTCATCTCTTCCGCTAAAGATTGAGCCTGCTTGAGCAATTCCCTGGCTTTCTCGGCTTCGGCTTTTGCAGCCCGGTCGCGGAGGAGGGCTACTTGCTGGCCCATCGCTATATTAACCTTGAAGGCCTACAAAGGATAGAACCCGAGTTAGAAACTGAACAAATTAACAAGAATAGCACAAAGGAAATACAATTACCTCAGCTAAAATAGCAGACCCTTTGGTAATCAGGACGTCCACAGGCATGGAAGCTATCCTGGAGATCCCACCGCCCAGACAAGACGCGATGAATTGTTCCAGGACTTCATCCCGCCCTGCCGAGCTCGATTGAGGCCGGGAACGGCTGGAAGGAACCCTTGCGACACCCTTCCCAGAAACCTCCGAAGCTTTGGTTGTTGGAAGCGCAGCGGAATCAGGAGGTTGAGTCGAGGGGGTAGCAACTTTAGCGACCTCGGCTGAAGGGACATAAGCAGTTGGACCGACAACCTGGGGAGCTTCACCCAAAGCCCGGAAAGCACGCGAAGCAAGAGTGGCCATCTTGGACCCAGCTGGAGAAATAGACGAAGCAAGAGCAGTTTCGACCTCAGTGGAGGGAAGAGAAACTCTACCTTGATGAAAGCGTGAGACGTGGCGGGTAGCCGGTTCAACGACAGAAACTGTGAATAAGCAAATTAAAAAGGAAAATGTTAGAACCAAGTTGAATAAGAAGGCAAGGCAAGGCAACTCAATGACACTTACGAGGAGTAGCGACTGAGATCCGCAAGTATTGGTTCACCCTACGAGGATCGAAGGCTTCAGCAGTAGGGAACTTCAGGTTCAAATAATTTCGGGCTAAAATAGCCTTCATGATGGCTTCGGACTCAGAAGGCAGGGAGTCCGGGTCCCACGAGGGTTTGTCACTGAAGGCCGTGGGAGCCTTGAATTCATGCCCTCCAATGAAAATCGAGCTCCCCCAATTCTTCCCCGCCAGGATCCATTCTTTTTTCCAAGCGGGGTCCTTCTTCGAAGCACCAGGAATGATGAAATTGAGCTTGTTCTTGGCCTTAGCATAGAACTGGCCTCGAGGAGCGCCAGACAGACTCCCAATCTGGAAAAGATAGGCCAACTCCTCTGCACCCGGCTCCCTCGTCACCTTGCTCAACTGACATTGTTCCCTCCATAGTACGAGGAAACCAATCAGATTCCTCCAGAAGCCAGGCGTCAACTGGAGGGGAGCGAGCTGGATGGCGTTAGGAGCCCGCCGAAGAGTCGGATGAAGGGGAAGCCTGACCCTATTCTTGAGAGCTGCCACATGAATTGGAAGCACGTCTTCGGAGGGGTTGAAGAACTCGTAATTTTTGGGAGGCTCCGAGATGGATACGCTGTCGGGGATGCCAAACTTCGACCTCAAGCGGTCAATCGAGACCGGATCGATGGTGGAATCTGGGACAACCCGGAAGTCATAAGGAGGGAGCCTCTCTAAAAAGGGGCCAGAAGCCGAGACCCGATGTTCTCCCGCGGCGTCACCGCCCACTTCTTTGTCAGAATCTTCGTCGGCGATGTCCAAAGGATTGTCAGAATGGTTGGAGAACCCAGCCCTAATGGATACATTCCTACTTGACCGCCGACGTTGCGGGTTAGGCGGGGAATCGTCGCTGTCTGAACTTCTCCTGGCCCGTTTCCTAGAGCAAGACTGACGACCTCCTCGCCGTCAACTATGGAGTCAACTGAATCGCGACTGGTTTTCGACATAGTAAAAGTTAATAAGGATGAAGAATGAAGAAAAAGGCAAGCTTGGAAAAAAGGCTATGAGAGAATATTTCTTAGCAAAAAATTTTAGTTCGAGAGATGTGAGGAAGACGTGGAGATAAATATATATATATATATATATATATATATATATATATATATATATATAGGCAAGAGGGCAACAGCGCGAGCTATTGAGATCCTCGGGTGGTAACGGTAAAGAATCTCAGGAACTACCGTAACGTAACCGGATTAACTCAAAGCAGGCTAATCAGCTCACGCCACGCCACGTCACTTACGCAGTTAAGAGGGAGATCTCCCCAAGATTCTGGTAACGGTAAAAATTCTCGGGGACTGCCGTAACGCAGTCAAATTAAGTCGGAGATAAATTAGTTCACATCACGTCGCTTTAATGAGGAGATTTCCCCTATATTCTGGTATCGGTAAAAAAGGGAAGATTTCCCAAATCAAGTAAATATCTGACCCCAACCCCAAGCTCGATGTCTGGTGTTCAAGTCAGATGAGACTTCTGTTAATAGCCAAAACTGGCTAAAGACCAAAGGAAAATTTTCCACCTTTCAGACCTGGCTCTATGCCGGAAAGTTCCCGCCAAGAAACCATTCTACCCAAAGTCGAGCTACGATACCACCCCACAGGAACAAGGACGGGCTCCAGAAACATCCGGGATAGAGCCCGGAACGATCAGATCTAGCCCGCATCACCAAAACTGAAAACACTTTCTTCCCCGAAGCCGAGGTCATCTCACAATTCCTCCAGAAACTCATCTATACCTCGCTGATACATGAGGATATCCCTAGGAAGCCGCACCTAGCTCCGAAAGGTCAGAGGAAGCCGCACCTAGCTTCGAAGGTCAAGGGAAGCCAGATCTGGCTCCTAGCTGGACGAAACTTCTCAGATATCAAGGTCGAAACACTGATCGGCCTCATTAGTTGATGCACCATACCATGATACTGTAAGGACCTCGATTTTATTATTGGCTTATTCCATGACAAACCACACCACATTGGGGATGATTGTGTAATGGGTAGCTTAGGTCCCTGTCGGCAAGCTTCCGAGCATCTCCATGACTTCAAGAGCAAAAGGTATACTCACTTGACTTTGTCTCTTGAAGAGTTTAGGTGCACACACACACTTCATGCATGTTTTATTTATCTTGCATTTGTGTTTTTTATTGTTTATATAAGTGTGCATCCTTTTCAAAAACACTCACTAGCTTGCACTGTATCTCATTTGATAAACATGTTTGACATGTTAATTGTGCTTCATTGTGTGCATCTCACTCACTTCACACTTGCACAACATTCATGTAAGATAGACATTTTTCTTGAGTGTTAATAAGGGATTTTTCCCTTTAGCGCGGCCTAGACCGCTCTGCAGGCTCTGCTTGCACCGCGGCGCACGGAGCGGTATTCTCCAGTGCGTCATGCGCGACATGGACCGCGACCTGTGCACTTGCACGCACACCGGTCCCAACCGCGGTGTTGTCCAGACAGTGCACTGCTGTATGTACCGCGGTCTGGACACTTACCTGTGCCGCGGTCTAGCAAGCGGTTTTGACGGGATTCTGTTTCTCAAGTTCAAAACCATGTAGTTTTAACTAGGGCTTCAAATATATTCTTCCTCTTCTCTTCTTGGCTGACCAAGAGCTCAGAAAATCATTTTTAGAGAGAGGTTAGAGCTCCTAGAGAGAGAGCTTCAAGAAAGCATCTTTGACTCTCCAAACCCAAATCTATCTCCATCTTGCATCATTCAACATCATTTGAGCATGTGTCTTCATTGTTTCATGACTAGGTAAGCAAGAACTTCTTTAAATATCATTTATTGTTCTTCTTACTCTAGATTAGGTATTTATTGCATGATTAAATACCTAGACTCTACTTTATTGCATATTTATGAGTCTTGATAACATGATTGAGTTTGTATTTTGATAGCTTAATTGATTAGGTCATTTTTGCCTAAAAGCTAGGTCATAAATATTCATGTGTGATTAATTGATAACTAGGTTGAGAAATTGTGTTTTAATCAACTAGTTAATGTTCATGAATATTCGATTGTGTTTATTTGTGATAGCTTGCATTATTAGGTCATATATGCCTAAATAGCTAATCTATAAATATTCATGTATGCTTAATTGATGATTAGGTTGACTTTGTGCATCTAGTCAAGTTTATGAATGTTTATGTGAATTTAATTGACAATTAGGTTGTTAGAATTTCTCTACAACTAATTGAGACCTTATGTGTGTACATGTATGCATTATATGATAACTAGGATGTTGTATTGCATTATCTACATCTAGTTAAGCATTGTATGTTTGGTCTAATATATATTGTGTTGAGCATTCATTGATTGTTCACTTAGACCTCATACTCTTCATTGAGTCAAAGTCTTATGGCTTCGGGGTGAAGTTGCACAAGCATTGAAGTCTTGCAACCAAGTTCTGGTTGGCAAGCATCGGTCAAGGGAATCCATTGTAAAAGGCCTGCGGGTAGAGTAGGAGGTGCTCACGCCAAGAGTAGTGTATCAAGGGATATCACTAGGGATTGAACCAAGAATGGCGAGTGGTAGTGTCCATAGCCTGAGGTTATCTAGAGTGAGAGTCCGAGTATCACTTGAGGGTGTAATCTTTTATTCATATAGTGGATTTTTGTGATCGTCTATGGCTAGAAGGATAGCCCGTGGTTTTTCCCTTGTTGAAGGGTTTCCACGTAAAAATCAGCAGGTACCAGTGGGAGTAGTCAGCAGGTACCAGTCCAACCCAGGATTGGATCATTGGGTTGCTATCAAGACTATTCTCAAGTATCTTCGGAGAACGAGAAACTATATGCTAGTGTATTCAGGACAGAATTTGATCCCGTTAGGATACACAGATTCTGATTTTCAATCAGACAGGGATTCTAGAAAATCCACGTCTGGATCAGTTTTCACCCTAGGTGGTGGAGCCATTGTGTGGAGAAGTATAAAAGCAATCTTACATTGCTGACTCCACCATGGAATCCGAATATGTAGCCGCTTGTGAAGCTGCTAAAGAGGTTGTTTGGTTCCGTAAATTCTTGAGTGATCTGGAAGTTGTTCCAGATCAGGATAAGCCCATCACACTTTATTGTGATAATAGTGGTGCTGTGGCTAATTCCAAAGAACCAAGAAGCCACAAGAGAGGGAAGCTTATAGAGAGAAAGTATCATCTCATTAGAGAGATAGTGTAGAGAGGAGATGTGATCGTCACCAAGATAGCCTCACAAGACAATCATGCTGATCCATTTACGAAGACCTTACCGGCTAAAGTGTTTTCGGGTCACCTAGATGGTCTAGGGTTACGAGACATGCCTCACATGCTTTAGTGCAAGTGGGAGATTGTTAGGGTTTATGCCCTAAAGATGTAATTTGTAAATGGATTTATGAAATAAATAAAAAGAAAAGTTCAATTCATTCTTGTTGTGTTGTTTATTTTATAACTTGTGCATATATTAACATCCTAGATTGCCGGATGTAATCTCGAACTGTGTATATGAGTGTCATATACGGAGACGTGCAATCTAAAGAGTCCATAGATAGCAAATAAAGCTGGGTACTTTATTTGTGGTTAATCTATAGCTGCGGTCTATTCCATAATGTACGATGATTCTATCGTGAATCATTCATATGAGATATGGGAATGGAGGCACGTTGTATGATGTTATCATATAGGACTGGGCCATGATCTATATGAATCTCTCACCAAGATCCGTTTACTGATGAGATTCATATATATCAACTAATGATGGCTATATGTGGGTGATCTTAATCCTGAGTGTCTTATCGACTCCTTCAGGTTAGATCGTGGTCTTTGATATACCATGGGTGAGGTCAGATGCAGTTCCTGATCAATATACTCCGTATGTTGGGATTGCGGTTTGGCTTATGGCTGGGAAGGTATGTACACAATAGTGGAATCCACTCCTTCTTGTGAGAAGTAGATGGTAGTTCCCTTAAGGGTTGATTCAGGGCTTGAACAATATGAGCACTCTTCTAATTCCGTGAGGAAATAGGATTTATTGTCCATTAGAGAATCAACGGTACTTAAAGGATATATGTAATTAGAGGGGTATAACGGACATTATGACCCAGCTCTAATTATGAACTACTGTCGAGGATCACACCATGTGTAATAGCTATATCAATGGACACCAAGTTCTATCGGTCTGTGTAAAAGCGTCTACAGTTGAGAGAGTGCAGCTTCGGGTTTTTAGTGGAATAACAACGGAGTTAATAATCAAGGAATATTAATTAAAGAGTTTAATTAATTATTCCAATGATTATTGGAGCTCAAAATAATGTGGGTCCATTAGGTCCCCTTGCTAGCCCGATCGATTTAGGTAACAAGGGTCACGGTTAATTAATTGGATTGTCCAATTAATTGTGTTACGAAAGTGACATGTATTTATTCGGGAATTAATTGAATAATGAGATTATTTGATTAATGAATAATGGTGATTAATTAAATTAAATAATAAGATTATTTAATTATGTTATTAATCACTAGATGGAGGATGTTTGTTGATATTTGTTTTTTGAATAAAATAAGATAATATGATTATTTTATTTTATTAAATTTTGAATTTTGAATTTAAATAGTTTGAATTCAAATCATATTAAATAAAATAAATATTAATCAATATCTTAAAAGATATTTGATATCTTAAAAGATTAGATTGATTTGTTTTTTGATTAAATTGATTTTGAATTTAAAAAGAAAAAAAACAAGAGAAGGTTATCAGCACAAAATTGGTGTGCGTTTGATTTTTTTTCAAAAAGAGAAAGTAGTGCAATTGTTGCACTATTGAAAAAAAAACAATTATAAAAAAAACAAGTGTTATGTGTGAGTAAAAGAGAGAAAAAGGTGTTGTGCAATTGTTGCACTATTGAAATATATATATATATTATTAATATTTTTTTTAAGAATTAGAATTGTTCTAGTTATTTTTTCTCTTTGGAAGAAATAGTTTCTTCATATTCTCTCTACATCCTCCTAAGTTCCTGAGTACGTGACGCGTCTACACGCAGTTACCAGTTGCGGGATATAGCTAGGAAGATCAGTGGTACATACCAGGAGCATATTGTAAAGTGAAGGAGCCTCCAAACGTTGGTAAGGTTCTACATATTTTTATATTGATTACAATTTCCTGATTTTACATATTGTATGTATTATTAGTTTTGGAAAAATAATTACGATCTCAAGTTCACTGGTTCCAGATCATTTATGATCTGTATTAAAAAATTTAAAACATTTCCACTGCGTTACCAGTGAACGGGGTTCCAACAGAAGAATATCCCATGCCTTTTTTGTATCATCAACAAGAGATGGACAATCAACACAAACAATATAAACTCAAGGTTGTTATCCATAATTAGTAAATAACCTTGTAGATCCCAAATCACACTAATTACCTTTAGTGACCCTCTCTGATACCAATTGAAATTCCTAAAGGTTATGAACTAAGCAACCGAGAGGTGGGTGAATAGGTTGACACTCTATTTTTAAAACTTTTTCAATAATCTTGTCAAACACTTGATGAGCATACAAATTAACAATTAATATGATTGTCAATATATAACAACTATCACAGGTATTCTCAATACACCACCCTTAGTCTACAAACATAAATTCACAAATGTGAAAGTATGTAATACATTTAACACATACAAAACAAGAAACAATGTATCTCATATACAAGTACATTCAATGTAAAACAAATTCCACAAATTGTACTTTGAATATCATAATGTAATTCACTAACTTAAAGCTTTACAACTTGATATAGAATTTCATAAGATACAATGTTCAAACACTAAGAAGATACAAGAAACAAATATGGACTCAACAAAACTTTTGCTACTCAAACTTGTCAAGAATCTTGTTTACAAAGATATTCAATATAGATACAATAAGATACAATCAATCACATATACAAATATAAAAGAGTTTGAGTTAGAGACATTTGACACATTGTTTTTACGTGGTAAAACCTCCTAAGAGAAAACATCCACGGGTTGATACAACATCCACGGGTTGATACCACAACCACTGGTAAAACAACTTTCATTAGTAAGATAAAGGTACACCCTCATAAGTGATCAATCCACATAATACACTCCCTATTGGATATCCCTTCTATCCTACCCACATGAAAGAGTTGCCTACTCTCTAACCATAGCACATATCATGCCACTAGAGAGCAACTCCCTAGCCATAGCAATCCACATGCCACTAGGAAGATTTCCTTCTACTCTCTAACCATAGCACTTCACATGCCACTAGAGAGCAACTTCCTAACCATAACAATCCACATGTCACTAGGAAGATTTTCTCCTACTCTTTAACCATAGCACTTCACATGCCACTAGACAGCAACTTTCTAGCCATAGCAATCCACATGACACTAGGAAGAATTCCTTGCTCAATATGAAGCTTCACACTTCAAATGAGACTTCCTTGCTCACGTTAAAGCATCATACCTTAACAAGAGACTTCTTACCTTTTACAAGGCAAATGATCTAAATGTAATACAAATGATGCAAACACATGCAACATAGAATATGAGATCAATATATCCTATGGAAACTAAAAGTAAACAATGAGTACACAACATATGATTGTCTAGTTTGCAATGCTAAAGTCGTGTGATCACACAAATGATGCATGTACAAATGAAATGCATAGATCAATTACACTTCATGAAGAACTAGACTTAATCAACAAAATGCACAAAACAAGTTTGTCTAGATCTTATAACATGAACAAACAATCTAGAGTATGTGAAACACCTAACACATACTAAAAAGCTAGATGTTGTTTAAACAACAAAAATGCTAGAATCAATTAATATATTCAATATAAATCTCTAGAAAACATTTAGAGCATATATTCACAAGATAATCAATTAAATCCTAATTAGCCTAAGTATTCAAACAAATGTGTTATTTGACGAGAGCGTTTTTGTCATTAGAAAATGTCCGTAAAAAATATTTATAAAAGACCTTAGCTATGTGCTTGCAATTGCTCTGAACAAATATAGCGATAAGCTAGGGTATCGTCCATAGGGAAAGAGAAATTAAATGGCTAAAACTAGTTAACTACTATTAAAGCAAAACAAAACATATAAATATCAATGGATGTTTTGAAAAGTTAATAGCTACAATGCAACTATAATTAGGCTAGTAAATCTAAAGTTAAACTAAAAATTAGTATGAATGCGGATGGAAAAGATAATGAGATGTGCATGCGGGAGTTAATGCAATTCATACACAAATAGTGGCTATCCGTCTCTTAAGACCGATTCAATTTCTATATAGGGCTAATCTTCCTAGCTTGAGTTTCCGGGATGACTTGGATTGGAATGCTCACAATCCACCCCTTTCACTTTTGCTTTGTATAAATATAGGGAAGCCGAGATGGCTTGGAATGGAATGCTCATAATCCACCCTTTTTTCCTAGCCGGGATATGTTGGATTGGAGTGCTCACAGCATACCCCTTCCAATTCAATTAAGCTTGGTTAAACACCTTAGGTGTAGATAGTTAAAAATATAATTTGGTATCTAATGTAAACCAAGAGTTAGAATGCCTACTTGGCTCACAAATAAACCACAATTCAATCTCTACAAAGGGTTAGGAGTTGGAATGCCTACCCAACCCAAAGTGAGTATGAAATGCATTTAAGAGCAAATTCAACCACTAAGTTAAATGCGAGTTGCAATGCCTACCCAACCCAAAGTGAGTATGAAATGCATTTAAGAGCAAATTCAACCACTAAGTTAAATGAGAGTTGGAATGCCTACCCATTTTCACAAAGATTTCAATTAAGATTAGTTACTCTAATAAGTTCATTTAATCCACAAAAATCAAGAGTTAAAATGCCTACTTAATCCAAAGGATAATTTAACACAATTAAGCAAATTGAATGGAACTATATTAATCAAATCAAAGTATGGTGCAAAACCCACAATCCATGAATTTGTTACATAACTCCCACTATAGGTTTATTTACTCATGACAAATACATAAAAGTATCAAGGAGAAGAAAGATAGAGAAGACCCATGTAGAGATTCTCTTTCCTTCAAGCTTCAATTCAATCTCCAAGTGTCCTTTTTTGAGTAGATGATGAAGCCGATGGTTAGATTTGGTAAGGAATGATTCCTAGATCTAGGGGTAGTAATTAGAGAAAAAAATGGGAGACAATTCATGATTGGAAGAGAGTGGAAGTTTTGAAGTGTGGAAGAGAGGGTTTTCAATAAGAAAATGGTGTATTTATAGGCTTGGGAGGTTAGGGCATGGTCTGGGTATGAAAGGACATCATTGCCCCTCTAAAAATTACCTAAAACCCGACATTTATTTTGCTGGAAAGTGCGGTGCATGGGTAGCTTATATCACACTCCAAATAAAATCACAAGAAATATCAATTCAAATAAAGATATGCTTGTTCAAACAAATTTTCCTCTTTGCACCAATTTTCTACATTTTTTTAATAATCAACGAGAGAAACTCGAGGAATAAAAAGAAGTTTCTAATCTCTAATTATTATTACTAAAAAAATTAAAAAAGGAGAGAAGACGACAGTAGTATCGAATGGTCACATCACACGCAAATAAAATGATGCGAGAATCATTCAAATTTTAATTTAGACACCACATATGCAACATGAAACAACAAATTATCTTTCACAATGAAGTTACACATAGTTAACTTTGATTTTTGGACTACCGAAAAGTCAACCAGACAACAATACCATGTAGGTAAATCGAGAGTTTGACTGGTCAAAGGATGAACAGCCAAGACTTCTCCCTTTCATGTGGGTCTGATGTTGCTGTCGAATAGCTCTTGTTGATTAGCTTCTCAGGCACGTAAAATCCTCCTAATGGTTATTAATATGCAATAAAAAGCCTATAAAACATAAGAACGTTATGAACTCTGGTGTTGGGGACCGATGTGGACGCTCAGACGCTGAAGTTAGCCAATGATTCTCAAGAAATACGATAGTAATTCACACGATAATCAGGCAGAGTTTTGCTAAGTAAAGCATGTGCATTGCGGAACATTCACCATGGATAATACCTGTGTATTTATAGGTGTTGAAAGGGTGCTGCCCTAGTCCTTACCGTGTAGGTAATAGATTTGTAGTCATAGAATCCTTATGGGATTCTGATCAGTTCGCTTGGTTATGACCGTTTTCCTAATTAGGATTAACTTCCTTAAAGCATGGATTTGATTCCTAATTAGAATTATTCTATTCTAGAAAAATAGTTATGTTTCCTTACTGGTGTCTGATTCGATGATATCAGTTCCAGATTTCGTATTTGATGTGATATTTGCTTAGGATTGTGTATCCTACTGAGATTGTGAATCCTGACCTGTTGAGTAGATTATGTAGAGTAGACGATTTACAGCAAGTATATTTCCTTAAACGAATATAGCTGTACTGGCGAGTATAATCTATTCGCCGCTTGATCTATCTGTGTGGCCACATGTCTTTGTTTGACCATCGGTTGACGTTACCTTTGGGGGGGGGGGGGGGGGGGGGGGGGGGGGGGTTAATAGGTTTTAATCAATTTAATTACCAACTTTTCTTGATTAGTCAATATTAAAAATTACCCAAATAAAACAAGCAATCAATCGACAATTTAAAGTGCGGAAAACAATAAACAACACGTCGATTGCTTTACGTGAGAAACCTTTCAATTGGGCAAAACTCACGGGCTATCCTTCTAGCCACACACGGTCCTCAAATTCACTATATGTAATGATGTTTACAACTTAAGTTGACCTCTAGTCACACCATTCCCTGTCACTAACCCACCACTACTACCTGCAGGCCTTTTATAGTGATCTAGACCAATTTGCTTGTGCACTACACACCCGTAGTCACAAGACTTAACTCTCAAGGAAGAGATAAACAACCTATATGAATATGTAAAAATATTTAAACACGCAAGTAATGTTATGCAACACTAAAAGCTTATCTAGAGATTAAATGATGACAATAAATGCAATCCTAGATATAAATGTCTATATGAATGCTCATAATGATCTAACTAGATAAAGATATGAAAATCTAAAATCTAGTCATCAAACAAAGCTCAATCAACACAAGATGTCATAAAGCATGGCAAGGATAATAAATGCAATCAAGAAATGCAATCAATCAATGAGTCCTACACAACAATGTCTAAATGCAAGGCGTAGAGACTTAGCAAGAGGGCAAAATGGTCCTAAATTCTAGCTATCAATGAATGGGCAATCTTAACCAATAATCAAAACACAAACATACTCAAAACATGCTTAATCAAATAGACATGCAATTAATCAACAATGTAATTGCTAATTCTAAGCAAAGATGAACAAATATGCAAACAAAAGGTTCTAGGACATGTTCAACTTACAAGGATGTGAAAGCATGAAGATTCATGAGAAAATGATGCTTGAAAGATGCTAGATGCACATGGGGTTTGTGTTTGGTTGAGTAAAAATCAAGTCTTGGAGCTCTCTCTCTCTCTCTCTCTAAGAGTTAATCTATCTCACTAAAAATGGGTTCTTGAAGCTCTAAAAACGGTTAAGAAAAAGAGATGGTCAAATATATATGAAGCCTTAGACAAAATGACGTCGTTTTGGCAAAGAGGCTGCAAAAATGCGTCAGACCGCGGTATAGGTAGGTGTCCAGACCGCGGTATGCACTGCATCAACCTCTCTGGACAACTTCGCGGTTTGGACTGCGGAAGAGGCAACATGCACCAACCACGCATGAACCGCGGTAATTCCACTAGAATGAACCGCGGTGTAGATAACATGTACCAACCGCGGTACATGCATCGGTATAGACCGTAGTAGAAAGAAAAATTCTCTCTTACAAGTCTACACACAAAATAAAGATCAACTTGGAGAAGAAGAGGTCTTCTCTAAGGGTCAACCACACTTAGACTATGTGCTCGTGTGAAGTGTAATGAAACTTCAACAAGAAAACACAAATATCATGCAAGAAATGCAATCAAATGAAATTCAATGCAAGACAAGAAAATATGGATGCAAGTGTGTGTGCAACTAAATATCTTCAAGAGGTTAAGAGCAAGTGAACTGCCTCTCTTGAAGCTCTTTGGGATCTTAGAAGCTTGCTGATAAAGAATCACAATTGGAGAATTAAGCTACTCATTACAAATAATCCCAATGTGGTTTATCATGAAATAAGCTAATCATAAATAGAGGTCCTTGCAGTTTTGATATTAAATGTTACTTTTCCTAACGTTTCGGTGTTACAGACCCAAATGTCTGTAACGAAAAGTTATAAAAAAAATAAAAATAAAAATTGGGAAAGTAAATAGGTTAATTCAAGGAAACCTTAAACCTCCCAAATATTGGTGTTTCGAGGAACCAACAACCTCCCAAATAGAACCCAAAAGTTGCTGACAATAATTCTCTACATTTCTCATTAATGAATTTACAGATATATATATATATATATATATATATATATATATATATACACACAAATTATTAGTGCTCACTCTCTCCTAAACTTAAGCAACTAACCAACCCACTCAAGCAACTAACTAACCCACCACTCATAATTAAATGAGCTATAAACCCATAAAGTTAATATCTTACTAATTAAAACTAGATAAATAACAAAAATAAAACATATAAATAAAATTAAAATAAATAAATTAACTATCTAAATAAAATTAGTAGAATCGTATCGTTTCTTGATTTTGAATGGATTCATCATTTCCTCCGCTTCCAATTTATAATTAAATATAATGATGCTTTGAGCATCTTTTGAAATGCTTATTTGATTCACTTTTGAATTCATTCTCGTGTAGTCTTGAAAATTTGTTGCAGTAATGTTCAGAACCACATCTACCTTTGAACAAAAGAGAAAACTCTTTTTTGGTGCAGCTGTATGTTTTTTGAACCATCTTATTTTGTTTGCAAAATAAGATTTTTGTGGAGGTTTTTGGTGTGTCTCCCATTGAACTGTCTGTAGCATCTTCTACACAATCTTCACATGTTGCAAATTTTGAATATTGTGTGTTGTTCTGTAGAGAAGTACCCCATCAATATGTTCTCCATCAACTTGAGATGGCTGAATGGATTTTACAATAGCTTCAACTGTAGACTGACTTCATAGTGGATCAATACGAACACTAAGTTTGTTAAACAACTTAGTTATGTGATTGATGATCTCCTTTTGCCTAGTGAAAAAAACTCCGCTTTTTTCTCCACCTTCTCTACTCATTGCTCCAGGTTCATTGTCATTGTCTGGCTCTGATATCAAATGTTATAGACCCAAATTTCTGTAACGAAAAGTAATAAAAAAAAATAGAAAGAAAATTTGAAAAGTAAATAGGTCAATTCGAGGAAACCTTAAAAAATGATACGAGCACATTTGATAACCAAAAATAAAATGCCGGTTTGCTTTGAGGGAAACCAAAACCTCCTAAAATGTTAGAAATACTAACACATATTTGATAGATTTTAACTCATATGTTAATTCATTGATAGCAAGTCCTATTTATAGGACAAATGCATGAATTCAAATAATAACAGTAGGAGATTAAATAGGATAAGAATCCTATCAGCTAACAACTTATTCAAATTTAAAATAAAAACAAACTATTTTTATTTTCTTAAAAACGTAATCCTAATAGTCAGGTTGATAAACAATCCCTATAAAACGTTTAAGTAGCATATCTTTGATATGAGAGATAGATGATAGCATCAATTCATCAAGCCATACAACTAAAGAATCATTTGTTGTACTGTAGCTAATATGGACATCAACAACTAGTTAAAGCTGGATGCCTATATCCATCATTAGAATAGAAACATCTTGGAAACAAAACAAACTTTGTAGAAATTCAGGTGAACACTAATGTGTGTGTATAAATACATTCACATAGGTCAACTCCATGAAACTGACATATAATGGTTAGAAGAAAGAAATAACTGCTTAACTTTTATTTCTAGTACTAATAATTAGATATCAGAAATGTCTCTTGTCCTCTATTACAAAAATTGTAGAAAGGTTGATTGATAAAGGTTTTTAATTAGGGTTATTTTTGGAATTATAATAGGTATTGAAAGAAAAAAAAAGAGTGATGTTATTGACAATTCACTAAATATCTTTCCGCACTCTATTTTAGAATTTTTTATTTTATAACAATTTTATCAAAATTAAAATTACTAAAAAGTATAAAGAAATTTTTAATACACTTACACAAATATTTATCTAGACTCCTACGTTATTGTAACAAGAATAAAACAAATTTTTTTTTTGAAACGCAATAATCTATCAACCATGACAGCCTTCGTAAGAATTGCAACAAGGGAGGAAAATCCTCCAACCAACACACTCAGGACAGGTTATAGACAACAAATTTTGCTAAATTATGAGCCATACAGTTAGCAAGCCGATAAATAAAAGAGATGCTCGGACGAGATGATTAAGTAGATTAACAATTTAGAAGCAATATTTTAAAAGTGTTGATTTTTGCATTAAAAAAAACAGATTTTTTTTTGTGTTGTGTTCACTCTCAAAATTTTGAAAAAAAAAAGTAAAAAAAAAGAAATTAAAAATTTTTAAAAAAAACTTAATGAAATTTTTTTTGAAATAAAATGCTTTTTTATAAAAAAAAATAATGTTTTTATGATGTTAAAAAAATGTGTCGAAAAAATAAAAAGGATAATTTTGGAATAAATGGAGTGTTCTTATAACTTTTTAAAATTTAAAATTTTAGAATGGAGTGTATTTAAAAAATGTGTGTGAAAAAAAAAAGGATTGTAAAAAGAAAATCTCAACAAAAAAAAGTGATGCTAGAGACGATGCACTCAATATTTGTTGACAGTATCAGGGGTGGACGATGCATGGTGCATCGAATGCACCCAAGACCTTCTCTTATTTATATTGTAATAATGTTTTTGTTAATGACAAGTTTATCCCTTAAACCCTATACTTTTTTTTATCTTAATGTCAAAGTGATGGATAACGGTATTGTGCAATTAGAAACAAACCTTCATACAAAGTAAGATATTAATCAAATTTAAACTTGCAATTTTTTTATCGGAAGGAAAGAACCTTTGGAATTGAGTTTAATTTTCTTAATATGAAATGCATTTAGAAAAGAAGTATGAAACAATTTAGAATTTATTTATTTATAACATCATTAATCTTGACAATAACATACATAGAATCATTAAAAAAATAAAAAATAAATAAATAACAAAAATTTGAATATAAAAACAAGGGTTTTCTAAAGAAACATTTATATATATACTAGCTTTTTAGCCCGTACGATGTGCGGGCATTATAAAATATAAATTGAAAAAATATTTTAATAATATTTTATAGTGTTACAATATTAAGACATTTAAATACTTATATTTATCAAAAACTTCAAAAATTATATATTTAGAAATTTTAGTATCTATAAAAAATATTTATATACAATATAAAACTTTAAAACCATCAAAGACCATGATTAATGAAACATATTTTTTCTTAAAAAAATTACATCTCATATTCCTAAAGATAAATACTTCTAATTAGTTTCATATTACACCCTATTACATTCTTCTACAAATTCTCAACAAACAAACTTACCTACTACTTATAGATTCCAAAGGTAAATGATTCCAATAGTTTTTTTTTTGGGGAAAACAAAATGAATTTAATGATTAAATGTAATTTGTAGACTTAATGGTTTTTAAATTTAGTTGATGGATCAAATTTATATTAAATAAAATTATGATACTTTCCAAATTCCAACGGTTTTTAATACTCAAAAAGTTGATGGGCTAATTCCCTAATAGGATATATTATAATGGCCTACATCATTCTTAGGTCTACATCTATCTCTCCCTAACACCGAAAAAGTTCTTTTTTCTAATGCTTAATTAGAATCACAAATTGAGCTAAACTTAAGATAATTTATTTTAATTAAAGTCATTTTTTTTTTGCATATTCCTATCTCTTCTTATAACTATACGTATCAAAACAACAAAAGAAGTGCTTTCAGAAAAAAAAAAAAAAAACAAAGGAATCAAATTTACCCAACTAATAAACTAAAACTCAAAATCATAAAAAAAAAAAACTCACTCACATAACTTCTGAGTAATTGCATGAAAGGAATATAAATCTAATTTATAGACAAATAAAAGAAAATAGTGGACCGGAAAATGGAGGGTTTATTATTTATTTGGGTGAAGCATGTAATAAAGAGTTGGAAAATAGAGGGTTTATTATTTATTTGAGTGAAGCAATAGATGGTTGGAAAATGAAGGGTTTATTATTTGGTTGAGTGAATTTTGAAATGAATAATGGAAGATTGTTTATTGTATGAAAGATATAAAATTGTGAAATAATAGTCATGGGCATTGATCAAATACTCTAATGATGACATGTTGTACATAGGATTTTTTTTTTAAAATTGTTATTGTCTTATAATGTATTTAAGTTTTTATATTGTTATTTTATTATTATTATTATTATTATTATTATTATTATTATTATTATTATTATTATCTAATGATTAATTCTTTATTGTTGTTATTTGATTTCTTACAAATAAAATGTTGTTATATAAATATTAATTTTTAAAAAAAAAATCACTTGTTTTCTAAAAAAATTTTAAAAATAATAGATAAAATAGGTAATTTATTGACAATTTAGCCATTTTAATTTGTAGTATTTAACCGATCAATAGTTAACTCTAATCATGATTAAAAAAATAAAAAGTTAAAATTTTAAAAAGTTAACTCTAACCATTTCATTGCCTCCAATGCTTTATCTTTTTCAAATTCAAGTCTCTCCAGTTGATCTTTGAATTCTTTGCCCTTGTCGGAGACTTCTTCATTGTTCTTCAGGAGTGTACTATTCTCCACTTTGAGTGATTTCACTTCAATCATGAGCTTTTTGTTTAGCTCTTGGAGCTTCTCAACCTTTGACACTTCTATGGCCTCTTTGCATTTAAGCTCCTTCTTCAAAAATTGCACTTTCTTCTCAAAATCCTCCCTCATATCTTCTTTTTCTTGGGAGACTTCTTCGACTTTCAACTGAAGTGCATCCTTTTCCTTCTTCAACAACTCCATCAATGCCATTAGCTCTTTCTCGACATCCATCATTGCTTTGCACATCACTTCCAACGTTTGGCTTTTATCGTCCTCAAGGTTCCTTTGCGGCTCGCCCCTTGGTAGATATGAGATGGTCTTATAGTCTTGACTTGATGCCATCTTGGAGGGCTTGAACCTTCTCTCAAAACCGGACTCTATTCTTTGTTCTGGCCAGATAGGTAGCACATATTTGTTGAAATTCTACTCGGCTGCCTTATGAGATGCTACAATTTCCTTGTTGATACAGCAACCATCCCGCATGAGCTCTCTCATCTCATCTTCAAATGATCTGCTCATTGGTCTAGAGCTTGACCTCGAATCTTGCATGAAGAATCCCATAGAGTCCTGAGACAAAGAAAAAAAAAATACCACAAGAAGTAAAAAGAAACAAAAAGACTAAAAACACTAACTAAGAAACAAGTAATATTAAAACTAATCTAAGCACTACTACGCTCGCCAATCCCCGGCAGCGGCGCCATTTTGACTTGAGCGTTTTTGTCGTTAGAAAATGCTCGTCAAAAGTAATTTATAAAATCCTCAATTGTCTCAAAATGTTACAAAACAAGTGCAATGGCAAGTAAGGGTTGTAGGGAAAAATCGGTTCAAAAACACGGCGGAAGCGAAAAACATGGTGGGTATATTTTAAAAAATTCCTTTAAAAGAAAGAATATTAACCCTAGATTAATTGACATATAATTAAAAGTATCGTACCTTTTTCTCATGCCGATTTAACTAGTGTCGAATTGAATCCGCAAGATCTTCCAATCCAATCACGAACGTGAATCACCTAGGAGTGTGAGCTCCATTTCTTTAATTGTATACCTGAGGATGAAACAAACAAAATCTTCTTCTTTGTAAGTCACAATAATCCGCCAAGAGAAAACCCAAGAACAATCTGGTCACTTGTGAATTATCAATCTATCTGATTGAAACTCGCATGAACCCGATTCGATTTTGTACACAAAATCCTTTTTGATGTAAAGGATACTAGTGTACTATCGAAAACAAAAACGTTCCCCTTTTCTCTTCTCTTTGGCCGAATTCAATACACCCCTTTCTTGAGTTGGAAGGTTTTTTTTTTAATATTATTCAATAGCAAGAGAATAAAAAATTATTTCTCTAAAAAAAACTTTTTTTTTTCTAAAATTAATTCGGAATTTAATAATATATATAGGTATACAAATCCTTTCATAAAGAGGATTTACTTGGTGGTCAAGAATCCTATCTCTAGGTGGATTTACTTGGTGACAAAGAATCCTTTTTTCAAAAAAAGATTTCTTTTCCACACCAAAACTCCTAATCCAACTCAAATAATGTATTTATTCAATAACCAATTATTCAATATAATTAAATTGTGACTAAATCAAAAACTTCCTAATAGAAATCAAATACTTCCTAATTTGACTAGATAAATAAATACCTATTATTTATCTACTTATCAAATATAGTATTTGATACTTATCATATTACCAACAATAATATGACTCTATGAGACCATCTTCTACTAGGAAAAAGATTTTGACTTTTAATTAAATAATTAATTAATTAATTTACATTTAATTAAATAATAAAATAAAAACAATATATAAGACTAATAAATAGTCCCTTGCCGTCCAAGCCAATATATAAGGGCCAATATTTTTTTTCTATTTTATTAAATCCATTGGACCTTAATAAAAAGTCCACATGTGAACTAGACCCATTCTTACTGAACAAAACAAGTCCACATGCCTTAATACAATTCTAGATGGACCTATAAATTGGTCCGGTAAAATATATCAAGTGATCCATGCAAGTTCGTGTGGATTGGGAATCTGGGTGGGCTATCTAAATTTAAGCTTCAATAGACATAACCTAATCACAATCAACAAATGATTCACTTAGGTCCGATCTATTAATTTTAGCTCAGTCCACTAAAGAGCTAAAATTGAACTCTTAAATAAAGATAGAATAAGATAATATTTCTCATTCGTACGCTAGACAATCTTATTGGAGAAGGTGTATCCTCGTGAAAAATACCAGCAATCGCCAAGAGCTCATAGACCGCCTATAGCTCTCCTAGTTACCATATTTACTCATATGACCACATTTTGAACTTGGATATTTTGACTTGTCCAGAAGCCATGTTTCAATAGACACTATAGAAAACTTAACGTTAAGATTTAATATCCAATACCTCAAAATATCCATATGATGATATTTTACTCACATTTAATAAAAGGAGCCACGATGTTCATATCCATAAATGAAGTCCTCTATCGATTAACAAATGAATACCACCAAACTATCGAGGATAGACTATGCTATATAATCGTACTCATTGATAGCTCAAATGATAACACTTGTAACCATAAGTCCATCATTTATCTCAGGATTGAGATAGACTCTCCGATTGTCCTCAAGTGAAAACTTTTATCCACTGACGGTTTTGGATAAAATATTTCACTGTGATCATATTCAATGCACCTAGTGCACTAGATTCTTTTGCCCAAAGACATTACACTTTGATGATTTTAGACTCATCATACCACATTTTATCCCATTCAGATGCTAGCAAAAGAATCTACAACTAACAAGGTTAATGCGCCAAACCTTTATCTTAAGTTGTGAATATTATTCAAGACTAACTAAAGAATTGTGTCTACCTCATACATATCCAGATGTACGAACAATTATTCATTTCTCATAGTCTTTTGACCTTATGATTATTTACTTTTGACAATTATAATAATTAAACTATAAATGCTATAAGATTTGTTAAACTAGAAATCACTTTATTAATATGAAAAAATTGTCAAATACACTATTACACTCTTTCTATTGAGCATAATCCTAACAATCTCCCACTTGCGCTATAGCAAGTGTGTCATATCTCTCATTCTCATGTTCCCTCTCTTATGACTTTTTGGTTCTCTTGAATTAGCCACTGCTCCACTGTTGTCACAATAGATAGTGATCTGCTTATTCGCATTAGGAACCACTTCCAAGTCAATCAAGAATTGACAGAGCCAGACAGCCTCTTTAGCAGCTTCGCATGCGGCAACATACTCAGCTTCTATGGTGGAATCAGCAATACAAGATTGGTTGATACTCCTCCATATGACTGCCCCTCCTCCAAGAGTAAATACATATCTGATGTTGATCTCCTGGAGTTAGAATCCGACTATAAATCAAAATCTGTATACCGGGAATTAAATCCCCTCCAGAGTACACAAGCGTATGATCTCTCGTTCTCTTGAGATACTTGAAAATATGCTTGACTGCTGTCCAATGATCAGGACCAGGTTTCGATTGAAACCTTCTAACTATGCCAACAGCAAAACAAATATCTAGTCTAGTGCAGAGCAGCATTGCATACATGAGACTTACAACTGCCGAGGCATATGGAACTCGACTCATGAATTGCTCTTCATGCTTATTCTTAGGAACTTGTTCCTTAGAAAGTTTGATTCCATGTCTGAAAGGTAACATACCTTTCTTGGAATCTTGAATGGAAAATCTAGACAATATTTTATCTATGTATGAAGCTTGGGATAATGCAATCGTTCTATTCTTTCTATCCCTTATGACTTAGATACCAAGAATATAACTTGCTTCTCCCAAGTCCTTCATATCAAATTGTTTTACTAACCATTCTTTTATTGATGTCAATACACCTACATCGTTTCCGATGAGTAGTATATCATCAACATAAAGAACTAGGAAAACCAACTTATCGCCTTTAATCCTTTTGTATACACAGGGTACGTCAAGGTTTTGAATAAATCCAAAACTTTTCACGGCTTGATCGAACTTTATGTTCTAGGATCTGGATGCTTGCTTCAATCCATATATGGATCTTTGCAACTTGCATACCCTTTCCTCTTGGCCCTTTTCAATGAATCCTTCTGGTTGCATCATATAGATGCTTTCATCAAGACTTTCATTAAGGAAAGCTGTCTTGACCTCCATTTGCCAAATCTCTAGGTCTAGAGATGCCGCAATGGATAAGAGTATCCTAATGGATTTAAGCATGGCCACAAGAGAGAAGGTTTCCTCATAATCGATACCTTCCTTCTGTGTGTAACCTTTAGCTACCAATCTAGCTTTAAAGCTTTCCACATTTCCATCCATTCCTCTCTTCCTCTTGTATACCCACTTGTACCTAATGGGTTTTATCCCTTTAGGCAAGTCCATAAGAGACCAGACTTTATTTTTGAACATAGATTCAATTTCGGATTGCATTGCCTTTTGCCAATGGCGACAATCAACATCTTTCCATGGCTTCCTTGTACGTGTAGGGATCATCGTCATCTGGGAGATTCTCTACAGATTCTTCCATACTGATGTATCTCTCGGGTTGTTTATTAACCCTCCCACTACGTCGAGGTATGGTAGATTGTTGATCTTGTGTTGGTGCGGAACTTACAATTGGGCTAGGTTGTGAAACCTCTTGTGGAATTGTATCTCCTGAAAGCTCATTCAGGACAATTCTACTTTTAAGCACAAAATTATTCATATAGTCCTCTTCCAAAAATTTAGCATTTGTCGAAACAAATACTTTAACATCAGAAGGGCTATAGAAATAATATCCTTTGGTTCCTTTTGGATATCCTACAAATATGCATATTTCTGAACGGGACTCCATCTTTTCTGTCTTTCCTTTTAACACTTGTGCAGGACATCCAAATATCCTTAAGTGTTGTAAACTAGGCTTTCGCCCAGTCCACAACTCATGTGGTGTTTTAGGAACTGACTTAGATGGTACATCGTTTAGAATGTACATAGCGGTTTGTAAAGCATATCCCCAAAAAGAATTAGGGAGCGTTGAATAACTCAACATAGACCTAACCATGTCCAAAATATTTCTATTTCTCCTTTCTGCCACCCCATTTTGTTGAGGCGTACCTGTCGCAGAAAACTGAGAAATTATCTCATTATCAATAAGATATTGCTGAAACTCACCAGATAGATATTCTCCACCACGATCAGACCTCAATATTTTTATGTGTTTCTCAAGCTGATTTTCTACTTCAGCTTTAAATGCTTTGAATATGTCAAAAGCATCCGACTTATGTCTCATGAGATACACATAGCCAAATCTTGAGTAATCATCCGTGAAAGTGAGGAAGTACTCATATCCACCTCTAGCTTGAATGCTCATAGGTCCACACACATCAGTGTGTATCAATCCTAAACATTCAGTGGCTCTTGTGCCTTTGGTCGTGAACGACCTTTTGGTCATCTTACCTTCCAGACAAGATTCACAAGTTAGTAGATCATCAACCTTTAAGTCACTTAAAGGTGCATCCCTAACCAATCTTTTGATCCTATCAAGGTTAATATGACCTAGGCGCAAATGCCATAGGTAGGTTTCATCTTTTGATAATTTTACTCTTTTATGATTAGGTTGTGTTGATTCCGTGTCTAACAAGTGAGAGATATTGCTATACAAATAGAATGAACTGTTTTCCAATGTACCTTTGCAAACAAATTTGTTATTCCTACTAATAATAAAATCTTTATTAAAAGTAACCGAATATCCAAATTTATTTAAACAAGAAACTGAAATTAAATTCCTATTGAATTGAGGTACATAATAAACGTCTATTAAATCTAAATGCCCATAAGAATCTAAACTAATTCTAATATCTCCCACCGTACTAGCAGACACCAACGCTCCGTTGCCTAAACGCAAGTTGAATTCGTTCTCATTAAGCCTTCTCCTTACCTTAAACCCCTTGTTCCTTCTTGTCCTGAGACTTTGGGCAATTTCTTTTCCAATGTCCCTTTCCACCACAAAGGAAACACTTCCCTTTGATCTTGGTTACTTTCTTTGTCTCCTTCTTAGTAGGTTCTAGTTGCTTTTTCTTTTGTTGTTTCTTTACCTTCTGACGGGTCTTAACAGTAGCAACTTTACCAACGGTATGAATCTCCTGTCTCTTGCCTTTTACAAGGATCTTCTCGGCACTTTAAACATCTTGCATCAGGCCCTACAATGTGTATTCCTTATTGTTCAAGGTGTAGTCCAACTTGAACTGATCAAAGGAATCTGACAGTGAGTTGGCGAAAATGACAATCATGTCAATTTTCGTCTCACCGTCTATCTCAGCACCATTGAGTTCAGCAATGTTGAGATGTGCTATGACCTTCATCATGTGATCTTTCACAGCCTGTCCAGGTTTCATCCTAAGATTCATGAAAACAGTCACTACCTCTCTCTTAGTCGTCTTGAACCTCATAGCAAACATCTCCTCTAGAGACATCATTATATCGGTAGCAGAACTCATCCCTTCATGTTGCTGTTGCAACATGTCGGAGATGGTGGCCATAATGTAACATTTGGCCATCTCATCTGAGGTCTCCTACTGCTTATACTCGTCTCTTTACTACTCAGTAGATTCATTAGTAGGAGCAGGTGGTTTAGGAGTTGTCAAAATGAACTTATGCTTTTCAGATTGCAACAAAAGCCCAATTTTCCTTTTCCATGTGACATAATTATCACCAGTTAAAGTATTATCTTTTAGGATGTTGATTAGAGATGGGGTCATGATTTCTGAATAAAACAAAAATTATATAAGTAAACAATCATGATAAAGCACTTTCGAATATTTATCTTGAATTAAGTAATTCAATCATAAAATTCAACGGTGACCCAACATCAGTAAATGTCAAGCCTCTTTTGGGAGTTCGCACCATTTACTAGTAAGATTAGGTCGTACATAATTGTTAACATAACAACCGGTGTTTTCAATTTAACTTTGTGATTTATATTAACAAGAACTCATAGGAGGATATCAATAAAACCACATTTAGTGTGTTACCAAGTTATCGACCTTCAATATATTCCCTCACGAATATCTCTCCTTTGGGAGTAGATATCGTTTGGGTTAATTGTCTAGTCTATCCTTGTAAGGAAGTATCTTGCTAAATTCCATTCATGAATATCCCTTTAGGGTTTATACATGAAACATAAAGCTCAACTAAACTTGGAGGCCGTAGGTGTTCCAAAACACCTTCTCCCACTCAATTATTTAAGGCTTGTGATCGAATTCAATAGAATGATTTACCAAGTTATCTAGATGCCAATTAGATACCTAAACCATTCAATGCATGTTCATACCAAAAGAGATATATGAGTGGCACTCCTATTCTATATGACATGTTATCAAACAATGACAAACATTGCAATATTTATGAAAATAAAAATAGCTACAATTTTGGTTCATCCAAGAAAAACAAGTAAATTACAATATTTGGAATACAATAAAAAACTCCTTTCTTGGCGAACAAGTCTTCATGCATCCATCGTTTGCGCACCCCTTGGCTACCTCCCATGGGAGTGCGCATCCCACAACCCCATAAAGGGCTGCCATGAGCTGCCCATGGTTTCCATAGAGCTGCCATGCGCAACCCATGCCACAACAATTCTGGCCGCGTGCTCATTCGCCTGCACGTTTGTTGCTAAGGCTCGCACAGTCCCAAACTTGTTCCGGTTGTTTCCAATTCTTCAAACCTTAGAGTCTTTGATACTTGAATGTATTACGGAAGAATTTTAAATAATAAAATACTGCAATTTTTTTTAACACAATATTTTTCTGCAGTATTTTTATTACAATAGCAAAATAAATAAAAAACTTAGAAACTACCAAGAAGGAAATTATGGCGATGATATGCCACTCTTCTTGTTACAATCCCAAAACAAAAAATACATTGAAAATCTAGGACCAAAATTGAGCAATAACAATCCACATATAAAACATATATATCCATACATTCCAATATAAATATATATATATATATATATATATATATGAGAATATCTAGAGTGCCATCTCTTTCTAAAACATGCATATATACAATAAAAAGAAAAAAATTCACGTATATATATATATATATATATATCAATTAATCAAGGGTACAACCAGGCTCTGATACCAATTGTAGGGAAAAATCGGTTCAAAAACGCTGCGGAAGCGAAAAACATGGTGGGTATATTTCAAAAAATTTCCATTAAAAGAAAGAACCTTAACCCCAAATTAATTGACATATAATTAAAAGTATCGTACCTTTTCTCGTGACGATTAAACTAGCGACGAATTGAATCCGCAAGATCTTCCAATCCAATCACGAACGTGAATCACCTAGGAGTGTGGGCTCTCTTTCTTTAATTGTATACCTGAGGATGAAACAAACAAAATCTTCTTCTTTGTTAGTCACAATAATCCGCCAAGAGAAAACTCAGAACGTCCGGTCACTTGTGAATTATCAATCTATCTGATTGAAACTCGCGTGAACCCAATTCGATTTTATACACAAAATCTTTTTTGATGTAAAGGATACTAGTGTACTATCGAAAACAAAAACGTTCCCCTTTTCTCTTCTCTTTGGCCGAATTCAATACACCCCTTTCTTGAGTTGGAAGTTTTTTTTTTTATTATTCAAAAGCAAGAGAATAAAAAATTCTTTCTCTAAAAAAACAACTTTTTGTTTCTAAAATTAATTCGGAATTTAATAATATATATAGGTATACAAATCTTTTCCTAAAGAAGATTTACTTGGTGGTCAAGAATCCTATCTCTAGGTGGATTTACTTGGTGACAAAGAATCCTTTTTTCAAAAAAAGATTTCTTTTCCACACCAAGACTCCTAATCCAACTCAAATGGTGTATTTATTCAATAACCAATTATTGAATATAATTAAATTGTGACTAAATCAAAAACTTCCTAATAGAAATCAAATACTTCCTAATTTGACTAGATAAATAAATTCCTATTGTTTATCTACTTATAAAATATAGTATTTGATACTTATCATATTATCAACAATAATATGACTCTATGAGACCATCTCCTACTAGGAAAAAGATTTTGACTTTTAATTAAATAATTAATTAATTAATTTACATTTAATTAAATAATTAATTAATTAATTTACATTTAATTAAATAATTTACATTTAATTAAATAATAAAATAAAAACAATATATAAGACTAATAAATAGTCCCGTGCAGTCCAAGCCAATATATAAGGGCCAATATTTTTTTTCTTTTTTATTAAATCCATTGGACCTTAATAAAAAGTCCACATGTGAACTAGACTCATTCTTACTGAACGAAACAAGTCCACATGCCTTAATACAATTCTAGATGGACCTATAAATTGGTCCGGTAAAATATATCAAGTGATCCATGCAAGTTCGTGTGGATTGGGGATCTGGGTGGGCTATCTAAATTTAAGCTTCAATAGACATAACCTAATCACAATCAACAAATGATTCACTTAGGTCCGATCTATTAATTTTAGCTCAGTCCACTAAAGAGCTAAAATTGAACTCTTAAATAAAGATAGAATAAGATAATATTTCTCATTCGTACGCTAGACAATCTTATTGGAGAAAGTGTATCCTCGTGAAAAATACCAGCAATCGCCAAGAGCTCATAGACCGCCTATAGCTCTCCTAGTTACCATATTTACTCATATGACCACATTTTGAACTTGGATATTTTGACTTGTCCAGAAGCCATGTTTCAATAGACACTATTGAAAACTTAACGTTAAGATTTAACATCCAATACCTCAAAATATCCATATGATGATATTTTACTCACATTTAATAAATGGGGTCACGATGTTCATAACTATAAATGAAGTCCTCTATCGATTAACAAATGAATACCACCAAACTATCAAGGATAGACTATGCTATATAATCGTACTCATTGATAGCTCAAATGATAACACTTGTAACCATAAGTCCATCATTTATCTCAGGATTGAGATAGACTCTCCGATTGTCCTCAAGTGAAAACTTTTCCACTGACGGTTTTCGATAAAATATTTCACTGTGATCCTATTCAATGCACCTAGTGCACTAGATTCTTTTGCCCAAAGACACTACACTTTGATGATTTTTGACTCATCATACCACATTTGATCCCACTCAAATGCTAGCAAAAGAATCTACAACTTTAACAAGGTAAATGCGCCCAACCTTTATCTTAAGTTGTGAATATTATTCAAGACTAACTAAAGAATTGTGTCTACCTCATACATATCCAGATGTACGAACAATTATTCATTTCTCATAGTCTTTTGACCTTATAATTATTTACTTTTGACAATTATAATAATTAAACTATAAATGCTATAAGATTTGTTAAACTAGAAATCACTTTATTAATATGAAAAAATTGTCTAATACACTATTACACTCTTGCTATTGAACATAATCCTAACAAGGGTATCATTCCTCAGGGATTGGGAGAGTATATGATTAGATTAGGATTAATTATACTAAGTGCGTAAAAGTAAAATGTCATGGGTTGTTTTGAAAGTTAATTACTAAGATGCAATTAAGTTAATCTAGACTAAATGCAATTAGGTTAGAATAATATTAGTGAGAATTAAGGTATTGATGATCCAACAGGTGAACAGTGGGAAAGTCATGAACTTTCATGAGTGTACATTAATCTTATGTAATCAACCTAGAGTGTATATGATTGATTATTTATCCCTCATGAATGACCAACCTAGAGTGTATAGTATTGGCCACTCACTTAAGATTATCCTTCATAAATGGTCAACCTAGAGTGTATAGTATTGACCACTGATCGTGCCTAAATTGTTGTATATTTCGGCCCTCATTCCTATTCTTTTGTCTCGTTCTCGTGTGTATTTTCTATATATTTTATGTCTTTCATGTCTAATAAGCTCGTTTGTGCTAATTTCAGGCAATAGATGTAATTCGGGTGTTATAAGCGGGTTGCGGTGGTTCTGGCAGAAAAGGGGCAAAAGGAGAGGCAAAGGATCATAAGCAGCACAACAGTGCGGGTCAAGTGCGGGTCGCAACCGCACTCCAGCCGCACTCCTTCCCACAGCCGGGACCTGAATCATGAAGGAAAGATAAAGTGCTGGTAAAGTGCGGGTCATCCAACCGCACTATTGCCAAAGCCAGAGAAGCTGAGTTGCACCTGACGTTAAAGTGCGGGTACAGTGCGGGTCATCCACCAGCACTCCACCCGCACTATTGCTCAAAACAGAGGAGGGATTTTGCACCTGACAGGACAGTGCGACTCAAGTGCGAATACATTGCGGGTCAAGTGCGAGTCAAGTGCGGGTAATCCAACCGCACTCCACCCGCACTATTGCCCAGATCAGAGACCTGAAGATGAAGAAAACCCTTACAGTGCGGGTAATTCAACCGCACTCCACCCGCACTCTGAGCGCGATAGCTTCTGGTTTCAAGCTTAAGTGACCTATTTTCCCATCCTCTATAAATAGAAAAGGATGGGAACGAACCAAAGATCACCATACCTCGGAACACTTGTATTTTTAGCTAGAAACACATCTCACTATCATCCAAACCATCTCTACTCAATTAAAGGCAACTAGGAAACTTGGATTCAAGCTTCAAGAAAAGAGATCAATCTTCAAGGGTTATCTCTACTCTCTCTCTTAGTTTATTTGTTTGTAATAGAACATGAGTAGCTAAAATACCTCACTATGGGGTTGATGTTATTTGTACGAAGGATATTGGGCTTTGTAAATAAACTCTATATGTTATATTTATTCTATCTCTATGTTTTATTCCATTGCATTAATTGATTTCCGTTATTGATTTGCTTGGATACACCCTCTTTGCATGATTGATTTGGATTACTTGAGTAGGCAATTAGGTTGACTAATGCTCAATTGAATGGAAGGATTTTCGAAAATCCGGCTCTATAACCATGCCCTTAATCTAATCTCGAATTAGTGGCTTTCACTATACATCCTAGGTTAGCCACTTGTGAGAGTATTAGAAGCCTCCACTATACACCCTAGGTTGGCTACTTTAGTGATTTTACGAGAACTAACTTTCGAGTAAAATTCGGTTGATAACCTCGAGCCTCATCCAATCCCAAACGGGTGGCCTTCACTATACATCCTAGGTCGGCCACTTGTGAGGGAATTGGAAGCCATCACTATACATCCTAGGATGGCTACATTAGTAATAGGTTGAGCCATAGCTAAATAGATGAGCATTCATGGAACAAGTCCCAATTGAGTAACTAGCCACTGTTGGTTGCTTAAGAAGGATTAATCGCTAGTAGAAGGTCTTCGCTATACATCTTAGGTTGACCTCTTGCTAGAGATATATACCAACACTATACACCCTAGGTTGGTTACATTTGTCAAAACGTGCGTAATTAAGAGTCTGTTGCAATTGCCCCAATATTCACCTACGAGTACAGCAACTCCGTAGTTCCATCATCATTCCATTATCATCCTATTTCATTTGCTTTCATAGTTTAGTTTATATTGTATTTCCATTCACCATCATTTACTTTTATGCATACTAGTTATATTAATCCTAATCTTATCACCGCTACCCCGATCTCAGTGGACGACACTCGTGCTTGCCGCTTTGCTTGTATTTATACTTGTGAACGCATCGCATAGGTTTTATAAATTGTTTTGACGGACGGTTTTCTGACGGCAAAAAACCTTCCCATCAACCACTCACTTAGGATTTTCCATGAATGTACTTCATTCAAATTAAGGGACAAACCTCTTAATAAATTCACTAATTCTAGGGTGTATAGAATTAATGTTTAACCTCTCACTAGCAACCAATCCTAGAGTGTATAGAATCGATTACCCATTCCAGATTAGATAATGATTGAGATTGGTAAGTCCGGGTCTCACTGAAAGAAGGAGTGTACTCTCGTTTGACCCTTCCATTCAAGTGAGCTTAAGAAGACCAAATAGAGTGTATACCTAGTCAACTACTCAATTAATTCCCTTAATCAATTATCAAAGGGAGGAGTGTATAATCAAAGACAACTGATTAAGGAAAGTGTAAGGACCTCGATTTTATGATTGGCTTATTTCGTGACAAACCATACCACATTGGGGATGATTGTGTAACGGGTAGCTTAGGTCCTCGTTGGCAAGCTTCCAAGCATCTCCATAACTTCAAGAGCAAAAGGTATATTCACTTGACTTTGTCCCTTGAAGAGTTTAGGTGCACACACATACACTTCATGCATGTTTTATTTATCTTGCATTTGTATTCTTTATTTTTTATATGTGTGCGCATCCTTTTCAAACACACTTACTATCTTGTATCAGATATCATATCTTGCATTGTATCTAAATTGCTAACATGTCTTGCATGTTAATTGTGCTTCATTTTGTGTGCATTTCACTCACTTCACACTTGCACAACATTCATATAAGATAGACATTTTTCTTGAGTGTTAAAAGGGATTTTTCCCTTTAGCGCGGCGTAGACCGCTTGTCAGGTACTGCTTGAGCCGCGACACACGGAGCAGTACTCGCCAGTGTGTCATGTGTGGTATGGACCGCGGTTGGTGCATATGTATGCACATCGGTCCTAACAGCGGTACATTCCAAAAGACAGATTCTTCTGATTATGCGGCTTGTACAGCGGTCAGGACACATGCTTGAGCCGCGGTACGCAGAGCGGTTGTGACGGAATTATGTTTCCCAAGTTCAAAACGACGTAGTTTTAATTAGGGCTTCATATATATTCTTTCTCTTCTCTTCTTAGCCGACCAAGAGCTTAGATAATCATTTTTAGAGAGAGGTTAGAGCTCCTAGAGAGAGAAAGCTTCAAGAAAGCATCTTTGACTCTCCAAACCAAAAACCCATCTCCATATTGTATCTTTCATCATCATTTGAGCATGGGTCTTCATGGTTTCATGACTAGGAAAGTAAGAACTTCATTGCATATCATTTATTGTTCTTCTTACTCTATATTAGGTATTTATTGCCTGATTAAATGCCTTGACTCTCTTTATTGCATATATTTATGAGTCTAAATTGCATGATTGGGTTTGTTTGTTATAGCTTGAATTATTAGGACATTTATGCATAAATAGCTAATCCATAAATATTCATGTATGCTTAATTGACGATTAGCTTGACTTTGTGCATCTAGTTAAGTTCATGAATGTTTATGTGAGTTTATTTGATAATTAGATTGTTAGAATTTCTCTACACTAATTGAGACTTCATGTGTGTACATGTAGGCATTGTTTGATAACTAGGTTGTTTAATTGCATTATAACATCTAGTTAAGTATTTTGTGTTTGGTCTTGCACACTATTGCATTGAGTTTATTGTCATATATACACTTAGACTTTTATACTCTTCATTGAGTCAAAGTCTTGTGGCTTCAGGGTGAAGTTGCACAAGCAAGTAAAGTCTTGCAACCAAGGGTGGGTTGGCAAGCATTGATCAAGTGCCACTGTAAAAGGCCCGCGGGGTAGAATAGGAGGTGTTCATGCCAAGAGTAGTGGATCAAGGGATATCACTAAGGATTCAACTAATAATGGCAAGTGGTAGTGTCCATAACCTGAGGTTATCGAGAGTGAGAGTCCGAGTATCACTTGAGGGTGTAATCTTTTATTCATATAGTGAGTTTCTGTGATCATGTGTGACTAGAATGATAGCCCGTGGTTTTTCCCTTGTTGAAGGGTTTCCACGTAAAATTCAGGTGTTCTTTATATTTCTGCTCTTTATATTTGATTTTATTGTTTGATTGTTTGGGTTAATTGTGTTTAATATTGACTAATCGAAAAGTCGGCAATAATCAATTAATAACCCATTCACCCCCCCCCTCTAGGTTATTTAGACACACACTTCATAGTATTTTCAATTGGTATCAGAGCGGGTTCCTAGATATACTTAGGTGATCCTTGCTTATATTTGTGTGTCTTACATTTGTGTTCATTTTGTTTGTTGCATTCGTTTGCATTCATCTCATTCATTAAACACTATGAGTGTCATTGAGATGTTAGAAGGTGCATTGTTCTCTAAACCACCATTGCTCATCAAGGATAACTACCCCTCTTGGAAAGTGAGGATGGAAGTGTTTTTAATGGACCTCGATGAGCATGTGTGGATGTGCGTGGAAGAGGGATACTCACCTGATGCCGGACAGCCCTAAACAAACTCCACCGATGTCAAACGCACTCACGGACAGCCCACGCACAAGAGAAACAAGCAATCCAGCCCATCTCACACAAGAACAAATGAAGATAGATTAACTAATTTTCCAAGGGATACAGATATCACCACCCTTAGTAAACTAGTAGAAAAGGCTCACCACCAAGACTAATCTAAAGGGATACAGAAACACCACCCTCTCAACTAATCAAGGATACAGAACCAAAGGAAAACTCACCACTCAATGGAAATCCACCAAAGAGATACAGAGTTGAAGGATAAAATCTCAAAGAGACAATATTCAGAAATTCAATATTCAATAACTTACTTTTTACAAGGATAAAGGCTCAATATATGGCCTAATCATGGAACAACCCTCCATGCATAGGAAAGGGACGAAATTAAAAGATAACAACACAATTCAAGGCATTAGAAACTAAGAAATTAAAGACATTAAAGTTAAACCCTTCAAATCTGTGCATTGTTGACTTCTGACCATTCAGCATAAAACCCTTCATATCTCTCTCTTAGGACCTTCAAATGACTTGCTTCAAAATACGAAATTAAAGATAAGACATTGATCTTTCCAATGACATAAAGCACAACAGCTAACTCTTCCGGAATCAAAAGTTAAGAAGTCTCAAAAATACCCCTACCAGCTGAATCTGATGCTTAACAAACCATAGTGAGAATTTGATATCCCTTTCTGTCTTGAACCGAGGTCGTGCAATGGGACACTCCCGTGTCAATCTCCCCAGGTTGGAAAAGACTTGACCTCAAGTCTGAAATGCTAGCATCACCATGATAAGGAGACAAATCAGCTACAACCCCGTATTTTGTAAGTTCTTTCCGAGCAGTGACACGGGAGTGTCCCATTGCACGACCTCGGTTCAAGACAGAAAGGGATATCAAATTCTCACTATGGTTTGTTAAGCATCAGATTCAGCTCGTAGGGGTATTTTTGAGACTTCTTAACTTTTGATTCCGGAAGAGTTAGCTGTTGAGGATGATTTGAGGCAGCAAATCCATCAACTCCAGCAACGTTTGCATCTATATGAGAATCATGACCATGATGAGAATGAAGGATTCGAAGATGATGGTGTTGATGTTAATCCTTTCCATTAAACGCGCAGCCATGTTTCTGATGATAGTACTCCTCCTCATCCACGTGATTTGAGTCATTATGTCTTGAGGGATCGTGAGACACATAGTGCTTTCAATGCAAAAATTGAGATTCCAGAATTTGAAGGAAAGTTGCAACCGGATGAGTTCATAGAGTGGCTGAATACAGTGGATCGTATCATCGAATACCAAGAAGTTCCAGAACATAGAAAGGTGAAACTTGTTGCAATCAAACTCCGAAAGCATGCCTCCTTTTGGTAGGAGAATCTCAAGAAACAGAGAGAAAGAGAAGGGAGAAGCAAGATTTTGACTTGGATTAAGATGAAAAAGGAATTGACAAGGAAGTATCTACCGGACAATTATCGGCAAGATGTTTTCTTGAAGATTCAGAACTTTAGACAAAAGGATCTTTCGATCGCGGAATATACAGCCGAGTTTGATAATCTCATGTTGATAGGTGATCTAACGGAACCGGAAGAGCAGACCATTGCACGTTATCTTGGTGGTTTAAATTATGAGATTTCTAATGTGGTGCAACTACAGCCATATTGGAGTCTTAATGATGTGTGTAAGCTTGCTCTTAAGGTGGAGAAGCAACAAAAGGAGATGCGAAATAACTTGCTTACTCAAGTTGATTGTAGGAGAGAGTTAATGCAAGGGAGTGAAGTGTATGTGCTGTTTGTGGTGGAAGAAAATGAGGGGAACAATGATCCTCCGCTGATTATGAAGACTATTCTTGAAGAATTCCTTGATGTGGTTCCGGATGAGCTACCACCTGGTTTACCACCATTGAGAGACATTCAACATTGCATTGACTTTGTTCCAGGTGCAACCCTTCCAAATAAAACAGCCTATCGAATGAGTCCTAAAGAGCATGAAGAGCTGCAACGTCAAGTGGGTGAATTGTTAGTCAAGGGAATGGTAAGGGAAAGCATGAGTCCTTGTGCTGTTCCAGCTCTTTTGGTACCAAAGAAAGATGGTGCGTGGCGTATGTGTATTGATAGTATAGCAGTGAACAAGATTACAGTTGATTATCGCTTCCCGATTCCAAGGCTTGATGATTTACTTGATCAACTTCATGGGGCAGCAATTTTTTCGAAGATTGATTTACGGAGTGGTTACCATCAAATCAGAATAAGACAAGGAGATGAGTGGAAGACAGCTTTCAAGACTAGAGATGGTCTCTATGAGTGGGTGGTGATGCCATTTGGGTTATCTAACGCTTCTAGCACTTTCATGAGATTCATGAACCATATCCTTAAACCTTGTATTGGGCACTTTGTTGTTGTTTACTTTGATGATATTCTGGTGTATAGCAAAGATGAAGGAGAACACTTGAATCATCTTGAGCAGATCTTTCGCATATTAAGGGAGCAAAAGCTTTATGCTAATTTGAAGAAGTGTAAGTTCTTTACTAGCAGCCTTATTTTCTTAGGCTATGTGGTGTATAAAGATGGAATCAAGATGGATCCTAGCAAGGTGGAAGCAATTCTTAGCTGGTCGGAACCAAAGTCAGTTCATGACATTCGAAGCTTTCATGGACTTGTATCTTTTTATCGACGTTTTATCAAGGGGTTCAGTTCTATTGTGGCTCCTATCACTGAGTGCTTGAAAGGGAGTGGTTACAAGTGGACGGAAAAGGCTAGAAGAAGCTTTGAGTTGATCAAAAGAAAAGTAACTGAAGCTCCAATCCTATCACTTCCAGACTTTGTAAGGGTGTTTGAGGTTGAGTGTGATGCTTCAAATGAGGGTATTGGTGGTGTTCTAAGTCAAGAAGGAAAGCCAATTGCATTCTTTAGTGAGAAGCTGAATGATTCTCGCAAGAAATACTCTACTTATGACAAAGAGTTCTACGCAATCTATAGAGCTTGAGTCATTGGAGTCAATACCTTCTTGCTAAACCATTTGCTCTTTATTCAGATCATGCAGCCTTGAAGTTTATTAACAGCCAACACAAGCTCAATCAAAGACATACGGTATGGGTGGAATTTCTTCAAGCTTACAACTTCACAATTAAGCACAAAACGGGTGTTCAAAATGTGGTGGCTGATGCTTTGAGTAGAAAGCATTCCTTGCTGTCCACAATGGAAGTTAAAGTGGTGGGGTTTGAGATCTTGAAAGAATTATATGCAACTGATCCATACTTTGGTAGCATTTGGCAAGAGTGTGAAAAGGGTCCGTTTGAGCAGTTCTTGAAGCATGACAGGTATTTATTCAAGGCAAATCGTTTGTGTGTGCCTCAATGTTCACTTCGACAAACCATTATTATAGAAGCTCATGATAGTGGGATAGGTGGTCATTTTGGGAGAGACAAGACTCTTGCTCTTGTGGAAGAAAAGTTTTATTAGCCTAAGATGATGAGAGATGTAGCTAGACATGTGTAGCAGTGTAGGGTATGTCATGTGGCGAAGACTCATGGACAAAATACGGGGTTGTACACACCGCTGCCAGTAGCTCATGCTCCTTGGGAAGATGTTAGTTTAGATTTTGTGATGGGTTTACCTAGAACTCAAAGGAATAAATACTCTATCATGGTGGTTATTGATCGATTTTCGAAGATGGCTCATTTTGTTCCTTGTAACAAGACTAATGATGCTTCTTATATTTCAGATTTGTACTTCAAAGAGATTGTGAAGCTTCATGGTGTTCCAAAGACAATTGTTTCAGATCGAGATTCAAAGTTTTTGAGTCATTTTTGGCGTACACTTTGAAAGAAGCTTGGTACTAGCCTCAATTTCAGCTCATCTTATCATCCACAATCCGATGGACAAACAGAGGTTGTTAATCGCAGCTTGGGAAATCTTTTGAGGTGTTATATGGGAAAGAATATTAGACAATGGGACTTGATCTTATCTCAAATCGAGTTTGCTTACAATTGCTCAAAAAGCCAAAGCACCAAACATAGTCCGTTTGAGGTGGTGTATGGTAAGAATCCTATCAGCCCTTTGGATTTGGTTCCCATTGGTTCTAACAAAGATTGCAGTGGAGATGCTGATGCTAGAGCTGGTGCAATCAAAAAGTTGCATGCTCAAGTTCGAGAAAACATTGTGAAGCAAAATGAAAAGTACAAGAAGACTAAGAATAAGCATCGCAAGCATGTAGAGTTCAAGGAAGAAGATTTGGTGTGGATTCATCTTAGTAAAGATCGTTTCCCAAAAGGGAAATATGGTAAGCTAAAGCCTAGAGCTGATGGTCCTTTCAAAGTCCTTCAACGCATTGGAGAGAATGCATACAAGATCGAGCTACCAGATTCTTATGCTGTGTCACCAACTTTCAATGTAGCTGATTTGTCTCCTTATCATGGTGATGCTAGCATTTCAGACTTGAGGTCAAGTCTTTTCCAACCTGGGGAGATTGACACGGGAGTGTCCCATTGCACGACCTCGGTTCAAGACAGAAAGGGATATCAAATTCTCACTATGGTTTGTTAAGCATCAGATTCAGATCGTAGGGGTATTTTTAAGACTTCTTAACTTTTGATTCCGGAAGAGTTAGCTGTTGTGCTTTATGTCAATGGAAAGATCAATGTCTTATCTTTAATTTCGTATTTTGAAGCAAGTCATTTGAAGGTCCTAAGAGAGAGATATGAAGGGTTTTATGCTGAATGGTCAGAAGTCAACAATGCACAGATTTGAAGGGTTTAACTTTAATGTCTTTAATTTCTTAGTTTCTAATGCCTTGAATTGTGTTGTTATCTTTTAATTTCGTCCCTTTCCTATGCATGGAGGGTTGTTCCATGATTAGGCCATATATTGAGCCTTTATCCTTGTAAAAAGTAAGTTATTGAATATTGAATTTCTGAATATTGTCTCTTTGAGATTTTATCCTTCAACTCTGTATCTCTTTGGTGGATTTCCATTGAGTGGTGAGTTTTCCTTTGGTTCTGTATCCTTGATTAGTTGAGAGGGTGGTGTTTCTGTATCCCTTTAGATTAGTCTTGGTGGTGAGCCTTTTCTACTAGTTTACTAAGGGTGGTGATATATGTATCCCTTAGAAAATTAGTTAATCTATCTTCATTTTTTCTTGTGTGAGACGGGCTGGATTGCTTGTTTCTCTTGTGCGTGGGCTGTCCGTGAGTGCTTTTGACATCCGTGGAGTTTGTTTAGGGCTGTTCGGCACCATCACCTCCCACCGAGAAGTTAGAGAATGGGGCTTCTATGCCTAAGCCCAAGTCCAAATGGACAAATGACGAACTCAAGATTGCAAAGTGGAACTCAAAGAGCATCCATGCCTTATCTTGTGCAGTGGATGAGAATCAAGCCAAACTCATCCAAACCTCTCAAGATGTTCGAAAAGCTTGGGAGATTCTAAGAATCACCCATGAAGGTACCATGAAGGAAGAAGATAAGAGTTTAGGTACCTTGAAGATAAAGCTTCAATGTTATGATTGTGGTAGCTATGGGCACATCTCCACCGATTGTGGAAACTCGAAGACCAAGAGTCGAAGAGGCAAATCAAAAGCCTACTCTTGGAGTGAGAGTTAGAGTGAAAAAAGCTCTTCGGGTTCCGAAAGATGTGAAAGGAATCACATAGCCTTCCCCGCTTTACATGATGACAACTTAAAGGCGGCCACAAGATACCCATCACTCAAAGTCAACAATAAAGAAGCTAGTTTGAATGATGATTGCCACGAGAGAAAAAGTGGTGGAAGCTTCGATGAAGAAAGTTCAAGCTCCAAGAACTTGAGTGATAAAGGTTTGTGTTATGAAAACTTCATTGAAAGTTTTCAATGGTCCTTGAAGGAGAAGAATGAAGAAATCAAGAAGTTGAAGGAAGAAAATCTTCAACTAAGGACCAAGTTGAATGACTCCTTGAAGACGGACGCGATTGATGTGTCCTAGTATGAAAAGGAGATTGAAGATTGCCACCAAAGGATGAAGGCAGTGAAAGATGCACCTGCCAACAAAGACAATTCCTTGAAGATTATCAAGGATAAAGAGATGAGGTGCCTTGAAGAATTAAAAGAAGGCCAAGATCAAACAACCTCAAGCTCAAGGAAAAAGCAAGGCTTCATCCAAGTAATCTTCCACTCAAGGAAAGTCTACACAAGCCTTGGCAACCCAACCAAAGCCTAGGCAATTCAAGAAGAAAGGACAAGTCCTTGAGAAGTCAATCACCTCATCCAACAAGCCAATTATGAAGAAATGAGGTGATCACAAGAAACAACATCAACCAAGGATGCAGGATCAACCGGCTCAACCACCTCAACAAGTTAAACCACAAAGGTGCCGCCAATCGGTTCAAGCTCCAAGGAGAAGCAAACCGAAGCACCATCAAAGACAACCTCATCAACATGGCTATGCCTCGATGAGATCTCAATGTAATGGTATAAACTCTTCTTTTATACCTACTTGTCATTTTTGTGGTATGATTGGTTACTTAAGACCAAATTGCTTTAAATACATTAAGAGATGTAGATTAACGAGCATGAAAGAAAAACAGTTGAAAAATTGGGCAAGTTTGCATAAACCTTGGGAACCTAGAAACATGTCTATGACCACTAAAAATGTAAAAAAGTGGAACCTAGGTGGGTTAGAAAGAGTGAACCCGCTTGCCTTAGTGCCCATGTGATTCCCGTAGATGCAACTAGGTCTGTTGGACTTGGTAGGTCTATAGGAGCTCATGTCTCCCACTGACTTGGTTGGATTTGACCCCATGTAGGGAGCTCAAGCAAAGAGAGCGAACTTGCATGATTTGCTATGTACAAAAAGTTGATTATTTTATGCTCTTTTATAATTGTTTGAGATGTTTAGTTATACATATGCTTATATGTTATTTTCGTAATAAGTGTGCAACATTGCTTTACTTGCAATCCATGTCATATTTTGGTTCAACAATGCATTTTTGGACTAGGAGATTTGATTAGGAAGTACATTTGAATAACCTATAATTTATCTCCATGACATGAGAAATTTTTATGACATGCTTAAAATGATATGCATGAAATATTTTTTAATTGCTTAATATGCAAATTATGTGTGAAAGCAAATGAGAAGACTAAAATTAATAAGGACATTGTGTCCATTCAATAAATAAGGATGTCTCATCCAAATTTAGTCATCTCTCTCTCTCTCTCTCTCTCTCTCTCTCTTTATTAGTTGAACAAGGCTACTATCATATGGGTATTTTACCTGAAAAATCAAAAAGGGTGCGAAAGTCGCTCATGTCTTATTTCACTTATAAAGTTTGATATAGTTGCTCTTTCATGAAAAACTATATCTTGTTTGCTTATGACAAAAGGGTACAAATTGGTTTGAATTCTCATGGAAACCCTTTTGATGTTTGCTTGCCAAATACCACTACTTGAACTTGAATGTTATATGTCTTGCATGCAAAACATCAATTTCACACATTTTTCTTTAAATAAAACTCCTTGAATATCTCTCAATTATTTAAGTTGCATAAAGTTTGTGTATATGATTATGCATCGTATTTGTGCTAATAGCTCTCTTTGTTAAAGCAACCCGATAGGATGAGATCCTTTGCCTATCTCATGACAAAAAGGGGGAGAAAACTTGAGAGATATAGGAGGAGCATTGTTTATGCTTTAGCGGAGATATCATGAGAGAGAGTAACATTTTAGGGGGAGCATTGCACATACATTCTTTGTATTGCTTTATTGAGTGCAATTGCTTTTTTATATTTGTTCACCTCACTTGCACTTGTTCTTGGAAAGTGTTTTCTTGCTATTGTGTGTAGGTATGATGATCTACGAAGAGATTGAAGACCTTGAAGACATAAAATATTAGGTATCTCTTTTTGTAACGTGGAATGGACTCTCATTGTCAATAGCTAGATTTCTTTTGTATTTGTGAGGAATTATTTGTGAGTGGTTGTTTTGTCATGAAATAGACTAAGTGGTTGTTTTGTCATGAAATAGCCAAAGAGGGAGATTGTAAGGACCTCGATTTTATGATTGACTTATTTCATGACAAACCACACCATATTGGGGGTGATTATGTAATGGGTAGCTTAGGTCCTCATTGGCAAGCTTCCAAGCATCTCCATAACTTCAAGAGCAAAAGGTATATTCACTTGACTTTGTCCCTTAAAGAGTTTAGGTGCACACACACACACACACACACACACACTTCATGCATGTTTTGTTTATCTTGCATTTGTGTTCTTTATTGTTTATATGTGTCTGCATCCTTTTCAAACACACTCACTAGCTTGCATTAGATATCATATCTTGCATCGTATCTAAATTGCTAACATGTCTTGCATGTTAATTGTGCTTCATTTTATGTGCATTTCACTCACTTCACACTTGCACAACATTCATGTAAGATATGTGTTATATGTAAAAATCATCATTAAGGAAACGTCATTACAGTAAGGGGCCACGTAAGCAAAGTCTAGAAAAGTCAAGCGTTAAAGGGCAGAAATTCCCAAGGGAAGTTACTCGGCAAAGAGTAAAGCAACCCGACCACAGACGAAGAAACCGGCTCGGGCATACTCGGACACACTCGGGCATACTCGGGATCAGATAATGAAGACAAGTACTTCATAAACATATGGATAGAATCAGAAACAAGCAACTCCACAATAAGCAACGATACGACTATCAGAGTTCAATTGAAAGGCAAATAGATTTCCCGCAGATAAAGGGCGAGGAATCCGACACAGATTCGGACTCAGCCAAAACAGGAAACAAGATAAACTCCATAAAGAGACAGACTTCAATTAGAACTAGAAAATCACACAAAATACGGGTATCACAACACCAAACCCTAGCACAACCATAAACCCTAGCAAATAACATGTATAAATACCCCAGTAAGAAACATAATGGGGGGTGGGAATTAGCAGGATAAGTCAGTGAGAAATACTTTGTACTTGAATTTTTCATAGTGGATTTGACTTTGTTGCTCAAGCAACAACCCGTGGATTTTTCTCCAGTTAAAAGGAGTTTTTACCACGTATTCGTATCTCTTGATTTATTGTTTTCTTGCGGTATTACACTTATCTGTTCTTATTTTCGCTTGATACAAGTTCGTTGATAGTGACGACGAAAAATCACCATCAACAATAGGCATTTTTCTTGAGTGTTAAAAAAGGATTTTCCCTTTAGCGCGGCGTAGACCGCTTGTCAGGTACTGCTTGCACCGCGACACACGGAGCGGTACTTGCCAGTGTTTCATGTGCGGTATGGACTGCGGTTGGTGCACATGTATGCACAGTGGTCCATACAGCGGTACATTCCAGAAGACAGATTCTTCTGATTACGCGGCTTGTACCGCGGTCTGGACAATTGCCTGAGCCGCGGTACGCAGAGCGGTTGTGATGGAATTCTGTTTCCCCAATTCAAAAAGACGTAGTTTTAATTAGGGCTTCATATATATATTCTTCCTCTTCTCTTCTTGGCTGACCAAGAGCTTATATAATCATTTTTAGAGAGAGGTTAGAACTCCTAGAGAGAGAAAGCTTCAAGAAAGCATCTTTGACTCTCCAATCCCAAAACTCATCTCCATAGTGCATCTTTCATCATCATTTGAGCATAGGTCTTCATGGTTTCATGACTAGGTAAGTAAGAACTTCATTGCATATCATTTATTGTTCTTCTTACTCTATATTAGGTATTTATTGCCTGATTAAATGCCTTGACTCACTTTATTGCATATTTTTATGAGTCTAAATTGCATAATTGGGTTTGTTTGTGATAGCTTAAATTATTAGGACATTTATGCCTAAATAGCTAATCCATAAATATTCATATATGCTTAAGTGACGATTAGCTTGACTTTGTGCATCTAGTCAAGTTCATGAATGTTTATGTGTGTTTATTTGACAATTAGGTTGTTAGAATTTATCTACACTAATTGAGACCTCATGTGTGTACATGTAGACATTGTTTGATAACTAGGTTGTTTAATTGCATTATAACATCTAGTTAAGTATTTTGTGTTTGGTCTTGCACACTATTGCATTGAGTATATTATCATATATACACTTAGACTTTTATACTCTTCATTGAGTCAAAGTCTTGTAGCTTCAGGGTGAAGTTGCACAAGCAAGTAAAGTCTTGCAACCAAGGGTGGGTTGGCAAGCATTGATCAAGTGCCACTGTAAAAGGCCCGCGGGGTTAGAGTAGTAGGTGCTCAGGCCAAGAGTAGTGGATCAGGGGATATCATTAGGGATTGAACCAAGAGTGGCAAGTGGTAATGTTCATGGCCTGAGGTTATCGAGAGTGAGAGTCCGAGTATCGCTTGAAGGTGTAATCTTTTATTCATATAGTGGATTTCGGTGATCGTGTGTGGCCTGAAGGATAGTCCGTGGTTTTTCCCTTGTTGAAGGGTTTCCACATAAAAATCAAGTGTTCTTTATATCTCCGCACTTTATACTTGATTTTATTGTTTGATTGTTTGGGTTAATTGTGTTTAATATTGACTAATCGAAAAGTTGGTAATAATCAATTAACAACCCATTCATCCCCCCCCCCCCCCCCTCTCCCTCTCCCTCTCCCTCTCCCTCTAGGTTGTTTAGACACACGCTTCATAGTATTTTCAGAAAGCAATTAAGAACAATGAATGGAACATAATTAATAGATTTAATATACAATATTACGTTCATTACAAAGCCCAACATCCACAAGTGTTTACATCAATCCCTTAGTGGGATATCTAGCTACTCATGACAATTACAAACAAATAAATAGGAGAAAAGAGATAGAGAAGACCCATGTAGAGAAACTCCTTCTTTCGTGAAGCTTGATTCCAATCTCCAATGTCCTTGAGTAGTAGATGAAGATGATGGTTATAATTGGTGAGGAATGATTCCTAAATCTAGGGTTAGTAATGAGAGGGTAGAAAATAGATGGATAGAGATTACAGGAGTTGAGAAGAGGTTCCTTTCGTGATGAGAACAAGACATATTTATAGAGGACCAAAAAGGTCTGAAATGCTGATGTGGCGACCTGATTTCACGTAGTGCATGGGTAGGTGTGCACAGGTATGGACCAGCGCAGTGACCCGCACACATCCCTTCCTGCAGCTTCCTTAGTCAGTTCGCTGGTAGGACCAGCACAGTACCAGCAAACTGGGCACTTTGGTCATTTTTGTAGCATTTCTGATTTCCGGTTCGTGGGTTGATGGGCTGGTGTGACAGGCGAAGGTCTGAAACCTTAAAGTGCGTGGGTATATGTGCACGGGTAGGAACCCGCGCACACAACAGTGCACTACTGCTATCTTCTTGCTTCATTTCGCCTGTTTTTCGCCTGAACTCTCCATTTTCTTCGCCATGACCGGGATTGCACCAAATGCCTGTAAACATAATAAAAAGAGCCATAAGACACATAAAAACACCCGAAAACGAGACTAAGGAATACGGAATGAGGGCCAAAATATATAACAATTTTAGCACGATCAAATCATTAAATTTGAATTCAATGTTACATCAATTGTGTTGACTATTAGGTTGAAATATTGAAGTTATCTTAGTAGACTCTTTCAACCTGTATTATCTTGTGATAAATATAAGAAATCAATTAATATCTTTTAAAATTATCTAGTAACTTAATTAATTAGTATATATTATATTATAAATAATTAATTACTTAATATAAAAAAATTAAATATTTATTCATATTAATTAAAAATAAATAAAAGGCATAACATTAATTAGAATGACACATGTTATGATAAACAATTCCATGAATTTAGCTTGACAGTTTTAATTCCATGAATAAGAAATGGTTTTTGTTTTAATTTAATTTTTGACAAAATTGAATGACATGATTAAATTGAATATAAAGTTAAAACAATAAAAAATAAATTTTTAGTTTCCTGCAATGCCATATTTGATTGATGATTGAATTGGAAAAAAAAAATTAAATAAAAGCAAATTGATAAACAATTCTATGAATGGCTTGACAGTTTTAATTCATTGTTTTAATTCCATGAATAGGAAAACATTTTATTTTAATTTAATTTTTAACTAAATTGAATAGCATAACTAATTTGAATATGATGTTAAAAATAAATAAATGCATTTATGAAGGGTCACGTGTCACAACCACACAAAAATAGCTATTTTTATTATACATAATTAGATTAACTTGACAGTTATAATTTATTGTTTTAATTTCTTGAATAGGAAAGGGTTTTAATTTTAATTTAATTTTTAACTAAATTAAATAACATGACTAAATTGAATTGGATATGAAATTAAAAAAATGCATTTATGAAGGGCCACGTGTCATAATCACACCAAAAGTAGCTATTAGATTAGATTAGATATGATATATGATTAATGTTAAATTTTCCCAAATTTTTTCCCAAATGGTGTTATCACGTGATGTGTCAATGTCTTATAAATCATGAGATTATACAGTGAGTGATGTGATGTTGACAGGACATGTGCCAACACCATTTGGAAAGGAATTTGGGAAAAAAAATCATGAGATTATATGGTGAGTGATGTGATATTGACACGTCACGAGCCAATACCATTTACGAACAAAATTGGGAAGCCTAACATTACTCATTATATATTATTATTATTATTATTATTATTATTATTATTAAAGAGATAGAAAGCAATTTAATTTCAATTAATGCAATAAAGAAATCTCAATTCACCTATATAATAAATTAACAACTCTCCATTTATATATCTATATAATATACAAATAGAGAGGTAATCAATAGGCAATCCGAAAATCACAAAATCAATAGGTAATCAAGAAGAAATCCCGTAATTAATGCGATAATGAATAAATTATGTTAACCAATCCCATAATTGATTTTTAACCCATTAATATCAAATTATATTATTAATTACAATCAAAATGTAAATTCACATGTTTTATTGATATATATAAATGAAAACATTTAAATCCAAAACTCCATCAAATTTAGATTTTTCAATAGCTATAGATATTTCAATTTGTTTGAAAATATTTATTTATTACCATTTATAAAAATAAAAAAAGTATTTTTCTAGTAAATTTGGGTGTATTTAGAGGTTTAAATTATTATTATTATTGTTTTATAAAAACGCTTATTCTAGAAATACTTGTATAAGTATTCAATTGTTTTTTAAACTCCATGAAGGTCATTGTCAATCCTAGTAATAATATTTTTGAAAGGCATTTATTCAAAAATCAAAAAATCAATAGATAATCAAGAGCAAATCCTGTAATTAATGCGATAATGGGTAAATTATGTTAACCAATCACATATTTAATTTTTAACCCATTAATATCAAATCATATTATCAATTTCAATCAAAATGTAAATTTACCTACTCTATTGTTATAAACATAAATGAGTACATTTAAATCGAAAACTCCATCAAATTTAGATTGCAATCAAAATGTAAATTCACTTGCTTTATTGTATATATATATATATATATATATATATATATATATATATATATATATATATAAATGAATACATATAAATCGAAAACTCAATCAAATTTAGATTTTTCAATAGCCATAGATATTTTAATTTTTTTGAAAATATTTATTTATTACCATTTATAAAAAAAATTCGAGTAAATTGGGGTGTATTTAGAGGTTTAAATTATTATTATTATTATTATTATTTTAGAAAAACGCTTATCCTAGAAATACTTATATAAGTATTCAATTGTCTTTTAAACTCCTTGAATGTTATTGTCAATCCTAGTGATAAATTAATTTATTTTTCCACACTTATTTTCTAAAGGTATTCAATATTTTTTTAATAAACTCATTTTAATTTTTTTTTCATGTGTCCATCTCAAATATGATTCAATAAAAAAAAGGTAAAAACTTTTATGGAGATGCAAATATTAGTGGAGTTATTTTTTTAATATCGTACAAAAAAATTATTTATTACCATTTATAAAAAATATTATCAGAGAATTTCATATATTTAAAAAAAAATCAATTTAATTATATGCAACAATTAATGTGTAAGTGTTACCATTAATATTTGATTAAAAAATATTATTTTAAAACGTTTATTTTTTAAAATAATCATGGTGTATTTAGTGCATATTTAATACATTCTAAAAAACGAAAAAGAAAAGAAAACAAACAATGTTACAAATAGAAAGAAAACAACTATTAGAAAAATCTTTATAAATTTCCTTACAAAAAAATCCAGGTATTTATACTGAATCCAAGTAGATACAATGTCTTTTTAGAGAGAGGCAATACATTTTAACCTTAGAACCAAAGACCGTAACACCAATATTTATCCTTAATATTTATCCTTATTAGTTTGTCTTTTGAATTCATCATCCATAAGTACAGAGTACCGTAGAATGCTAGCCTTACCGGAGGGTTGGATAGCGAACAACAACTATAATAGAAAATCCAAGTATGTCAAAGTTAAAATTCATTTTTTCAAGTTTAGTTAACCAAAACAAACATGATAAAAATATCAAAATACGCTACAGCAATAATTCATACCAAATATTTTTTATTTAAAAAAAAATAAACATAAAGATAAGAAATCAATATAACATAAAAAAAATTAAAATTATTCTACCAAATATTAAAAAGAATATGTAAAAATTACTCTTACCTCCCAACACCATCCAATTCCCTACCGGTTGAGTGTTTTAAGTTTCAATAGAATAAAAATAAAAAGAGATTAAAATTATTCTACCAAATATTAAAAAATATATATGTAAAAATTACTCTTACCTCCCAACACCATCCAATTCCCCACCGCTTGAGTATTTTTGAGTTTATCTATGAGGGAGAGCCACAGGAAGAGGATTGAAAATATATGAGATTTTGGACTGTTTTTATAGAGAAAATTGAGGAAGAGGAAACAACTTTTGAGTAAAGGTTGTTAATATATTATGATGGCTCAACTTTTAATAAGGGAAATATCAAAAAATAAATAATTATTAATAATATTATAAAGCAATAAATATAATAAATGGAATAGAAAGAATATCAGAAGATAAATAATTATTCATAGCATGAATATAAGTATATAAATCAATTATTAGATAGATGATATATTGTAATTTAAAGCTGAAGCTCTCTCATGGCAACACGTGGCGCTGAGGGTCAGCTTTTATATTTTACTAGTTTGCATCCCGCACAATGTGCGGGTATCGTAAAATATAACGTAATCATCATTGGATTTATGCTTTAAAATTTCTCCATATTTTATTTTTGCTTTCAATACTCTAATTTCATCAAATGTCTCTTATATCAACTTTTTAAACACGAATTGTGATACTCGTTGATTTTGATTATTTTACGGTGTAAATAGTTTGATTTTGTGAATGTAAGAAACAAAAGAAAGAAAAAACACTTAAAACAACTCTTATTCTAGTAAACTACTCTTGTAACATAATACATATATAATATTACAGTTTGAATTAACATATGTTATAAAGAAATATACAATAAAATAATTGACTACAAATCAAAAGCCTACCATTGTTTTTACACTTACAATATTATGAAATTATGAGACTTCATGTGATATGGAGTGCCTCATGTTTTTCACCCATTCATGTTTTTTATTAATTAATTAGTTAATAATACTAATTAATAAATATTAATGTATTCTTTTTAGTTTATTAATATTAATGTCTCTTTTTGTTGAACATGGTTAACAGGCTCTATAATATCTTCTTTTAGTTGTTTAGTATTAATGTCTTTTGAACATAGAAAATATGGACTCTTCATATTATATAACTAATTAATATTGTTAGATAGTGACACTTCATATTATATATTCATATTATCATATTATACTATATAAGTATGATATAATTTTTTTTTGAAATAATAAATAGGATATAATTAATAAGGAGACTCCAAATTATCATATTATATATTGAAATTAATAGAGAGACTCTTCATATTTTATAACTAATTAACAATATTAAATATGGACTATTAAATGAAATATAATATAAATATGATGTAATTAATAGTGATATGATATATGATATCAATTTTTATAAATATAGTTATATAAAAAATATATAAATACAGTAAAAAAACATTCTAATGTAACTTGTATAAAAATAACAATAATAACAATAATTACATGTTTAATATCGAAACTGAAAGTCACCAAGTGCCATGTTTATGAGACCTCTAAGTTTTTGAATGGCACATGCTTTGGAGAGCTGGGAAATCCTTCAATTCAATCACCACCAAAAACTTTAATTATTCCACCCCTGCAATGTGATAAACACACAATGGTTGTATGGTGTCGTACCCCATTTGACCATCCTCTTCTTATAAAAAAACATTGGATTATATTAACTTTTGCCCTTATAAGAAATTTACTTCCGAAAAAATATTTTTTCATAATAGTATAATAAAGTATGATGAACTTATAGAGATCATATCTTTGACGTTATCTCTATAAAGTCGATCCAATTTATTTGCTTTATCATTACTTCTGTAATCCAAGAGCAAAACCAACAAATCCTTTCTCCCAAATTTCTTGGTGTTGTTTAACTCATGATTTTCTCTCTCTTTCAGTCTCTCTGCAATTAGTTTCTCATAAACTGCATCCTACCTCTTAAAGATGTTTGCAATATTTGTCTTTAATCTTTGAGGATCAAAGGGTTACAATATTACAATGAGATCAGCAATGTTTTGTGTTGCTTAAAAGGCTGAGTAAGGCCACAAAAAAGCAACCTCTGAAATGTTCACCTCTGTATTGAACTTTGAAATGGAGTATAACTGCCTAAACAAGCTGCGCACCTACAAATAAATTAGCAAATATATGAGATTACATAGAAATTAATGATGACAATTAGATTTAGATATATGTATTTACATAATCAAGTTTTGTCAAAAGCTTAAAAATGTCGAAATCGAAAGCTAGAATCGAAGCATTGCTAAAATGGTGTACGGCTTTTTGAAAAAAATCATTTCGCAATCATTGCAAATTGAATAAAAAAGAAAGAAACAAAAACTAAGATTAAATTAATGAACAAACTATTAAGATTAAAATATTTAAAAAAAAATTTGTAGACCATCCAATTCTCCACCTTTTGGATGTTTTGAGTTTGTTTCAGATGGAGAGTTAATGGAATGAAATTGAGAAAATGTGGGATTTTAGGTGGTTTTTATAAAGAAAATTGAGGAAGATGGTAGGATTTTTGAGTAAATGATTGGCATATAGAGTTTCAATGAATGTGAACCCTTTGAGATTATCTAATTAATATTTATCAATTTGTTTAATATGAAACTCTTAATGTAGTCTTTTTGAATTTATCAAATTGTTTAATATAATTAATTAATGAATGAATAGGAAAAATATCAAGAGATAAATATATATTAATACTATTAAAAAACATATAAATGTTTAAATGTAAGAACGAAGATTTAGAGTTGCAACCCTTTATTATCTATTTAATATGAATTATTAATGTAGTCTCTTTGAATTTATCAAATTGTTTTATTAATTAATTAATAGGAAAAATACCAAGAGCTAATATATATTAATACTATTAAAATATATATAAATATTTAAATGCATGAAGGAAAATACAGAGCTACAACACTTGATATTATCTAATTAATATTTATAAAGTTGTTTAATTTGATTAACCAATAAATAGGAAAATAGAAATTAATATATAAAATTTAATGCTAAAACTCCCTCACTGCCACATATGGCTCTATGAGGGTCAACTTTTATATATTATATAGATATATATATATATATATATAATTTTTCTATTATTAGTTCGAACTGATATAAATATATCAGTTCTTTGTATGTGAGCCATTGGATTTAAATGTTTTGAATTGACTGAATACACTTGTCAAAACATCTTTTAAATCCAATGGCCTACATACAAAAAACTGATATATTTTATATATATATATATATAGTCATTTTCTTCTCAGTGCGTACTGATAAAACTTATATCAGTGTATTGCATGTAGATCACTGATTATGGAGAAGTTTTGACAAGTGCATACATTTTGAGTCAAATTATGTAAATCTAATGGTTCACATCCAACGAATCGATGAAGTTATATCAGTGCGTACTGACTTGAACATTTATGTTATATATATATATATATATATATATAAAAGTTAAATAAAATATCTTTGGAAATGGAGTATAAAAATATTTCGAAATAAATAATGGATTTTAGCAAAAAGAAAAAGAAAAAGAATAATAAGGGATTTTAGCAAAAGACAAAAAGGGATTGCAAAAGAACCATCCCGAAAGTTGCTGTCGCCGTTAGCTGGTCAACCGTCGCGCCGCACAGCCGTCTTGGTTGCAGTCCTGGCCCCCCTTTCATCGCCGAATTGGTTTGCCCAACAGTCCACTGGTAGCCTAGTAAGATTCCTCTGCTACTTTTAGACATTTGTAATTTGTAGCTATTCCACTTTCATTCAGTTGTATCTTGATCAATCTATCACTTACACACTTGTATTCGAATTTGTTATGATAATTGTAGGATAAGAGGTTGCTGTTCTGTTAACTCCAAAAACTGTGAATCACAATCCAATAAACAATTAGTTCAACACTTGAACTTGAATTAATAATGATACCAAGAAGCAAGTCATCTCAGAATTTTTTTTAAGAAAAAATGATTACCAAACAACATTTACACCACAAGAACTAAAAGGTTTTGTAAGGATGGTCACTAAATTTCCAACTCTTACCATTCTCTTATGATCGCAAGATTTTGTTTTCTTAACAATTTATGGGATGTGTGGAGACCATTGAAATTGATTCAGAGGTTGTTTTCTAGATGCTACACAGGATCAACCACTTGGCTTGGCTGCAGAGAAAAAACACTTGGGGATAGTGATAATTTCTCATTCCTACCTGTTTTTCTGGTTTTGTGTGTGTTGCATTTGTATTCGTGAATGTGTGTTACCGTGTATGCTTCTATGTTTATAAAGCATTTGCATGCGTTAATGTGTGTTACTGTTTCAAACATGAGGATTGTGAATTAAAAAAAAAAAAAAAACTGAAAATGTGCTTCGGGTCATCCCTGACCCGATATATTTAGTACATTTGTCTTTGTAAGATTTTATTCATTGATTAAATTTGAAAATTTTATATAATCCATTCTACTTTGCAGATATCAATGGGAGTGATTAAAGATGGTACTGTCTCGGGATACCTACCCAGCAATGAGGCTTTTGCAGTTCACTATCCAGGTTATCCATCATCCACGTCTCGTGCCATTCAGACTCTTGGAGGAACTCAATCAATCATCAAGGTCTCAACCAACCTTACTTTACATATTTTTACTGAAATGCAATTCACAATTTGATAACTTTACAGGGTTTAAGCTTATATTTTAAATATTTGTTTACTTGATGCCATAATTATCGTCTTTAGCAGACATCGAAAATTTTGTTTGTAAATGAATGAATATAAAGCTGGTTTTGTTAGCTAGATTAGTTAATTTTGTTTTGATGTCAAACAAGTAGTGCATACTTGCCAATTTTTCAAGGGATCATGAGTTAATTGATTAATGAGGCATATATCTGCTTTCACTTTTTTCCTTTATGTTTTTTGTGGAAAAATGATTGCAGAAACAGGCATGTTTTTATTAAAATACTGGTATAAAATTATTATAAGTAATGAATAATAGATTACAATGTTTTGATATATATATATATATATATTGTGAATATCTAATCCCTTTTGTAGGTGGGTGTTTAACTTTGTAATTTAGCGTCAATTTTTGTCATCTGAATCCTTTTTACTACCATGTCATATCCATGTTCTGGTGTCTGAACCTTCTACGAATTCTAAATAAATCCTTATTATATAGAATATTTCTATAACTGCTGCTCATCTATGAACTGACCCATCTTGCAGGCCCGTAGTTCACAATCTAACAAGTTGGAGCTCCATTTCCGCCCCGAAGACCCATTTTCACATCCTGCATTTGGAGAACTTCGTCCTTATAACGGTTTGCTATTAAAAATATCTAAAAAGAAGTCTTGTAATTTCCAAAGTGCTGAACTCTCCAACAAGATATCAGAAAATCAATTGCCTGATGCAACTGATATGGTACATGGCCAAGAGGTAGGACATCCTGACAGTAAATCTGTTGCTGCTGAAAAAGAAGTTGATGCACAAATATCAGAAGAAAATCATGTAAATCTTTCTGCTGATATCGTTGCTCAAGTCTCTGAGACTTATTATTTTGATGGTTAGAATTTTCAATCATTTTATGCTAAATCCAGTTGATACTTTCATGTTTCCTCATTACTAATAAAGAAAGGAGTTGACTTGTTTTGAAAATTTGTTAAGGAATGGCGGATTACCAGCATGTTGTCGCTGTTCATGCTGATGTTGCTTGGAGGAAAAAGAGAAATTGGACAGAAGTGGAGCAGCCGCTTTCTGGTGAAGCATTTTTATTATTGTTTCTAAACCCTTGGAATGAAATCAAATAACATTCCTTGTTTGTTTACAATATAATAATCATTTAATGTTTTCAGGAAAGGATGGTCTCAAGAAGTTGGATGAGGATGATGCGATGATGTTATTGCCCCCACTTTTTTCTCCCAAGGATGTTCCAGAGAATGTTGTGTAGGATACTCTGGTTTTTTTTTTCAGCTACATTGAACACTCCCTTCAATTATTTTTTCTTATCGGAAACATATTGGATACATACTTTTTGGTGATCTTTAACAAAGATTTTGCATGACATTTTTATTATTTTGTTAAAAAATGTGTTTGCTCTATGGCTGACTGTTGCTAGATTATAGATGACTTTGAGTTGAATATTCTTATGTTTTGAATGTACCTTAATTTTTTTTTTTTTTTAAATATCTTTCAGTTTAAGACCATCTGTCATTCCGAGCTCAAGAAAGAAAGAGGGAGTTGTACAAAACTCTTGCAAGGTATTGACTAAAAGAACTAATATTTTAGATATCCTTGTGTTGGGTGGCATGTTGGTGATAAATTATTGTAATTGTTAGTTGATTTTTTATTAAGTAATGCATATGTGTACAGGAGAAATTTGTTGATATTTAGCCTAGAGGATGATGGGTTAACTGGGTGGTTTATTAATTGATCATATTCTAGAGCTTCTAAATTGTATCAGATTATAATGAGCTTAAGTAATATTTATATTTGAACTGACAGAACTTTTGTTTTTCTTTTATGCAGACGGATATAGAATCGGGTCTTGCCATTGATTATAATATTAAAGATATCCTTTGTTTAGTTTGTTATGTTTGACCCCGTTTCCTTCCTGGCCCCTGTTCTCTTATATGCAACAGCATTCATCTTCAATTCTTCATTTCAGGTTCTGAGTTCTGTACTTAAGATGCTCTCTTTCCTATGAGTTGTTTTTCATGCTCTACAACAGTGCATATTAACCACTCTGCAATATCAAGTGTTTTAAAGGTATTCTACATTTTAAATACCTTGACATATATAGTAATCCTTCATTCCTTCTTGGAAACTTGGCAACCATTTTAAGAGATCAAGTGAATGAAAGTTGAGGGAACATTACCTATATTTCTTCAAAGGTCTTTTAACTGAATTACTATGTTGCTTGTTAATTTTATGAATACTTCTGGAGACCATTATTGTTGAGGTTCATATTGCCATTGGCCGATGCAACTTGAATGGTTCTTCTGCTATTCAATTGCAGTATAATACGTCAAAGTTTTGGCAATCAACACTAAATATGTGTAAGTAACCTATCTAGCTTATATGGAGTTTATTTTTAATACAAAAACTTTTGGATGAGTAAGTAACCTATCTAGCTTTCAGTTATTCAGTAACAAGAGAGAGTTATTATTCGTTTATGAGTTGTTGTTTGTACTTTAAGAAGATATTATCCCTGGTGGCATAGAAAGTAAACTGAAAGATTTCAACATAAATCCAGCACAATTTTGTTCCTTTTGTTTTTGTTGTACTTAGCGTCCTTACAGATTCCTGAAAAAGTAAATTGGGAGGAACTCATTTCCCGAGATTCAGAGCATTGGGAGGGGCAGATGGCTGTATCTAAGCTCTTTGATGAGCGGCCTATATGGCCTAAAAGTTCCATTATTGATCGTTTGCTTGATGAAGGTCTACAATTTAACAGACAAATGCTTAAAAGGTTTTCTGCAAAGAATCTTACCCTTCTATAGCTTGAGGTGTCATGATATGAATTGTTTTCTAGCACATGGATAAATATAATATTCTGCAATGATGCCGCATTCTGGTTTGCAGGCTTCTGCTTAGAATTGCATACTACTTTTCAAATGGACCATTTCTCAAGTTCTGGATCAGAAAAGGGTATGATCCTCGCAAAGATCCAGAATCTCGCATGTGAGGTTTCTAACTTAACAGCCTCCTACATGTCTGTTTCCATTTAGGGCATTCGCCCGCTTCTCTTTTGCTTTTGACTTTACACTTGCCATCGAAAAGAAATTCCAGTGAGGAAAAACAAGACATGTTATGTAAAAACCACTGGCAGAGTCGGAATATGAAGTTGATTTATAGAGAACAGATTTGAACATGGATAGCTCTTAATGGATATTTGCAGACGTTATAAAAGCAAAAGCGTGTTAGGAACCAAAGCATAGACCTTGGTGTTTAATGCATGAAAGTTCTATAACAGCTGTTCCCCTGATAAAATCTGGAATTTTTCCAACATTCTGGAGGAAAATCATGCCAATACCATTGGATGTTTTAAACCTTTTGAAGAGATATTTAAGACCTATGGTTGCTTATTTATATTAAACCTTTTGAAACTTTTTGAAAATCATGCCAGTACCAACATTGTGGAGAAAAATCATCATTACGAAATAATCAGAAAATGCTAGAGACAAAATTTCCCCTTCTAAATTCTACTTATGGTTGTTTATTTATTTTGTTATTTAAATTTGAACCTTTACATTGTTAATGCTTACATTTCCATAATTTGCTTAGCAGATATCAAAGAATGGATTTTCGAGTAAAGCCATCGCTGCTAAGTTATTGTGATGCTAGCACAGATACCGAGTAAGTTCACTTTAAAAAAAAAAAAGATACTGAGCAAGTTCTTTTAAAGCTTTTACCATTCACTTTTGAAAGGAGAGATAAGTCGAACAATTCAGTTTTTTCAATTAACATGTAGACTTGGATATGGAGAAATTTATTGATCCTTTTAGACTCCTTATGATTTTGAAGGTGATTGTGGTTTATGTGATGGGGAATAATCCTTGCCTTACCTTAATTATAGCACTAATTGGTTTCAGCTCTTTTGTAGAACCTTATGGACACTTAAAACAAAAGGTAGCTGATACTTGAGAAACACATTCTACTCCTTGTTTGATTTGGGAGTTCAAACATATATGAAACCATTCTTATGATGGATGAGTGGAAAAGATGACGTCTTGGGAACACTTGGAAGTGTCTGATATTTAATAAATGAGTTAATTCTGGTTGTTTTGACATTGAGGACCATTAGACATAGTAAAATGTCTGTTTTTCTTTTCTTTTCTTGATTTAGAAAACTCAAGAAGCAAGAAGGAAATGTATGACATGTTTAGAGAAGAGGAATAAATTGAGATTTATGTTCCAATTGGAATTATGGCTTTATTTGGTGGAATTTTAGTTTCTAACGTTGATCCTTTTGATTTTAATCTCCCTTGTTGATCTTGTTTTCTCGATAGACTCTAGTGATAAACTTATAGGATAATGATATACGAATATACGGAATAAAGTATGAATGATAAAGAAAGCCCGCAACACACAAAGACAACAAATTGAGCGAGGTTCGGCTATTTGCCGACTTCTCGTGTGATCTCTTTTTAGAAATCACTAGCACTATGGAGAAAAACGCGTTATTACAAGAAGCTTATTGAAACCCCGTGGTCTTAAAAATCGTTTTAAGGCTTACGCCTCGAGGCAGTGAGGCGGTGAAAAATCGCCTCGAGGCGTCCGCCTCATTGTCTGAGGCTTACGCCTCATTGTCTGAGGCATATCGCCTCGAGGCTTATGAGGCTTACGCCTTAAAAATACCCTGTTTTTGGGCCTGTTTTTGATGTTTGGTCGGTTGGGCCTTTAATTTTTCAAACTCAAAATGGTTTTGGACCGGTTAGTAAAAAAAAATAGTGAAATAACAACATAAAACACTTAAAAAAAACTAAAGAAACCTAGCCCAACAAAGAAGTGAAAAAAGGATGAGGAAGAGCATCTATTGTCTGTACGTACTTATCACTTTTTTGTTAATTTAAATTTTTGAGCTCGAACCCCGAGGCGTCAGTGTAACGCAACTAAACTAATCCAATCTTCAAAACCCAACATGAAGATGCACTGATAATGTTATGAAGTCGGTTTTGCTTGAGTTGGGAATATATTTTAACTTTAAGACTTGGTTCTAAATTTCTAGTTTGGGATGGGAGGATTCATGGTTTTTAGTCTTTTGTCTTATGTGTTGTGTGTTTTTATTTGATAGTAATGTTATTGAGTCATTGATATTATGGTATGAATTATGAAATATGAATTTCTAGTTTTTTTTTTAATATTTTAATGTTTTTTAATTTTTTAATATATTATTATTAATTAATTGAGGCTTACACCTCGTTTCGCCTCGAGGCTTATGCCTCGTGAGGTGGTGGTCAACCGCGTCGAGGCTTGATTTCGCCTTTCAAAACCTTGGAAACCCCTTAGCTAATTCCCCTAAACCTTGCTGTAATCTGTCACTCTTGGCTCTCTACCCTTGTATGTTTGCTGTTTTATCTGTGTAAAAAATAAACTCCCAGCAGCCCTATTTATAGATATAGGACTTGGGTTACATACCTTGCTAGAATAGGATTCCTAAATCCCCTTAGAATAAGAAAAGCTAACTTATTTCCTTATTCTAGTTTGATTTGGGATTCTTGAGAAAAACTAATTTCCTAATCCCAATAATTTCCTAAGCCCAATAGGAAATTATGTGCATATTTTTATTTCTCCTTACCCAAATGAGATTCCTTCCTAAACCTTGACTTGGGTTTTGATGATCCAAAAAACCACAATAGATCCTGCATAGTAGGGAGAGAGATGCGAAATTTTTGTTACTTTATCTATTTATCTATTTATCTTTTTATCTTTTTGCAACTAGGATAAATGAATACAGCAATGAGTTGTATTATTTCCAACAAGATTTATGATAAGCGAATACCGTTTTTCTAATTTGCTATTGTTAATGCCTGTTTTTTCTCGATAATCTTTTTCTTCATACAGATTGATGTGCAGATGGAAAGATTTATGTGCATTCCAAGTATTTCCTACCAAATGCAGTACATTGTTTCAGCTATATGAAGTCGTTGATGACTACATCCAACAGGAAATAAGAAAGCCTCCAAAGCAGACAACTTGCTCTGTGAGTATCAAATATTATATATCTGCATCTGTGCATGTGTTTATTTATTTGTCATCAGTTATTTCCTTATGAATTTTTCATAGATTTTACCCTTTTAAATGATATGAGTTTTAGGCTTTTGTTTTTCGTTGGGAATTGGGATGTTGTTTGTCTGTTTATTTTGGTATTGTCTTAACTAATGTTTTTTCTGGGAATTTTAAGATGCCATTATATTTTTATTTAGGTATTCACTGTTCATAATTACCTTGTGCATGGGTTTTTATCACTTTCTTTGGCTCATCTTAACCTTTTTCTTTTATTTGTAGTGGTTGTGAACATTTGTGGCTTTCATAGCTCTATTATAACATTATAGAGAAATTTTTGACAAAATGTTCTAATCCTAATTAGTAACTAGTGATATGTAGAAATCTTTTAAAAGAAAACAATGTGTGTTTTTTTTTGGGTACCCAATGTGTTGCAATCTGTATGCTTGATCACGTTTTTAGCTTAGGTTTTGATGGTATTAAGTTTGCAGTTGAAAACTGGGTGGTTCTCAGAAAGTATGTTTGACGCTATAAGAAAATGTATGGAGGTGAGGTTTATGTCAGTGTACCCTGGAACCGGTGCAGAAAAATTACTGAAAACTGCTTCTGATGCCTTTGAAAAGTTAAAGAAGGAATGCATTTATAAAGATGCTTTACAACCTGATCAAGAGGAGCACCAAGAATTCAATAAAGGTTTAAAACTTTAGTTTTTATTTTTTTGAAATAATTTAAAACTTTAGTTAGTTTTTGTTATATCTACTGTTTTTTGAAGTGTACATTATTGATTCATTGTTCTAAGCTGCCAAATGATTGAAAATATTGTATAAATTTTCTTATATTATTACTGAAATGATTAAAAAGTTATTCTTATTGACCGTAATTTATGGATCATTTAAGTAATTTTTTATTGAATATATCTGCTTCTTTTACTAGAATCTATCGCTTCCCTACACTTATTGTTCTTCCTCATCTTAGATTTATAATGATTTTTAAAAGATTCGGAATTATTACTTATATATGCCATCTATGTGTGGGTGCATCTATTTTAGTAATGTGTATCTGAAACTTCTCTCAACTTTCATTTAAGCATGTTTTTCTGATCATTTTGACAATCTTCTCCGAGTTGTCTGAATAGTATGTGAGATACTCCATCCCTTTGTGAAATTAATTGATAGTGAAGTACTCTTAGCTAAATCAGCCTCTACTAATCACATGTTTTACCTTGCAAGGGGTTATAGGTGATGATGATAAAGAAAAACCAGAGATTGTTGATGATGATGAAGAAGATAAAATAGAGGTTGACGAAGCTGAAGAGGAATCAGATGCAGATGAAGCACTGGATCCGGTAATCAGATGTTGACTCTTTTGTGTGAATTCCACATTTTTTTTTTTTGATGTAGTGAATTCTACATTTTTACTTTCTAAAAAATCCATTATAATGCTCCCTGGCAAAACTTTGTTTATAGTTTGCCTCTTTTGATTATTTTCTTTTTCTCTTTGTAGGTTGCTGAGGATGAAGTATCTATGCAATCACATTCATGTATCCTTGGTTAATATAGGTCATGTGCCTTTAGAATAAATAAATAAATAGTTCATATCTCTTTTTAAGTAAACAATGATGATTTTGCCCTTACGGTAAGTTTACAAACTTAAATTGAAACAGTATTAATCAGAAATATTATGCAGGAAAGAAGGGAAAGACATTGTGCAGTACAACATTTTTCTTAGGTTTGTTTTAAGTTGGATCATGACAGAAAGCCGTGTAAATGAGATGTTTCATGACAATTTTACTACTTGATATTAGATGCTAAGGAGTGTTGCTATTTGAAGTCGGATATGTCCCTGACAGTTACTCTTCCATAATAGGGTTTTCAAGGTTCTATGGAAGTCATGAAAGTTCCACAATAAGATGGACGTTCTGGTCCTTCTATGTTGTATTTATTTCCTTCATGTTTAATTATGTCCCCATTTGCATATGGATGTTTCCTAGCTGATAAGATTTCCTATATATTGCTTAGATATGGATTTGGAGAACAACTCGAGAACATATTTGCAAGAGCTCTTCGACAGTTTTCCGTCCTCTGAAGTTGGTACTGCTAAAATGCAAGATGATGAAATCAGTGATGGAGAATATCAGATATTCGAGCAGGATAGTGATGGCAGCTACTTTGATGATGGTGACAACTAACAATGTCAGTAACGTTAACATAGAAGTATTTTTCCACTTCTTCCTTTTATACCATCATGGCGCGTCATTGATCTTTGAAAATTACAAATGTGATCAGCTCATGACAATCGCTTTTATTAGGCTTGTGAAGAAATTTTGAAGTGAAGTTGCAGATAGACCATCTTCAGACTCCAAGGCAAGACACTTGCATAATCCTGCTCTGGTTGTCTTGCATAATCCTGTTCTGGTAGATATATAACTGTGAGTATACTTATAGCACACTTGTCTACTTCATTAATTTTTGTCAACAATGCAATTTGGTTAAATAATACTTACATTGTAAAAATTGATGAGGTGGATAAATGTGCTATAAATATGCTTACAATTATATGCCTACCAGAAAAACTCTGAATAATGGTACACATCTTCATTTCTTTAATTAGAAGTCTCAATGGAGATATACACTCTTGGTGGAGGGAGGCAAATTGGTCTGATTGTTTTTATAAATTTAAGATTTGTAAAGTTTAATTTTATAATGTATACACTGAAAATATTAGATGACTAATTGATACTTGATTAGATAAATTTTGACATTTGATTCGATGATTTGATATATCCTAATGATTGTTTAATATTTGATCCAGGTTAATGTCATTTTTGTTATCTACTCTGCCCTAGAATCTTTACCCACCTCGGTTATCATTTGTGCATACCAGAGAATTATTGAATGTTATGCATCTTTCGACTATATTGAAACATACCATTTTAGATCATCTTTAGTGGATATTGCTAAAAATGACCACATTAAACATGAAAAATTCTTTTGTAACCACAGACGAAAATTTAATCGTTAATAACCACTTTTTTGAGAAATCATTGGAAAGCCCTCATATAAAAACTATCTCAAAAACTCTCTTTTTCTCTTTTTCTTTCTCTCCCCGATCTCTCTCGTCGATCTCTCTCTCCTTGAAAATCATCATCGGCGTCGTTGCCTGAGCGCACCGCCGACGAAGGTGTGCCCTTCGAGTGCCGATGTGCTGCTTGGCTTTGCGACAGCCACAGCCCCGTCGTGATTCACCGTCGTGCGCTACAAATCTTTGCGAACCAAGCACAACAGTCTTGCTTCACGCCCAGGCGACGAACCCGGCGTGCTGTCATGCGACATCGTGCTGTCGTGCTTTGCCTGGGCTTCACGACCGTCCAGCTGCGCCGTCGGACTCCCCCCTCTACTGGCGACGTGGCCTGCAGGAAAAAAGAGAAACAAAAAAAATAAAAAACCTAATTTAAGAATTTGGGGAAAAAGGGAAATAAAACATGATTTCAAGTTTTAGGCATGATTTCAAGTTTGATCCAAATTTTAGTCGTGATTTCAGGTTTGGTTAGATTTTAGTTGTGATTTCAAGTTTGCTCTAGATTTTAGTCATGATTTTAAGTTTTCTACAGATTTTGGTCGTGATTTCAAGTTTGCTTCGAGTTTTTTTTTATAAAAAAAAAAAACTAATTTCAGGGGTACTCTTGTAATTTACGGACATACACTGATTTTTTTTTTATTAAAAAAAGTGGTTATTAACGATTAAAGTTTCAAAATTGGTTGCTAACGAAAAGTTTAATGTTTCCAATGGATATTTTTGGTTTTGTCTCTCATCTTTAACCTACAAAATAAATATCTAGAAACAGAGAAAATGAAAATTTTTGTTTCGATAAGATGAGATTGATCTAGTTATGTCTTTCACCTTTACATTATAAGATCATTTGTTCAAGTTCTGTCCCTTCTCTCAAACTTGAATTTATTTTAATAGTTTTTGTATTTTTTTTTAAAACATTCATTTCAAAATAAGTTAAATTACTATGGGATAATTATTCTGGTGGTCATCGATTTAATGACACATTATCAAAATGACCATTGAATTGGTATTTCGTTTTAAAATAATCATTTTTGATAAAAAGTGTAATACTCATGGTCATTTCATCAAATTCCATCAATGAGTGGTATTTTGGTAAATAAAGGAATGCCATTAATTTATTTTAGATGTTTGTTGGAAAACAATTTTTTCTTTTGGTTTTGAAAACGAATAATTATATTTAGTGTGTATAATATATTTTAAACATATATATATATATATATATATATATATATATATTGAGTCTCTCATGAGGAATCATTTATTTTAATTTCGGTAAAGACCATGATGAAAACATATCAATTTTAATGAATTTTAATATGAATCTTTTTGTGGATGATGATTTCAATGAAATCTATATATGAATAAAATTTGAGAATTTTTTGAATACTAGAACTATTTTCGTATATTTCGTCTACTTTCCGATGCTTTCATATTTAACAAAATTTGGATAAATAGTTCTAGTGCTCGGAAAATTCTTAAATTTTGTTCATATGTAGATTTCATTGAACTCATCATCCACAAAAAAAGATTCATATTAAAATTCATTAAAATCGATGTGTTTTCAACATGTCTTTACCGAAATTAAAATAAAGGATCCCTCATAAGAGACTCACTCATATGTGTATATATATATATATATATATATATATAATATATATATATATATATATATATATATATATTTCAACCTATAAAAAGATTTTGTAGACTGAATCTTCTCAAAAAAGAAATATATATATATATATATATAAATATAAATATTTTCACCTTAGTGCGTACTGATAAATATTTATCAGTGCGGTATATGTGAACCGTAAGATTCAATTGCTTTAACCCAGTTTGTATGCACTTATATTAACGGAAAATTGGCTCGGGGTGAGAAATCTCAATTAACACCCTCTAGACCACTACCACGGAGGTGGTGGCCAAGGTCGATTGTATTCTAAACAATGCTTATTCAAATGACAAAAAAAATACTAATATTAATACCATCAAAAGAGAATGAAAATGCATTCTTTATTAATGGTGTATCGTGTATAAATATCTCTCAATTGCTCTCAATTTCTCTAGGGTGTAGTAGGGTTGTTGTCCTATGTCTGTCGAAAAGTAGTCCCTTATCTCTTTCTCTCTTTTTCCTATTTATACAGAGTTTTGGTAGGTTAAACCAAATGATTCTCCCTTTGATTTTCTTAGTCCCTTCCCTCCTTATCGGACAGGATTTTTCATTTAAATGTCATTGACTTTGCATTAATAGCCGAGTTGAGAATATCTTGGTGGAGACCAGTTTGTTTCCTCTTTGGATTCTATTACTTGTTCTGCACGTACGTAATGTTTCCAGATATGATCCAGTGTATCTTCGTATCTTCACAGCATGATCCCTCACAGAGGTCGTTGAATATGGTATGCATTGTCTCGTACGGCGAGGTAGATCAGATAGCGAGGTAGTTCAGTGTCTTGGCTCCGGTATTCAGGAGCTTAGTCTATCTAGGAGCTCGGTCTGACCTCCCTTGATCTCTTAGAGCTTGATGCGGCCCCTGCGGACACTCCTCTATGACAGTGGGGTTTAGGCGAGCTTCTGGAGAGGTTGCGAGGTAATCTCGACACCGGAAGAGCTTCCTTATTTCAGGTTTGGTGATGCGGGCTCGATCTGATCGCGCCGGGCTCATACTTTATTTCTGTGGGATGGTATTGTAGCTCGGCTTTGGGAAACGTGGTCTCCTGGTGGATAACCTCGGGCCTAGAGTCAGACTAGGAGGGTGGAAAATTTCCCTTTGGTCCCTAGCCAAATTTGGCTATTAACAACTTATAAGTGCTTATCCATAATCTATGGCCCACATGTAATGTATTGATGTATTTTATATCAGTGCGCACTGAAGAGAAAAGGACTGTATATATATATATATATATGAGATATACTATACATCTGTACAGTCATTTTCTCCTCAGTGCTTACTGATATAACTTTATATTAGTGCGTTGCATGTTGACCACTGATTATTGAGAAGTTTTGACAAGTGTATACACTTTGAGTTAAAATATATAAATCTAATGGTCCACATCCAACGCACTGATGAAATTATATTAGTGCATACTGACTTGAAAATTTCAGTACATATATATATATATATATATATATATATATATATATATATATACACACACACTAAATATAATTATTCGTTTAAAAAAACAAACGAAAAAATTGATTTCCAAAAAACATCTAAAATAAATTAATATCGTCTTTTTATTTACCAAAATATCACTCATCGGATGAAATTGGATGGAATGACTATTAGTATCACATTTTTCGCTAAAATTTGCCATTTTAAAACAAAATACCAATCCATGGCCATTTTTGATAGTGTCACTAAACTGATGGCCACCGGGATAATTATCTTAATTATATTTGATTTCAAGGTCATAAAGTTTACCAATTTAATATGATGTCCATATTCAATTTTGAGTCTGACTAAAAGATTGGAACTAATGGCAAAAAGAGGGAGATCATTTCAGCTGTGATTCGTTTTCATATGAGAATAACACTATATAGCTTGAAAGGGAGGAAAATCTTGGGTGCAGCGGGAGATGCACCTCCTGCGCTGCGATCCTATCATGTGGCATGAACGAGAGTTGTTTGGTTCATAGAGTTAAAAAATAACTGGAACTTTTTGCTCATTAAAACCACATTCTTCAAAAATGATGGTACCGAAAATGTTCAGATGTATCAATAATGATCATGAATTTTAATAATAGTTGTATCTTCCTGTCATCTGATACCTACCGGGTAGCTTTCATATTTGTTTGGTGTTCCCAGAGGGGCAGATACGTTGCCGGATTTCTATTGAAAAAATTATTTTATGATCGCAACCCCGATTGATGTCATTATATAGCAATTAAGGCGTCTTACAATGGAACATGTCCCTTAACTATTCTGCAACTCACATTTTAATATATCAGGGAGGAGATTGTTCCGATAACTAATTACTATATATCCCACCTCTTTTTAACACGAAACATCAATGCTGACGATTTGATGTCATCTTGAGGCACTTGGAGCATGAATTGGACTTTTGCCTTCATCGGGGCTGTCTTTGCCTTGCCGTTTTCATCTCCTACCTGAAATTAGAATGTAATGAGTCAAGTTGTTAACTCTATCCATAAAAAAAACAAAATCTCAAGGCAAAATGCTGTCGGAGGTTAACCAAATGAAGATTGCTGAAAGAATAAACCCCCTTGCCCCCCCTTTTTTTTCTGTTCACTTACGACATCTATAATCATCAAGACACTAGAAGATAACATAAAGTCCATGATGTACAAATATTGAAAATGACCAGGGGACCATAATAATGACAACAATGTTGAGAACAATATTGATTGCGAGTAATTTAATACCAGTAGGTAACAAAGTTTGTCGATAAGTACTCACCCAGAGAGATGCCCAGCCTAGACGCACTTCTGAATCATAGCCAGCTTTGAATTTGAAATCTTTCCCATAGGTGCGTTTATACACTGCACTCCAGTTGTTGGAATCCAAATTGTACCAGTAGCTGCATATAACCAATAAAAACTATCCTGATTATAAAAACCAAGCTGGAAATACACATTTGCATGAAAATAAAAGAAAAGAAAAAAGAACTTAAAAAATTGGAACTGAAACATTAAAATCTGGTGGACAAGGTGATGCTTTACAGTAGTTTTTGCCTCCCAACCTGAGGCTTTAATTGCAGTTGACAATCATAATGGAAGGGAATGATATATTTTTATCGTTTTCTACTTTCCAAAACTGAATAAGTCTCTGACTCTAATGTAAATTTCATGGCATAACATGTAAATATTATGGACAAGAAAATAAAAAATGACACCAGCACGGAAGCACATGACTCTAGATATATGATCTATGATCTCTAGAAGCCGAAAAGCATTATTTAGCAATGTAGGCATGAAGTATAGGACACAAAAACTCTTATTGTCTGTACCATATATAATTTAATGTCTATACTAAACTATGACAAATCATTTGTTTGCTTTTGAAAGAACCATTTGTTGTGAAACATGTGCAAAGCAGCAAGCACTGTTGTCAAGAGATGATTTAGAGCACATTGCAGCACGGTTGTTAAGAGATGATTTACTAATACTAAAATTAATCTCTAACCTTTCATTTGTAGCAAGTACATGATCATCTAGTGATAAAATACTTTTCCAACATACCAATTTAGCCAAAATCCAGAGTGGATAACCCTTTTTCCACACCCCTGTAAATATCAATTAATACTGCAATACCCAAGGAAATATTCTGCATTTCAGCATTTTGAATAGGGCCAAACATATAAAACCACAAAACTTCCATATTTTTTGCATTGAAATCTAACATTTCAACTGATGGCAATAATTCTCAAGTAATCTCTTATTATAAGCAACAATTTCATTGCCAACAAAGATTGGGCAAACCACAAACAGAATAGATGTGCAAAATCCTATTAAATGTTAAGCATTTAAGTTCCAAGTAAAAATGTTCATATTCTAGCACGAAATAACACATCACTCATGCACTAAAAGGTCTTCATACAAGCTAGTAATTTATAGTTCTGTTTCCATGATGTAACTGGTGCATTAAGAACCAAAAAAAAAAAAAAATTGGTTATCAAAAGGAGAGGAAAGAGTTCTAACCTCAACTTATCAGAAGGACTAAATTGACGCTTAAACGCAAATGATACAGCATTTGAAGGAAGGGAAATGCTTGGAATAAATGACATTGCTTCATCCTGCAATTATATAATAAAACTTAAATACCATATCTGGCAGAAAAGGGGACTTATGATTGATAAATCTGCACATGCGACATCTCCTTAATTCAGCATTGCCAGGGAATATTACCCAAGCAGCAGTCAACATAAATAACAACTGCAATGCATTGAAAAAAATAATACAATGCGCTAAGAGCAAACTACCTTATAGGAGTATCTTAGTTTCAATTCTTCCTCCTGATATTGAGCAGTACAGATCCCAGTAAAAATCTGAGCTTTAACAATTCCATTTATCCACAACATTTTCTTGGCTTCTTCTTCCTCTTGTCTCTCCTCCAAGGAAATTTCACCGAGGGGGAATTTGAGAGTTGCTCTGGGCTGCAACATCAGGAAGTTGTTTGCAAATATAACAGACTTGTTTGCATATAAGGCAACACAGTAACTATAAGACCACTATCATGAATGGGAATGACGATGCCTAAAATGCTTACTTTGAGATATCATTGACGAACAAATAAGATAAAGTAGTATATCTACTCACCAAACCAACATAAGGAACCGGAGACGACAATTCCAGAGCAAAACCAGGATCGGCAAGATCTGCAACCACCGCTACTTCCCCTTGTTGTGCCTAAAAGAAGAAATTACATGTTAAAATGAGAGAGCAAAAAGAAGGTATACAGTATAAATTGAAAATTCCTTCAAAAAGACCTTGACGTCGTGGGCGGCTCTGAAGTGAAGCCTGGGGCCGACATCGAAAGAGGACCTGAAGAAGGCGGTCTGGTCGGCGACGTCGTAGTGGAGGGAGAGGTGTTTAGAAGTGAAGGCGAGCTGAGGAGGCTCGGAGACTTGACCTTTGTTGTCGTTTTGGAAGGAGAGCTTGAGCTTGGCGAGACTGTCAAAGAGCTTGCATGATATCTTGTGGAAGAAGACGGAGCTGTCGCTGTCGAACTCCGATGTCACTCTCAGAGAAGGCCGTTTCGGGAACGGTGTTGGCGGAGGAGGATCGGACGGTGGTGGTGGTGGTGGTACCATGTGATTAGGGATTTGAAGAGGAGGAGGAGGAGGAGGCTGTTGAGACATTTTGTTTTGTTTATTAAAAAAGTGTTAGGATGTAGTTATCAACAATGGAGGCTTTTAATTTTTAGCTGGACTGGTAGCCTGGTAACCGGTGGTGTGCTACTGGTGTAATACATTCTCATTTGTATTTTATTTTTTCCTTTTCATTAATAAATCTACGAAACTGAGCAAAAAATAATAATAATTACTACTGCATCTGGCCCACGCATGGCTCGAACCTGCGACCTTTTCGTTATTAGCACAACAATCTAACCAACTGGGCTATTAGGTCTCTGTCAACGCTATTAATACTATATAATATATAACATATACAAATATGCAGAGATAATAATTGAGATAATTTGAGCTGCATAACATATCTGGGAATAATTACTTTGATGGTTATCTATTTAGTCGACCGCTATCAAAATAGCCATTAAATTATAAATTTAATTTCAAATAACCATTTTAACAAACAATGTGACAGAAATGGTTATTCATAGAGGAAATTACCCTAGTGATCACGCATTGGGTCATGTGCTACTCTAGTTACTACCCATTTTAATTTTGTAAATAAAATTAAAATAAAAAATTTTAAAAACTGCAAATATACAGTTTTCCTCATTGAAGTTTTTACGGATTCGAAAATTTTGAGTTTGATTTAATTTAAAATTGCATTCCTCTTTGTGCATGGTGAAGTATACAATTACAGTCCTAATATGTTAGGTGAGATTCCGATCTCACGTTTGTGGTCTATGAAAATACTATATAACGTGTCTACTAACCATGGGGGGGGGGGGGGGGGGGGGGGGGGGGGGGGGGTGGGGGAGGGGAATAGGTTTTTGATGGTTTATTACCAACTTAATAATCCTACCCCATATTAGTAATCAATCAATCCAACATAAACATGCGGAAAACAATAAAAACACAAGGATTGATTTACGTGAGAAACCCTCCAACTGGGCAAAACTCACGGGTTATCCTTCTAGCCACATACGGTCCTTAAATCCACTATTTGAATGAAAGTTTACAACCTAGGTTGACCCCCAGTCACACCTACTTGGTCACTAACCCTTTCACTCTACCCAACGGGCCTTTAATAGTGATTCTAGACCACAAGCTTGTGCACTAATCCACTTAGTCACAAAACTTAACAATCAATGAAGAGGTTAAACAACCTATGTGAATATGTAAGAATATTCTAACATGCAATTAATGCTAGGCAACACTAAATGCTTATCTAAGGATTTAAAGATGTCAATGAGTGCAAATCCTAGATATCAATATCTAAATGCAAATGCATGAAGATTTAGCTAGAAGGGTAAAAACGTCCTAAATGCTAGCTATCAATGAACATACAACCTCAACCAACAAACATAATCACAAACATACTCAAATCATGCTAAACCAAATAAACATGCAATTAATTAACAAATAATTGCTAACCCTAGGTAAACAAGAACATAGAGATGAAAAAGAAGTTCTAAGACTTGTTTGATTACCTATTCAAGAAGAGCATGAAGACCCATGAAGAATAGATGCAAGAATGAAGCTTAGATGCACATGGGTATGAGTTTGGTTGAGTAAAAAAGACTTCTTGAAGCTCTCTCTCTCTCTTGGATATACTTTCTCTCACTTAGGGATATATTTTCAGAGCTGTAGGTCTAAATGGTGGAGAAGAAGATGTATTTATAGAGACCAAAAAATGAGCTGGTGTGAAATTCCCGAAATGCCCAGTTCGGGTGAAAGAGGCGACATGCAAGTCGCCATGAGCAAATCGCCTTGGAAGTCGCCTAACACACTGTGAGAAAACAAGTTGCCTGAGGCGACATGTAAGGCGACATCCTCAAGTCGCCTATGAAGTCGCCTTACACACTGTGGAAAAATCAAGATGTCAGAGGCGACATGTAAGGCGACATCCCCTAGTCGCCTATGAAGTCGCCTTACACACTGGAGAAAAAAACATGACTAAGGCGACATTGTAGGCGACATGCACAAGTGGCCTTGCATGTCGCCTAACACACTGTGGGAAAAACCTAAGTCTAAGGCGACTTGTCAAGCGACTTGTCAGGCGACATCCACAAGTGGCCTTGCATGTCGCCTAACCTACTGTGCAGCCTATCAACTCCAAACGGCAAGAAGTGTGTGTGTGTGCAACCATACATGCATGTCAATACAAATGCATAGAATGTGAGTGTGTGCAACTAAAACCTCTTCAAAGAGAATTAAACATGTGATATAACTTTGAAGTGCTCTTGAGAGAGATGATGTCCTTGAAGCTCGATCACACCCAATGAGGCTTAATTTACCCTTACAAAATTAATCCCCAATGTGGTTTGTCAACGGAATAAGCCAATCAAAATATGAGGAACTTACAATCTCCCCCTTTGGCTATTTCGTGACAAAATCACCTCTCACAAATCATCCTCACAAAAGAATAAAAACTAGAGGTCAACAAAAGAAATTCTACATTACAAATAGATACCTAGATGCTAGGTCTTCAAATCTTCAAGCTCTTGTAGAATAGCCATCCATATAAAACAATGAGACTACACTTTCCAAGACAAGTGTATGTGAGGTGATCAAGAGAGATAATAAATAAAAGCAATTTGCATAACAAAAAAAGAAGAAAACTACAATGTGCAACATGCAAATGCTCCCCCTAAATAGGTTAACTCCCCCTCAACGGGACAATCTCTCCAAATATGCAACCCCCTTAAATAAACCACACTACTCCCCCTTTTTGTCATGAGATAGGCAAATGAGTATTCCCCAAACGGGTCATGTAAGCAAAGAGAGTTATTTGTAAGATAAGTGCATAATCATATACAACAACTTTATGCAACTTAATTAATTGAGAGAGAATCATTGAGGTTTAATTTGTTTAAGAAGAAAATGTGTGACTTAGTTGCTTTGAATGTAAGACATGTAACATCATAGTTCAAGCAAATGGTATTTGTTGATGGTGATTTTTCGTAGTCACTATCAACGAACTTGTATCAAGCGGAAATAAGAACAGATAAGTATAATATCGCAAGAAAATAATAAATCAAGAGACACAAATACGTGGTAAAAACTCCTTTTAACTGGAGAAAAATCCACGGACTGTTGCTTGAGCAACAAAGTCAAATCCACTATGAAAAACTCAATTACAAAATATTTCTCTCTGATTTCTCCTATTAATTCTCACCTCCATTATGTTTCTTACAGGGGTATTTATACATGTTATTGCTAGGGTTTATGGTACTAGGGTTTGGTGTTGTGATACCCGTATTTTGTGTGATTTCCTAGTTCTAATTGAAGTCTGTCACTTTCTGGAGTTTATCCTGTTTCCTGTTTTGACTGAGTCCGAATCTGCGGCGGATTCCTCGCCCTTTATTTGCAGGAAATCTGTTTACCTTTCAGTTGAACTCTGATAGTCGTATCGTTGCTTATTGTGGAGTTGCTTGCTGCTGATTCTGTCCATATGTTTATGAAGTACTCGTCTTCATTATCTGATCCCGAGCATGACCGAGTATGCCCGAGCCGATTTCTTCGTCTGTGGTCGGGTTGCTTTGCTCTTTGCCGAGTAAATTCCCTTGGGGAATTTCTGCCCTTTAACGCTTGACTTTCCTCGACTTTGCTTACGTGGCCCCTTACCGTAATAACGTGTCCTTTATGATGATTTTTACCTATAACAATACCCCCTTAAATATTTGAACCGAATGTATCCTGCTTACTCGGGATAAATATTTAACTCTTTCATGACTTGTTCTCGTTTATCGTCTTCTTCATCAATGTCAGATTTCAAATTCCTCGTTCGTTTCGAAACATTAATGGCGTGTCTTAATTACGCCTGCACACGTTTGATTCTTTTCTTATTCGAAGATCTTTTGATGGTGACTGACTGTCTCTTCGACGGCTCGGTGCCTCTCTTTACTGCCACCTGTCTTCTTTTGTTTGGCCGTGGTACTTGGCATTTATGAGACGCGACCCTTCTGTTCGTGCCCGTACAGCTTACGTCATGATTCTTATCCCAACCTTTCCCGCTTCTCCTAATCTACCCTTTCTAGGGTTTCGTGTCTTGGGACCGGTTGCACACTTATATATAGAAGTATTGCTTCAAAGGGGAAAACCCCTATTCTCTTTCAAGTTTTTACCATTACTTCCCAGATTTCTGCCATCGCTTCCCTGCCTGTAATCTCGTCCTACGAAGATTTATTTCTTTCGGTTTCCAAACCTTTTCTCAACCTTCTCGAAGATCCTGCCGTACCTCACGTCTCTTCAATCCTTTAAGGTTAGTTCTCATGGATTCCTCTGCTAGACATCGTCTTTTTACTGTTGCTATGATTGCCATTGAGCAAGGTGATACTTGTACTGTTACAGTTGTCCACAGGTTGCTTGGTGATCCAATTCCCGATCAGCCCCGATTTACAGACGCTGACGTCTCCGGACTCAACTTGTCTGGACTGCGTCGTGAAGTTCCACCAGTTTCTTCCAGTTCGTCACAGCCTGAATCCTATCAACCTGAGACCGATTCCAGTTTTGTTTCCGCTGCTCATGATAATTCTCAACCGTGGAAAAGAATGGGGAAGAAACAAAGCAATCGTGACATCAACAAAGGTTCCTTTGTTCGGGAAAGTCGAGTCGGGCCCCAGAGGGTAATCGAAAAAGACATTGAGGACGAGCATAGGGAGGCTCGTATCGTTTTCTCTCCCAAGAGAGTTTGCGCTTACGACGTTGAGCCAAATGTGGTCGGCCCCGAAGAAGTCACTAAATACACGAACCGTTTTGATCTGGACAGCGACACTATCTCATTAAACCCTGCTAACGGTCGAGCTGCGTGGAACCCCCCGCCCGGTCAAGTGGCGATTTACGGGGCGATGCTTTCTTGCGGGGTGACGCTTCCGCTTCAGCCCTTCATTACGTGGTTTTTGGCTGAAGCTCAGCTCGCCCCTGCTCAACTAACTCCGAACAGCTATCGGATCTTGATGTGCATGTGGCACATGTGGCATAGGATGGGACGACCACCCCTGACTCCTCGGGAAATTAGGCACTTCTATTCTTTGAGGCCTCTGGGAAAGACCGGGATTTACTTCCTGCTTTCAACTCAGCCCGAGAGTTGGGTCCCCAAGGACGTGATTGTGAAGAACAGGGTGATACCGACCGCTGATGAGAAGATGAAAGGGTTTGTTTGGGGATTCCCCACCTCAAACAAGTTCTGGAAGAATAGTTGGTTCTTCGTGGGTGGAGACTGGGGACGGTCAATTTCTTTTGACATTGAGGGCTCTCAGATGACTCGCCGGGTGCCTCGGTACTTCTGCGCACCCCAGTGGAACCACATGACTTCATCTTTTACGGATGAAGAACTTAAAACCATGACTCGGGCGGCCTTACGTCCCGTGGAAAAGAGGGGCAGACCTTACCTCTTAGATGAGAAGAAGATGATAACAGCTCGCCTCTTCCCTCAACTTTCCGCACGCCGGCGTCGCTGTAAGTTCTCTATTTCTGCCTTGCTATTTACCTGCTTTATCTATCTGGCTTTCAGCTTCCTAAAATTTTTTTTTTTTAAGTGTACGACATAGATGTAGTGTGCGATGCCCAAGCCTGCCGGATGAAAGGCATTGTGGAGGAGAGCCGGAGGGAAGTTAAACGTCAACAGGATGCGGGGATAGCCCATCCTCAAGGTGACTCCGATGGGAGTTCTTTCGAAGACATTCCCGAGGGGGGTGCAGGCGACGTGCCGGATTACATGTCTGAGGAAACTCAGAATCAAGAGTTGGCCCACGCAGCTGATGAAGGCAATCAAGCAGGTCCTTCGACAAAGGGGAATGAGAAGGTTGGGGAGTCTTCCGAACCAGCTACCTTCTCCTGCGGAACTAGATCTCCTCGGCCTGCTGTAGTCGAGCCGAGTACCACTTCCCCGGATGCGGAAATTGCCAGGGAGCATCCGGACGTGACAGTTCCAGAGATTCTGATTTCTGCCGAACTGAACACTGCGCTGTCTAGAAGTGGTGCTGAAATGGGGCATTCCGATCCGGATTTTGAGGACCCCACAGCAGACCTGAATACCCGTGGGAGGCAACCCAGAAAAAGAAAAGCCTCGTTCTCACCTGGCCGTCCGGCCCCCAAGATTCCTCGAGTAGTTGCTTTCGTTGAGTCATCCTCAGATGAGGAGGGGGTAGCAGAGGCTGCTGAGAATGAGAGAACAATAGAGAACTCTCCTCCACGGGATCAGATGAGGGACGAACCTGGCATCCCCCTTAGTTTCCCTCAGGTAATACCTACTGCTAAGTTCCCCGAAGCTAATCTTGGCGATCCTGACCCTTCAACCCAGTCTAGCGTACCTACCCCCGAGACCATGTTGAAGGCTATGGCTTCTGGCCAAGCATATATAGGGGAGGATCGTTGGAGCGATCTCAGGGTTGGTTCGTTATCTGATCGGCTCTGCCATTTCTTCAACAGCGCTTCTTATGTGAGTAACTCTTAAGACTTTCATATTTATCTCTTTTATTGCTACTTCATTTTTGTCACTTGTTATCCGCTCGTTACAGATGGTAGCCGAGATGACTGAAGTCTGCCAGACTAGTGATGGTCAGACGGAGAAAATAAGGAGGCTTGAAGCCCAGTTGAAGGAGAGTGAAGATCGCCGTGCTCGGGCGGAACTGGCTTGTCAGGAAGGGACCAGGTCGGGTCAGGTGCTTCTGGACCAGTGCTTAGCGCGTCAACTAGAGGCTGAACAGAAAGCATCTTTCGCTTCTGAAGAGGCCCAAACCTTAAAAGACCAGTTGTTATCTACTCAGGAGGCTCTACTCCAGGCCGAGCAGACAGCTGAAGATGCAAAGTCCTCCTACGAGCGCCGGATTCAGGACTTGGAACGTCAAGCCTTGACGGTCAAGTCCCTGTCGAAGGAAGCTAGGCTGGAGTTGGAGATTCATGGGGTCGATCGCTTCAAAAGATCTCCAGCCTATGATGCTTTACTTCTCCGGGAATTTCAGAGGGGAATGGTCTCGGCCGGAGAATTTTTCAAGAAGAAGAACAGAGCAACTGATCGGGCCAGGTCCAACTGGAACCTCTCGGTCAGAAAGCATATGGATGCTTCTCTGGAATCCCTTCGGCTCCAGATGAAGACTTGGCGAGCATATTGCAGAAGTAAGGGAAAAGAGCCACATCCCATGCACCTGGAAGTTCCCACTGCTGATTCCTTCTCAACTTTCCATGCTTGTGAGAAAGTGGGGATCGACGGTGAGGCTTCTGACGTTGGGCCCGTTCCCGGGGTAGATTATAGCGCTTGGATAGATGACGACGCTTCGGAAGATGTGATTGTCTGGCCTTCTGATGACAGCCTCCTGAGTGAGTACGTGATGGAACCGGACCCGAGCATTGGTGGAAGTAGTTCTCAACCGCCGGCATCTTCTTGATTAATTTTCTCTTTTTCTTTTTTGTAACAATTGTTTTTTGTAACAACCATTGTATATTCTTTCGCTCATATATAAGAAATCTATTCACTATTCTGCTTGTCCAGTTCCCTATACTCGGCTCATAGATCTTAAGAATTTTTGGCAATCTTAATTTCAACCAAGTACTTGACGACTACCAAAGTTAACCGAGTATCTTATTCAACTGGCAACTCATTTATTAAGCCGAGTATCTCATTAAACTGGCCGTTGATTTATTGGACCAAGTATCTTATTTAACTGGTAATTTCTCTTTTAAAGCCGAGTATCTTATTTAACTGGCAACTTTTTTAAGCCGAGTATCTTATTTAACTGGCAATTTATTTCTCCGATCTTGTGAAGATCGTTTTACCCTAACGTTTCGTCGAGGCTCACCACAACCATACGTCAAGGTCCTTACACAAGTCACCTAGGACGTCTCCCGGTTTTTTCTGTGCAAGGTTTCGTCGAATCGTTGGTGGTTATGTTGACCAGCCAACACGACTGCGCATCTCACCACTCTTCCTGGCGGCGCTCCAAGCAGTTTTCCAGTTATCCTGGTGCCTCGGTTTTACCTTTTGGTTAAGAAATGCGTTTGCACTGCTTAAACCAGGCGGGCGTGCTATTCCAGCTTCTCAGCCCTTCAAGAACTACTTGTCCGCTCTCCCTTGGCCTCGTAGCGCATGATTATTTTTGAACGAGATTTACTCGGATCGGTTTGTTTTAGGTAACTAAATTTAGTCTGCTTGTTTTCGGACGAGGTGGCCACTGTTGTTTTTGCCTTATTCGAACATTCTTTATCGTGGATTTCATCGTCTTCAATGAATAACCTCTTTATTAGCAAACGAACTATATTAGATAACAATAAGAATTAGAAACCTCTTAACATGACTATAATTTAGTTAAAGCAAAGCTAAAATAACATTAAACATGAATGAGCTTGTCAGGGGTAGAAAATCTTGAGATACTGAGCGTTGCATGGTTGGGGTACTAAGCTGCCTTCTGGGTGAGCTATCGGGTAGGCTTCGTGCCCTGCAACTCCCTTGATGATATACAGGCCTTCCCATTTGTCAGCGAGAGATCCTGCCGACTTGTCCTTAGTGTTCGGGGACACCCTTCTTAGTACTAAGTCCCCGAGCTGGAATCTACGCACACGAACATGGGAATTATAGTACCTTGCAGCCCTCTGCTGATACGCTGCATTTCTCACTTGAGCTGCATCCCTGATTTCTTCAAGCTCGTCTAAGTTCCGCTGCAACATGTTGACGTTGTGCTCGGGGCTGTATAGTTGCACCCTGGGTGACGTAAAGGTTGTTTCAGCCGGGATTACAGCCTCTGTTCTGAATGCTAGTGCAAAAGGGGTCTCCCCTGTGGATGACTTGATAGTCGTTCGGTATGCCCATAGCACTTCTGGTAGTTTGTCCGCCCAACTGCCTTTCTTTGCTTCCAACTTTGCTTTCAGTGTGTGCTTGATCACTTTGTTTACAGCTTCAGTTTGGCCATTGGTTTGAGGATGTGCAGGTGACGCATAGTAGTTTGCAATCTTGTACTCCTCGCACATTTCCCTGAACTTGCTGTTGTCGAATTGAGTTCCGTTATACGTTATAATGATGCTCGGGATTCCGAACCTATATATGATGTTCTTCCTAACAAAGCTAGTGGTGTTCGCCTCCGTGATGTGCACCAATGCCTCTGCTTCTGCCCACTTGGTAAAGTAGTCTACTGCCACAATTGCGTACTTTGCTCCTCCCCTTGTTCCTGTGGGCATTGGACCAATCAGGTCGAGGCCCCACATGGCAAAAGGCCAAGGGGAAGTTAAGCTTCTGAGTAACTCTGGGGGTTGCCGAATGTCGTTTGCTATTCTTTGACATGTCTTGCAACTTTCCGCGAATCGCTGTGCTTCAGCAAATAAAGTCGGCCAATAAAAACCTTGTCGAAGTACCTTGTGTGCTAGACTCTTACCCCCTGTGTGGTTTCCACACACCCCACTGTGAACATCTTTCAGAATCTTGGAGGTTTCTTCTCTGGCAACACATCTTTGTAAAACCTTTGAGAACCCTCTTGTGTATAGTTCTCCCCTTAGAATTGTGTACCGAGTTGACCTGTACCTGATGCGTTTTGCCTCCACAGCATCCCCCGGTAATATGTTTCTCTCTAAATACTCTCTAAGCTGGGTCGTCCAATCACTTGGACCTGACCGGATTTCTGACACCATGACCTCTTCAGATTCTGCCGTACTTGGTTTGGTCAGGTGCGCCACTGGTATTGCTTTCGACCTAATACTCGTGGTGGCTGAGGCTAATTTATACAAAGCATCTGCTTTTTCGTTCTCCTCCCGAGGGATTTGAAGGATCCTGTACGCCTTAAAATTTTTAAGCAAGCTCTTTGCAATGTCTAAGTAAGCTATCATATGCTCCTCCCTCACCTGGTATTCATCTAGCACCTGGTTAACCACAACCTGGGAATCGCTGTATACCGCCAACTCATCTGCCTCCAATGCTATGCAAACTCTCAAACCAGCCAACAAAGCTTCATACTCTGCTTGGTTATTAGTTGCTTTGAAGTCGAACCTCATGGCGCATTCCACAGCATCCCTTTCTGGTGTTGTTATGACTATTCCGGCCCCACTGCCATGGGTGTTCGACGATCCATCCACATGCAACTTCCATTGGAACTTACTCACTTGTTCGCCTTCTATCATCCTTTGTACTTCCATATCTGGCTCGGTGAACTCTGATATAAAATCGGACACCGCTTGTCCCTTAACTGCAGCTTTTGGGGTATATTTGATGTCAAATTCACTTAACTCAACCGCCCACTTAATCAATCTTCCCGACAGTTCTGGCTTTTACAGGATGAGTTTCAGCGGGCAGTCGGTGTACACCTCTATTGCATGCGCTTGGAAGTACGGCCTTAGTTTTCTGGCTGCCGTGACCAAGGCGAGTGCAACCTTTTCGGCCGGTGAGTATCTAGTTTCTGCTGGCAGCAACGCCTTGCTGGTATAATATACCGGTTTTTGCACTCCTTCCTCCATCCGAATCAACACCGAACTTGTCGCTACCTCTGTGACTGAGAGGTACAAGTACAACGTCTCCCCGACCACCGACTTTGAGAGGATAGGTGCTCGCCCTAAATACTCTTTCAATTTCTGAAAGGCAGCTTCACATTCTTCACTCCATTCAAGGCCTTTTCCTTTCTTTATTGCTCTGAAGAATGGGGCGCATTTGTCTGTCGACTTTGCTATGAATCGGTTAAGTGACGCAAGACATCCCGTTAGCCTCTGTACATCCCTCAGCGTCCTCGGAGAAGCCATATCTTCCAACGCTTTGATCTTCTCGGGGTTCACCTCAATCCCTCTTTGATGTACCTGAAAACCAAGAAATCTCCCTGATGGCACTCCGAACACACATTTGCTCGGGTTAAGCTTCATTTTATATCTCCTCAGCACTTCGAAGGTCTCCCTTAAGTCTTCTGAATGCCTCTCTGCTGTGACACTCTTGGTCAACATATCATCCACATAAACTTCCATGTTCCTCCCGATTCGCCGTGCAAAAATCCTGTTCACCAGTCTCTGGTAGGTTGCCCCAGCGTTCTTTAGCCCGAAAGGCATCACCTTATAGCAGTACAACCCTGATCTGTGGTGAAGGCCGTCTTTTCTTCATCTGCTTTATTCATTCTGATCTGATTGTATCCTGAATATGCATCCATGAAGCTCAACAATTCGTGCCCAGCTGTTACATCCACCAGTTGGTCTATTCTCGGCAATGGGAAGCTATCTTTCGGGCAGACCTTATTCAAATCGGTGAAGTCTACACACATTCTCCACTAATTATTCTTCTTCTTGACCAGCACCACATTGGCTACCCATTCTGGGTATTTGACCTCCCTTATCGATCCTGCAGAAAGCAACTTGCCTACTTCATTCTTAATGGCCATACTCCTCTCTGGATTGAACAGCCGTCTCTTTTGCACTACCGGGCGGAACTCTGGATTGATGGAGAGGCAATGTGATATCACTTTTGGATCTATCCTGGGCATATCTTCGTGGCTCCAAGCAAAAACATCCTTGTAATCCCTTAGTAGTGAGACAAGTTGGGCTTTTATACATTCACTCAAATTTGCCCCGACTTTCACCGTCCTGCCTGGATCTTCTGGGTCCAATGCCACCTCTTCGGTCGGCTCGTCTTTCTTAGCTTCGGGCTCCTCTCTGGGATCTAACTCAAAATCCTTCGGTACTTCTGACTCTTCAGTCTCATCAGTTATCAGCTTGGTTGTCACATTGTATACTTGGTTTACTTCCCTGTCCTTGTATACTGACAAATTTGCCCTTCGAGCCATTTCTTGTGATCCTTTGACCACTCCAACCCCAAACTCCGTTGGGAACTTCATCATTATGGCATAAGTCGCTGTCACTGCCTTAGCTTTATTCAAGAACGATCGGCCCAGTAGTGCGTTGTATGGCCAATTTTCTGTGTCGACGACTACAAAGTCGAGTAACACTGTCTTTTGGCAAGGAGCCTTCCCAACCTTCACCGGTAATTTCACTGTGCCGAGCGACCTTACCTCCACCCCGCCAAATCCTCTAAGAGGTGTAGGAAAAGGCTGCAGGTCTTTCCTGTCCAGCCTCAGCTGGTCATAAACTTCTGTACTCAAAATATCCGCTGAGCTTCCATTGTCGATCAAAATCCGATGGACCTCCCTATGGCCGATACGTGCGCTTATTACCAGTGCATCGTTCGGTCTTACATCTACTCCATGTGTGTCAGCCTTTGTGAATATGATGGGATCCCAGCCTCCCTTGATCCTTTTCGGGTTTGGTTCAATAGAGTTGACATCTAGATCTCTCCTAGCCTCCATGGCTTCCCGAATTTCCTGGGTCCTCTCCCTATTACTTTTGCCCGTTGATGGTCCACCAAAAATCGTGTTGATCACTCCTTCATCTTCAGCTTTCTTGGGGCTAGGTTTTCTTGCCCGACCATCCTGTCGGTTATCTCTCTGTCCATCTACCTTGTCAGTTTTCCTCAGGACGATATCTTTCAAGTGTCCTTCCCTAATGAGGGTCTCGATGTGATCCCTAAGTTGAAAACACTTGGAAGTTTCGTGGTCATTCTCCTTATGGAACCTACAATACTTGGTGGTGTCCCTCCGGGCATAGGATGACTGCCTAGGAGGTTCTTTAGATATGTTCTTCTCCTCCAGAATTGCAAGAATTTCCTCTTGATCCTTCCTCAGTGGGGTATAGTTTGTATATCTGCCTTGGAACTTCTGCTGCGGCTGATCTGTCTTCGGATCATATGCCCGACGACCATCCCGACTATCTCTTGTCTTATTCTTTTGTTTATCACCTTTCGCATCGGGCGTCTTCGCTTGGTCCTTGGCTTTAGACCCTTCCGGGCATCCGCCATGCACGAAGTATCCTCCCGTGGCAATTTCTTCTTCCTCCACCAAGGCATAACCCCCAGCCATATCCATCATGTCAGTATAACTGGTTAGACGGGCTCTTCTCAGGTCAAATGACAGCTGACCATTCTGGAGGTTATTGATGAATGCTGCAATTATGGCCTCGTCGTTTGCACTTCCAATCTCAGACACTTCTTGACCGAATCTTCCCAAATACTTCTTAAGTAACTCATCCTTTCCTTGCTTAAGTTGAGACAAGTGGGCCACCGACTTCTTTCTGTGCACATTCCCGAGGAACTGCCTTGAGAAAGCCTTACTCAGCTCGCTGAAGTTACTTATGCTGGCCGTTGGTAACCTGCCGAACCACCTAGAGCCCAGATCCCCAAGAGTTTGAGGGAAATTTAAGCATAGTAGGGCATCATTGTAAACATACTGGGCCATGGCACTCTTGTATCTTCTGACATGTTCCTTAGGGTCCGTGTCCTTTTTGAATTGCTCTACATGTGGCATTCTAAACCTCTCCGGGAATGGCGTCCTCAGGATCCTATTGGTGAAAGGGCTCCCGGACTCATCATCTGACAACTCGTTACGCCCATATCGCCTGACTAACGCATCCATTTGTCAGCGGTTGTTCTCCACTTCCCGGGTCAAACTCTGTATGAGTATATCTCTGTCTCCCTCCGGCTCCCCCACAACATTGAAATTCTGACTTATAGTCAGTTTTTGGCCTCTTTCTTCTGGATTCGATTCTCTTTGATCCCGCTTTAAACTGTGCAGCCTAACCGTGCCCCTTTGGCGCTTGTGATGATAATTATGCTCACTCTCTCCCCAGGAGGACGATCGATCTCTCTGATGAGTACGCCTCTTTAGACGGTCTCTATCCCTAGCCGTCCGGTCATGACCATACCTTCTGTCTGAGTCATTCTCCTCTCTATGTTCTCCGCTCCCCTGGTTGGCCTTTCAGAAAAAATCACCGGCCTGTCAATCGGATCACGGCTTGCCTTTATGGGTGCATCAGGCGTTGGTATCACCACTGTGGAGCGCAACCTCATTGCTTGCTAATTTGGAGCAGAAAGATTGTGAGGTGACATTAAACCTTCCGTGGTGGAGAGATCAACCCCTTGCCTTGCAGCGTCTGATATAAGTTGCTGCAAGGAAGCGCGGAATCGTTGTGCAATCTCTTCGTTAGTTGGAGGAAAACGCTGAATGCCAGCCAGGGCAGTTGACTGATCTGCCGTTGCTAAGGTTACCTCTGCAGTGTTAAGGGTGGCCTCATCCTCCAATTCATTGATTGGCAATCCTTGACTATACCTAGAATCGCTACCATCTCCTTCGCCAGCCATTGTCACAATTTTGCTTGATCCCCCTTCTAGCGCCAATTGTTGATGGTGATTTTTCGTCATCACTATCAACGAACTTGTATCAAGCGAAAATAAGAACAGATAAGTATAATATCGCAAGAAAATAATAAATCAAGAGACACAAATACGTGGTAAAAACTCCTTTTAACTGGAGAAAAATCCACGGGCTGTTGCTTGAGCAACAAAGTCAAATCCACTATGAAAAACTCAATTACAAAATATTTCTCTCTGATTTCTCCTGTTAATTCTCACCTCCATTATGTTTCTTACATGGGTATTTATACATGTTATTGCTAGGGTTTATGGTACTAGGGTTTGGTGTTGTGATACCCGTATTTTGTGTGATTTCCTAGTTCTAATTGAAGTCTGTCTCTTTCTGGAGTTTATCCTGTTTCCTGTTTTGACTGAGTCTGAATCTGCGTCGGATTCCTCGCCCTTTATTTACGGAAAATCTGTTTGCCTTTCAGTTGAACTCTGATAGTCGTATCGTTGCTTATTGTGGAGTTGCTTGCTGCTGATTCTGTCCATATGTTTATGAAGTACTCGTCTTCATTATCTGATCCCGAGCATGACCGAGTATGCCCGAGCCGATTTCTTGGTCTGTGGTCTGGTTGCTTTGCTCTTTGCCGAGTAAATTCCCTTGGGGAATTTCTGCCCTTTAACGCTTGACTTTCCTCGACTTTGCTTACGTGGCCCCTTACCGTAATGACGTGTCCTTTATGATGATTTTTACCTATAACAGTATTTAATAAGGAGAACATCAAAAGGGTTCCAAAGGAATTCAAACCAATTTGTACCCTTTTGACATAATTAAACAAGATATAGCTCTTAAAAGTTTGAGCACACACAAGCAACCATGTCAATCTTTAACGGTCAATCAAGACATGGATATAAGATCCTTATTAATTGAATGGATATAGAATCCTTATTGGTTGTTGTCTTGTTCAACCATTAAGAAAAGACTGATCGGGCCAAATATGTAGTATATTTAGGCCCTCAGATCCTTACCTTATGTTCTGTTTTCGTGCGTTTTTGTATCTCTTATGGGTTATTTTGTGTTTATTTGTAAGAAATGATGCAGAGGCAGGTTTGGAAGCATATTGCGGTGATTCCGGCAGAAAAAGGGCGAATGCAAAGGCAAAAGAGTACAAACAGCTCTACAGTGCGGGTCCAGTGCGGGTTGCAACCGCACTCCGACCGCACTCCAGCCGCACTCATGTTCATAGCCGGGGTAGGATGCAAGTAAAGAGATAAAGTGCGGGTACAGTGCAGGTCATCTAACCGCACTCCACCCGCACCGTTGCCAAACCAGAGAAGCTGATGTTGCACTTGACGATAAAGTGCGGGTACTGTGCGGGTCATCCAACCGCACTCTACCCGCACTAATGCCAAATCAGAGAAGTTGAAGATGCACCTGACATTAGAGTGTGGGTACAGTGCGGGTCATCAAACCGCACTTCACCCGCACTTGCACCAAGAACAGAAGAGCAGAATTGCACCTGACATTAGAGTGCGGGTACAGTACGGGTCATCAAACCGTACTCCACTCGCACTTGCACCAAGAACAGAAGGTAGATTTTGTATCTGACAGGGAAGTACGATTCAAGTGCGATCACAGTGCGATTCCAAGTGCAGGTCAAGTACGGGTAATTCAACCGCACTCCACCCGCACTAATGCCCTAATCTGAGAACTGAAGTTGCAGACAACCCATACAGTGCGGGTACAGTGCGGGTAAATCACCCGCACTCCACCCGCACTCCGAGCGCGCCAGTTCGATTTTCAAAGCTTAAGTGACCTATTTTGGTATCTTGTATAAATAGAAAAGTATAGAAACGTTTTAGGGAGCCTTTGACTCCGTTTTGCAGAGGTTAAACACTTTTAGATCTCTCTCTCTCTCTCTCTCTCTCTCTCTCTCTCATCCTTACATTCTCTACTCAACTTCAAGGAAGTTAGGAGATTGGAGCCATTTCAAGGAAGGAGATGTTCTCCAAGGGTTATTTCTATTTCCTCTCTCTTAGTTTCCTAGTTGTAATTAGTTGCTAAATCCCCTCTAAGGGGTTGATGGAGTAGTTAGTTAAATATTGGGCTTGTACATAAACTTGATATTATATTGATATTCATGTCTATCTTCCATTGATCTATTCTTATTTTGAATGTTTATCATTGATTTCTTGTGTAGATACATCCTCTTTGCAAGATGTCCTTGTATTATGTATGAGTATTGCATCTAGATATACATCCTATTTAGTTGTTAATGCTCTAAAGAATGGTCGGAAAGTCATGAATTCCGACTCTTAAACCGCGATTTAAATCTAACCTCAATCGAGTTTCCGGCACTATACATCCTAGGTCGGAACCGTGAGAGAGTTAGAAGTCATCACTATACATCCTAGGGTGACTATTTGTAATCGGTTGAGTCATTGTTAGGTAGACGAGCTTCATTTCTAGAATCCGATAAACAACCAACTCTATACATCCTAGGTTGGTAGTTTACTACGGATTAATCCCTAATAGGTGGTCCGCACTATACATCCTAGGTTAGCCGCCTTCTAGGGATAAATAACCGACTCTATACATCCTAGGTCGGTTACCTTGAATAGCCGTGCTATTGACAAGTTTGTTGCATTGCCCAGTATTTACTGTCGTATCCATTAAGTCCTTAGTTTCCATTATCTATATATATCCTTCATTCCATTTCCCCCTTCATTTAGTTGCATAATTAATTTAGTGTTATTGTTAGTATAATTCACCACCTACATTTTTACCAACTCATGTTTCCATATTATATATATACATATCATTACTTTAGCAATAACTAGTTTAGCTAAATCCGCTCCCTGTGGACGACACCCCACTTGCCACTATATTTATGTTTTCAAACTAATTTAGGCTTTGTGAGGTTTTATCAAATAGTGTTGACGGGTTGATCTTTTAAAACGACAAGAAGAAAAATACGTTCTGTCAAATGGCGCCGCTGCCGGGGAGCGGCATGTTTAATTTAGTTAGTTTTGCATAAGTAAAGTTTATAGTTTAGTAATATTTCTGCTCTGCCCTATCTGTTTCTCGTTTACGTTGTGCGTTATTGGTTGTGAAATTTCAGGATTCTAAGTATATGCACGGGAGAAGATCGTTAAGAGTAACAATGTTGCCAGTTATCGATAACATCAATCAGTTGGGTAGAAGAACCGAGCAGTTAGAAGGAAACATGGACGATCAGAATCAGAATGAGCAGCAGGCTCGAGAGAATGAAGGAAGTGTACATGGGGATGAACAGCTGGGTCTCACCATAGGCGAGTACACTCTCCCGTTTGTAGGGAATGTGCCCACTACCATAGTACTGGATGACGTAACAAGGCAGTATGAGTTGAAGACTATGCACATTAGCCTCCTACCATCGTTTAGTGGGCGGATTACCGAGGATTGCCTCCAATTTATGAAGCAGTATGGGGCCACCCTAGAAACCTTCCCGGTAATGGCTCGCTAAGCAGTACTGACAAGGGAACAGCTTCATCTCAGATGTTTCCAGTATTGTCTAAAAGATGCCGCCATGACATGGTACATGAACTTGAGGCCAGGATCACTGGTCACATGGAGTCAGGTGTGCAAGGTCTTTTTCAACAAGTATTTTCCGTCACAAAAAGCCAAAGACCTAAGGTTGAAGATAGCATCCTTCGTTGAAGAGGACGGTGAACCATTCCATGAGGCATGGGAGAGGTTTAACTTGTTGTTAGCTCTAATGCCACCGCATACGTACCAACCAGAGTTGAAGGTTAATTCCTTCTATGGTGGACTTTCATCGATAACACAAATGCTTGTGGACAATGCGTGCGGAGGCACCATAGCAGACAAGAGAGCAGTTGAGGCGTATGACCACTTGGAGAAGATTGCCCAGAACTCACAACAAAGGATATCACACATGAGAAGGGGTGGAAGAATAGAAGTGGGTCAGGATACCCAAGTTCAAATTCAGATGTCTAGAATGAACAAGGAGCTCCAATCAATCAAGGAGCTCCAATCAATCAAGGAGCTTATAACCGGAAAACCAGGGTCCTCCCAAGGAGTGAGTCAAGTCATAGGGGAGATAGAAGGAGGAGAAGGGCATTTCAGTCAAGAAGAGCAAGCCCAAGCCCTAGAGGAATTTCCAAGGCCAAGGAATGACCCATATTCGAACACATATAATCCAGGGTTGAGAAACCACCCAAACTTGTCTTGGTCCAACAACAACCACCTAGGAGCAACAACTTACCAAGGAGGCAACAACACTTACCAAGGTGGTAACTGTTGGGGTTTTTGCCCTAAAGCTTGTAATATGTAAATGTAATTTGAACATAAATAAAAGAAGTAGTATATTCATTCATTTTGTGTCATACTTTATATAACATGTGCACTTAACATCCAAAATTGCCGGATGTAATTTCGAGCTGAGTATATGAGTGTCATATATAGATGGATTCAGTTTGAAACGAGCAATTTAAAGAGTCCGTAGATAGCAAATAAAGCTGGGTACTTTATTTGTGGTTAATCTACAGCTGCGGTCCATTTCGTAGTGTACGGTGATCCTATCCTGGATCATTCATATGTATATATGAGAATGGAGGCACCTTGTATGATGTGATCATATAGGACTGGGCCATGATCTATATAAATCTCTCACTAAGATCCGTTTAACGATGAGATTCATATATATCAACTAATGATGGCTATATGTGGGTGATCTTAATCCTGAGTGTCTTATCGACTCCTTCAGGTTATATCGTGGTCTTTGATATACCATGGGTGAGGTCGGAGTTGCATTCCCGATCAATATACTCCGTATGTTGGGATCACGGTTTGGCTTGTGGCTGGGAAGGTTTGTACACAATAGTGGAATCCACTCCTTCTTGTGAGAAGTAGATGGTAGTTCCCTTAAGGGTTGATTCGGGGCTTGAACAATATGAGCGCTCTCCTAATTCCGTAAGGAATGTAGGATTTATTGTTCATTAGAGAATCAATGGTACTTAATGGAAATATATGATTAGAGGGGTATAACGGACATTATGACCCAGCTCTAATTATGAACTACTTGTGGAGGATTATACCATATGTAATAGCTATATCGATGGACACCGAGAGTTATTGGTTTGTGTAAAAACGTCTACAGTTGAGAGAGTGCAGCTTCGGGTTTTTAGTGGAATAACACCGAAGTTAATAATCATGAAATATTAATTAAAGAGTTTAATTAATAATTTCTAAGGATTATTGGAGCTCAAAATATTGTAGGTCCATTAGGTCCCTTGCTAGCCCGATCAATTTAGGTAACAAGGGTCACGGTTAATTAATTGGATTGTCCAATTAATTGTGTTACGAAAGTGACACGTATTAATTCGGGAATTAATTGAATAATGGGATTATTTAATTAATGAATAATGGTGATTAAATAAATTAAATAATAAGATTATTTAATTATGTTGTTAATCACTAAATGGAGGGTGTTAGTTGATATTTGATTTTGAATAAAATAAGATAATATGATTATTTTATTTTATTAAATTAAATATTTGAAATTGAATTTGAAATGTTTGAATTCAAAAATAAATATTTAATTTAAAAGGATATGAGATATTCTTTTGAAAAGTTTTAAAAATCAAATAAGATTTTGGTTTGTTTTTATTTGATATATATGAGATATATATTTAATTAAAAAAATGAAACCGAATGAGAGAACATGACACAACAAATAAAAAGTAATTAGATTACTTTGAAAGAGAGGAGAAAAAAAGTGTTCGTGCACAGCAAAAGCAAAAAGCAAACAAATAGAAAAAGTTAGTGTGTGGCGAGAGTACAAGTGCTACACTTCTAGAGTTGGTTTTTTGTATGTGTTCTTCTCTTCTTCCTCCATACAGGTCCTGAATATCGTGACGCGCCCACACGCTGTTACCAGTTCCTGGAGATAGCGAGAAAGATCACGTGGTTCAAATCAGGAGCAGTTCGTATTAAAGTGAAGGAGCCTCCTACGTAGGTATGAAAATGTTTCATCACTTTATAATTTCATTTGATTATTACTGTACAAATGAGTTAGTTTAAATGATTGCATAAAAAATTTTAAAACCATTACGCTGCGCAATCTGTAACCCTAGGATCCAACAATTGGTATCAGAGCCAATTTTTGTACAGTATAATCGAATTCGATTACTCCTGAAATGTATGAATGTGTAGGCACATATTTTTTTTTGATGAGTGTATGATGTTTTTTAATTAAATTGTTTAATTTAAAAAACATGGTTGATCGTAATTTTTTATAGTGTTGTGGATTTAGAGTGTTGTATAATATTGTTATATTTTATTCATTTTTATTTTACTGTTGTATTATAAAAAATAAAAAAAAAAACAAATTTTAATTGCAAGAAGACCTGGTAGACCAGTGCACACCAGCGCGCATCACAGGCCAGTGGTGCCTTCCAGCGCTGCCTACCTTCCTACGCAGCGCCTACCAGCGCACGGCTGCAGCGCACAACTACCCACCAGCGCACTCAAGCGCACGCCTACCACCAGAGAACAACCCAACTGCGCACAACCTACCAGCGCGCGACCAGCGTAGCCTACCAGTGCGCAACATGCGCGCATTTAGACCAGCGATGCCTACCCACGCATGCTACCAACGCACCTGACCTGAAGAGATTGGAAGTCTTGGAAATTACAAGAAGACCAAGGGATGCCTTGGGAATATTTTTTGTAATTAGATACCAATTTTTAGGTTAAATAATCCACAACACTCGGTCAACTCATGTATGTTTTAATTATTTGATGATTAAGCATTGCCATGCATATACATGTCATTTAAATTAGTTGTGCCTACATATATATATATATGTTGATATATCATACATGCATTATAGCCATCTATATTATGTGTTTATTTTTTTAATTTGATTAAAATAGGTTATTCAAATAATTGGCTATTTTTAATGAGATTAGTTTTTAGGAGTAAAAACTTGGTAAATCTCATTAATTACTAATCTTTTTATTAAAGAGTTTAAATACTTAGATTAGTAGGGTCCTTAATAAATATATTAGGATTAATTTGATTAAGCTCCTAATAATAATTGGACCTATTAATGTGTTTAGATTTAATAGTTAAAACTTGGTAAATACACTTTTAATAATAATTCTAGTCTTAGTAAACCGTTTACATAGATTTGAATTATTACTAATGAGCTAGATTTTTTAAGTGTTAAAATCAATTTAGTTTATTAATTATTGGAATAGGATTCTAATAATTTGTGATTAATACACTGACGCTTAGATTAAAATTAGCCGTTTAATCTAGTTTAATCTAGGTGCATTAATATTAATAGAAAACCCTTAACATAAAATAGTGAGTGGGAGAGGGATATATGACATTATATCCCGTGGTCTCCATCATTATTTCAACACCGTGAGATTCGAGTGGGGCCTCGTGACGGCTTTGTTTTCGTCCTCCCTAAGGAGGGTTTCCATAAGAATCAATACCAAGGTTGACTTCCTAACAGATAGGATTTCGGAGGGGATTTCGGGATTGACCGACCCTAAGGCGGCAATTCTCGAGTTAAGCTCTTGAGATCTGAAATGATGGGTTACACTCACAAGGTTTTAATTAAATTGGTTAATTAAAAACCTGACCTAATAAACGATGGTTGAATGATATTGGCATAAGAGTTATTCTGGTATATCCTTTGACTGAGAAGGTCTCGATCCAACATACAAGAATTTGACCGACCCTAAGGCGGCACTTGCTTGTGGTATGTTGGATTGTCGTGGCATAGAAACATTGTTTTTAGGGTTGTTCTTGTTCATTAAACATTTTCATGCATCATGTTTAATTTTATGCCGAACATTAGCACATGTTTAGAATGTATGACTGAATGAATCTTTAATTTATGTTTTTTCAGCCATGTCATCTGCACTATTACAAATACTTGCAAACGATAAATTAACTGGTGATAACTACACAAAATGGAAACTTAACATTAATGCAATACTGGTCACCAAAGACCTCAAGTTTGTGCTTACGGAGGAATGTCCTCCGGTGCCTACTGCCAATGCCACACAAATTGTTCGTGAGGCATACCAGCGATGGGTCTCATCTGATGAGAAGGCCCGAACATATCTGTTAGCTTCTATGACAGACATGCTTGTCACAAAGCATGAAGCAATGACTACAGCATTCGAAATTATGGAGTCATTGCAAGCTATGTTCGGGCAGCCCTCCGAGCAAAAGCGACACGAAGCTGTTCGTTCCGCTATGCTCGCTCGCATGAAGGAAGGAACATCAGTTCGGGAACATGTCCTGAGCGTGATGTCCTACTTCAACATGGCAGAAGTCAATGGCGGGGCCATTGAAGAACCCAGTCAAGTGAGCTTCATACTGACGACTCTTCCGAAGAGTTTCGATCAGTTTAAGAACAACTACGGGATGAACAAGTTAAGGTTTAGTCTCACACAGTTGCTCAATGAGCTCGCTACTTTTGAGTCCATGACCAAGGACAACAAAAGTAAGACCGGTGGGGCAAATGTTGCCGAACCATCTTCCTCCAATAATAACAAGAGGAATAGGTCTGCTGGGAAGGCGAAGGGTAAGCCCAAACCCAAGAAAGCCCAAAGCAAAAAGAAAGGCGCCTCCATCGACAAGAGCAAAGGAAAATGTTTCCATTGCGACAAGGTCGGACACTGGAAGAGGAATTGTCCTCAGTATCTGGAGGAGGTAGCCAAGAAGAAGAAAGCGAAAGGTAAATATGATTTACTTGTTCTTGAGTCATGTTTAGTTGAAGATGATTCTTCACCCTGGATAGTTGATTCAGGGGCCACTAACCATGTTTGTTCTTCTTTGCAGTGGACTGATTCTTCCACACAGCTTGAGGAGGGAGCCTTCTCAATGCGAGTGGGGTCAGGGGATGTCGTGTCGGCACGAGCAGTGGGCGTAATTAGATTGCGTTTTTGTAATAATAATTTTATTTTGTTGGACAATGTATTTTTTATTTCTGGATTTACACGGAATTTAATTTCTGTTTCTAAGTTGTTAGAACAATTATATTCTGTTTCTTTTGATAATAAATCAGTTATTATTGCAAAGAATGGGCTGAATATTTGTTCAGGAATTAATGAAAACAATTTGTATGTGTTAAAACCGTTAATGCATACAACACTGCTCAACACCGAAATGTTTAAAGTTGAAAAACCAAAAACTAAATGACATAAGATTTCTCCAGAAAATGAAACGTATCTCTGGCATCTAAGGCTTGGACATAATAACCTTGATCGGATAAACAGACTAGTAAAAAGCGGATTTTTAAATGAGTTAAAGGTTGGCACCTTACCTGTCTGTGAATCTTGTCTGGAAGGTAAGATGACTAAGAGACCTTTTACTGGAAAATGGCTTAGAGCTAAACAACCAATAGAGCTTATACATTCAGACGTCTGTGGACCAATGAATGTTAAAGCAAGGGGTGGTTATGAGTATTATGTCACCTTTATAGATGACTACTCGAGATACGGATATGTCTACCTAATGCAACGGAAGTCGGAAACATTTGAAAAGTTCAAAGAATTCCGAGCTGAAGTTGAGAACCAGTTAGGAAAGACTATCAAGTCTCTACGATCAGATCGTGGAGGTGAGTACCTTGACTAAGAGTTTGAAGACTTTATGGTCGAGTATGGGATAGTGTCTCAACTCACAGCTCCTGGTACACCTCAGCAGAATGGTGTCGCAGAGAGGAGAAATAGAACCCTAATGGAAATGGTGAGATCTATGATTAGTTTCTCATCATTACCAAATTCCTTTTGGGGATATGCGTTACAAACAGCGGCATACATTTTGAATGTAGTGCCATCCAAATCTGTTCCTGAAACTCCCCTAGAGTTGTGGAATGGTCGTAAAGCTAGTTTACGACATTTTCACATATGGGTGTGCAGCACACGTGCTGAAGAACAGAACTGGAAAGCTAGATCCCAAGTCTGTGGTCTGCTTGTTTGTAGGATACTCCAAGGAGACCAGAGGTGGATACTTCTATAGTCCTGAAGATAACAAAGTATTTGTATCGACAAATGCAACGTTTCTTGAGGATAACTATATAAGTGATCATAAACCTCATTCTAAAATTGAATTAAATGAGTTGGAGCCTGGTGAGACCAGTACTCAGTCAACTAGAGTTTTTAATCCATTAACATCTGAAAGTCAGATAATTCCTAGTCAGGATACACTACCACCTAGACGTAGTGAGAGGGTTGTGAGATAGCCTGAACGCTATTTGGGTGTAAGTGAGGGACACGATCTTGTCTCTGCTGATAGTGTGGATGATCCATTGACATTTAAGAATGCAATGGAAGATCCTGATAAAGAGGAATGATTAAAAGCCATGAATCTCGAGATGTATTCTATGTACTCTAACTCAGTCTAGGAACTTGTAGAATTACCGAATGGGGTAAACCCCATAGGATGTAAGTGGATCTACAAGAGGAAGAAAGGAGTAGACAGGAAGGTAGAGACCTTCAAGGCAAGGCTAGTGGCCAAGGGTTATACCCAGAAAGAGGGGGTCGATTATAAAGAGACCTTCTCGCCAGTAGCCATGTTTAAGTCTATTCGGATTCTCTTATCCATTGCTGCCTATTTAGATTATGAAATTTGGCAAATGGACGTCAAGACTGCATTCTTGAATGGCAATCTTGATGAAAGCATATACATGATGCAACCAGAGGGATTTGTGTTTCCAGATCAAGAGCAAAAAGTTTACAAGTTGCAAAGGTCCATTTATGGACTTAAGCAAGCATCTAGATCTTGGAACATAAGGTTTGATGATGTGATCAAAACCTATGGCTTCGAGCAAAACGTTGATGAGCCTTGTGTCTACAAGCGCATCATTGACAAGAAAGTAGTTTTCTTGGTCCTATACGTAGATGACATCCTACTCATTGGGAATGATGTAGGAGTGTTGTCTGATGTAAAGGGCTGACTGGCTAGCCAATTCCAAATGAAAGATTTGAGAGAGGCGAGTTATGTTCTAGGGATCCAACTTATAAGGGATCGTAAGAACAAACTCATAGCATTGTCTCAGGCATCATATATCGACAAGATTCTTATGCGATTTTCGATGCAGAACTCCAAGAAAGGTAATTTACCTTCTAGACATGGGGTTCACTTGTCTAAGGAACAGTGTCCTAAGACACCTCAAGAAGTTGAGGATATGAGACGTGTGCCATATGCATCAACAGTAGGTAGTCTCATGTATGCTATGTTATGCACGAGACCGGACATCTGCTATGCAGTGGGAGTAGTCAGCAGGTACCAGTCCAACCCAGGATTAGATCATTGGGTTGCTATCAAAACTATTCTCAAGTATCTTCGGAGAACGAGAAACTATATGCTAGTGTATTCCGGACAGGATTTGATCCCGTTAGGATACACAGATTCTGATTTTCAGTCAGACGGGGATTCTAGAAAATCCACGTCTGGATCAGTATTCACCCTAGGTGGTGGAGCCATTGTGTGGAGAAGTATAAAGCAATCTTGCATAGCTGACTCCACCATGGAAGCCGAATATGTAGCCGCTTGTGAAGCTGCTAAAGAGGCTGTTTGGCTCCGTAAGTTCTTGAGTGATCTGGAAGTTGTTCCAGATCTGGATAAGCCCATCACACTTTATTGTGATAACAGTGGTGCTGTGGCTAATTCCAAAGAACCAAGAAGCCACAAGAGAGGGAAGCATATAGAGAGAAAATATCATCTCATTAGAGAGATAGTGCAGAGAGGAGATGTGATCGTCACCAAGATAGCCTCACAAGACAATCATGCTGATCCATTTGCGAAGACCTTACCGGCTAAAGTGTTTGAAGGTCACCTAGAAGATCTAGGGTTACGAGACATGACTCACATGCTTTAGTGCAAGTGGGAGATTGTTGGGGTTTTTGCCCTAAAGCTTGAAATATGTAAATGTAATTTGAACATAAATAAAAGAAGTAGTATATTCATTCATTCTGTGTCATACTTTATATAACATGTGCACTTAACATCCAAAATTGCCGGATGTAATTTCGAACTGAGTATATGAGTGTCATATATAGATGGATTCAGTTTGAAACGAGCAATCTAAAGAGTCCGTAGATAGCAAATAAAGCTGGGTACTTTATTTGTGGTTAATCTACAGCTGCGGTCCATTTCGTAGTGTACGGTGATCCTATCCTGGATCATTCATATGTAGATATGAGAATGGAGGCACCTTGTATGATGTGATCATATAGGACTGGGCCATGATCTATATGAATCTCTCACTAAGATCCGTTTAACGATGAGATTCATATATATCAACTAATGATAGCTATATGTGGGTGATCTTAATCCTGAGTGTCTTATCGACTCCTTCAGGTTAGATCGTGGTCTTTGATATACCATGGGTGAGGTCGGAGTTGCATTCCTGATCAATATACTCCGTATGTTGGGATCGCGGTTTGGCTTGTGGCTGGGAAGGTTTGTACACAATAGTGGAATCCACTCCTTCTTGTGAGAAGTAGATGGTAGTTCCCTTAAGGGTTGATTCAGGGCTTGAACAATATGAGCGCTCTCCTAATTCTGTAAGGAATGTAGGATTTATTGTTCATTAGAGAATCAATGGTACTTAATGGAAAGATATGATTAGAGGGGTATAACGGACATTATGACCCAGCTCTAATTATGAACTACTTATGGAGGATTATACCATATGTAATAGCTATATCGATGGACACCGAGAGTTATTGGTTTGTGTAAAAACGTCTACAGTTGAGAGAGTGCAGCTTCTGGTTTTTAGTGGAATAACACCGAAGTTAATAATCATGAAATATTAATTAAAGAGTTTAGTTAATAATTTCTAAGGATTATTAGAGCTCAAAATACTGTGGGTCCATTAGGTCCACTTGCTAGCCCGATCGATTTAGGTAACAAGGTTCACGGTTAATTAATTGGATTGTCCAATTAATTGTGTTACGAAAGTGACACGTATTAATTCGGGAATTAATTGAATAATGAGATTATTTAATTAATGAATAATGGTGATTAAATAAATTAAATAATAAGATTATTTAATTATGTTGTTAATCACTAAATGGAGGGTGTTAGTTGATATTTGATTTTGAATAAAATAAGATAATATGATTATTTTATTTTATTAAATTAAATATTTGAAATTGAATTTGAAATGTTTGAATTCAAAAATAAATATTTAATTTAAAAGGATATGAGATATTCTTTTGAAAAGTTTTAAAAATCAAATAAGATTTTGGTTTGTTTTTATTTGATATATATGAGATATATATTTAATTAAAAAAATGAAACCGAATGAGAGAACATGACACAACAAATAAAAAGTAATTAGATTACTTTGAAAGAGAGGAGAAAAAAAGTGTTCGTGCACAGCAAAAGCAAAAAGCAAACAAATAGAAAAAGTTAGTGTGTGGTGAGACCACAAGTGCTACACTTCTAGAGTTGGTTTTTTGTGTATGTTCTTCTCTTCTTCCTCCATACAGGTCCTGAGTATCGTGACGCGCCCACACGCTGTTACCAGTTCCGGGAGGTAGCGATGAAGATCACGTGGTTCAAATCAGGAGCAGTTCGTATTAAAGTGAAGGAGCCTCCTACGTAGGTATGAAAATGTTTCATCGCTTTATAATTTCATTTGATTATTACTGTACAAATGGGTTAGTTTAAATGATTGCATAAAAAATTTTAAAACCCTTCCGATGCGCAATCTGTAACCCTAGGATCCAACAGTAACAACAATTTCCAAGGTGGAAATAATAATCATGGGTACCAAAACCTTGGGTACAATAGATACAATCAAGGAGGGGCAAACAACAACAATCAATGGGGAAGTTCAAGTAGTAACCCACCATCCAACTTTAATTCCCAATCTTCCGCCAGCTAACCAAAGGACAAGTCTCTAGAGGAGATAGTACGCACAGTGATCAAAACAGTTGGCATCGGGTCAGAAGCTCTCAAGAACCCCTTGCTTGCCTCTGAGCAATGAATGTCAGCTTACTTTGCAGTCCAATGATCAGAGAGCAAATAGTCATGGAGCGTCACTGAAGAAGATGGAAACTCAGTTGGCACATATTTTTGATGCACTGGTCAAGAACAAGGAAAAGGCATCAAACTCCGATGAACATGTTAACGTGTTAGAGGCCGTCCAGTTGGGAGTTGATGAAACCGAAGGAAGCATGGTAGAGGTGGCTGTTCATGAAGATAGGGGAAGTGGCATAGACTCCTCCATTAAACTTGAGGACCCCGGGAGTTTCGTCATAGAGGTACAAATTGAGAATTCACCAAAGATGGGAGCGGTGCTTGATATGGTGGCTAGCATCAATATGATGCCGTTAGAGGTATACGAACAACTGAAGATTCAGTCGATCAAGCCTACCTCCCAGACCCTCATTATGGCAGATAATTCTTCTATCACCCCAGTTGGTATTGTGGAAGAAGTTTATGTGAATGTGCACGGTTTGATGGTGCCGGTAGAATTTGTCGTGTTGAATTGCATACGAGGAGAATCCAGTGGTAGAGACTGGAAACTACTTTTGGGGAGGTCATTCATGGCCACCGGGTATGGTAGTTGATATTTGTTCTAGGGACATTTCCTTCAACTGTGGAGGCAAAAGTGTTAGCTTCAAGGTAACACCCCCAGGAACAAGCCAAGTCAGAGATTGTTTGGTCTTGGAACCACCAAATTCCAGAAAGAAAAGGAGCCGGGTGCTCACCCTTGTGCAAGCTTTTGAGGGAGTTAAGGAGATGGAATTGGGAAACCAAGACTGCATTAAGGAAAGGCAAGAGTCAGAAATTGAAGAAGAGGAATCCAGTACTGAAATCTTCGAACAATTGGGTGAGCTTGAGCAAGACAACACAAAGCTCAAACTGGAGGTTTATTTGCTTAAGACCGAAAATGGACAGTTGAAGAAGAAATTGCATGATCTCTCAACAGTGAACAAGGGTTTACAGGAGCAAGTAGTGGAGCTTGCCACCAAAGAGGAGTTAGTCTCCAAGAACCTAGAAGAGTTGGCAAGACTCTCAGAAGAATTTGAGGAAGACAATAGGAGAAGGACAAGGAAACTTCAACTAGGTGTGGAGGAGTCCGCAAACGCGGTAAGAGAATTGCAAGAACGGTTGAGCACCAAAGAAGATGAGTTGAAGCAGGCCAAGGTCAAGTAGTGTGATTTGATTGAGAAACTAGTGGTGATAGAAAACAATGTCAAATCCCTCGGATACGAACAACAAAAAGGGGCCCACGCCAACAATCGAACAGGGAGTTTCCCTTGTTGGATCCTAGGGTTACAGATTGCGTAGCGGAAGGTTTTAAATTTTTTTAATGCAATCATTAAACTAACCCATTTGTACAGTAATAATCAAATACAATAATAAAGTGAAGGAATTTATTTTTCATACCTACGTAGGAGGCTCCTTCACTTTGATACGAACTACTCCTGATTTGAACCACGTGATCTTCCTCGCTATCTCCCGGAACTGGTAACAGCGTGTGGGCGCGTCACGATATTTAGGACCTGTATGGAGGAAGAAGAGAAGAACACACACACACACACAAACAAAAGCTAGAGCTGCAGCACTAGTATGTGCTCACCTCACCCTATTATTTTTCTCTTTTTGGTTTGCTTTTCTGTTTGCTGTTTGCTGTGCCTTTTGTGATCACGATCACACTTCTCTCTTTTTCAAAATGTTTCTTTTGCTGTGTTATTTTCTTTTGATTAGGTTGTGCTTTGTATTTCTTTAAAATTATATATCTCATATATCTTTTTAAAAAACAAAACCGAATACTATTTGATTTTTAAAAAACAAAGATATCTTATATCTTTTTAAAATAATTAAATATTTATTTTTTTTGAATTCAAACATTTTAAATTCAATTTCAAATATTTAATTTAATAAAATAAAATAATCATATTATCTTATTTTATTCAAAATCAAATATCAACTAACACCCTCCATTTAGTGATTAATAACATAATTAAATAATCTTATTATTTAATTTATTTAATCACCATTATTCATTAACTAAATAATCCCATTATTCAATTAATTCCCGAATAAATACGTGTCACTTTCGTAACACAATTAATTGGACAATCCAATTAATTAACCGTGACCCTTGTTACCTAAATCGATCGGGCTAGCAAGGGGACCTAATGGACCCACAGTATTTTGAGCTCCAATAATCCTTAGAAATTATTAATTAAACTCTTTAATTAATATTTCATGATTATTAACTTCGATGTTATTCCACTAAAAACCCGAAGCTGCACTCTCTCAACTGTAGACGTTTTTACACAAACCAATAACTCTCGGTGTCCATCGATATAGTTATTACATATGGTATAATCCTCCACAAGTAGTTCATAATTAGAGCTGGGTTATAATGTCCGTTATACCCCTCTAATCATATCTTTCCATTAAGTACCATTGATTCTCTAATGAACAATAAATCCTACATTCCTTACGGAATTAGAAGAGCGCTCATATTGTTCAAACCCCGAATCAACCCTTAAGGGAACTACCATATACTTCTCACAAGAAGGAGTGGATTCCACTATTGTGTACAAACCTTCCCAGCCACAAGCCAAACCGCGATCCCAACATACGGAGTATATTGATCGAGAATGCAACTTCGACCTCACCTATGGTATATCAAAGACCACGATCTAACCTGAAGGAGTCGATAAGACACTCAGGATTAAGATCACCCACATATAGCCATCATTAGTTGATATATATGAATCTCATCGTTAAACGGATCTTAGTGAGAGATTCATATAGATCATGGCCCAGTCCTATATGATCACATCATACAAGGTGCCTCCATTCTCATAACTACATATGAATGATCCAGGATAGGATCACCGTACACTTTGAAATGGACCGCAGCTGTAGATTAACCACAAATAAAGTACCCAGCTTTATTTGCTATCTACGGACTCTTTAAATTACTCGTTTCAAACTGAATCCATCTATATATGACACTCATATACTCAGTTCGAAATTACATCCGGCAATTTTGGATGTTAAGTGCACATGTTATATAAAGTATGACACTCAAAATGAATGAATATACTACTTCTTTTATTTATGTTCAAATTACATTTACATATTACAAGCTTTAGGGAAAAAACCCCAACATCCCTAACCGTCCTGTACTTGTTACTTTTGTGCCAAAAGAGGGCACACTAAGGCTTATTGCTTTAGTTTCCAAAGGTTCAAAGCAAGTAGAGTAGGATCTAGGATGAACCCACCAAGGGTTAAACAAATATGGGTTCGAAAGGACCTAGTTGGACAAATGAGGAAAATGGGGAGAGATTCAGTGCATCGGCATTTGGCACTGGTTTGGGTGGCCAAGCTGAATGTGCTCCCCATTCCGGTCAAACCTCATTTGGTTGACCGGGTCCCACTTTGAGTGCATTGCACTCACTTTTGAAATAATTTTAGTATTTTTATTTTTATTTTTCGGATGGTTAGTTTTTGTCTTTGTAAACTTTTGGTATAGAATGCTTGACAATGTGTAAAGGTTTTAGTTTTGGTGCAGATGCAGTTGCAAGGCAGAGTTCAGGAGTCAGTCCAGGGGAACAGTGCAGTTATAGTGCGGGTCAGTCACCCGCACTCATCCCGCACTCCGAAGGCATCAGGTAATAAAGTGTGGGTACAGTGCGGGTCAGTCACCCGCACTCCACCCGAACTTTGGTCGCGCAGTATATATACCGCCTGTCGTTTTCTAGGGCTCCACTTGCCACAAAAGAAAAACAAAACAGCAAAGTTCAAAATTTTTCCCTCGTCTAAACTGTAAGGTATTCCGTGTGTGCCACGTTTTCGATTTTTCGGCAATCAAGGTATGAATTCTTCCTCTAATTTCATTATATATCTCTCTAATCCAAAACCCTAACCCTTTTATCAAAATCTTTTTCCTCTCATGCTTGAACTTCATGATTCAGAGCTTTGAACTTCTGTTTTTGCTTTTGATAATGTCTAACTGCCTATTGCATGTCTAAGAGGATGGAATGATGGGTGTTGTCTACTTTTGCATGTGATGTGTTGATTGTTACAATGATTTTCTATTGCCATTGGATATTCAAATTATGAATTTGGGTTTTTATGATTGAATGGAATTCTATACATGAATTAGAGTCATATTGGTGTTAACTTGGTCGATGATGTGCTGAGATTATGAATTGTATACATGAATAGCAATTCTGCATTTGCTGGTATCTGGGAATGAGTTAGAGTGCGGGTACAGTGCGGGTCATTCACCCGCACTTCACCCGCACTTTATCCTCCTGGCAGAATATGTGTCTTTTCAAATTCCTTCATCATAACTCCATGGTTCTTTGATCCGAATATTGCCTTAAAACTGTTGTTTATTTTGTAGATGTCAGGAAGAACCAGGAAATCAACTAGGCAAAGCAGTCAGGGTTCCGAACAAAGACCGAGGAGGGGACCCCAAGTTCCACCACCATGCATCAGACACCAGGATTTTGATGACCGTTTAGAATATTTCAGGGAGTGAGACGTCGTGGTGGAAAGGGGAATAGCAGTTGAAGAGCTGGAGGGCACCCCAATTCCTCTAATGATTGAAACAAGGGGATGGGAAACCTTTGTTAGCCCCCCCGATGTATTATCGACTTGTGGTCGAGGAATTCTTTCCTGGAATGGTACTTGAAACTTTTCAGCGCACTTCTTCGGTTCTGGTCCACGGGGTAGAGGTTCGGATGACTATAGCGGACATTAACAGGTACTATAGGACGGAGCTTCCAGTTGATCCCGAAGCAGTCGGACGTCTAAAGCAGGGGGTGACTTGGAGTGAATTTTTTGTGACACAAAATGTGGATTTTGCAAATCAATTAGTGATCCGTCCAATGGATTTTTGGGTGGCGTCTGATCACCGTATGAAGCACACCAACTTAAAGAGTGAGTTGGGATTCTGGCACTTGTTCATCTCCCATTCGCTGATCCCCAGAAAGCACAGAACTTCAGTGAACTTCAATGCTGCAATGATCCTGTACTGTATACTGCAGAATCAGTTGATCGACATAGGCTTTCTAGTCAAGAGGGAGATACTTGAGTTGGGGGGTGTCAGAGTGGACAAGCAGCCACTCATCTTCCCTAGCCTCATCACCGCATTTTGCAGGACTGCCGGGGTGGATTTTGGATCCAACCCTTTCGAATGTGGTTTGGGGCCAGTTGGGCGTTTCACATGGAATGACCAAGTCAGAGAGCGGGACCCCTCTTGTGTCAAGGTCCGGACAGGGAGGAGGAAACCTGCCCGAGGGGGCAGCACGAGCAGACAGGCTGAAGACATCCCGGAACAACCAGATTTGGAGCCGGTTTATCTCGAATATGGTGATTATATGCCCGCTGCTTCCCCACCCACGCAGGAGACGTTTGGAGAGGTCCCTTGGTAGACATTGCTTACAGGATTGGAGAACCTCAGGACCGATGTCGTCGAAAATAGAAGGCAGATTACTGAGAGCAGGGCGGAAGCCAATGAGTATTTTACTGACCTTTAGGGCAACCTCACTGACATGAGGGAGGCACTCAGTCTTCCAAGTTATCCGCAGAAGAAGAAGAGGCCAGCTGCTTTCTTACCTCCTTCAGGGGGCCCAGACAACGACCCATATGGGGGAGAGCTCCAAGCTGCAATGGAGAGATCCAGGAGGGAGCATGAAGAGCGGATCCGATCAGAGATCGACCCCAAGGGAAAAGGGATCGCTACTGAACCGGAGAGGGAGTTTTCCGACGAAGATTGACCATCCATTCCTTTTTGCTTATGTTATTATTCTAGGACTTTTTACTATTATTGCTTGTATTTGTATTTTCCTTTAAACGGCTTAGACTTATTTTTATTTTCTTTTCGCATTTGATTATTCGTTTGGTAGAGTTGTTGTATGGTTTTAAGCTAGGTTGTACATCTTTTGGGAAGCACACAACAACACGCATGGACATCGAACGATCTTCCTTCTAAAGGGAGTTTTCTACCTTCGAATTTTGTACTTAAGCTTTCAACGAATGCGATTTAGTTTTTGTTATTATGAATGAGCATGATCGAATGTAAGTCTAGATTCGGTTTGGGGGTGTTGAACCCTCATTCCGCCATTTATGGAGATTATGCTTGTTATTTCCAACAATGGGGACATTGTTGAGTTTTGGTTTGGGGGTGCATTACGCCTTCGCCTTGTACAGTTTTGTGTCCAATTTTTCAATTTTGTCGCTTGTCCATTTTTCAAACTATATCCAGTATGGGTATGATGCTCCTTGAGTGTGCTTTTGATGAGTTCCTTATATGTACTTTGACCTTGTGATATAGTTTGGTGCCACTTGAGGTTTCGCTTGCACCATCATGGGTTCGTCCCACCCGTTGGTGTTAAGTATTGGGGACTCATTGTTCCCATGTCTTGTTCTAATAGTGGAGATACCTGTGAGATCACAAACACAAGCATGCAAGTGCATTTTCTGAGTGCATTATTGATTATTCTTAAACACGCCTCTCGTCATTTATGTCATGTGCCATAGGACTTACATATCATTTTTGTGAATTGCGTGATGGATGCTTTTATTCCCTTTTTAGATGGTTGTGGAAGTGATATTAGGGAATGTATGTGTATTGAATTACCTCTATAGCCTAAACACCACATACCATATTGTGTGCTCCAAAGCCAAGTTGAGGCCAAACACTTACTCTTTCATTTGGTACCACATTCAACCATATACCCAATAGCCTAAACACATGCCTACCCTTGTACTAATCATGTTAGGATGGGAAATGGTAGTGATGAAAAGGGTTAAAAGGGTCCTAACGGGTAAAATGAAATAATTGTTGAAAATATGCAAGGAAAGGGGTAAGAACCTTAGTCATGTGCCCTAAATGCCTAAGAAAGGGAAATTGTAACAACCCAAATTGAGTACAACATTGTGATTGGGAAATTGTTAAAAGAAAAAAAAAATTTAAAAGAAAGATTGTACTTGAAGTGCCATAATGGGATTGTTTTATGCTAAAATCACTCAAACGGAATGCAATGTTGAAGGCACAAATGTGGGTTAAATGGTTTCCTAGAGGGTTGCATTTAAGCGAGAAAAGAACATGGTGTGGTAGTAGGGATGTATTCTAGCATGATTGGTGAGTTTGAACTCCAAATCTCCATATTTTTGTGTAAACTCATTCAACTCCACAGCCACACTATAACCGGTTGAAAAGCCCTTTTTGATCCATGTAAGTCTAGTTTGGGAATGTCGGTTGAAGCACGATCTTTCACATCCATGGCATGGTGACTCGTTCCTAGGATAGTTCATTGCTTAAATCTTATGCAGAATCTTCTTTGCATACTTGTTGTGTGGAACTTAGGACTCTTGAGGAAAGAAAAGAGAGAATCCATGTGAGCTTTAGAATTGAAGCGAATTATGCTCAAGGTATGGGAGTAAGTTGTCCTAATTCATGAATGCCTTTAGGGGTGGGATTCGTGTTCGTACGAGCCTCCCTTGGGTGTCTCCAAATTGCTCACGATCTTGTGCATATATTTTTCTCCTCTCTATCACACCTATTTGTATCATATCACACATTGGACTTGCGGCATTGTTGAGATATTGTTTAGGTATCTAGAATTTAAATTCAGTTGGCGTCTTACTGTTTCGATTAGATTTGCTCGAGGACGAGCAAAGGTTTGGTTTGAGGGTGTTTGATCGGGCCAAATATGTAGTATATTTAGGCCCTCAGATCCTTACCTTATGATATGTTTTCCTGCGTTTTTGTATGTCTTATGGGTTGTTTTGTGCTTATTTGTAGGAAATGATGCAGAGGCAGGTTTGGAAGCATATTGCGGTGATTCCGGTAGAAAAAGGGCGAAAGCAAAGGCAAAAGAGTATAAACAGCTCTACAGTGCGGGTCCAGTGCGGGTCGCAACCGCACTCCGACCGCACTCCAGCCGCACTCATGTTCATAGCCGGGGCAGGATGCAAGTAAAGAGATAAAGTACGGGTACAGTGCGGGTTATCCAACCGCACTCCACCCGCACCGTTGCCAAACCAGAGAAGCTGATGTTGCACCTGACGATAAAGTGCGGGTACTGTGCGGGTCATCCAACCGTACTCTACCTGCACTAATGCCAAACCAGAGAAGTTGAAGATGCATCTGACATTAGAGTGCGGGTACAGTGCGGGTCATCAAACCGCACTTCACCCGCACTTGCACCAAGAACAAAAGAGCAGAATTGCACCTGACATTAGAGTGCGGGTCATCAAACCGCACTCCACCCGCACCTGCACCAAGAACAGAAGGTAGATTTTGCACCTTACAGGGAAGTGCGATTCAAGTGCGATCACAGTGCGATTCCAAGTGTGGGTCAAGTGCGGGTAATTCAACCGCACTCCACCCATACTAATGCCCTGATCCGAGAACTGAAGTTGCAGACAACCCATACAGTGCAGGTACAGTGTGGGTAAATCACCCGCACTCCACCCGCACTCCGAGCGCGCCAGTTCGATTTTCAAAGCTTAAGTGACCTATTTTTGTATCTTGTATAAATATAAAAGTATAGAAACGTTTTAGGGAGCCTTTGACTCCGTTTTGCAGAGGTTAAACACTTTTAGATCTAGAATCTCTCTCTCTCTCTCTCTCTCTCATCCTTACATTCTCTACTCAACTTCAAGGAAGTTAGGAGATTGAAGCCACTTCAAGGAAGGAGATGATCTCCAAGGGTTCTTTCTCTTTCCTTTCTCTTATTTTTCTAGTTGTAATGAGTAGCTTAATCCCCTCTAAGGGGTTGATGGAGTAGTTATTTAAATATTGGGATTGTACATAAACTTGATATTATATTAATATTCATGTCTATCTTCCATTGATCTATTCTTATTTTGGGGTTTTTGCCCTAAAGCTTGTAATATGTAAATATAATTTGAACATAAATAAAAGAAGTAGTATATTCATTCATTTTGTGTCATACTTTATATAACATGTGCACTTAACATCCAAAATTGCCGGATGTAATTTCGAACTGAGTATATGAGTGTCATATATAGATGGATTCAGTTTGAAACGAGCAATTTAAAGAGTCTGTAGATAGCAAATAAAGCTGGGTACTTTATTTGTGGTTAATCTATAGCTGCGATCCATTTCGTAGTGTACGGTGATCCTATCCTGGATCATTCATATGTAGATATGAGAATGGAGGCACCTTGTATGATGTGATCATATAGGACTGGGCCATGATCTACTGTGGGTCCATTAGGTCCCCTTGCTAGCCCGATCAATTTAGGTAACAAGGGTCACGGTTAATTAATTGGATTGTCCAATTAATTGTGTTACGAAAGTGACACGTATTTATTCGGGAATTAATTGAATAATGAGATTATTTAATTAATGAATAATGGTGATTAAATAAATTAAATAATAAGATTATTTAATTATGTTGTTAATCACTAAATGGAGGGTGTTAGTTGATATTTGATTTTGAATAAAATAAGATAATATGATTATTTTATTTTATTAAATTAAATATTTGAAATTGAATTTGAAATGTTTGAATTCAAAAATAAATATTTAATTTAAAAAGATATGAGATATTTTTTAAAGTTTTTTAAAAATCAAATTTTTGGTTTGTTTTTAATAGATATATATGAGATATATATTTTGCAATCAAAACAACATAACCGAACAACATAAAAACAAAAAGTAATCAGATTACTTTAAAGGATTGAATGAGAGAATATACAAAGAAAAACATAAAGTGTGATCGTCACACACCAAAAAGCACACAGCAAACATAAAGAAAAAAGAATTGGGTGTGGTGAGAACAACAAGTTCTGCACTTCTATTTGTGTGTGTGTTCTTCTCTTCTTCCTCCATACAGGTCCTGAATATCGTGACGCGCCCACACGTTGTTACCAGTTCCGGGAGATAGCGAGGAAGATCACGTGGTTTAAATCAGGAGCAGTTCGTATCAAAGTGAAGGAGCCTCCTACGTAGGTATGAAAAGTTCCTTCATTTTATTATTGCATTTGATTATTACTGTATAAATGGGTTAGTTTAATGATTGCATTAAATTTTTTTTAAAAAAAAACCTTCCGCTGCGCAATCTGTAACCCTAGGTTCCAACAATTGGTATCAGAGCCAATTTTTGTACAGTATAATCGAATTCGATTACTCCTGAAATGTATGAATGTGTAGGCACATATTTTTTTTTGATGAGTGTATGATGTTTTTTAATTAAATTGTTTAATTTAAAAACATGGTTGATCGTAATTTTTTATGGTGTTGTGGATTTAGAGTGTTTCTGGGTTGTATAATATTGTTATATATATATATATATATATATTTTACTGTTGTATTATTAAAAAAAAAATTGTAATTGCAAGAAGACCTGGTAGACCAGTGCACACCAGCGCGCATCACAGACCAGCAGTGCCCACCAGCGCATGCATGACCAGCGCGCAACCCAGCCTACCAGCGACGTCCAGCGAGCCTTCCAGCGCACAGCCTTCCAGCGCACATCCACCAGCGCCGTAGCGCGCAACCCAGCCTACCATCGGGCAAAAGTCAAGCGCAAATTTTCTAGCGCTCAGCGTGACTGCGCGCATCCACCAGCGATGCCTACCCACGCTTGCTACCAGCGCACCTGACCTGAAGAGATTGGAAGTCTTGGAAATTACAAGAAGACCAAGGGATGCCTTGGGAATATTTTTTGTAATTAGATTCCAATTTTTAGGTTAAATAATCCACAACACTCGGTCAACTCATGTATGTTTTAATTATTTGATGATTAAGTATTGCCATGCATATACATGTCATTTAAATTAGTTGTGCCTACACATATATATATGTTGATATATCATACATGCATTATAGCCATCTATATTATGTGTTTATTTTTTTTTAATTTGATTAAAATGGGTTATTCACATAATTGGCTATTTTTAATGGGATTAGTTTTTAGGAGTAAAAACTTGGTAAATCTCATTAATTACTAATCTTTTTATTAAAGAGTTTAAATACTTAGATTAGTAGGGTCCTTAATTAATATATTAGGATTAATTTGATTAAGCTCCTAATAATAATTGGACCTATTAATGTGTTTAGTTTTAATAGTTAAAACTTGGTAAATACACATTTAATAATAATTCTAGTCTTAGTAAATAGTTTACATAGATTTGAATTATCACTAATGAACTAAATTTTTTTAAGTGTTAAAAATCAATTTAGTTTATTAGTTATTGGAATATGATTCTAATAATTTGTGATTAATGCACTTGACGCTTAGATTAAAATTAGCCTTTTAATCTAGTTTAATCTAGGTGCATTAATATTAATAGAAAACCCTTAATATAAAATAGTGAGTGGGAGAGGGATATATGACATTATATCCCGCGGTCTCCATCATTAGTTCAACACCGTGAGATTCGAGTGGGGCCTCATGACGGCTTTATTTTCATCCTCCCTAAGGAGGGTTTCCATAAGAATCAATACCAAGGTTGACTTCCTAACAGATAGGATTTCGGAGGGGATTTCAGGATTGACCAACCCTAAGGCGGCAATTCTCGAGTTAGGCTCTTGAGATCTGAAATGATGGGTTACACTCACAAGGTTTTAATTAAATTGGTTAATTAAAAACCTGACCTAATAAACGATGGTTGAATGATATTGGCATAAGAGTTATTCTGGTATATCCTTTGACTGAAAAGGTCTCGATCCAACATGCAAGAATTTGACCGACCCTAAGGCGGCACTTGCTTGTGGTATGTTGGATTGTCGTGGCATAGAAACGTTGTTTTTAGGGTTGTTCTTGTTCATTAAACATTTTCATGCATCATGTTTAATTTTATGCCGAACATTAGCACATGTTTAGAATGTATGACTGAATGAATCTTTAATTTATGTTTTTTCAGACATGTTATCTGCACTATTACAAATACTTGCAAACGATAAATTAACTGGTGATAACTACACAAAATGGAAACTTAACATTAATGCAATACTGGTCACCAAAGACCTCAAGTTTGTGCTTACGGAGGAATGTCCTCCGGTGCCTACTGCCAATGCCACACGAACTGTTCGTGAGGCATACCAGCGATGGGTCTCATCTGATGAGAATGCCCGAACATATCTGTTAGCTTCTATGACAGACGTGCTTGTCACAAAGCACGAAGCAATGACTACAGCATTCGAAATTATGGAGTCAATGCAAGCTATGTTCGGGCAGCCCTCCGAGCAAAAGCGAGACGAAGCTGTTCTTTCCGCTATGCTCGCTCGCATGAAGGAAGGTACATCAGTTCGGGAACATGTCCTGAGCATGATGTCCTACTTCAACATGGCAGAAGTTAATGGCGGGGCCACTGATAAACCCAGTCAAGTGAGCATCATACTGACGACTCTTCCGAAGAGTTTCGATCAGTTTAAGAACAACTACGGGATGAACAAGTTAAGGTTTAGTCTCACACAGTTGCTCAATGAGCTCGCTACTTTTGAGTCCATGACCAAGGACAGCAAAAGTAAGACCGGTGAAGCAAATGTTGCTGAACCATCTTCCTTCAATAACAACAAGAGGAAGAGGTCTGCTGGAAAGGCGAATGGTAAGCCCAAACCCAAGAAGGCCCAAAGCAAAAAGAAGGGCACCTTCACCGACCAAGACAAAGGAAAATGTTTCCATTGTAACAAGGTCGGGCACTGGAAGAGGAACTGTCCTCAGTACCTGGAAGAGGTAGCCAAGAAGAAGAAGAAAGGTAAATATGATTTACTTGTTCTTGAATCTTGTTTAGTGGAAGATGATTCTTCACCTTGGATTATTGATTCGGGGGCCACTAACCATGTTTGTTCTTCTTTGCAGTGGACTGATTCTTGGACACAGCTTGAGGAGGGAGCCTTCTCGATGCGGGTGGGGTCAGGGGATGTCGTGTCGGCACGAGCAGTGGGCGTAATTAGATTGCGTTTTTGTAATAATAATTTTATTTTGTTGGACAATGTATTTTTTATTCCTGGATTTACACGAAATTTAATTTCCGTTTCTAAGATGTTAGAACAATTATATTCTGTTTCTTTTGATAATAAATCAGTTATTATTGTAAAGAATGGTCTGAATATTTGTTCAGGAATTAATGAAAACAATTTGTATGTGTTAAGACCGTTAATGCATACAATACTGCTCAACACCGAAATGTTTAAAGTTGAAAAACCAAAAACTAAATGACATAAGATTTCTCCAGAAAACGAAACGTATCTCTGGCATCTAAGGCTTGGACATATTAACCTTGACCGGATAAACAGACTACTAAAAAGTGGATCTTTAAATGAGTTAAAGGTTTGCACCTTACCTGTCTGTGAATCTTGTCTGGAAGGTAAGATGACTAAGAGACCTTTTACTGGAAAAGGGCTTAGAGCTAAACAACCACTAGAGCTTATACATTCAGACGTCTGTGGACCAATGAATGTTAAAGCAATGGGTGGTTATGAGTATTATGTCACCTTTATAGATGACTACTCGAGATACGGATATGTCTACCTAATGCAACGGAAGTCGGAAACATTTGAAAAGTTCAAAGAATTCCGAGCTGAAGTTGAGAACCAGTTAGGAAAGACTATCAAGTCTCTACGATCAGATCGTGGAGGTGAGTACCTTGACCAAGAGTTTGAAGACTTTATGGTCGAGTATGGGATAGTGTCCCAACTCACAGCTCCTGGTACACCTCAGCAGAATGGTGTTGCGGAGAGGAGAAATAGAACCCTAATGGAAATGGTGAGATCTATGATTAGTTTCTCATCATTACCAAATTCCTTTTGGGGATATGCGTTACAAACATCGGCATACATTTTGAATGTAGTGCCATCTAAATCTGTTCCTGAAACTCCCCTAGAGTTGTGGAATGGTCGTAAAGCTAGTTTACGACATTTTCGCATATGGGGGTGTCCAGCACACGTGCTGAAGAATAGAACTGGAAAGCTAGATCCCAAGTATGTGGTCTGCTTGTTTGTAGGATATTCTAAGGAGACCAGAGGTGGATACTTCTATAGTCCTGAAGATAACAAAGTATTTGTATCGACAAATGCAACGTTTCTTAAGGATAACTATATAAGTGATCATAAACCTCGTTCTAAAATTGTATTAAATGAGTTGGAGCCTGGTGAGACCAGTACTCAGTCAACTAGAGTTGTTAATCCATTAACATCTGAAAGTCAGATAATTCCTAGTCAAGATACACTACCACCTAGACGTAGTGAGAGGGTTGTGAGACAGCCTGAACGCTATTTGGATATAAGTGAGGGACAAGATCTTGTCTCTACTGATAGTGTGGATGATCCATTGACATTTAAGAATGCAATGGAAGATCCTGATAAAGAGGAATGGCTTAAAGCCATGAATCTCGAGATGGAGTCTATGTACTCTAACTCAGTCTGGGAACTTATAGACTTACCGAATGGGGTAAAACCCATAGGATGTAAGTGGATCTACAAGAGGAATAGAGGAGTAGACGGGAAGGTAGAGACCTTCAAGGCAAGGCTAGTGGCCAAGGGTTATACCCAGAAAGAGGGGGTCGATTATGAAGAGACCTTCTCGCCAGTAGCCATGTTTAAGTCTATTCGGATTCTCTTATCCATTGCTGCCTATTTAGATTATGAAATTTGGCAAATGGATGTCAAGACTGCATTCTTGAATGGCAATCTTGATGAAAGCATATACATGATGCAACCAGAGGGATTTGTGTCTCCAAATCAAGAGCAAAAGGTTTACAAATTGCAAAGGTCCATTTATGGACTTAAACAAGCATCTAGATCTTGGAACATAAGGTTTGATGATGTGATCAAAAACTATGGCTTCGAGCAAAACTTTGATGAGCCTTGTGTCTACAAGCGCATCATTGACAAGAAAGTAGTTTTCTTGGTCCTATACGTAGATGACATCCTACTCATTGGGAATGATATAGGAGTGTTGTCTGATGTAAAGGGCTGGCTGGCTAGCCAATTCCAAATGAAAGATTTGGGAGAGGCGAGTTATGTTCTAGGGATCCAACTTATAAGGGATCGTAAGAACAAACTCATAGCATTGTCTCAGGCATCATATATCAACAAGATTCTTATGCGATTTTCGATGCAGAACTCCAAGAAAGGTAATTTACCTTCTAGACATGGGGTTCACTTGTCTAAGGAACAGTGTCCTAAGACACCTCAAGAAGTTGAGGATATGAGACGTGTGTCATATGCATCAGCAGTAGGTAGTCTCATGTATGCTATGTTATGCACGAGACCGGACATCTGCTATGCAGTGGGAGTAGTCAGCAGGTACCAGTCCAACCCAGGATTAGATCATTGGGTTGCTGTCAAGACTATTCTCAAGTATCTTCGGAGAACGAGAAACTATATGCTAGTGTATTCCGGACAGGATTTGATCCCGTTAGGATACACAGATTCTGATTTTCAGTCAGACAGGGATTCTAGAAAATCCACGTCTGGATCAGTATTCACCCTAGGTGGTGGAGCCATTGTGTAGAGAAGTATAAAGCAATCTTGCATTGCTGACTCCACCATGGAAGCCGAATATGTAGCCGCTTGTGAAGCTGCTAAAGAGGCTGTTTGGCTCCGTAAGTTCTTGAGTGATCTGGAAGTTGTTCCAGATCTGGATAAGCCCATCACACTTTATTGTGATAACAGTAGTGCTGTGGCTAATTCCAAAGAACCAAGAAGCCACAAGAGAGGGAAGCATATAGAGAGAAAGTATCATCTCATTAGAGAGATAATGCAGAGAGGAGATGTGATCGTCACCAAGATATCCTCACAAGACAATCATGCTGATCCATTTACGAAGACCTTACCGGCTAAAGTGTTTGAAGGTCACCTAGAAGGTTTAGGGTTACGAGACATGACTCACATGCTTTAGTGCAAGTGGGAGATTGTTGGGGTTTTTGCCCTAAAGCTTGTAATATGTAATTATAATTTGAACATAAATAAAAGAAGTAGTATATTCATTCATTTTGTGTCATACTTTATATAACATGTGCACTTAACATCCAAAATTGCCGGATGTAATTTCGAACTGAGTATATGAGTGTCATATATAGATGGATTCAGTTTGAAACGAGCAATTTAAAAAGTCCGTAGATAGCAAATAAAGCTGGGTACTTTATTTGTTGTTAATCTATAGCTGCGGTCCATTTCGTAGTGTACGATGATCCTATCCTGGATCATTCATATGTAGATATGACAATGGAGGCACCTTATATGATGTGATCATATAGGACTGGGCCATGATCTATATGAATCTCTCACTAAGATCCGTTTAACGATGAGATTCATATATATCAACTAATGATGGCTATATGTGGGTGATCTTAATCCTGAGTGTCTTATCGACTCCTTCAGGTTAGATCGTGGTCTTTGATATACCATGGGTGAGGTCGGAGTTGCATTCCCGATCAATATACTCCGTATGTTGGGATTGCGGTTTGGCTTGTGGCTGGGAAAGTTTGTACACAATAGTGGAATCCACTCCTTCTTGTGAGAAATAGATGGTAGTTCCCTTAAGGGTTGATTCAGGGCTTGAACAATATGAGCGCTCTCCTAATTCCGTAAGGAATGTAGGATTTATTGTTCATTAGAGAATCAATGGTACTTAATGGAAAGATATGATTAGAGGGGTATAACGGACATTATGACCCAGCTCTAATTATGAACTACTTGTGGAGGATTATACCATATGTAATAGCTATATCGATGGACACCGAGAGTTATTGGTTTGTGTAAAAACGTCTACAGTTGAGAGAGTGCAGCTTCGGGTTTTTAGTGGAATAACACCGAAGTTAATAATCATGAAATATTAATTAAAGAGTTTAATTAATAATTTCTAAGGATTATTGGAGCTCAAAATACTGTGGGTCCATTAGGTCCCCTTGCTAGCCCGATCAATTTAGGTAACAAGGGTCACGGTTAATTAATTGGATTGTCCAATTAATTGTGTTACAAAAGTGACACGTATTTATTCGGGAATTAATTGAATAATGAGATTATTTAATTAATGAATAATGGTGATTAAATAAATTAAATAATAAGATTATTTAATTATGTTGTTAATCACTAAATGGAGGGTGTTAGTTGATATTTGATTTTGAATAAAATAAGATAATATGATTATTTTATTTTATTAAATTAAATATTTGAAATTGAATTTGAAATGTTTGAATTCAAAAATAAATATTTAATTTAAAATGATATGAGATATTTTTTAAAGTTTTTTAAAAATCAAATTTTCGGGTTGTTTTTAATAGATATATATGAGATATATATTTTGCAATCAAAACAACATAACCGAACAACATAAAAACAAAAAGTAATCAGATTACTTTAAAGGATTGAATGAGAGAATATACAAAGAAAAACATAAAGTGTGATCGTCACACAACAAAAAGCACATAGCAAACATAGAGAAAAAAGAATTGGGTGTGGTGAGAACAACAAGTTCTGCACTTCTATTTGTGTGTGTGTTCTTCTCTTCTTCCTCCATACAGGTCCTGAATATCGTGACGGGCCCACACGTTGTTACCAGTTCCGGGAGATAGCGAGGAAGATCACGTGGTTCAAATCAGGAGCAGTTCGTATCAAAGTGAAGGAGCCTCCTACGTAGGTATGAAAAGTTCCTTCATTTTATTATTGCATTTGATTATTACTGTACAAATGGGTTAGTTTAATGATTGCATTAAAAAATTTTTATAAAAAAAACCTTCCGCTGCGCAATCTGTAACCCTAGGTTCCAACATATCATTGATTTCTTGTGTAGATACATCCTCTTTGCAAGATGTCCTTGTATTATGTATAAGTATTGCATCTAGATATACATCCTATTTAGTTGTTAATGCTCTAAAGAATGGACGGAAAGTCATGAATTCCGACTCTTAAACCGCGATTTAAATCTAATCTCAATCGAGTTTCCTGCACTATACATCCTAGGTCGGAACCGTGAGAGAGTTAGAAGTCATCACTATACATCCTAGGGTGACTATTTGTAATCGGTTGAGTCATTGTTAGGTAGACGAGCTTCATTTCTAGAATCCGATAAACAACCAACTCTATACATCCTAGGTTGGTAGTTTACTACGGATTAATCCCTAATAGGTGGTCCGCACTATATATCCTAGGTTGGCCGCCTTCTAGGGATAAATAACCGACTCTATACATCCTAGGTCGGTTACCTTGAATAGCCGTGCTATTGACAAGTTTGTTGCATTGCCCAGTATTTACTTTCGTATCCATTAACTCCTTAGTTTCCATCATCTATATATATCCTTCATTCCATTTCCCCCTTCATTTAGTTGCATAATTAATTTAGTGTTATTGTTAGTATAATTCACCACCTACATTTTTACCAACTCATGTTTCCATATTATATATATACATATCATTACTTTAGCAATAACTAGTTTAGCTAACTCCGCTCCCTGTGGACCACACCCCACTTGCCACTATATATATGTTTTCAAACTAATTTAAGCTTTGTGAGGTTTTATCAAATAGTGTTGACGGGTTGATATTTTAAAACGACAAGAAGAAAAATACGTTTTGTCAAAGACCTGAAGCTAAATTGGATGAGGCATCCTTATTTATTGCATGGACACAAGGTCCTTATTGAGTTTAGCTTTGTCAAGGTGCTTCCACACACATTTGCACACACAATTCATGCATAATATTTTAGCATGTCAAAATCAAGTCATATGTCATGGAGATAAATTTTAGGTCATTCAAATGTACTTCTCAATCAATTCTCCTAATCAAAAAATGCATGTTTGAACACAGAGGTGACATGGATTACAAACCAAGCAAGGCACACTTATTGAATAAAAGGCCATATACAAATATATATAAGCACAACCAAAAATACTCAAGCAATTAATAAAGAAGCATAAAGTTGATCAAGTTTTTGCTTATTTCAACATGCAAGTTTGCTCTCTTTGCTTGAGCTCCCCATAAGGGGTCAATCACCAAAACACATCAAGGCATATGACAAATCCCAATAGACCTACTAAGTGACTTGAACCTATTTGAGTCTAAGGGCTTTGTAAATAAATCATCTAGTTGATCATTAGTGCCCACATGCTCAAGTGCAATGCATTTGTTTTCAACTAGTTCTCTAATGAAATGATGCCTAATGTCTATATGCTTTGCCCTAGAGTGCTGAACCAGATTCTTTGAAATGTTAATTGTACTCATGTTATCACAATAAAGAGTTAGAATACCTTGATCAAAGCCATAATCCACAAGCATTTGCTTTATCCAAAAGAGTTGTGTGCAAGCACTCCCGGCGGCTATGTATTCCGCTTCAGCTGTGGATAGAGAGATGGAATTTTGCTTCTTACAAAACCATGAGACCAAGTTGTTTCCTAGGAAGAAGCAACCGCCCGATGTACTCTTCCTATCATCACAATTTCCTGCCCAATCTGCATCACTAAAGCCAACTAAGCTAGCATTAGTGTCAAAAGAGTACCATATCCCATAGTTGGATGTCCCATTCACATAACGAATGATTCTCTTCACGGAGGAGAGATGAGATTCCTTGGGATCCGCTTGGTACCTATCACACACACCCATACTAAAGGCTTTATCTGGCCTACTTGCGGTCAAGTAAAGCAAGCTACCAATCATGCCACGATAAAGACTTTGTTCCACACTCTTGCCACTAGCATCCTTGCTTAGTTTCAAGGTGGTACTCATTGGTGTGTCACAATGTTTGTCATTCTCAAGGCCAAACTTCTTCACTAGGTTCTTAGCATACTTAGCTTGGGATATGAAAATTCCATCATACAATTGCTTGATTTGCAAACCTAGGAAGTAATTGAGCTCCCCAACAAGACTCATCTCAAACTCATGAGACATGACATCAACAAATTGTTGGACTTTGGATTTGTTGGTGGAGCCAAAAACAATATCATGAACATAAATTTAAGCTATGAAAAGCTCATCTTTGTTCCTCTTGATGAATAAAGTTTTGTCAACACTACCCCTAGTGTAGTCATTGTCAACAAGAAATTGAGTGAGGCGCTCATACCAAGCCCTAGGTGCTTGTTTCAACCCATATAAAGCCTTCTTGAGGCGATAGACATGATTGGGGTGGTGTTGATCCACAAACCCCTTGGGTTGCTCAACAAACACTTCCTCATGCAAGAAACCATTTAGGAAGGCACTCGTAACATCCATTTGATGCAATTTAAACTTGTGCACACATGATATGGACAAGAGAAGCCTTATGGACTCAAGACGGGCAGCCGGAGCAAAGGTCTCCTCAAAGTCAATACCCTCAATTTGAGAGTATCCTTGTGCTACAAGTCTAGCCTTGTTGCGCACAATGTTGCCATTCTCATCCGACTTGTTCCTATATACCCATTTGGTACCTATGACATTAGTATCCTTGGGTCTAGGAACAAGAGTCCAAACCTCATTTCTTTCAAATTGGTTTAGCTCTTCTTGCATGGCAAGAACTCAAAACTCATCATTCAAGGCTTCATCAACCTTTTTGGGTTCAATTTGAGAGGTGTAACAAGTATAGCTAATTTGATTAGCTATTTGACGCCTAGTCCTAACACCCTCATTCATATCTCCAAGAATGTCATTCTTGTTGTGGAGATGTCTATCCCATGGAGCGGGTTTTTTAGAGTCCAATGATGGATCTCTATCAAAAGGTTGAATGACCTCTTCATCAAGACTTGACTTCACATCAATTGAAGTCTCACCATTCTTCTCCAAGGAAGAATCATCAAGTACAATGACCTCCTCATCATGGTCTCTAATCTTAGGCCTACAATCATCTATGACAACATTAGATGATTCCATGACACTCCGAGTTTTTAAATTGAAAACTCTATAGGCCTTACTATTAAGGGCATAGCCAATGAAAATTCCCTCATCACTCTTGGCATCAAACTTGCCAAGTTGATCTCGGTCATTTAGAATGTAGCATTTGCTCCCAAATGAGTGGAAGTAGTTAACATTTGGCTTCTTACCCTTCCATAATTCATAGGAGGTTTGCCTAGTACCAGGCCTTAGGAAGACTCTGTTTCCTATGCAGCAAGCCGTATTGACGGCCTCGGTCCAAAGGTTCCTAGGGACATTGTTGCTAAGGAACATCACACGGGCCATCTCTTGAAGGACCCTATTCTTCCTCTCAACAACCCCATTTTATTGAGGAGTTCTTGGAGTCAAAAACTCATGGGAAATGCCTAAGCTATTGCAATAGCTTTCAAAACAAGCATTTTCAAATTCCCTCCCATGGTCACTCCTAATCCTTTTAATGCTTTTAATGTGTGAGTTCTTTTCATTTTGAATTTTAGTGCAAAGCATTTTAAAATTTTCAAATGTTTCAGATTTTTCTCTAAGAAAATATGTCCATGTAAATCTAGAGAAATCATCAACACAAACAAAAATGTATCTCTTGCCACCGAGACTCTTGGTTTGCATGGGACCCGTCCATATGTAGAAGCTCTAATGGCTCCTTGGTGGCGAGATACTTGCCTTTCTTGTGCATACTTTTGGTTTGTTTCCCTTGTTGACAAGGTCCATAAACGCCATCGACTTTCTTCCTAAGCTTAGGGAGGCCACGCATAACCTTGAACTTATCTAAGATCCTCAAATCTCGATAGTTCATGTGGCCAAGTCTTTGATGCCACAACTTAACTTCCTCACACTTGGACATATTGCAAGAGATAACACTAGCTTCAAGACAATAGCAATTGTCACTAGATCTCTTTCCTTTAAGCAAGGTTTGTCCATTTGGCATTAAAATAGAGCAATCATTTTTGTTAAACAAGACGGAGAGTCAATCATCATTAAGATGAGAAATGCTTATAAGATTGGCTTGCAAGCCATCAACAAGTAAAGCATTGGACAAGAAGGGTAAATCGGGAATGGAAATGGTTCCTTTCCCTATGACTTTCTTTCTAGATCCATTACCAAAGGTGATAAATCCTCCATCCTCCAAGACGAGGGATTTAAAGAAGTTCTTGTTCCCCGTCATATGCCTAGAACACCCACTATCCAAATACCAAGTGTTAGAGGCATTTGCCTTCAAGGCAATTTGAGCCACATAGCAAAAATAGTCATCTCTTCTAATCCACCTAGGTGAAATGTTCTCATTCCTAGTGGTATTAGTCACATTGGCTCTAGATTTCCTAGGATCATGCAAATTGGCTCTAGCTCTATTTCTTTCAATCATGCTCTTGATTCTACACATTTCAATGTATTTGAAGCAATTAGGTCTAATGTGACCATCAACACCACAAAAGTGACAAGTGAGAATAAAATAAGAAGACATACCATGCCCTTGTGAATACAAATGGGCTTTCCCACGCATTTGAGCTTGTCTTTGGTGTTGGATTGGTTCTCTCCTTCATTGTTGTTGAGTTGGAATGGATTGCTTCCTTGGTTAACCTTGCATGAATTGCTTCTTGGTTTGATGGTATTTGGGTTGAGGGAAACTTGCTTGATGCACCCTTATTGATTGAGCTTGAGCTTGTTTCCCTTGTGCAACCTTGACTTGAGAATCCTTAGAGCACTCTCCTAGTTTGATCTTCTTCCTAGGATGTTGTGGTGGTGGAGGCTCTTTGATGTCCAAGCTCTTGACAAACACAGTCTTGCTTGAGGATGGGGTCTCCTTGTCATCTTCATAGCCAAGACCCTTCTTATCACTTGGCCTCTTTCCAACTCCCAACATTGGTCAAGTTTCTTCATACTTGAAGTCATCTTAGCAATGATCTCTCTTGCTTCTTCAAGCTCTTTTTCCATCAATTCCTCATTTCTGTTTGTAATCTTTACTTCTCTATTTAGGTGAGTGACTTCGGTAGATAGCTTGAGATTCTCACCCTTTAGCCTTTGAATCTCTTTCTTCATCTTCAATCTTGAGCTTTGAAAATGCTGATGAGAAGGTTTTTGCCTTCAGAAAACCGTCCGTCAAAACAATTTATAAAACCTATGCGATGCGTTCACAAGTAGTAATACAAGTAAAGCGGTAAGCACGGGTGTCGTCCACTGAGATCAGGGTAGCGGTGATAAGATTAGGATTAATATAACTAGTAGGCATAAAAGTAAAAGTGATGGTGAATGAAAATACAATATAAACTAAACTATGAAAGCAAATAAAATGGGATGACGATGGAGTGATGAATGAATGATGATGGAACTACGGAGTTGATGGACTCGTAAGTGAATATTGGGGCAATTGCAACAAACTCTCAATTAAGCACGTTTTGACAAATGTAACCAACCTAGGGTGTATAGTGTTGGTATATATCTCTAGCAAGAGGTCAACCTATGGTGTATAGTGAAGACCTCCTAGTAGCGATTAATCCCTCCTAGTAGCGATTAATCCCTCCTAGTAGCGATTAATCCCTCCTAAGCAACCAACAATGGCTAGTTACTCAATTGGGACTTGTTCCATGAATGCTCATCTATCTAGCTATGGCTTAACCTATTACTAATGTAGCCATCCTAGGGTGTATAGTGATGGCTTCCAATTCCCTCACAAGTGGCCGACCTAGGATGTATAGTGAAGGCCACCTGTTTGAGATTGGATGAGGCTCGAGGTTATCAACCGAATTCTATTCGAAGGTTAGTTCTCGTAAAATCACTAAAGTAGCCAACCTAGGGTGTATAGTGGAGGCTTCTAATTCTCTCACAAGTGGCTAACCTAGGATGTATAGTGAAAGCCACTAATTCAAGATTAGATTAAGGGCATGATTGTAGAGCCAGATTTTCGGAAATCCTTCCATTCAATGGAGCATTAGACAACCTAATTGTCTACTCAAGTAATCCAAATCAACATGCAAAGAGGGTGTATCCAAGCAAATCAATAATGGAAATCAATTTAAGCAATGAAATAAAACATAGAGATAGAATAAATATAACACATAGAGTTTATATACAAAGCCCAAATATCCATCAAACAAATAACATCAACCCCATAGTGGGGTATTTTAGCTACTCATGTTCTATTACAAACCAATAAACTAAGAGAGAGTGTAAAGAGAAAACCCTTGAAGATTGACCTCCTTCCTTGAAGCTTGAATATAAGTCTCCTAGTTGCCTTTGATTGAGTAGAGATGGTTTGGATGATAGGGAGATTTATTTCTAGCTTAAAATACAAGTGTTGGGAGATATGAGGATTTTTTGGTTCGTTCCCATCCTTTTCTATTTATAGAGGATGGAAAAATAGGTCACTTAAGCTTGAAACCAGAAACTGTTGCGCGCAGAGTGCGGGTGGAGAGCGGGTGAATTACCCACACTGTACCCGCACTATATGGGTTTTCTTCATCTTCAGTTCTCTGATCTGGGCAACAGTGCGGGTGGAGTGCGGTTGGATTACCCGCACTTTACCCGTACTGTACTAGCACTCTGGTGTTAGGTGTAAATCAGCTCCTCTGTCTTGAGCAACAGTACGGGTGGAGTGCGGTTGGATTACCTGCACTTTACCCGCACTTTAGTGTCAGGTGCAAATCAACTCCTCTGTCTTGAGCAATAGTGCGGTTGGATGACCCGCACTTGACCCGCACTTTAGTGTCAAGTACAAATCAGCTCTTCTGTCTTGAGCAATAGTGCGAGTGTAGTGCGGTTGGATGACCCGCACTTTACCCTCACTTTATCTTTCCTTCATGATTCAGGTCCCGGCTGTGGGAAGGAGTGCGGTTGTGACCCGCACTTGACCCGCATTGTAGAGCTGCTTATGATCCTTTGTCTTTCCTTTTGCCCCTTTTCTGCCGGAACCACTGCAATTAGCTTCTAACACCAGAATTATATTTATTGCCTGCAATTAGCACAAACGAGCCTATTAGACAAAAAATATATAGAAAATACACACAAGAACGAGACAAAGGAATAGGAATGAGGGCCGAAATATACAACAATTTAGGCACGATCAAATGCTCAATGAACCCTTCGAGATCCATTCCTCCTACATCCATATTTGTTGAATGGGATGAAGAGTCACCATCACTAGAGTCATTTTCACTTTGTTTCTCTTCCTCTTCATCATCTAAAGCTTCCTTACTCTTGAGAGAAGATGCGAAGGTAATAAAGTTTGCCACATGATCCTCATCATTCGAGGATTCCCCTTCTTCTTCCAAGTCATCACCATCACTCCACGTGGTGGCCATAGCCTTTCCTTTCTTCTTGTTCTTTAAATTGCCACAATCCGTGGAGATGTGTCCGAAACCTCCACATTTGAAGCATTGAATCCCTCTTCTTGTGGGCTTGTCTTCACTTGACTCAAACTTCTTGAAAGGAGTCTTCTTCTTCATTTCCTTTCCTTTGGATCCAAATCCCTTCTTCTCAAAATTGATGAACTTCTTGAATCTTTTAACCATGAGGGCCATCTCCGCATCTGAGTCATCTTCCTCTTTCTCTACTTTGGAAGTTTCAAAGCAATACTCTTTTGCTTCTTTGGAGGTGTAGGTGTAGGTGTATGAGTCCACCTAAACTCATATGCTAGAAGTCTTCCAATAACTTCACTTGGCTTCATGTTCTTGTAATCACTATTCTCCTCAAGAGCCGTCACTTTTGACTTAAATCTTGCTGGAAGCGACCTCATAATTTTTTGCTTGATTCTCCTATCCGAATAGGGGTCACCAAGTTGATGGCTTTGATTGACTATGTCCATCAACTTCACTTGAAATTCGTTGAAGCACTCATCCTCCTCCATTCTAATTTGTTCGAATTGTGTTTGGAGGACTTGAAGCTTGGAGTCCTTAACCACTTCGGTTCCCTCATGGGCCGTCTCTAGAATCTCCCATGCCTCTTTTGCAATTCTTGTTGTTTGGATCAATTTGTACTGATTGTCATCCATTGCATAAAGAATGGCATGCATAGCCTTGTTGTTCCACTTGGATGCTTCAAACTCTTGAGTTGACCATTCCGACTTTGGCTTGGGAACTACACTTTCGTCTGCAAGAGTCTTTTCCGGAGGAGTGTAGCCATCTTCAATTGCCATCTATGCTCAGTCATTTATTTGGCAAATGTAAGACTCCATCTTGCCTTTCCAAGAGGCATAGTTTACTCCGGTGAGCAAAGGGGGTCTTATGTTAGAGGCTCCCTCATTACCACTCCCGTTCCCACTCATAGTGTTTGGGTATGAATGAGATGAATGTTAATGATGCAACAAACATAAACAAAATGCAAGAGACACAAAGAGCAAGGATCACCTAAGTGTATTTAGGAACCCGCTCTGATACCAATTGAAAATACTATATAACGTGTGTCTACTAACCTGGAGGGGGGGGGGGGGGGGTGAATAGGTTTTTGATGGTTTATTACCAACTTTTTGACTTAATCAATTTTAATAATCCTACCCCATATTAGCAATCAATCAATCCAACATAAACATGCAGAAAACAATAAAAACACAAGGATTGATTTACGTGAGAAACCCTCTAACTGGGCAAAACTCACGGGCTATCCTTCTAGCCACATATGGTCATCAAATCCACTATTTGAATGAAAGTTTACAACCTAGGTTGACCTCAAGTCACATCTACTTGGTCACTAACCCTTTCACTCTACCTAACGAGCCTTTAATAGTGATTCTAGACCACAAGCTTGTGCACTAATCCACTTAGTCACAAAGCTTAACAATCAATGAAGAGGTTAAACAACCTATGTGAATATGTAAGAATATTCTAAGATGCAATTAATGCTAGACAACACTAAATGCTTATCTAAGGATTTAAAGATGTAAATGAGCGCAAATCCTAGATATCAATATCTAAATGCAAATGCATGAAGATTTAGCTAGAAGGGTAAAAACGTCATAAATGCTAGCTATCAATGAACATACAACCTTAACCAACAAACATACTCAAATCATGCTAAACCAAATAAACATGCAATTAATTAACAAATAATTGCTAACCCTAGGTAAACAAGAACATAGAGATGAAAATGAAGTTCTAAGACTTGTTTGATTACCTAGTCAAGAAGAGCATGAAAACCCATGAAGAATAGATGCAAGAATGAAGCTTAGATGCACATGGGTATGAGTTTGGTTGAGTAAAAAAGACTTTTTGGAGCTCTCTCTCTTGGATATACTTTCTCTCACTTAGGGATATATTTTCAGAGCTCTAGGTCTAAATGGTGGAGAAAAAGATGTATTTATAGAGACCAAAAAATGAGTTGGTGTGAAATTCCCGAAATGCCCAGTTCGGGTGAAAGAGGCGACATGCAAGGCGACATGAGTAAGTCACCTTGGAAGTCGCCTAACACACTGTGAGAAAACAAGTTGCCTGAGGCGACATGTAAGGCGACATCCCCAAGTCGCCTATGAAGTCGCCTTACACACTATGGAAAAATCAAGATGTCATAGGCGATATGTAAGGCGACATCCCTAAGTCGCCTATGAAGTCGCCTTACACACTGGAGAAAAAACATGACTAAGGTGACATTGTAGGTGACATGCACAAGTGGCCTTGCATGTCGCCTAACACACTGTGGGAAAAACCTAAGTCTAAGGCGACTTGTCAGGCGACATGCACAAGTGGCCTTGCATGTCGCCTAACCTACTGTGTAGCCCATCAACTCCAAAATGCAAGAAGTGTGTGTGTGTGTGACCATACATGCATGTCAATACAAATGCATAGAATGTGAGTGTGTGCAACTAAAACCTCTTCAAAGAGAATTAAGCATGTGATATACCTTTGAAGTGCTCTTGAGAGAGATGATGTCCTTGAAGCTTGATCACACCCAATGAGGCCTAATTTACCCTTAAAAAATTAATCCCCAATGTGGTTTGTCAACGAAATAAGCCAATCAAAATATGAGAAACTTACAGTCTACATAGGATTGGATTTCTGTAATCATATGTAGACAGTTAGTGATAGGTTGACTGGACTATTTAGTCTCGCCACAAAGGCTAGGACTAAGTAGTCACTGTTGGAAATTGTGTAAGGCCTGAAAGAGAAAATCATTGTAAAAAAGAAATATGGTAAGTAAATGAAATAGATTATCAAGACTTCAAGGCTTGGGATTCGATTCTTTCAGACAATAATTCTCTCATTTTCTGTAAAACGGCGGGTACACAATGAATATGAGAATTTTACCATCAGGATTCAATGAAGCCAAATAATCAAATTGTTGATTTCAAGTTATGTACAACTAGAATTAACCACTTAGAACACTCTGTATAATAATATTGATAATGCCTAAAAGAATAGAAGAAGACTAAGAAAATTGCAGAGAGCTGTATGTTTTTCTTTTTGATCAAAATAAACAAACTATATCAGTATATTTATACTGCCTTTATAAATAGTTGTATCTCTTTATAACAAGTTGTATCACTATACAGTAAAAGTTGTATTTCTTCACAATTAAACATTATGTCTCTTATAAACAGCATCGTTTATCTGCAAATTGTTACAACCTTTTGTTTTAAAATAATTGAAAATTCCAACAATCCTCACCAATTTTCAAAAGATTAAAAAAATATATTAAATTGAACAAATTGAGATCATAAAAATACTAGGCATCATCGTACAAGTCAAGTACATAAATGATAAGTGTATTTTGGACTTGAACTTACACTTAGTACGAATAATTAAAAACATGATCAAGGTGGTGAGTTGAATGTACGTAGAACCAAAAATCCTTAAAGTTTCACTAGAATCATCGCACATACTGACTTTAAGGAGTAGAGTATTCTGGTTGCTCTACAAGTTAATGGCCATGTGCATAAATCCTGATCTCGTGAACGCTCTCGGAACGATTTTGTTTTCTAAGGAAGCGGTATGACTTCCATTTCTCATGAGGTAAATTTACTGAGTAATTCTGCCAGTTACTCTGTTCAATTTATTAAGGACTTAATTAAACCTTTAAGCATGCAGAAAACACCACGAGATTTAGAAATATGCTAATTAAAATTCTCTAGTGTACCATGATCACATATTTGACTTGGTTGTACCACATTGAACTTTGTCTATCCATTTCAAGACATAAGTTGAGTTCCCATCAAACGCGATTGACGTCATTCACAAACCTTAACCCCATTCTTTTAGATGTTGTTAGTACTTGAGTTTTGCGATTGGCATAATTCTATATCAAAATGACATTTGCTTTGTATTGATTAGTTTTTTAGGATTTGTGGATAATAAAGCTTCAAGGAAGATTGAACAACATTCAAGCAAAGTGGTGGCTACAAGAGGTTTTAAGCTAAATGACTTGGCAAAAGGTATATCGAGATATCCTTCCTCTTGCAAGACATATGCATACACATATATTGCATTCATATGTATCCCTACACAAAATTTGATATAACACAATTTACACACTTATACATGTATGCACATGCATTAGACTTAAAATTGACAATTTGCATAAATTGCATGTTCTAGGATTAGTTTTAAAGAAATTGCATACTTGTGTGTTCTTATATTTATTGGTTTGTGTTTCTATGATATTGAACTTGATTTTGAGATTATATTATGCCTCATTGAGTTTCGGTTGTTTCGGTTACTCATTCATTAAATTTCAGGTTCAAAATAGGGAGTTAAGAAACTTTCCGTAATTTTATCTTACATGGTTTTCGTTCTTGTTTTTCAAGTTGAATTCCATATTTTCTGTGAAAGTTGTCTTCATGTCTTTTGTGCATGAGGGAGTCTAGATTTCTAATCCGAAAACGGATTCAAATTCGGAGTTTGGAGGCCAGAGATATGGCCGAAGAAAGCAAGTGTGCGCATGAGGGATGAGAGGTGCCAAACACCTCCTTCCCTTGGAGGCGTGTGGCCTCCACGGTAAGGGAGGGCTGCTGGTCCCATGGATGCCACCCGCCTCCATGGGAATCCTGCTTGGCAGCCTCCCATTGGTTGGTTTTATTCCTCTTGTTTCCCTTCTTTAAATATTTGCTTCCCTCTCACTTTCATTTCAAGAAAGAAAATTCAAAAAACTTGTGCAGTTTTTCTCTCAATATTTTCTCACCTTCCAAACACCTTAACTTTCTCTTTGGAGTCTGTTTTGAGTGATTCAAATTTGAGAATCTTCATCTACCAGTTCTCTATCATATCCACAAGAGTTTGGAGTCATTTGAGTGGTTTTTCTGGTAGGTTCACTCACAAAACGAGACTGCATAGTTTTTGTTCAAGGTATTGATTTCTCTTTTGATTTTGATTTTCAAATATTCAATTACCTTGGGTTTTCTTCTTCTATATATGTATGTTTGATGTGTAGTCATTGATTAGAGTAATAAACTCTAATATAGCTAGTTTGAGCTTTAATTGAATAACATGTTGAGTTATATTTTTACAAATCTATGTTTTCACATGTTTGTGGAGTTGTATTGTGCTAGCTTCAAATCTAGGACTATCTTGTGTGTTTAATGACTTGATTTTGTTGATTGATAGTCTTCTCATATGCTAGGTCTTTTTAATTGAAGATTAATTGAAATAGCATATATGATTGATGATTTAGAGCTTGATTGAATTTAATTGATTATCTTGAGAATTTAAGCTCTATTATTTTACTAGAGATGTACATTTGATTTTATCAAATTAATTCTAGCATTTTATGTGATGGAACATAATCTAGACTTTTATGTGTGTTAGGTGTTTCACATACTCTAGGTTGTTTGTTCATGTTATAAGTTCTAGATATAATTGATTTGTGCTTTTGATGACAAATATCTAGTTTTTCATGTTTTGTGTCTAATCCATACATTTCATATGTACATGCATTATTGAGGGTGATTGCATTGTTTTTTAGGATTATAAACTAGAAAACGCATGACATGTGCTTAATTGTTGATTTCTAGTTTCCATAGGATATATTGATCATATATACTATGTTGTGTATGTTTGCACCATATGCATTCACTTAGATCACATGCCTTGTGAAAAGGTTGGAAGTCTCATGTCTTAGAGTGAATCTTTGACTTGAGCATTGGAAGTCACATTTGGAGAGTGAATCTTCAAGTTGTGCATTGGAAGTCTCATGTCTTATAGTGAATCTTTGACTTGAGCATTGGAAGTCACATTTGGAGAGTGAATCTTCAAGTTGTGCATTGTAAGTCACATTCCTTAGAGTGATTCTTTGGATTGTGCATTGGAAGTCATATATCTTAGAGTGAATCTTGATTTGTGCATGAAAGTCACATTTGGAGAGTGAATCTTCAATTTGTGCAAGGTGGCATCACTTTCGTTGTGTAGGGTTGAATGGTAGGTTTCTAGGTGAAGTGGTCACTTGAGAGATTGTGTCTTTTTATCTTACTAGTGAATTTGTTTGCTGGTGGTTATGGAATCAACCCGTAGATGTTTCCTCTTTGGAGGTTTTGCCACGTGTTAATGGAAAAACCCACTCGGGGAGTGAAATTTTGGTTAGCACCCTCGCCCACTACCTGTAGCAGTTGCGGGATAGGTACCTTCGGTACCGGGGTCCCTTTCTATAATCAAAGTCAAGAAATAATATGATGGATAAGAAACAAAAAGGACCGGGAGATATAGAAGGACACTGTTTTATTAAATAACACTATAACAAAGATACAAAGCATACACTCTTCTCTCATTTCTCACTCTTTTACACAGGGTGGTGGTGGAGAAAGCGTTTATGTCAATAAGTGGATATATTCTTCCAATGATCGTTAATGGACTTTCACTGGCTTCGGAGAATTTCAGAGGAAATTCTACCTGAAATAAATCTCTTCGTCTTAGGCAATAAAAAACACTCTAATCTTCAGTCCCTTTTTCTTTGCCCTTCAAAATCGTATATATAGTTCTCCTAAGAATCCCCTCAAAATGTGGTCATATTAATGAGGATTATTGAGAGTCCTATTTTAGGCGTTGACATGCACTGTGTGGGGCTGAAGGCGCGGGATATGATCCCGTTAATCACTGTCAAATTCAAGCTCTGATTTGGTTGACCATTTGGTCTCGTTAATGGCGCTTTATTTTGGCGATGGAGTCAACTTTCCTTCTTCATGGAGCTTGGAGGGAAATTCTGATTCTGAATTTTGGCGGAATGTGGTGCAGGTACATCATTTTGATCCCACTGGTATGGAGCTTGTTTTGCGTCTTGCTGGAATGGTGCTTATGTCTTCAGGATTATCTTCGTATTGCTTGACAGGTGAGGTACTTGCCTTGGAGGGGCTCCGAATAGACGCATTAGGTACCAGGTGGAAATCGAGGCAGTACCAAGGCGGGTATGGAGGTACCATGTGCCCTGATTGATGTTGAGGTGCTTGCGGGGTGCTAGGCGTACAGGTTATCATCGTACTGGTCTTAAGTCGGTATTATGAAGCTTCAGTAGGGTGAGGTACATGCCTTCGTTAGGTCGCAGAGCTGATGTCCTATCTAGATAGATAGGTAGTCGACGTCCCGGCCTTGTCAAGTATCAGCTCCATCTAGGCAGTGGTACCGATCTCGCTGGAATATCTGGATGAATCTTCTTAGGTAGGTCCTTGTTGAAAAATTCTCCTTTGGTCCCTTGCTAGAAAACCTTATTAACAGAAGTCACCCCTGACTTGAACACCGGTATCAGGTCGGGGTTGGAGTCAGGATAGATAGCACTTGGAGAATTTTTTCGCAACCGTCTTGTAGGAGGGAATTTTCTCTTTGCACGCTGATTTAAATGAGTCTTCCAGTGGCTGACCAAGGTAGGCCAAATTCAAAAAAGGAAAATTTTTAGGGGGCGCACGTTTCTCGAAACTGTTCCCTCCATGTCTCCGATTATCCCATGACATTGATTACCTTCTCTGCTCGTTACAAGTAACTATCTCTATAAAAACTCGGCTTCTTCACATTATGTTCACTTAGGCAAACTTTCCCGAACAAGAGTTTCAAGAAAAACCTAGCTTCAATCTTCAAACTTCCCCTTTTTTGAGAAACTAAACTTTGAGCCTGTCATCATGTCTTCACCTGGTGGCGATATTATCGAACAATTGTTCGACGGCAATGTAGTGGCCACAGGAGCCTCGCCCCTAGAAAAAGGGCATGCGTCGATAGCGACAGCGGGGATAAAATTCCCTGACAGCGGGGATAAAATTCCCTTTCAACGTCGGCGTTCCAATCGGAACGTTGCTATCGGGACGGGCTTTTTGAACAATCCTGATGCTCCGGTTGATGTCGATCGGGAGTCGAGTGGAGATTCTGAAGCTGCCATCAAGGTAGGGAGAGACCGGGCCAGCGAAGTCGTAGACACCGTGGGGAGGATACTCGCCCTTCCTTACTAGTACAGATGCATTCCCGACTCGACTAGCTCCTTGGATACTATGGGGCACTTGCGAAGGGATTTTAAGATCCCTAAGGATATCTCGATTGTCATTCCCCCACATGGGCATGATGTGTATACTCTCAATCTTGGTGAACTCCCGATTCATACGGCGGCCTTCGACAGCGGAGTTAGGCTACCTCTCCACCCTACCTTGCGTAGGGCGCTGTATGCCTTGCAGCTCGCTCCTCTTCAGCTGACACCAGGGTTTTGGAGGCACCTGGTGGGGTTCTTGGTATTATGGAGAGAACAGTGTGAGAGAGACAACATCGACCAGGAACCGGGACCGGACGAGCTCGAATATGTGTTCCAGATTGCTGCCAATGCCTAGGGTCCAAAGGGGGAGTTCTATGCTCGGGCAAAGAACAACTTGAAATTTGTGGTACTGGGGGCCACGAAGAAAGATACCTCCTGGAGGGAGGAATGGGTCATCCTCAAGGGTGAATGGGGCAGCTCGGTTCATATTGGAGGAACTGAATTCCTGGTTCCTACTTGTTTTAGTTGGAAACCCACGTTGGAGAAGGGTAAGCTCTCCGCTAAATCAGGGAAGATTTTGAAGGCCATCATGCTCGGAATTATATCAACATGGAATATCCTATCATGGTGGCCTTTGAAGCAAAGAGGGTAGATCACTACATCCTCATTTTAGGTGCTCTCCCAGGTAATGGAATCTCTGACTTTGCTTCTACTATACTGCTTCATTGATTCTATAGATATTGACTCTAGCTACCTTTGCAGTTTCGGCAGTATCTCCATCGGTTCCTGAGGTGAAGCTCAACCAAGCTGGTGGTATCGTTGATTCCCCTCCAACTTCCCCTGTCAGGCTTGCAACTAGTTTTGGTCTTGATACAAGGGTTGGCATATCTGCTAGATCTGGTAAGACCCCGGTCGGGGTATCCAAATCACAGGCTCCCTCTCCTCCAATCTCGGCTAAGTCGCTGGAGGCTTTTACAGCTAGAGTGGGGAGGTACATAGGTACTTCTCGTCGGGTGCAGGATATGTCACCCATCGAGCCAGTTAATGTTGTAGTTGTTACTGATGGCAGCCAGGATGAAGTCTTGGCCCACTTTGTTGCATCCTGCCCATGCGGGAGCTTGGATGTCATGACGGCTGACTGGACCTTTTCTTGTGTCGTTTTAAAGATCAATCCATCAACAATAATGTAAAAACCTCACTAAGCCTAAATTGGTTTGGAAAACACAAGTATGGTGGCAAGTGGGGTATCGTCCACAGGGAGCGGAGCTAGCTAAGATTAGTTATTGCTAAAGTAATGTTAATGTATATATATAATAAACGAAATATAAAATGATGAAGATGTAGATGGTGTAAATAGCCAAAATTGGCTAGGGTCCAAAGGGAAATTTTCCACCCTCTAAACCTGGCTCCATGCCCGAGGTCATCTACCAGGAGACTATGTTACCCGAAGCCGAGCTACGATATCGCCCTACAAAAATAAGTGCGGGCTCCTGAAACACCCGGAGTAGAGCCCGACTCGGTTAGATCGAGCCCGCATCACCGAGCCTGAAACCAGGTAATCCCCCCGAAGTCAGGATTACCTCGCAACCTCTCCAGAAGCTTGCCTATACCTCACTGAAATAGTGGGGTGTTCATAGGAGGCCGCACCTATCTCTTAAAGATCAAGGGAGATCAGACCTAGCTCCTGGCTAGACTAAACTACTGAATATCGGGGCTAAGACACTGATCGACCTCACTATCTGATGTACCTCACCATAATATACACCATATTCAACGACCCCTATGAGGGATCATGCTAACAAAACCTGAAGATACACTGGATCATATCTTAAAACGTTACATACGTACAGAACAAGTAATAGAGTCCAAGTAGGAAACAAATTGATCTCCACCAAGATATTCTTTAACGCAAGGTCAATGACATTTAAATATAAAATCCCGTCCGATAAGGAGGGAAGGGATTGAGAAAATCAAGGGGAGAATTAGTTAGTTTAACCTATGAAGACAATGTATAAAAGAAGGACTTCGGCCTTCAGAAAGAGGAGACTACTTTTCGACAGGCATACGACAAGTACCCGACTACACCCTAGAGAAAATTAAGAGCAATTTGAGAGAGATTTGTATATCATACACTATTAATAAAAAAAGTATTTTTTTGATTCTTTTTGGTGGATAATAGTACCAATATTCCTTGTCATTTTACTAGGCACTGTCACACATACGTTCAACCTTGGCCACCACCTACGTGGTAGTGGTCTCGATGGTGTTAACTGAGATTTCTCGCCCTGAGCAAAATTTCTGTTAACACATGGTGAATTATCCTATTAGTAATACTAAAATAAGTATGCAAACTAGATGAAGGGGAAATGGGATGAAGGATATATGTAGATGATGGAAACTAAGGAGTTAATGGATACGAAAGTGAATACTGGACAATGCAACAAACTTGTCATTAGGCATGTCTTATTCAAAGGTAACCGACCTAGGATGTATAGAGTCGGTTATTTATCCCTAGAAAGTGGCCCACCTAGGATGTATAGTGAGGACAACCTATTTGGGATTAATCCGTCGTAAACCACCAACCTAGGATGTATAGTGTTGGTTGTTCATCGGATTCTGGAAATGAAGCTCGTCTACCTATCAATGACTCAACTGATTAAACGTAGTCAACCTAGGGTGTATAGTGATGACTTCTAAGCCCCTTACGGGCTCCGACCTAGGATGTATAGTGCCGAAAACTCTATCGAGGTTAGATTAAGACCGCGGTTTAAGAGTCGAAATTCATGACGTTCCGTCCATTCATTAGAGCAATAAACAACTAAATAGGATGTATATCTAGATGCAATACTCAAACTTAATCCAAAGAGATCTTGCTAAGAGGATATATCTAAACAATAAATCAATGATAACCATTCATAGCAAGAATAGAACAATGAAAGATAGACATGAATATCAATATAACATCAAGTTTATATACAAGCCCAATATCCAACTAACTACTCCATCAACCCCTTAGAGGGGATTTAGCTACTCATTACAACTAGAAAAATAAGAGAAAGGAAAGAGAAAGAACCCTTGGAGATCATCTCCTTCCTTGAAGTTGCTTCAATCTCCTACCTTCCTTGAAGTTGAGTAGAGAATGTAAGTATGAGAGAGAGAGAGAGATTCTAGATATAAACCTATGAAAAACGAGTTCAAAGGCTGGATAAAACATTTCCATCCTTTTCTATTTATACAACATACAAAAATAGGTCACTTAAACTTTAAAAATCAATCTGGCACGCGTGGAGTGCGGGTGGAGTGTGGGTGAATTACTCGCACTGTACCCGCACTGTATGGGTTGTCTTCATCTTCAGTTCTTGGATCTGGGAAATAGTGCTGGTGGAGTGTGGTTGGATTACCCACACTTGACTTGCACTTGACCCGCACTTGATTCGCACTTGATTTGCACTTTACTGTCAGGTGCAAAATCCACCCACTCCTCAGTCTTGAGCAATAGTGTGGGTGGAGTGCGGTTGGATGACCCGCACTATACCTGCACTCTAATGTCAGGTGCAAATCCACTATTCTGTCTTGAGCAACAGTGCGGTTGAATGACCCGTACTGTACCCGCACTTTAACGTCAGGTTCAACTCAGCTTCTCTGGTTTGGCAATATTGTGGGTGGAGTGATGTTGGGTGACCAGCACTAGACCCGTACTTTAACTCTTCTCGTGTATCAGGTCCCGGCTATGAGCATGAGTGTGGTTGCGACCCGCACTTGACCAGCACTTGACCCGCACTGTAGAGTTGCTTAGGATCATTTGTCTTTCCTTTTGCCCATTTTCTACCGGAATCACCACAACATGCTTCCAAACCCATCTTTGTACCATTTCCTACAATTACGTACATAACAACCCATTAGAGATACCAAAACGCACGAAAATAGAACACAAGATAAGGGCTTGAGGGCCTAAATAAACTACATATTTGGCACGATCAACGGCCATGCCCACTGAACTTCTAATTAGAAGGGGATCTGCTCTTCTGGCTGAGGTAAGCTGTCCCATTTTGGTCTTCTATCCAGGTTAAGTATTGGAGATATCCTGACTAATGCCTTGTTCTTGGCAGGCATTTAAGTTTAATGTGGTACTGAGTTAGCAGGTTGGCTCCCTCTTGGAGCAAGTTAGAGGTGCTACTACCGAGCTGGAGAGGTCCAGGGAGGAGCTTGTTAAGGTTGTTAGAGGAGTGGAAGCTTTGAACCAATCTCTGGATAATGCTAAGAAAAAGGCGGATGAGGCGAAAGCTGACAGGGAGCGGATGCAGCATGCCTTGGATACTGAAATACTTAGGTCCCTTCGTCGCAAGGAGGAGAGGGAGATTGCGAAGGATAGAGTAGTGAAGCTGGATAAGGAGATTCAGTCCCTTCGTGATAGCGTGGCCAACCTCGATTCACAAGTAGACACTGCCTTTAGGGATGGCTACCTTTTTGTTGGCTACCATGTGGCTTTAGCCTTCCCCCCTCCATTTGACCTAAGCGTTATCGCGGGGTGGAACCGAGAGGAAATTATGGCGAAGGCTGCTGAATTGGCTAGGGCAATGCCCTCTGATGTGGCTGGACCTTCCCAGGTTGCTGGAGCCAGTGAAGTGGCAGGAAGTGAAAACCAGAGTTCTATCTCCCTTCCTCCATCAAGTAATTTTGAAGCAGATCCCAATTTGAAGGCTCCTGAAGCTGGAGTGACTCAAGCCGAAGGAGGGGTTTCTGCCCCTTCTGCTTCTCCGTCAGAGTTCATCAAGGAGGTAGGGGATCAGCTGGCTACTGATGATGGAGAATCTGCCCTGCCTATCTCATCTTCTGACCCTACCCAGGTAAATGAGGGTCATGCTGCTTCGACCAAGGAAGTTGGAGGAAATTCTGACCAAGCAGTAGTAAGGGAACTTCGGGGTGATCTGTCTCAGATGGAGCTTCTGATTACGGTGGATACCCAGGAAGCAGGCGGGGTTCCATCTGGTGCAGCAGAGGGGGAAGCTCTAACTGGCGGAGATGGAGAGAAGAGGGCCAATCAGGAGTAGGAGGATGCATGATCTAGTTTGATCCCTTACCCAGTTATACTTAGTCAACCTTATCTTCTTGTAGCCCGTGATTGGGGGATAGGCTCCCCAATTTTAGTAATGAGAATTTTTTTATTCTTCCTTAGCTTCATACACGTGTAGTTTATTAAACTCTTGGTTTAACCTCGCCTTAATCTGAAGTAGGGTCCCCAATGTAATTTTGATTCCATAAATACTTGTCCTTGGATGAATCCTGGTACCTAGGTGTAGATTCAGCGATCTACCCTCTATTGGGCCCAATTTAGTGTAGTTGATAACGTGATTGGTTCGGGAGGGGTACTAAGCCATCAACCGGATATGGATCGTGGTACCTGGTAATCGAGATTGCCACGGTCCATGCTATCTTCGTGGTTACCCTGATCAAAAACCTTCTATTTTTTTAGGAATTCCTGCGTAGGAATTATTGGTTTGATTTCTATTTTCAACTACTCTTCCAAGTGTCAGTTCAGGACAGGTTCGATTGTCCCAAGCATTAAGCTTCGGGGGGCACATTTTGCGAAGCTGTCATTTCCCATAAATCGAATGTTGTGTCCCATTAATGACCTTATCCTCTCGCTCCCGATACTCGATATCTCCTTCTATAAATACCCCTTATCTGTTCGACAGGTCTTCAGACAATCTCTTTTCTCTTTTAGTGGGCAAACCTCAGTAGGTTGATCAATGATCGTCGTATCAGTCAACGCTGTTGGAGGAGGAAGAGATGTAAGTTCTATGATTGGTAGGATGTTGGTATTATGGATAGGACGGTGCGAGATGGACTTAACTACCAGGGAATCATAACTGATTGTGATTTCTTAGATCAAGAGGAATGGCGGATCACGGTGCTGCACCCTTACCAATGGTGTAGACATTACCTAGGCAAGCCCCAGCTTTGTATCCAGTTGCATCTTGAATATGGAGGGCTTCAAGATCGCCCCCCGATGTTCAATGACTCCAACATGGCCTCTGTTCCTACCTTCGGGGTTATGGCAGGATCGTCGACATCTGCCATGGTTGAAAAGAACGTCGCTAGGTAGGAGGATGGAGAAAGTAGGCAAGGAGCTGGAGAGGAGATCGATATTTTTGAATCTCCGGTTTACTTTTTGTAATTTTCTTTCTTGTTTCTTAAATATAACTTGAAGTAATGGCTGGGTTCCTTGATTTGATCAGCGGAGATACCCTTGTTTCTTTCTTGTATGTATCCTGAAATAAAGGCTGGGTTCCCTGATTTGATCAATGAAGGAAAACCCATTTCCCACTATATCTGTTGACTGAATCATGCCGCACGCTTCTGATGGTAGCATAAACTCGAGCGATAGTCCCCAGCATAAACCTGACTTAATCGATACTTGGTAACGCAAGGAATCTGATAAACAAAAAGTAAAGGAAATGCGGGTGATCGGTACCATGGTACCTAGCCAAAGAATCTCTGGACCCTTTCCCCGAGACTCAATGTTATCCGTGATCGTTGCATGCAAGAAAGTCAAGGTATTATGCATCCCGTATCGAGGAACCTTGGTAGCCTGGCAGAAATTTAATCGAAAGAAGTCTGGGTGCTGGAGATCCTCATTCTTTTGAGGATCCTGGTACTTTAGCTGAAAAATCTATAAAATCCAGGTACCTCGCACTCCAGTTCTAGGAATCTTGGTTCCTTGATGATGGTGAACGTACCGGCGAATAATCTTGCAGTCTAGGTACCTTGCATTCCTATTTTAGGAATCTTGGTACCATGGCGAATATTATGGCAAAACTAGATACCTTGCACTCCCGTTCTAAGAATATTGGTATCGTAGCGAATGAGATGGAGAATGTGTTGGCAACAAGATCCTGGTAGGCGACTAAGGCCAAGTTAGAACCAGGTCTCTCTTAGCAGGGGGTAGTACCCGGCCAAGGCCTTTATCTGGCAGGCGACTATGCCCTTACTAACCAGACTCTTCCTAGCGGGGGGTGGCACCAAGCCAAGGCAGCAAGAAGGCCATACGGTCCTTTCTGGTCTTGAGGTGATCATTGGCAAAAATAAGGTGATCATACTGGCAATAAGATCTTGGTAGGCGACTAAGGCCACTTTAGCACCAAATATTCTTAGCGGGGGGTGGTGCCCGGCCAAGGCCTTGATCTGGCTGGCAACTATGCACTTATTATCCAGACCCTTCTCATCGAGGGGTGATACCTGGCGGAGGTCTGATCCGTCAGACAACTATGCTCTTACATACCAGATTCTTCCTAGTGGGGGGGGGGGGGGGGGGGGGGGGGTGGTGCCCGACCGAGGTCTGATCCATCGGGCAACTATGCTCTTACATACCGGATTCTTCCTAGCGGGGGGTAGTGCCCGGCCAGGGCATTAGGAATGCCATGCTGCTTATCCTGGTCTCGAGGAGATCCTCCTGGAGGGATTAATCCGGTCCGGGGCATTAGAAGTGTTGTGTAGCTCTTCTTATTTTAAGGCGATCCTCCTGGAGGGTTTTATCCGGTCCAAGGCATCAAGAGTGCTATGTAGCTCTCCTGGTCTTAAGGCGGTGATCATGGCGGATTCAATTGGAGACATAAAGCAGATAGATGTAGATAAATGCAGACAAAATTAGATGGAGCAAGATTCCTTCTTTATTGATGATAAAAAAAAGAGAATACAAGCACTCACGACTACTAACATCTTCTAACATTAGTTTCGGGATGATCCCGGCTGATTTCCACTGCATGACTTATTGGTAAAACCTCTTGAGGTGATCATCATTCCAAGTGTGGTCTACAGGGTATCCATTCATGTCGTCCAACTTGTAGGCCCCACCTTGGATCACCATTCTGATTAGGTAGGGGCCTTCCCAATTAGGTGACAGTACTCCGTCCAACCTCTTCCGGGTATTCTGAGTAACCTTTCTGAGAACCAAATCCCTTTCTTTGAAGCTTCGAGCTCTTACTCTCCTGTTGAAGTAATGAGCAATCCGGTTCTGGTAAATTGCTACCCTTTCTGCAATCCTGTCTTGTTTCTCCTCTAGGAGGTCCAGGTTGGCCTCAACTTGTCTTCATTCCCATTGGGGTCGAAATGCTGAACCCGAAAAGAAGTGAGCTTATGCTCTATAGGAAGGACAGCTTCTACCCTGAAAGCTAGTGAGTATGGGGTCTTTCCAGTAGCAGTCCTTTTGGTGGTCCGGTAAGCCCATAGCAAGTCCAGGAGTTAATCAGCCCATCTCCCTTTCTTCTGTTGAAGTTTCTTCTTCATGAGCTTCTTGATAATTTTATTTGTGGCCTCTACCGTGCCATTAGTCTGAGGGTGTGCTACAGATGCGAAGTGAAGTTCAATCCCCAGACTCTCACAGAATTCCCTGAATCTGGCATTATCAAACTGCTTACCCAGATCTGTGATGATGACCATCTGGGTACCAAACCGGCAAACCATATTTTTCTTGATGAATTCTGTTGTATTTGCTTCAGTAATTCTGGAGAGAGGTTCTGCTTCCACCCATCTGGTGAAGTAATTAATAGCCACAATCGTATGCTTCTACTGACCTGGTGCGGTTGGAAGAGGTCCAATTAGATTTACTCCTCAGAAGGCAAACGGATATGGCGAGCTATTGGTAGATAATCGTTCTAGAGGTAGGTGATGCAGGTTGGCCGTTTTCTGACATGGTTCACAAGACTGTATGAACTGCCTTGCATCATGGTGCAAGGTTGGCTAGAAATATCCCATGCGTAGCACCTGGTAAGCCAGTGCTTCTCCCCCGACATGATTTCCACAGTCTCCCGAATGCATTTCTCTCAGAACCCAATTAGCATCATCGGGATGTAGGCATCTAAGCAAGGGGAGTGACCTACCTCTACAGTAAAGGTGCCCCCTTACCAAGCAGTATCGAACCGAGGTTCTCTTGCTCTTGCTAGCTTGATCAGGGTTTTCAGGGAGCTTTCCTGACTGAAGATAATCCACGATGGGATCCATCCAGCATGGAAGTCGTTCCACGGGGTTGACTTCCTTGCCTTCAGCTATGCTTGATGTAGTGATTATCTGGAGCGGTACTTTTTTCGGCAGTGCTTGTCCTCCACTTGCAGCTATCTTGGCTAGGACGTCAGCTCGATGATTCTCCTGCCTAGGTATCTTCTCAATCCTGAAACCTTTGAAATGGGGTAACAGCTCCTGGACCTTTTCGAGGTAGGTTGCCATGTTATCCCCTTTGGCCTGGTATATACCTGTTATTTGATTAACTACCAGCTGCGAGTCATATTTGGCATTAAGGTAATCAGCCTCTAGCTCTACTGCTGTTCTCATTCCTACTAAGAAGGCTTTATATTCAGCCTCATTGTTGGTGGTGCTAAACTCGAATCTGAAACAGTGACAGCACTTGACTTTTCCTGGGTTGGTTAGAATGATCCCACCTCTGCTTCCTGCTTGATTGGATGCCCCATCGGTATATAAGATCTAGATTTCTCGATTGGTAGGCCAATCCGTAGGCTCTTGCTTCTTCTGAGGAGCTTGATTCAGGCTCGGGGTAGCACCCTGATAGGGGATTGCACTGAATTCTACTACGAAATCCACCAAAGCCTGGGCTTTGATGGTAGTCCTGGTTTTATACTTAATGTCGAACTAGGTGAGCTCGAGGGCCCACATCACAAGTCTTACCGATACATCCGGCCTTTAAAGAAATTGACGCAGAGGTTGATCAGTGACTACCACGATTGTGTGAGCAAGGAAATAAAGGTGGAGCTTCCTAGCAGCAACTACCAATGCGAATGCGAGCTTCTCCAGGAGAATGTAGTTCTTTTCTGATTTGTTTAGGGTGCGCCTTACATAGTAGACAGGGCGCTGGACCCCATCTCCGCATTCTTTTACTAATGCTCCGCTGACAGCGGTTTCAGATACTACCAGGTATAACTGTAATTCTTCTCCTGGTACCTGGCTAGCTAACAGGGGTGGGCTAGCGAGGTACCTCTTCAATGATTGAAAAGCTAGCTCGCTGTCCTGGTCCCATTTCATGTTCTTTCCTTGTTTGATTGCCTTGAAGAACGGGATACACTTGTCAGTGGATCGTGATATGAAGCAGTTTAGGGCTGCAATTCGTCCAGTCAAACTTTGCACTTGTTTGAGTGAGGTGGGAGACTTAAGATCTAGGATGGCTTTGATCTTCTCGGGATTAGCTTCAATCCCTCTCTCATGGACCATGAACCCGAGAAATTTCTCGGCTGTAACTTCGAAGGCACATTTAGCAGGATTCAACTGCATCTGATTTTTTCTAACTAACTGGAAAGTCTCGAGGAGGTGGTCCTGGTGATGTTCAGCTACCTGAGACTTCGAGATCATATCATAGATGTATACCTCCATTGACTTTCCTATCAGTCCCCTGAATAAATAGTTGACTAGGCGCTGGTAGGTAGTCCCATCGTTTTTGAGCCCGAAGGGCATGACCTTGTAGCAGTACAAGCCTTGCCTGGTTATAAAACTGGTTTTATCCTGGTCAGCTGGGTGCATCATAATCTGGTTGTATCCTGAGAAGGCCTCCATAAAGCTTAGAAGCTTGTTACCCGCGGTTGAATCTACCAATTGATCGATTTTTGGTAGCGGGAAGCTGTCTTTCGGGCAAGCGCGGTTGAGATCTGTGTAGTCAACGCACATGCGCCACTTCCCGTTTGCTTTGGTCACCATGACTACATTGGCAATCCACTCGGGGTACCGAGACTCCTTGATGAATTCTGCTTTAGTAGTTTGTTCACCTCTTCTTGTACCGCAACATTTCTTGCTTGGTTGAAATGTCTTCTCTTCTGTTTGACTGGCTTGAAGGTGGGATCTACAGCTAACCTGTGAGCTGGCTAAGGTAACAGGTATCCCCGGCATCTCCTCATGACTCCATGCAAAGAAGTCATTATATTCTTGTAAGAGCTTTATCAGATCCTTATTTACCTCTGCCTTCAATGTTGAACCTATCCTGACTACCTTGGAAAGATCGACCTTCCTGATAGGTATCTCTTCTAACTCTTCTGTAGGATGGCCACTAGCCCATCCCTTCTTTTCCTCCTCCCTGATCTCTATATCTGGGAGTTCTGGCATGGATCCCTTTCCAACTGAGTTCGTTTTGCCTTTAAAATCTTCCTCCGAGAACTGTTGACCTTGATTAATGGTTATCTGCACGCACTGCTTGGCCAATGCTGCTAGGTTGGTAGATACTGTATAGCACTTGCGTGCAGCCTGCTGATCCCCTCGTACTTCACCCACCTTGTCTCCAACTGGGAATTTTAGGACGTTATAGTATATTGACAGGACCCCTTTAAGGGCAGATAGGTAAGGTCTTCCTAGGATGGCCTTATAGGTGGACGGGGTGTCTACTACAACGAAGTCTGTCATTAGGTTCTGCTCGAGTGGCGCTATTCCTACTATCAGTGATAGGATCATAGATCCGGTGGGAATCAACGAGTCTCCTGTGAACCCGTATAATGGGGTAGTACAACTGTTGTAACAAGGTCTATTTAGGTTGAATTGCTCCAAAGCACTCTTGAAGAGAATATCAACGCTGCTACCTGTGTCAATCAAGACGAGATAGACCAAGTTGTTGGCTATTTGCATAGTGATGACCATGGGATCATCATGGGGCTGCACGGTGTTGAATACGTCATTTTCTGTGAAGATGATCTGTACAGCTGGAGGAGACCGAGGTGATCCTCTAGTAACCTTGAAAACATTCTGGCCCGCTTCTACTCTGGGAACTTTCCTGGCGTGGTTCTTTTGAGCATTGTTGGAGGTTCCTGCCAAGGTAAGACCCCCACTGATGGTGTTGACAATGTGGATCTGCTCCATCAGATCCTTCCATTTTGCTTTCCTTCCTTCTTCATACGCTTTAATATCTGCCTGTACCTCCTTCCCGGTGCATATGTTATCGCGTACTTGTTGGAGGAATCCCTCCAAGCAACCTCCCCTAACTAGGGCTTCAATCTGGTTCTGCAGACTATAGCATTTTGAGGTATTATGACCTACATCCTCATGGAAGTCACAATACTTGTAGATGTTCCGCTGATTGACTGGTACTTTTATTGGACCCAGCTTCATGAGCAGTCCCTTATCACGGATGGCGAGGTAAATAGTCTCACGAGATGCGTTCAAGGGGGTGTAGTGGGAGTACCCCATTTCCTCTCTATCTATCCTTGCTACCTCCTTGGGTAGAGGTGTAGCTTTGGGCGGAGTCCGCCTAACTGGGTGCCGGTTCTGTGGAGGCTGATAAGGTGGCGACCGATATGTAGATTTGTTGGGAGGTTTGTTCTGATTTTTTTGAACTGGTGCAGGCTTGGGGGCCTCCTTCTTTTGGCGCTTGGCAGTTCTCATATCATCGTGCTCCATCTTAACTCGGAGCTGTTCATCTATTTCAACCTACTCTAGAGCTCTATCGTAGGCCTCATGGTAAGTCTCTGAGGGATGCTTGGCGAAGGATCTGAACAGCCTATCTGCCCAAAGATTTCTTCTGAAGTTGGCCAAGGTTTCCTTCTCCGTGAAAACCCCCATCTGGATTACTTCTTTGTGGAATCTCTCCACGTAGGCTCTGAGCGATTCACCCCGCTCCTGGATCACATATTGGAGGTGAATGGGATCCTTGGGGCGAGGTTTGATGCCCTGAAACTGGGCATAGAAGTCAGTAGTCAATTTGGTGAATGAGTCAACGCTCCCCGTTGGTAGCTTCCTGAACCATGTCTTGGCATAGTCCGTTAGCGTGGTTGGGAACATTCTGTACATGGAGGCCTTGGTAGCATTATGAACTTCCATCTGGTGAACAAAACTTTCTAGATGGCTTAGGGGATCCTCAGTTCTAGAATATTTATCGATTGGCATCTTGAATTTGGGAGGTAGTTTTGCCTCCTTGATCCTCCTAGAGAAGGGAGCATTTATCTCTCCCAAAGGGTCTTTCCAGTTTTCCCGGTGCTTGCCCTTCTTCAACTCTTGGATTTCCTTTTCCATTCTGGCAACCTGGTCCCAGAGATGTTTGTTGCCATCATTTCCAGATTCCACTTCAGAATCTCTGTCGTCAAGCCCTTCTTATGTCGCAGAAGCTTCATCATGATTCTCTCTTTGGGGAGGGTCTTCTCCGACGCCCCTGTTGCTATCTCCTGCCATTGAACGAGGGCGTCCCCTAGTCGCTTCCTGTTGAGGCTGTCTAGAAAAAGGTTCTGGTTGGACCAGGTGGTGGTGCTCTTTCGGCGGGAGATCGATGGCGGATCTTGCTCTCCGGGGTTGATAACCTGTAGGTTGCCTTGAAACCGGGGGCATGGACCTAAGCCTGTTATGGACTGATGGGACTGGGGGCATGGGCCCGAGCCTATCATGAACCGGTATAGGAGGTAGTGGTCCCAACCTGTCGAAGGGAGGTACCTTGGTACCTTACCGATTGGCATCTCCTCGGGGATTTGGATCCGCGGGCTGATTGGTACTACCTTCAGTGACCATTTGGAGGTGAATACTCTCTATAAAGGCCGCGACCTGCTGGTCTAGATTGGTAGGTCCAACTGCCTAGATAGTAGGTACCTGATGGGTAAACCCATGCGGTAGTTGATGGCTTCAAGGCGGGTTTGTGACCCTTTACCCCCTTCTTCGGCTTCTAACCCTTTCGGGTTGAAGCCTTTGACTGGTGTCCCCATGGATCAGGATGATCCTGAGAGGATCGGAGCTTCATTTTGATGGTATAGCAAGAAAACGAGGCACACTAGCTTTCTTTGAGGGTGTGGTGTTTCCCACAGACGGCGCCAAAAAGTTTTAAAGGAAAAATCCACTCAGGGAGTGAAATTTCGGTTAGCACCCTGGCCCATTATTGGTAGCAGTAATGGGATAGGTACCTTCGGTACCGGGGTCCCTTTCTATAATCGAAGGCAAGAAATAATATGATGGATAAGAAACAAAAAGGACCGGGAGATATAGAAGGACACTGTTTTATTAAATAACACTATAAAAAAGTTACAAAGCATACACTCTTCTCTCGTTTCTCACTCTTTTACACAGGGTGGTGGTGGAGAAAGCGTTTATGTCGATAAGTGGATATATTCATCCAATGATCGTTAATGGACTTTTACTAGCTTCGGAGAATTTCAGAGTAAATTCTACAGGAAATAAATCTCTTTGTCTTAGGCGATAAAAAACACTCCAATGTTCAGCCCCCTTTTCCTTGCCCTTCAAAACCGTATATATAGTTATCCCAAGAATCCCCTCAAAATCTGGTCATATTAATGAAGATTATTGAGAGTCCTTTTTTAGGCGTTGACAGGCATTGTGTGGGGCTGAAGGCGTGGGATATGATCCCGTTAATCACTGTCAAATTCAAGTTCTGATTTGGTTGACCATTTGGTCTCATTAATGGCGCTTTATTTTGGCGATTGAGTCAACTTTCCTTCTTCGTGGAGCTTGGAGGGAAATTCTGACTCTGAATTTTGGAGGAATGTGGTACAGGTATATCATTTTGATCCCACTGGTATGGAGCTTGTTTTGCATCTTGCTGGAATGGTGCTATGTCTTCACGATCATCTTCGTATTGCTTGGTAGGTGAGGTACTTGCCTTGGAGGAGGTGAGGTACTTGCCTTGGAGGTGCCCCAAATAGACGCACTAGGTACTAAGTGGAAATTGAGGCAGTACCAAGGCGGGTATCGAGGTACTAGGTGCCCTGATTGATGTCGAGGTGCTTGCGGGGTGCTGGGCGTGCAAGTTATCGTCGTACTGGTCTTAAGTTGGTATTAGGAGCTCCAGTAGGGCGAGGAACATGCCTTCGTTAGCTCGCGGAGCTGACTACCTATCTATCTGGATAAGTAGTCGAGGTCCCGGCCTTGTCAAGCATCAGCTCAATCTAGGTAGTGGTACCGATCTCGCTAGTTACCTGGAATATCTGGATGAATCTTCCTAGGTAGGTCCTTGTTGAAAACTTCTCCTTTGGTCCCTTGCTAGAAAACCCTGTTAACACCACGTAAAAATCACGTGTCTTATTTTCTCTATCCTTATCTCTTTATATTTGTGTATGTGTTATTATATATCTTAGTGGATATCTTTGTGGATATCTTTGTAAGTGATAATCATATTATATCATTTTTGTATGTGCTGGAACTTTATGTATTTCCAACAGGGACCTACCCAGGAAGACTCATCCAGATACTCCAGGAAGCCAGCAAGATCGATACCACCACCTAGATGGGACCGATATCCAACGAGGTTGGAACCTTGACTATATGTCTATCTAGATAGGACATCGGCTCCGAAAGCTTGTACCTCGCCCTACTGAAGCTCCTGATACCAGCTCGAGACCAGTACGATGATAACTTGCATCCCGCAAGGATCTCGACATCAATCAAGGCGCCCGGTACCTCGATACCTACCTCGACACCACCTTGGTACTACCCCGATATTCGCCTTGGTGTCACCCCGACTCCCACCTGGTACTTAATATGCTTATCCGGAGCTCCTCCAAGGCAAGTACCCTACCTTCCAGGCAATGTGATAGGGAGCACGAAGACACAAGCACCTTTCCAGCAGAATGCAGAACAAGCTCATCAAAATGAGGTACCAGCGTTACACTCCATTAGAACTCAAAAATCAGAATTTCCTTCCAAGCTCCATGAAGAAGGAAAGCTGACTCCATCGCCACCAAGCTCCACGAAGAAGGAAAGTTGACTCCATCGCTAAAATAAAGCGCCATTAATGAACCAATGGTCAACCGAATCAGAATTTTAATTTGCCATTGATTAACGGGATCAAATCCCGCGTCTTCAGCTCCACTCAAATGCCTTTCAATGCCTTAAAGAGAAATCTCAATGATCTTCATTATGACAACTGGATTTCAAGAGGATTTTTGAGAATACTACATATACGGTATTGAAAGAGAAAGAAGGGGGGCAATGGCTTGAAGGATTCTTGATCGCCATAACGAGAGAGATTTCGGGAGAATTATCTCTAAAATTCCCCAAAACCAGTGAGAGTCCATTGACAATCACTGGAGGAAAATATCCACTTATCGACACGAACACTTTCTCCATCTCCATTCTGTGTAAAAGAGTGAAAATAGAGAGACCAGTGTACGTATATTTATTGTAATCCTGTTATAGTGATTTATCAAATAAAACAGTGTTCTTTTACATCTCCCGGTCCCTTGTGTTCTTTCTCCATCACTTGATCTCTTGCTCCTAATCATAGAAAGGGACCCCGGTACCGAAGGTAGCTACCCCGCTACTGCAACCGGTAGTGGGCGAGGGTGTTAACTGAGATTTTCATCCCGAGTGAATTTTTCCGTTAACAACAAGTAATCATTTGAGTTTGTATCACATACAAATTGATGCTTATATTGACTTTGTTTGAAAAAACATATCTTTAAATTGTATTGATATTGGTTGTGATTGTCTTTTGGAGTGTGATACAAGCAACTTGGAGAGACAAACTTTTGTTTGTTTCAAGGAAGTGAAAAAGGTGTACCAACCTATTCACCCCCCTCTAGGTTAGCTTAAGGCTAATTAACCGTGTTTTTATTTTTTCATTTGGTATCAGAGCGGGTCACTAGATTGCACTTAGTGAGTATCTGAGATACATTCCCCTTAATTTGTAGAGTATTGAAGCAATGAGACTTCAAGATGATGTAATGGCGGAAGGAGCTTCAAATACAAGGCCACCATTACTTCGTGGTTACAACTATGAATTTTGGAAATTAAGGAAGAAGGCCTACATTCGCTCTATAGATGAAAGAGATTAGATGGTTGTTGAAGAAGGTTATACTCCTCATAGTAAAGTTCTAGAAGATGGAACATAAATTTCCAAACCTAGAAGTGAACAGATGCCTAATGATTTTGAGATTGCTAAGTGGCACCATCGTGCTATGAATGCCATATTCGGAGGAGTTGATGGGCATCAATTCTCCTACATACAAAATCTTGAATCGGCCAAAGAAGCTTGGGATACACTTCAAGTAACCAATGAAGGTACCTTGGCGGTTAGAAAGTCAAGGCTTCAAATGTTGACATCACAATTTGAAAGCTTGCAAATGAGTGATGAAGACAAGTTTGAAGATTTCCAATTTCGTCTTCTTAACATTGCTAAGTGTTAACTGAAAAATCACTCAGGGAGCAAAATCTCGGTTAGCACCCTCAGCCCCTACCGGTAACTAGTAACGGGATAGGTACCTTCGGTACCGGGATCCTTCCTCGTAAAGTAGATGGATGTAAAAAAGGAGCAAGATGAGAAGGATCAATGATATATGAAAATAACACTGTTTTATTTAACAAAAAAGGGTATTGACATTATCGTCCCAATTCAGACTATCCTCTCACTAAAATCTCTCTTTTCTCATACACAGGATGAGGACCGAGCCTCTGTTTATGTCGATAAGTGGATATTTTCTCCCAATGATTGTCAGTGGACTCTCACTGGCTTCGGAGTATTTCATAGGGGAATTCAACCGGAAAAAATTTCTCTCTGTCTTTGGCGATCCTAATATTCCAAAAAACCTCTTCTCTATTTACCCTTCAACTCCGTATATATAGTTCTCCAAAGAATCCCCACGAAATTCGGTTGTGTTAATGAGGATTATTGAGCATCATTTTTTAGGCATTGAAAAGCATTGTATAGGGCTGAAGGTGTGGGATTTGATCCCATGAAATCACTGTCGAATTCGAATTCTAATTAGATTTCATTAATGGCGCTTTATTTTGGCGATGGAGTCAACTTTCCTTCTTCATGGAGCTTGGAGAGAAACTCTGATTCTGAATTTTATTGGTAGGGCGAGGTACTGGTATACCAGTCGGATCCTACCGGTATGGAGCTTGTTCTATCTCTTGATGGAGTGGTGCTTGTGTCTTCGCGATCATCTTCGTATTGCTTGGCAGGTAAGGTACCTGCCTTGGAAGGGCTCCGAATATATACATCGAGGTACTAGGTACCAGGTGGAAGTCGAGGCAGTACCAAGGCGGGTATCGGGATACCGGGTTCCTTGACTGATGTCGAGGCACTTGAGGGGTGCTGGGTGTGTGATCTACCATTGTACTGGTCTTGAGTTGATATCAGGAGCTTTAGAAGGGCGAGGTATGTACCTTCGTTAGCTCGCGGTACTAGTGTTCTATCTAGATAGATAAGTAATCGAGGTCCTGGCCTTACCAACTTTCAGCTCTATCTAGGTAGTGGCATCGACCTCGCTGGTCACCCGGAAGCTAGGACTGGCGCCCATCGGGTTGATACTAGTTGGAAAATACTCCTTTGGTCCCTTGTCAAAAATCCCTATTAACAGAAGTCCCCCCTAACTTGAACACCGGTACCAGGTTGGGGTTGGAGTCAGGATAGATAATACTTGGAAAATTTTTTGCAACCGTTTTGTAGGAGGGAATCTTCTCTTTGCACGCCGATTTAAATGAGTCTTCCATGTGGCTGACCAGGGTAGGCCAAATTCAAAAGAAGGAAATTTTTTGGAGGCTCACGTTTCCTGAAACCGTTCCCTCCACGTTGCCGATATTCCCCCGGCATTGATTACCCTCGCTTCCAGTTACAAGTAACTATCTTTCTATAAATCCTGCTTCTTCAAGGTGTACTCACTTAAGCAAATCTTTACGAACAAGAGTCTTTGCAAGAGAACCTAACTTTCTCTCCGTTGATCTTCGAATTTTCCCTTCTCTGAGAAACGAAATTTCGGCTTTGTGAATATGTCTTCACCTGAAGGCGATAGTATCTAGCAGTTGTTTGGCGGCGACGTGGCGGCCATTGGAAGTCTTGCCCCTAGAAAAAGGGCACGAGTCTACAGTGATAGCGGGGACGACGTTCCCTTTCAGCGCCGGTGTTCCAACTGAAATGTGGGAATCAGGACGGGCTTTTCGAACAATCCCACTGCTCCGGTTGATGTCGATTGATAGTCGAGTGGAGAAACAGGAGTCGTCGCCAGGGTAGTTGAAAACCGGGCTGGTGAGGTTACAGATACTGTGGGAAGGATACTCGCCCTTCCTTACAAGTATATATATGCATCCCCGATTCTACCAGCACTTCGGATACTGTGAAGTGCTTGAGGAGGGATTTAAGATCCCTAAGGATATTTTGATTACCATACCGCCGCCCGCCTGGGTATGATATGTATTCTCCCATTCCTTACGAGCTTCCGATTCATACTGCGGCGTTCAATAGTGGACTCTGGCTACCTCTTCACCCCACCTTGCATAGGGCGCTGTACGCCTTGCAGCTTGCCCCTCTTCAGCTAACACCATGGTTTTAGAGGCACCTGGTGGGGTTCCTGGTACTATGGAGGGAGCAGTGTGCCCGGGACAACATCGATCGGGAACCAGGACCTGACAAGCTTGGATATGTGTTTCAAATTGCTGCCAACTCCCCTAGTCCGAAGGGGAAGTTCTATGCTCGAGCAAAGAACAACCTGAAATTTGTGGTACCAGGAGCCACGAAGAAGGATACCTCCTGGAGGAAGGAATGGGTCGTCGTCAAGGGCGAATGGGGCAGCTCGGTTCACATCGGAGGAACTGAATTCAAGGTTCCTACCTGCTTTAACGGGAAATCCCCATTGGAGAAAGGTAAGCTCTCCCCTGAGTCAAAGAAAATCTTGAAGGCCATCATGGCCAGGAATTATGTTAACATGCAGTATCCTACCTCAGATGCCTTCGATGTAGGGAGGGTGGAATATTCCCTCCGTATTTCCGACGCACTTCCTGGTAAACATCTTTCTGATTCTCCTTTCGCTGTACTGCTTTATTAATTTTGCTGATATTAACTTGTGCTGTCTTGGTAGTTTTAGCAGTACCTCCACCGATCCTTGAGGAGGTGCTCAACTAGGCTGGGGGAGCCGTCGATTCTCCTCCATCCTCCCCTGCCAGGCTTCCTGCTAGCTGTGATCTCAATACAGGAGTTGGCATATCTGTTGGACTTGGTAGGGTCCTGAATGAGGTTTCTGGATCTCCAGCTCTCCCTCCCTATGTTTCAGTTAGATCACTGGAGGCCTTTACAGCTAGAGTGGGGAGGTATCGAGGTGCTTCTGGTCGGGTGCAGGATATGTCACCCATCAGACCAGTTAATATTGCCAGTACTGCTGAAGCTGGTGCCCCAGCTCCTTCTGATTCTCCCATCATGGCAACTGGTCAATCTAAACCGGTCGAGAAGAGTTATGACCCTGCAATGGCGAGGCGGGTAGTACCTCGGGATAAGGCGCGATCGAGGTCGAAGGACAGCAGCCAGAATGAAGTTTTGGCCCACTTTGTTGCCTCCTGCCCAGGTGGGAGCTTGGGTTTCATGACGGCCATGCCCACCGAGCTGCTAATTAGAAGGGAGTCTGCTCTTCTGGCTGAGGTAAGTTGTCTCATTTTAATCTTCTATCCCGATTAAGGGTGGGAGATATCCTGACCAGTGCTTTATTTTTGTCAGGCTTTTAAGTTCAATGTGGCCATGTGCCAATAGGTCGGCTCCCTCTTGGAGCAAGTTAGAGGTGCTACTGCCGAGCTGGAGAAGTCTAAGGAGGAGCTCGCTAAAGCTGCTCGTGGAATGGAAGCTCTGAACCAGTCGCTGGTAAATGCCCAAAAGGAAGCTGACTAGGCAAAGGTTGACAGGGAGAGGATGCATCATGCTTTGGATACTGAGAGGCTCCGGTCCCTTCGCCGTAAGGAGGAGAGGGATGTTGCTACGGGAAAGGTGGCAGAGCTGGAGAAAGATGTTCTATCCTTCCGTGGTAGCGTGGCCGACCTGAATGCCCAAGTAGACACCGCATTCGGGGATGGTTACTTTTTTGCCGGCTACCAGGTGGCCCTTGCTTTCCCTCATCCGTTTGATCTGAGTGCCATCGCTGGATGGAATTGGGAGGAAATTATGGCAAAGGCTGCTGAATTGGCGGGGGTAGCGCCTTCTGATGTGGCTGGACCCTCCCAGGTTGCTGGAGCCAGTGGAGTGGTTGAAGGGGCAGGCCAGATTTATATCTCCCTTCTTCTACCAAGCAATGTTAGAGCAACTCCCAGTTTGAAGGACCCTGAGGCTGGTGTGGCTCAGGGTGAAGGAGGGATTTCTGCCCCTTCGGCTCATTCGTCATAGCCCATCAAGGAGGTAAGGGATTAGCCTGCTACTGATGGTAGAGAATATGCCCCGCCTATCTCATCTTCTGACCATGTCCAGGTAGAGGAAGGTCAGACTGCTTTGATCAAGGAAGTTGGAGGAGATTCTGATCAAGCAGCGAGAGAACTTCAGGGCAATCTATCCCATGTGGAGCTTCTGGTTATGGTGGGCATCCAAGAAGCAGGCAGAGTTCTGTCTGGTGCTAAAGAGGGAGAAACTCTAAAAGGCGGAGTTGGTGAGGAGACGACTAATCAGGAGTAGGAGGATGCATGACCCAGTTTGATCCCTTACCTAGGAGTACCCAGATAATTTTATCTCTCTGTAGCCCGTGATCAGGGGATGGGCTCCCCAGTTTTAGTAATGAGAATTTTTTATTTTCCTTGACTTCATATGTGTGTAGTTTATTACACCCTAGGTTGAAACTTGCTTAAATCTTAAGTAGGATCTTCGATGTAATCTCGATTCTATAAATGCTTGCTCTTGGATGACTCTTAGTACCTAGGTGGAGATTCGGTGGTCCATCCACTATTGCGCTCGATGTAGTTGATATCATGAGTGGTTCGGGAGGGGTACCAAGACCTCAACCAAATATAGATCGGGATACTCATTTTTTTATGGATTCCGGCGTAGACATTATTGGTTCGAATTCTGTATACAACTGCCCTTCCAGATGTCAGTCCAGGACAGGTTCGATTGCCCCAAGCATTAAGCCTCAGGGGGGGGGGGGGGGGGGGGGGGGGGGAGGTACACTTTGCGAGGCTATCCTTTCCCACGTATCGAATGTTGTGTCCATAAATGACTTTATCCTCTCGCTCTCGATACTCGATCTTTCCTTCTATAAATATCCCTTTTCTGTTAGATGGATCTTCGGACAATCTCTTTTCCCTTTTAGTAGGCAACCCCCCATAGGTTGACCGATGATCGTTGTATCAACTAACACTGTGGGAGGAGGAGATGTCGTTTCTGTGACTGGCAGGATACTTGGTATTGTGGAAGGAGTTGTGCTCAGTGGATTTAACTACCCGAGGAACAGGAAAGATAAAGATTCCCAGGATCAGGATGAATGGTGGGTTCTGGTGCTGCATCCTTACCAATGGTGTAAGCATTACCCGATCGAGTTGCAGATTCATGCCCCATTGCATCTTGGACGTGGGGGGAATCCTTATTCCTCCCTTATTTTTGCTGACCCCAACACGACCCCTGTTCCTACCTCCGGGGTTCGTGGTAGCATCGTCAACATAGATTCTGATTAAGATCAATGTTGCTAGGTAGGCAGATCTAGAACGTAGGTGAGAAGTTAAAGAGGAAGATGGCTTTTTCAGACTTGTCATTTTCTCTCTTGTATCTTGTATATAGCTTAAAATAAGGGCTGGGTTTCCTGATTTGATCAATGAAAAGAAAACTCATTTCCATCTATGTCTGTCGATTGAATTCAGTCGCACGCTTCTAATTGTAGCATAAATTAGGGCAAAAGTCCCCAGCATAAACTTGACTTAATCAATACTTGGTAACGCGAGAACCCTAATGAGAGTAAAGTAGAGGAACAACAGTTGACCAGTACCATGGTACCCCGCACTCTAGTTCTGAGAATCTTGGTTCTTTAATGATAACGAACATTCCGGCGAATAATCTTGCAATCTAGGTACCTAGCCTTCCTATTTTAGGAATCTTAGTACTATGGCGAATATTCTGGCGAATCTGGGTACCTCATATTCCTGTTTGCAGGGATCTTGGTACTTCGACAAATAACCTGATACCTAGCCTTCCTGTTTCAAAGAACATAGGTCTCTAGGCAGATATTCTGGCGAAACAGGGCACATCGCATTCTCGTTTGATGCCTTGGAGAATGAATTTGGCGAATCGGAGTACCCCACATTCCTGCTCCAGAAATCTTGGTACCATGGCGAATGTGATAGAGAATATGTTGACAGCAAGATCCTGGTAGGCGGCTAGGGCCATGTTAGAACCAGGTCTTTCTTAGAGGGGGGTAGTACCCGACCAAAGCCTTTATCTGGCAGATGGCTACGTCCTCGCTAACCAGATTCTTCCTGGCGAGGGGTGGCACCCAGCCAAGGCAGTAGGAAGGCCATATGGTCCTTTCTGGTCTTGAGGCGATTATTGCCGAAAATAAGGCGATCATACTGGCAACAAGATCGTGGTAGGCAATTAAGGCCACTTTAGCACCAAGTCTTTCTTAGTGGGGGGTGGTACCCAGCTAAGGCCTTGATCTGGCGGGCAACTATGCACTTATTATCCAGACCCTTCTCAGCGGGGGGTGGTGCCTAGCCGAGGTTTGATCCGTAACGTAACTATGCTCTTACATACTAGATCCTTCCTAGCGGGGGGTGGTGCCCGGCCAGGGCATCAGGAATGGCATGCTACTTATCCTGGTCTCGATGAGATCCTCCTGGAGGGATTTATCCTGTCCAGGGCATCAGGAGGGCCATCTGGCTTTCCTAGTCTTTATGGCGACCATGACGGATACAAGATACAATTGGTGACACACAATAGATAGGTGTAGATAATCGTAGAGAAAGTAGATGGAGAAAGAAAAACCTTCTTTATTGATGATCAAAAAAGAGAATACAAGTACTCACGATTACTAACATCTTCTAGTGTTTTTTACGGGACAGTCTTATGGGTAGAACTTCTTGAGATGATTAGCATTCCAAGTGTGGTCTACAGGATGCCCATTCATGTCGTCCAGCTTGTATGCCCCACCTTGGATCACCATTCTGATTAGGTAGGGACCTTCCTAATTAGGTGACAGTACCCCGTCTGACCTCTTCTAGGTATTCTGAGTAACCTTCCTGAGAACCAAGTCCTCTTCTTTGAAGCTCCGGGCTTTTACTCTCCTGTTGAAGTGACGAGCAACCCGGCTTTGGTAAACTGTTACCTTTTCTGCAACCCTGTCTTGTTTTTCCTCCAAGAGGTCTAGGTTGGCTCTCCGCTTGTCTTCATTTTCATCGGGGTCGAAATGTTGAACCCGGAAAGAAGTGAGCTTATGTTCTATAGGAAGGATAGCTTCTACCCTGAAAGATAGCAAGTAGGGGGTTTCTCCAGTAGCGGTCCTCTTGGTGGTGCGATAAGCCCACAGAACGTCAGGGAGTTCATCAGCCCATCTCCCTTTCTTCTGTTGAAGTTTCTTCTTCAGGATCTTCTTGATAATTTTATTTGTGGCCTCTACCAGGCCATTACTCTGAGGGTGTGCTACAGATGCGAAGCGAAGTTTAATCCCCAGACTCTCGCAGAATTCCCGGAACCTGGCGTTATCAAACTGCTTACCTAGATCTGTGATGATGACCATCGGGGTACCGAACCGGCAGACCACATTCTTCTTGATGAATTCTGTTGTATTTGCTTCAGTAATTCTGGAGGGGGGTTTTGCTTCCATCCATCTGGTAGGTGAAGTAATCAATAGCCATGATCGCATGCTTCTGCTGACCTGGCACGGTTGGTAGAGGCCCAATTAGGTCTACTCCCTAGAAGGCAAATGGATACGGCGAGCTGATGGTAGATAATCGTTCTGGAGGTAGGTGGTTCAGGTTGGCCATTTTCTGACATGGTTCACATGACTGTACGAACTGCCTCATATCATGGTGCAAGGTTGGCCAAAAATATCACATGCATATTACCTGATAAGCCAGCGCTTCTCCCCCGGCATGATTTCCACAGTCTCCTGAATGCATTTCTCTCAATACCCAGTCTGCATCGTCTGGATGCAGGCATCTAAGCAAGGGGAGTGAGCTACCTCTGCGGTAAAGGTGCCCCTCTACCAAGCAGTATCGTACCGAGGTTCGCTTGATCTTGCGAGCTTGATCAGGGGTTTCAGGGAGCTTTCCTGACTAAAGATAATCCACGATAGGATCCATCTAGCATGGGAGTCGTGCCACGAGGTTGACTTCCCTACCTTCAGGTATGCTCGATGTAGTGATTATATGGAGTGGTACTCCTTTCGGCAAAGCTTGTCCTCTACAGGCAGCTATCTTAGCTAGGACGTCAGCTTGATGATTCTGCTGCCTAGGTACTTGCTCGATCCTGAAACCTTTGAAACGGGGCAACAGTTCCTAGACTTTTTCAAGGTAGGTTGCCATGTTATCCTCTCTGGCCTGGTACAAACCGGTTATTTGATTAACTACCAGTTGTGAGTCATATTTGGCAAGGAGGTAATTAGCCCCTAGCTCAGCCGATGTTCTTATTCCTGCTAACAAGGCTTCATATTCAGCTTCGTTGTTGGTGGTATTGAACTCAAATCTGAAACAGCGACAGTACTCGACCCTTTCGGGGTCGGTTAGAATGATCCTACCTCCACTTCCTGCTTGATTGGATGCCCCATCGATATATAAGATCCAGACTTGATTGATAGGCCAATCTACAGGCTCTTGCTCTTTCTGAAGAGCTTGACTCAGGGCCGGGATAGCATCTTGATCGGGAATTGCACTGAATTCTACCACTAAATCTACCAAAGCATGGGCTTTAATGGTTATCCTGGCTTTGTACTTGATGTCAAACTGGGTGAGCTCAAGTGCCCACAACACAAGTCTCCCCGTTACGTCCGGCCTTTGGTGAAATTGACGCAGAGGTTGATCAGTGACTACCACAACTCTGTGGGCAAGGAAATAAGGGCGGAGCTTCCTAGAAGCAACCACCAAGGTGAAAGCGAGCTTCTCCAAGAGGATGTAGTTCTTTTCTGATTTGGTTAGGGCGCGGCTCACGTAGTAGATAGGGCGCTGGACCCCATCTCCGCATTCCTTTACCAATGCTCCGCTGACCGCTGTTTCGGATATTGCCAGGTATAATTGCAGTTCTTCTCCTGGTACCGGGCTAGCTAGCTAGCAGGGGCGGACTAGCGAGGTACTGCTTTAGCGATTAGAAAGTGAGCTCGCTATCCTGGTCCCACTTCATGTTCTTCCATAGTCTGATTGCCTTAAAGAAGGGAATACACTTGTCAGTAGATCGTGATATGAAGCGGTTCAGGGCTGCAATTCGCCCGGTCAGACCTTGCACTTGTCTGAGTGAAGTGGGGGACTCAAGATCTAGGATGGCTTTGATCTTCTTGGGATTAGCTTCGATCCCCCTCTCATGGACCATGAATCTGAGAAATTTCCCGGCTGTAACTCTGAAGGCACACTTATCTGGATTCAATCGCATCTGATTCTCTCTGATTATCTGGAACGTCTGACAGAGATGGTCCTGGTGATGATCAGCTACCTGAGACTTTGTGATCATATCATCTATGTATACCTCCATCGACTTTCCTATCAGTCACTTGAACAATCGGTTGACCCGACGCTAGTAGGTAGCCCAGCATTTTTGAGCCCGAAGGGCATGACCCTGTAGCAGTACAAGCCCTGACCGTTATGAAACTGGTTTTATCCTGGTCAGCTGGGTGCATCATTATCTGGTTGTATCCTGAGAAGGCGTCCATAAAACTCAAGAGCTTGTTACCCGCGGTTGAATCTACCAGTTGGTCAATTTTTGATAGCGGGAAGCTGTCTTTTGGGCAGGCGTGGTTGAGATCCGTATAATCAACACACATGTGCCACTTCCCATTTTTCTTGGTCACCATAACTACGTTGGCGATCCATTCGGGGTACCGAGACTCGCTGATGAATTATGCCTTTAGTAGTTTGTTTACCTCTTCTTGCACTGCAGCATTTCTTGCCTGGTTGAAATGCCTTTTCTTTTGTTTGACTGGCTTGAAGGTGGGATCTACCGCTAACCTGTGAGCTGCTAAAGCAACAGGTATCCCAGACATCTTTGCATGGCGCCAAAAAGTGTTTACTAAAAAGTCACTCAGGGAGCGAAATCTCAGTTAGCACCCTCACCCCCTACCGGTAACCAGTAACGGGATAGGTACCTTCGGTACAGGGATCCTTCCTCGTAAAGTAGATGGATGTAAAAAAGGAGAAAGATGAGAAGGATCAATGATATATGAAAATAACACTGTTTTATTTAACAAAAAGGGTATTGATATTATCGTCACAATTCAGACTATCCTCTCAGTAAAATCTCTCTTTTCTCCTACACAGGATGAGGACTGAGCCTCCGTTTATGTCGATAAGTGGATATTTTCTCCCAATGATCGTCAGTGGACTCTCACTGGCTTCGGAGACTTTCAGAGGGGAATTCAACTGGAAAAAATCTCTCTATTTCTTTGGCGATCCTAATATTCAAAAAACCTTCTTTAGCTTCTGACCCTTTCGGGTTGAAGCGTTTGATTGATGTCCCGACGGGTCAGAATGATCCTGAGAAGATCGAAGCTTCATTTTGATGGTAAGACAAGAAAACGAGGCACGCTGGCTTTCTTTTGAGGGTGTGGTGTTTCTCACAGACGGCGCCAAAAAGTGTTAACTGAAAAATCACTCAGGGAGCGAAATCTCGGTTAGAACCCTCACCCCCTACCGGTAACCAGTAGCGAGATAGGTACCTTCAGTACCGAGATCCTTCCTCGTAAAGTAGATGGATGTAAAAAAAGGAGCAAGAAGAGAATGATCAATGATATATGAAAATAACACTGTTTTATTTAACAAAAAAGGTATTTATATTATCGTCACAATTCAGACCATCCTCTCAGTAAAATCTCTCTTTTCTCCTACACAGGATGAGGATTGAGCCTCCGTTTATGTCGATAAGTGGATATTTTATCCCAATGATCGTCAGTGGACTCTCACTGGCTTCGGAGAATTTCACAAGGGAATTCAACCGGAAAAAAATCTCTCTTTGTCTTTGGCGATCCTCATATTCCAAAAAACCTCTTCTCTATTTACCCTCCAACGCCGTATATATAGTTCTCCAAAGAATCCCCACGAAATCCGGTTGTGTTAATGAGGATTATTGAGTGTCATTTTTTAGGCGTTGAAAAGCATTGTGTGGGGCTGAAGGCATGGGATTTGATCCCATGAAATCACTGTCGAATTAGAATTCTAATTAGATTTCATTAATGGCGCTTTATTTTGGCGATGATGTCAACTTTTCTTTTTCATGAAGCTTGGAGGGAAACTCTGATTCTGAATTTTGTTTATAGGGCGAGGTACTGTTATACCAGTCAGATCCTACCGGCATGAAGCTTGTTCTATCTCTTGATGAAGTGGTGCTTGTGTCTTCGCGATCATCTTCGTATTGCTCGGCAGGTAAGGTACCTGCCTTGGAAGGGCTCCGAATATATACATCGAGGTACTAGGTACCAAGTGGAAGTCGAGGCAGTACCAAGGCTGGTATCGGGATACCGGGTTCCTTGACTGATGTCGAGGCACTTGAGGGGTGCTGGGTGTGCGATCTACCATTGTACTGGTCTTGAGTTGATATCATGAGCTTTAGTAGGGCAAGGTATGTACCTTCGTTAGCTCGCGGTACTAGTGTTCTATCTAGATAGATAGGTAATCGAGGTCCTGGCCTTACCAAGTATCGACTCCATCTAGGTAGTGGCATCGATCTCGCTGGTCACTCGGAAGCTAGGACTGGCGACCATCGAGTTGATACTAATTGGAAAAATCTTCTTTGGTCCCTTGCCAAAAATCCTTGTTAACACTAACGAATGTCAAGCACTTGGAGTACCAATCTCTGAGCATCTCAATTGGAAAATCTAAGGTCTCTCCCTAAGAGATTCAACGCCAAGGTCACGACCATTAAAGAAAACAAGGATGTAGATTGCTTAAGCATAGATGAATTGCTTGGGTCACTCCAAACTTATGAGATGTGCTTGAAGCCAAAAACCAAGAGTAAAGGAATTGCTCTCAAAGCTATTGAAGAAGAGAGTGATGATGAGAATGAAGAAATGTTTCTTATGGTTAGAAAATTTAAGAAGTTTTTAAGAAGAGGTACCAAGCCTAGAGGTAGCTTTTCTAAGAAAAAGGAAATCAAGAAACCATCTTCTCCAAGAGTTGATAGGAATGGTCAAGACAAGAGCAAGAAAAATGTTCAATGCTATGATTGTCAAGGATTTGGACATTTTGCAAATGAGTGCACTAAAAAGAAGTCCAAGAAAGACAAGAAGGGCAAAGCTATGGCAGCCACTTGGAATGAGAGTGATTCTAGCGATGAGGAGAGCTCTAGTGATGAGTCCTCAAGTGAAGAAGAACATGTTAGCAACTTTGTTGCTCTTACGGCTTCTTTAATAAAGCTAGAAGATGATTGTATAGTTTCTGTGGACAAGTAGATTGATCAAAGTCATCTACAGTATACAAGTTCGAATACAACCAATCTTGATCTATTGGCTAAGATTAGAAGTCTTGAGGAGCAAAGAGATGAAGCATTGAGAGAGGTTAAGGAGAAAGATGATTTGATCAAAACTCAAGTGGATGAGTTTGTTGAAACCTCACATTGATTTATGTGTGAAAAGAATGAGATTATGAAGAGATATGTTGAGGTTGAGAGACTTGTCTTTGAGCACAAGGAGATTATTTCTAAAATGAAGGTTATAGAGGAAGAATATATTGAAGAGATCAACATTGCTAAGGAAGCCATCAAAGACTTAGTCAATGGTTCGATCAACATAAAGAGTAGCATTGATCTTGCTCAACCACAAGGAGAACCTAG